>CM059999.1:12207411-12957324 GCA_030463065.1 Aphidoletes aphidimyza
GTTTCACAGCGAATTTTCACTGTCACAGCAAATGATTCGCTGTCGATTTCTAATGATCATTTACTAAGTTCAAATTATCGATAATATATTCGAAGAAATGTTGCCCCCACTATCGTTTCAAACTCATGAGCAAATATGTGAAGAAAAATATGTTTTAGACGATTCAAAATAAATTCAATTAAAAAAGAATGATCTTTTCCTCGGAAATCTTAGGAAATATTACTCGTTTTCAAGTAATGATAAATGGTAAAAGTTTGAGCAGTACAGAAATGTATTTCACACGACTTTTTACTGCGATAAATCGGTCTGGAAATTGTTCTTGTAGAAGATGGAAAGTTCATACCCTAGCTAATATTTTCCTGATACAAAAACACAACACATTAACGAACACACATGGCGAAACAAATTTCCTTAGGCCCCTAGATCGTGAGGACACAAGTGTACATACATTTTGTACCGCATGCCGGCGCCATATTGAAAAAGGTCAATAAGAAACTATAGTGAACACTTAGTTTATTAGTTGTGGCGCTGTCTGTCATTGACTATCTATCATCACTTTATATTTGTATGGGAATGTCCTAACGATGGGTGACATGTTGAGTGCCGTGTTTTATTCTAGGGGCTTCACGCAGTCAAAAAAGCATTAAAAAATTCAATATTCCTCTCTTTTTCACATACTTACACCAAAATCCTAATTATTCTAAAATATTTCAACATTTTATAGAAAAATGAATGTTTGCATGCTAGGCCAAAATTCTGGAAGTGGATCCTTAAGATCGATGAGAGCGGCTCCCGGTTCTGGAAGTGGGTTTTGGTGGATTCTCAAGATTGATCAGACCTGTCCTTGAAGGCAGTCTGGTCAATCTTGAGAATCCACCAAAACCCACTTCCAGAACCGGGAGCCGCTCTCATCGACCTTAAGGATCCACTTCCAGAAATTTTCCAGCATGCATTTGAAGGAGAAATGTTAAATAATCTTAAATATTCTCAGTTTTCAATAAAAACATGCAATATTTTTTAGTTTACACATAAATCCAGAAAAATCTTCGGCTTTGAAGTTTGCGTGAAGCCCCTAGGTTTTATTATGTATTCTTTCTAATATGACTTTTCCAAAAATACACACTAATTGCATTTAAATATTGAAACCTGCAAATATTTCGGGGTGCAAAGAATAGTAGCGCTCATTTTCAACCACCTTATACACTATAGATTGTGCATTAATTATTCTTTAAAATATCGTAAAAACATTTAAATTGTTGCATTTTGCTCAGCGTGGTGTGTAGCTGGTACTACTTGCTTCACAGTGTACTTTTCATTGATATTAACGACCTTAACTGATATTAACCATAACTTTGAACATTTCTGAAAAAAGTTTCACAATGTTCACCAAGTACTTTGATAGAACCAGTACACATTTCATTATGTTCAGTATTCTTGGTTTTCCCAACATTCCAGAAGAGTCTACATTTCAAAATTTTGATTTTTATAGCCACGATATTTCAAGAATTTCCATCCAAAATTATTTCATTCATTATGCGTACTATTTAAATATTATTCAAATTCAGTGATTAAAACTTTCTGTATTCTTTCTTTTTATTTGCTGTTACAGCAAATCAGGGCATAAAATAAGCAGCTTCGTAACATCGTTCACTCCAACACATAGTTTAAAATAGATAACTGATTGAAAAATTTCTAGGAATTATCTCCGTAGAAATATTTTCCATAAAATTAAATACAACAAGTTCCATAGAAATTATTCCTAGGAATTATTTCTCTAGAAATTATTTTCCCAGGAATTAGAGGACCTCGCCACTTCACAACACTAAAATCATATTCGCAATGCGACTATCCGCAATGAACAATTGTCGTCGGATAGCTTGAAAATTTCTGGCCGTCATCTGATTTATTTTGTCCACACTTTATTGTATAGCCACTCGTTTAGTATGTATAATTTTCGGCAATTCTTTTGAATTCGACTTTCTTTAATTTTTGTTGTTGCAAAAACATATATATTTTGAGACATTTCTACATGCAAACTACCCTGAACAAATGTAGATTTTTTTATTTTCACAATTTTCGTCACGCCCTAGACTTGGGCCCTTAGTTACAACAAGAACAAACAAAGTATTCGATTGTTATAAGTTTTAAATAAAAATGTTGCTCGTTACGAATAATTTCAACGACAAGAAGTGTTTCATTGAAATTCAATTGAAAAGTACCCAACGAAAGTGACAATTGCAAGAACTTGGAAAAAAAATGAGTTTAATGTCATATAGAAAATGTACCAGCAGGTAAGAGAGATCATCGAGCGTAAATAATTAAGAAGAATAATAATCAAAACTCTATAATCTGTTTGTTCAAATTGGCATTTAAAATGATTATAAAATACAATTTGTTATGTAAATAAGATGAACTGTTAATTCGATTTGATTGATGCCAGCTTGAATTTGTTGAATACATTATGCAATGTGAATATTATTTCTCCGCGCAAATAATATAGGAAAATGATTGGAATCTATTCAGAAAATGAAAACAACTCAGACTTGTTTTCTAGACTCTCTGAAATATGTTGCTCACTTGTATACATTCTGATATATAGAAGAATATGGCAACGAACCAAAACCATCTTGAAAAAAAAAACATATTGACCAGCTGTAATGCTAGTTACTTATTTCATGTCAGTTTATATTTATTTTAATTGTGAGAGTGTATTCTGACAGTTTTTGCCGTTTGTATGCCATTATTGTGTGTGGGTAAAATCTATGACTACCATTCGCTTTAACTCCAGTCGTAAGTTGGCGAGACGTAATATTGATGGTAGTCCACGTAAATTGTTTGCGCCGCATTTTAATTATGATTTATACGGTCTGTCCCCTACTAATGAATGAAATGTATTATTTTGGCGAATCATTTGAAAACTATCCAAGCATTGCGTCTAATAATGTTGTATTGTTGTATGGCATGGCAAATGGATCATATTCTATTAATCAGATTGAATGGCAGGAGTAGCGAACTGTATTTTTTTGGCCAATATCTGGTCTATCTGCACCGGATATTGTCAAAATCATCGACCATTGTTTTGGGTTATATAGCAAATATCAATAAACAGGAAAAATTAGAACTGCTGACTGGTGGATGGACATCCACTGAGATTGAAAAGAATAGAATCACGTTCGAAATACTTTCGTTATATTGTCATCATGTTGTGTTTTTTTGGCACTAACAAGCCGACAAATGTAATTATTCCAAATTTGGCACGAAGATCATAATAGCCTGACAACAAATACATGCGTTATCTACATCTGTCAATCATATGCAGTGCATATTCAGCTTAACTCAGGTAAAATGAAACATTGCCCAATAAGCAGAATATAAAACGAAGGAAAAAAAACCAAATAAATGATTACATTGATGCTCGTATATCAGTTCAAAGGAAGATAAATCAAGATCAAGGCTATTACCACCAAACGTAAGCTGTGAGACGAATATCGAATGAAGAATGACGAACGACGAAAAACAATAAAACTAAAGTGAAGCCATTGTGAATGAAGGCATACTTTTTGTAGTTGAGATTGTCAGAGCATTTATTTCAATGGTATTCTCAGTGTACGAATTTTAAATTATAATTCGAATGTTTTTACATGAGTGAGCACTGAGCATACTCCCATCATAATGGGCCATTATATAAAGCCAATCGTTTTATTTTATTGAGCATTTGAACTTAATCCGAGAAAATACGCAAACTAACACCATCTCATTGCTTTCGTTACATTCATTTCGATTTTGGTTGTCATAATATAATTCTTTGAAGGAGTTAGTATATGCATTCGAATTACATGATTTTCTGTGTTACATTGCAAGGCTAATTAATGATTTGTTATGAAGTTGATGTTTAGCCTGACGTCACATGTTCATTTTTGTATTCTATTGATAATTGTCGGTGTTATTTCAATTATGATGCTACTTTTTTCTTCTCGCGACTGCATTTAATTTAATTTTCAATTTATGGAACTATTTTGTTCTTTTACAAAAGATTTATTATTAAAACTACATTTGTTCGTACATCAATGAAACATTTTGATTATCTTTATTCATTGTCTGCAGTTCAACTCCTTTGACTGGTCTTTCTATCTTTCTCAATGAGCTGAACGATATATATTTCAAAATATTTCAACATTTGCAGTGAACGAAAGTAACAAGAACGATGCTAGATCTGCAATAACATTTGACAAAATAATTTATTGAATATGAATAATGTGAGTCTGAAAAGACAAACGAAAGGTAAAATTGTACGGTAACTGAACAATTCGAATGAAGCTGCATCTCGCTCTTTTACACTTCTAGTTGCTAGTCTTATCTAACATTTATTGAGCTTTCTTAAAACACCATAAATCCAAAATGAAAACTTTTTTTTTCAATATTATTCATACTTCAACACTTCTGGCAACTGTTGGAAAGGAAGGAAAATATTCATAAATAAGTTTAAAGTTTTACTAGTTTTTCCGTGTAAAAACCTGTCATTGTACACATCATCCTAAAGTGCTATATTCGAAATAAAAAATATGAGAAAACTCGAAATAATTTTCCATCTCGCGAAAATACTTGCAATTTGTTGGTTATCTAGATATTTCACAGAGAGACTATTCCGTCCTAATAGAAAGTTCCTAGTTATTTCTTTGAAATAACATCACAATAATGCTGAATTGACCATAATGTGACACATAATGTAATACCTGGTTTAAGACTTCACTCAACGCTTTACTGTAATATATCACCAAATTAAGACCATATTCAATAAAACATTTTATTTTTACGTTTTTGATTTGAAATGCGGAAAACAAGTTACGCAACTTATTACGGTGATAAAACTTTAAATGTGAAATATGTCAAGTAAGACGAAATCGGATTTCAAGAACGTTAAAACTTCAAGCATCTGCAAGTAGATTTAAATGTTGCAATAAATTTAGAGACGTTCACTCGTTTACATTGAGATTTTTGATGGAAGGTGGCAATTGGAGAAAGAAAATTAGATTTTGTGAGGAAAAATGTATATCAAATAAAAAGAAAATCCACTTTTGTCGTAAAAAGTTCAAAAAGAGCTTCCAAAATGTTGATCTTTTTTCTATAACTGATACCACGAATCACAGATCGCAATGCAAAAGAGAATATACTGTCGACATTTAGAACTAAAGTGATTCACGCTAAATCTGAACCAGGTGTCATTTTATGCATTCATGTTTGTTCATCACAATTGTGGAGAGAATTAAAAGTGATTTAAAGTTTTTACCGCTGATTCGGTTTATTTTGCTTGTTCTATTGTGTTAGTTGTTAGTGTGATTGTATTGACTTACCACTGATACTTTAGTCATCATTTAACCAACGAGTGTTTTTGTTTTGTATTTACATAAAAGACAACATCAAGTCCATCAAAATGTAAGATCTGTTATATATAATTTACCTATTTATTTGAATGCATGATATTCCCACCATCTCGATTCCGATTCATCATTGCTTTTGACATCGAGTTTAAGATCGAAGTTATGACTGTTTCGATAACAGTTCAAGGCTTATTATGGTTTTTGCTTTTATAAAAATTATAATAAAATGCTTAATAGCAACAAGCGTGAATAAAGAACCATACATCTGTTCTATTAAAAGATAACTTTGATCTTGTTAAAATGTTGCGTTAAAATAAGTTGCAATTACTGTTCACAACACGTAAACTTACTAAACTGTTTTATTAATAGTTGTTCAAATCACGTTTTGCAAAGTGATTCAAGTTTTACAGACAATATGACAATGACGCATCCCTCACCAGTGCTTTTGAGTATAGTTCATTTTATGCCATTTTTCTGCTCGAGGTAAAATATTATTAACTTAATTGAAACTTTGTCTGATACACATGAGTAAAGAAGAGTAGAGTTCATTTTTATTTCATATTTAAACAAAAAAATATATTTCTCATTTTTCTCATTACGGTCCTTGCATTTATAATAGACGCTGAATTTATTATTTAAATTGAATCCATCGCAAGATAGTTTTCACTTGATATTCTCTAATCAATTGAGAAGCATAGGTCTAAGCAAAGGTACTTTCTCTTTTCGGACCTTTTGAATTTAATAAATCGTTTGTGTTCCAAAAAAAAAAACAAAAAACTTCTTGACGATCCAACAGCTATTGTTTATGAGTATTTTGATTTTCATCCGAAATTGTACACCTCAGGAAATAACATATAAAGTGCATTGGGTATCATAGAGCTGGAGAAAAATGGATTTCAACAAAAAATACAATTTTATGTTGGATGCGACTGTTTGCAATACGAAAGTAGACTAGAAACACAAATTTGCGCATATACAGTGACGCGCTTGGACAGTTTTACATGTTTCCGACAAGGTCACTGTAGTACGCATATCATATTTTCACTACGTACAAACATAATACAATCGGCAAAATTCGTTTAAAGCTATGTACACAAACATCTATAAAATGACAAGCAATTCACAAACCCATTTTTTTCTGACCCACATTTAACTGTGTATAACACATGTGAAGAACCTTTTTAGTATTATTTTTTTTTACGAGACATAAGCGCCATGTTCAATCGAACAATTGACTTTATTCAGCTTGTATGGTGACAAATTTTTACCCAACCTGAAGAAAATGACGAAAAAACAAATGTACGCATAACCTGTTCAATTGCATTACGTGTCCATGTCACCTCGAAGTCAATGACTATTTCAAACGCAAATGCATTAGGTGTTTGTCAAATGAAACAAACAGAACTAACATGAAGCAATTTATGTTTTTAAACAAGATTGAACAAAAAGCTGTCGACATATCGAACAAATAGAATTTAATCAATGGAAAACGCAGCGTTTAGAAAACAATATAATTGCTTATTTGATGATACAGAAAATTGGTCTGAAAACTAATAAAATGGATGCTGTTTGGCAGTTAATTCGTGAGAAACAGTATCAAATGCAATGGTGATGCCTACATTGTTGATATACCATCAACCAATTTGTATGAGTGATGTGAACTATTTTCGTGGGTGTCAATCGTAGATGTTAAACAATTTAAAACGCTGTGTGATACATTTTCTTCCATTTCACTTCATTCGTTATATATTTCACTTCTTGTTATTGTATTAAAATTTAGAACAGCTAGCAATTTTCTTATGTAACCTCGCACATTTACGCTTGACTGGTGCGGTTGGTTCGTGTGTTTTTTGTTTGTTTGTTAGTTGCTTTCATGCAACTAAGTAACACAATGTTAAACATAACGAAAGAGAAGAGCTGACAAACAAAATATCGTAGAAAATTGAAAGTGATGGTGACGAATAAAATGTCTTCATCAACAATATAATGCGCTATTTCACTTGAACAATCACACGGTGGAAAGGTGTATGAGTTCAATGTCAATATTTGTTGAAATGACAATGAAAAATAATGCGTGTCTTTGGTTCTTTCATCCTCTGGTAATTCCATTAATTGAAATAGTGTGGCAAGAATTATTGTTATCTATACTTCGACAGGCGACAATTCATCAAACAGACACTAATTGATGTGGACGGATGCTGGGACATTGTTGAAATAAAATGAATTGATTTCAAGCTTATGAATGTTCGCAGATTCTCATTTCAAATAATTGTTTGCTCAAACTTCCGCACTTCAAATTTTCTATTCCGGGTTAAATGGTTGTGGCATCGAGCGTAAAAGTATAATTAGCATTTTGTCCATACAGATTTTTCATAGTCAGATGTTATGTTTGCTCAGCAATATTCCACATTTTTTTTAAAAACAATTATCTCAAAAACAGATTGCCAAAGTTTGTGTCCATTTATAATTGTTTGCCCAAAAATGCTCATATTTGCGAAAAATATTCTCCATATCGGACTATGCATGTAATACCCATGGGTGTAGTGTGAGAAACCAGATATTTAATTCACCCTCTCAATCTTCCTCTCTAAATCAAGCTAAATTTTAGCTTTTACATTACAATTTTGAGTTTACAAAATTCATTCAACCGAATACATTTTCACCATATTGGTCAGAACAATTTCAATTTTCTCTATTGCGAAACTTTCGAGTTCGCGCATGTATTATAAATAAAATTGAAGTTGTTGGACACATTTTTTTAACAATAGCATGCTATCAAAAGCTTTGCCTGAATTTTATCGTCTCTGTATTAAATTCCTTTTAAATTACAAGCCAACACTTTTAAACACACACATACAAGATAATAATATTGCTGCTTATGCTTATGAAAAGAAAAGTTATACATCCTTTTTTGAAGATAAATGGAAACAGTTTGTGCTAAAGTTTGTTGCTTAAAAGAACAATTAATGGTTATAATTTGCAGTAAACAATTGTCTTTGTAGTAGATGCTATGGAAATGCATCGGTTTTTGTGTGTGTGTGTGAAGAAGTTTGCGATAAAATGATAAAAGAATCCAGAGCAGCTAGCGTGCTTTCCAGCAAAAAAGATATCTAACATTGTTTATTGTTTCACATTTCACAGTTCAGAGTGCCTTACAATGCACATAATGATATGCAACATGTAAACCTTAATCACTTTCAAAAGACGGAAATAAGTGATGCTCGAGCAATGAATGGAATAGCCTGCATCTCTACTGTGATGTTTTACTTCGTATATCGGAATCTGAAACAACAATACAGAATCATGCGATATAATGATGATCAAATACTTCTGTTTAGATTCAATGGAATTAGCTCATTTTATTTATTATTTTTCAGGTATATCAGTTCAATTAAAATTCATGGCTTTAATTGGAATCAATTGATGGAAATGATTTGATTTCTATTCTTCATCAATGTTATTGCATAATCTAAAACCACGTTTATTCGATTAAATTAAACCGAGTGGTTTTGAATTTTACATGCAATAAAAACCACATAATAATAATTTGACCACACTTGTCATTTATTGACGACTCAAGAGTACCGTGACATTATGGTTTATTAACTAAGTTACAGTACGTATGTATGTAACAGAACTCAAAACATCATCGAAATGACATTCCGAATCCACTGATAGAGTTGGTGAAACAACAGCATAATCAGAGCAAATAAGCGTATATTATTGTGGTACTTGATAATTTACATACTTGCCTTAATTAGCACGAATCTTGTGGCATCTTACAACATAATAAATATGCTGAGTTCACACCGATATGCATATGACATCATTCAGACGCAAATGATCTAATCCATTTGCGGTGATTAAGGTAGCTTTTCCAGCACACATATCAAAGATGGGTGGGACTCTGTTATGTTTTCGGTCTCTCGTGTGTCACATTCAATGCATTCAAAATTTGTTGGTGCGAATGTCTTATGCTCATCCAACACATTGGTGCATCTTCGCACTACCCAGAGTATCTGTTAATGCGACAAAATGAACTATAGCTATGAACACACCAGTTCACAATGATACTGCATTATATATAAAGACAGAGCCAGGTGGTAGGAGCAATTGTAGCTAGAAGTCATTCAAATTGTCATTATTTAATTACAACTGCACAATTGTTTCATTTTACTCGACCGATAATTGTTTGAGTGTAAAGCATACACCGTTTATGGGGGCACAATGTATACATATTCGCGTGCTCAATCCAGGTAATTCGAAGTTTAGTTTTAATGAAAAACAATTGTTGTTTACATTTTTGATGGTCAGATGAAATAGTGGTGGAAATTTGAAGTAAAAAAAATTTACGCAATGCTCGAAAATACCATAAGCTTCTTACGGACTAAACTAACATTTAACCACACACATTGCACAGAGATATATCGACAGTTAAAAAGACAAAGAACCGACACAACACTTGTTTCGTATACAATATATAAATGTGTGTACAATGTATCTACTTCCATTACTTGCGTAGCTTATATCAAATGTTGGGTTAGCTTTAAGCAGAAGAGTTCCCCAAAACAAAACAGAATTGAAAAGGCTCCGCTACTGTCAACTTGTTACCTAAATTGTTGTCATTGTTGTTGGAGTGGATTCAATAGATTGACCAAACTTTACATACGTGAGATCAGAATATTAACTAAGACGGATGTGTATTTTATATAAAACAAAGTGAGACCTTTTCAGTGGACTTAGTGCGAATTATACTGTCCAACAAATTGGTTGCAATTTATTCTGTAGTTCACTACAAAGCTTAGCTACGTTAATAAGTCACCATATTGCATTTTAACGAATTCCTCGTTTTTTTTTTTAAATCCTTTGGTGATTACCATTTTGCTTGAATTTCACATGTATGGGAAATTATTCAAAATGAATTCGGTGAGTGTGCATAAAAGCACATGTTATTTACATAGAGTGTAAAGTTTTTTTGAATGAGGTGAGGTGAGAGTTCTGGAAAAAGTCACGTCGCAATTAAAAAAAAAAATAAAAGTACTAAAAAATAGTTAAACATAAGTGAAATGCATTAGTTTGAGTTATTTTTGCTGCTATACAATGTATAAATATTCAGTGTAATTTTTTTTGTTTCTGGAAAAATTCAGTGCGCATCATAAGTTAGCATAATAGAGAAAATTCTTTACGTAAAGAAAACTATGAATAAATCTACCATTTTAATGGTAGAAGTCTTTGCATTTTTATATTTGATTTTTGTGTATGATCGATTGATGATAAAATCTATTTTCCCATCCAGGAAACCGATTGAATTGTTACAAGATATGACATACACGAATATTAAACTTCTCAGTTGAAATATAAAACAAAATTCACTTAAATAACTAACAACCAGCAATCTGTTAATTCCTCTCAGCATAGATTAAAATATATTGGTCTTTATTGATCCGCAAATGTTATTGTTTTACATTTGGCAAAATAGTTAAATGCCCAACCCCAGTTTTTAAGTCTGTTCCAAATGAATGGGCGTGAACTGAACACTGGATATATATTTATATTTTAAGACAATGATCAATCTACACAATAATAGTTCATCTTAAAATTGCAAAGACATTGACACAATCTCAAGGTGAAGTAAGAGAAAAATAATTCTAAGCTGATGAATGATGAAATTAATTCTGAGAAAATGGCGTATACTCGCATATTAATAAAATAATAAATGTGACAAATCATACGTAAAACGATGGACTAAGGTTATTTTACTTCATTTAATTACACCAGGTTGCGAGGTTGCCTATGCGAAAATATGACATGTTACATATTCGTGATGTAGAGTAAATGATTGCATATGAACAAATCTCTCATGACAGTATAAACATTATGAGCACGTATGATGATGAAGCACGTGCAGGCAAACATTGGTGCTTCATGTGTAAATCGACTATGGTAGATTATAAGTGTGACGATTGAATTACCTGCATTCGTTTCATTAAAAATGGAATTTCAAAAATAGAAATAATTATTTTCGGCTTTTGCTAATGCACACACTGGATTCGTAATAAACGGTTCGAGATTCAGAAATGATAACCACGTTTATACGATCTGAACAAACAGTTAAAATATGATTCATTGTGAATAGCTTACCTCACCCGTACGAATGACGTTCATAATTTCGTACAAAGTTAAAATAGATGCATTCAATTTATGGTTTTTGTTTGCACAATATTTTACAGTTTTGCACACTGATTTTTGCTGCATTATGCTCAGGCGTGGTTTGGGCGAGATCAGAGTCAACTACATTATCATCTATTGCATCCACGTCATCGAATCCGAAATCATCAGCCAAAGTAAAACGACAATATCAGTATCCATTTGCACGGCCGCCAAACTATTCACCGTTTGTTGGAGATGCTGCAGCCAATAATGCACAACGGAATGCCGACGCCAGGGCGGAAACTGTCAATCAAATTGACCAAAAAGATTTGAATGGAAACTACAATTATGCGTAAGTAAACTGACCCATAAATTTTGAAAACATGTTACAACTTGTCGAAGATAAATATAGCTGTTTGGGAGTGGTGAAGGCTTGGACATGTGATCTGACTTTAAAACTAGTGTCGCCTGATGTATCTAACACTAGAGTCATTTGTTGTACGTTTATTTATTCCATTTATTCCGAACAATTTTTTTGGAACTATCGGAAACATACTCAACAAGAATTTCAGACCGAAATTCAAATGACAAATTGTTTGAAATTTTATTCGCTGACATCTCTGGTGGTGTTGCCTTGAAAACTCAACTCCCGTTGAAAACAATAGCTATATTGCGGTTACCATTTCGGGTGTTACATGTATTTGAATGCAAATACTGTGTCATAAAGAACTTTGTAATAAAATACGTAATTTTTCCTCGTATCCATGGCAAAAGCAATACTTTTTCTATTGACTGGTCGATGACTTTAATTGTCCAAGAGTAAAATCAAATTTTATATCAATGCGGAAAAGCCAGGATTGTGAATGTATTATGAATATAATTCAATCATTATATGGCAAACATACTTTCTGAAGTGTTTGTGCCAAGTGAAAAATGTAGGGAGTAATTTTAATTTTTGTAAAAATTTTGGGTGGGGTGAATTCGCTTCAATTTCAACTTTATACAGTGTAAGTTCATTGGTAAATTCACAAAAAAATATATTGGCATAAACGACATGTCGGATATGTGGAAATATTTGAAATCGAATAAAAACATCAAAAAGTCAATTCTATTCTATTCTTCAAAGCATCAAACAATTTGGGGTGTAATTAAAATATTTTCAAGTCACTCTCAATGCCAGGGCTATTTGGACCCTCACTATGAATTTTGCCTCTCCTCCGCAAAATATACACAATTTTGGATATTTAAGTATAACAATTGTTTGGTAACACAATTGTGACTCACAATATGGGAGTTGTTCTTATGATACAGATATTATGAGCCAAACATACAGATACAGCGTCAAAAAGGACTTAGGAAAAAAAGTTGTCTCGTTCCGAAAATTTGCAACGCATACAATCCCCAGTTGAATTTCAGTAGTTGTTCCAAAAGTCTTCCATACCATATACGGTAAGATATAACTTACTGAGATACTAGAATTGATTATATTACACAACACTGTATTGAACTCACTTGAAATTAATTTCCCAGCAACCAATATTTTGATGTCCAAATTGTGGACACGGTCACTTAAACAATGTTTATAGGAATATTTATCATTTCGAACGTTTCCACAAGTATGTGTGAATTACTTTCAAACTCACTGACTGTAACAATACCATCAAGTGTGCTGTGCACCACAAAGTACACTGTACAATGTGTACATGTACACATTTGCGGGAAACTGAATGAGAGATATTCAAAAGATTTACAACAATTCGTCATTTACAGCTTCATTTATTTGTGCTTAATGGTCCATTAAGAGTGCGTATTTGAAACAAAGATAAATAGAGGGAAAACAGCATGATTGTTGCCGTTGAAGTGCTCAACTTTATGCTATGGATGGTTATCCATAAAAATTTTAAACTATTAAATCATATTGAAAGAAACTGAATCAAATTATTAATTGTTGTAAATGAGTCCTTTACGATAACTCAACTATTTCTAATAAAAATCATCATCGGAAGCGAGAATCATATCATTCCTAACGCCCAAACCATAACAAATTTCATACTGACTTCAGCTTGCAAAGTCATAGCATTATGAGGATAAATTCGTTTGCTGACATGTGATAAATTTCATTTGATTTGAATGGTTTCCAGAGCTGTCGATTTTGCATTTTAATTACATTTGCGCAGTGCATAAAAACTATCTAAATTTCGTCG
The DNA here is from genome assembly GCA_030463065.1 of Aphidoletes aphidimyza. Taxonomy (NCBI): domain Eukaryota; kingdom Metazoa; phylum Arthropoda; class Insecta; order Diptera; family Cecidomyiidae; genus Aphidoletes; species Aphidoletes aphidimyza. Next base: position 12,221,144 of record CM059999.1, read on the forward strand.
TGGAGACTTGAAATTTTCAGGGAAGTTGTATTTTTGGCTCTAATTTTCGGAACTACCACCAAAAAATATGCATTACGGGGTTTTGGATAGCTTAATTACAGCAAATACACTTTTAATTACGGTTTTCTGTAATTAAAAGTGTATTTGCTGTAATTAAGCTATCCAAAACCCCGTAATGCATATTTTTTGGTGGTAGTTCCGAAAATTAGAGCCAAAAATACAACTTCCCTGAAAATTTCAAGTCTCCACGACGAAATTTAGATAGTTTTTATGCACTGCGCAAATGTAATTAAAATGCAAAATCGACAGCTCTGATGGTTTCTCGTCAATTTTTCGAAATCACCTAGTAAGCAATAGTGTAAACTTCTAGAACTCCAAAAAACGCCGAAAATTAATTTTGGTCGGATTAAACGAAAATCATCCTCAAAAACCTGAAAATTGCCAAAAACATCATAAATTTCTTTGAATTTTCCGAAAAATCGACCTGAATTTCGTAAAATGTCCCAGGTGTTTTGTTTTAAAAGACTGTGTCAACTAGTGTCATAATTTATTATATAACATTTATATGTGTTGAGTTGAGGTTTCAAAAAACTGTGCAACTTACCTTCGTAAGGCTATTTATTTTCTTCGTGTTTTTATTAACTTGAGAATGATTATAAATATTTATATTGCAATGTTAATGTTTGTAATATTATAAAATATTAATAATAATATTTGATTTGGTGATGCTCAATGTAGCCAGAACATCATTAAAAAGTTTAATCAATTCATTCGCTTTTTTTCTCGTTCTGAATTGTAGGTATGAAACAACAAATGGGATAAAAGTACGCCAAACGAGTTATATGGTTGGACCTAATCGTGTTGTTGTTGGTTATTACTCTTATATTGGTCCAGATGGAAAAGTATATACTACACATTACACAGCCGACCAAAATGGCTATCGAGCAACTGGATCACACCTGCCTGTTCAAAATGCAGCTGTTCAACCGCTGCCAGCATTTCCAAGAGAGCCCAGTCCTGGTCCATTTGTTTCGGGTACACCCGGTCCAATTATATCAAGCACACCTGCTCCGTTCGTTTCTAGCACACCAAATCCGTTTGCCCCATCAATACCATTTGGTTCATCTTCTTCTCCGTTTAATAATGCACCTTCTCCAACACAATACCGAGAACCGTTCCGGCTACCTTATCGAGAACCTAATCGGGGCTTTAATGTGGGATCACCATCCACCCCATCACCCATCGTATCCTCATCAACACCGATTATATCAACTGCTTCACCGTTTGTAGGGTCATCAACGCGTCCACCATTCCCAGTCTATAGACAACCAGCAGCACAATTTCAGGGCTACGTTTACAATACTCCAAGAATAAACTCACCGTATTCGGTTGTAACTCAACAAACGCCAGCCCCAATATTCTTTCCATCTTCAACCTATGCTTCAGCACCCTCAAATATTAATGCCAGAATATTGAGTAGCCAAGCACCTCCATCGCCATTCAATGATTTTAATACAATTGCATCATCAACCATTTCACCTGACAATGATGTGCCTGTTCAATTTAAGCAGTATATACCACCAGTTCCAATTGAAACATCAACACCAAGAACATTTGATAATTTTGCAAGAAATCACCCGGATACGGTTTTGATAACGCCAAAACCATCATATCAGCAACCATTGCCAAATAGTTTATCGATTAATCAAAATTTATTACCACCCTATTTGTCTGTTGGTCCATTGAATTCGTCGCCTGGACCTCAAAATCTTCTGCGCGATAATACCAATTTTATAAACGGTCCTCCATTCGAGTTCAGGAACTCAATTCAACCATCTCCCCAAACTGTTGCTCCTTTGACCGTAACCAATTTGAATTTCCGTAAGAAGCGAAATGAGAAGAATTAGGTGCGGATTAGATCTAGTGAAGAACAATTTGAGGCATTTGATGTATTATCGAACATTAAATAAATGTAAAATCCATACTCAATCAAATTTTTAATGAAAAAAAAACTGTTTTTATTTTATGCTCTTTACAATTTTTAAGTGTTTTCAATTGCTAAATATCTCGCCTATTTATACTAATAAACGGCTATTATAACCACACCGATTAAAATTTCAAAGATAATTTTTTGGTACTTAATTTTTATCCGTTATAATAAATTAATCGTTGATTAATCGTTGATTAATCAATTCAACGTTTGAATCGAATCTATTGAAAGTTGCCCCAATAACAGTTCATCAAGAAATATTTTAACCGAAGCATTAGGTTATTCTCCTTTGATTTGAACATTTAATTTGAGTCCTTTAAAATTCAGGAAATCTCTGGACTATTTTCATAATTTAAAAGATTTACGAATTGTTAAAAGTTAAAAGTTGTAGTCAAATTCGGGAAGTTCCAATGGCGGTAAGTTTAATTGCGGTAAGTCACTCGATTCGGGCAGAATAATTTTACGCTCTTCGCCCACAACAGAGCTACGACGATTTTCACGTTCGGGCAATGTTGGTGAGTCATCAGTTTTGCTGGATGATTCAGACGATGATTTATTGCTTATCGGTAGTGACGTTTTTCGTTGCTGATGTTTTTCCTTTTCTAATGATTTAACACGATCACGCAATATTTCCAGCTCATGAGATGACTCATCCATCCGTGTTACCAAATTATACACCAGAATATGTAGTTGGTGGTTCAATGAATGCATATCTTCAATGATTGCATTGTCTGATTTAGTTCGTTTGAGTTTGACCTCATTCAAATTTTCAATGGATGCTTTAACGCCGTCACCAAGTGATCCACTGTCATAGTCCAATGAGGTTTTGCCTGGTGAATGTTTTCCACTTAATGAATCCAACAATGAATCCGAATCTTCTAGCGCTTTAAAGATAGATATTTGCAAATCGCAAACATTTTCAATACGATCTTTGACAATTCTTTGCTCCAAGAAGCTGACATTCTTCAAACGTTGCTGTTCAACAGCTAATTTATATTTTTCGTATTGTGATTTTTTTAAGCGAACTAATTCGATGTTTTTCAACTGAAAATCACGTTGCAATTTGATTGATTCTTCAATTTTTGCATTATTTGCACAAGTTTGAAGAGTTTCATCTAGTGCAGCAGCAGCTTTTCGATGGCTTTCGATAGCTTCATCAAAACGTAGATGTCGCAAATGACTTTCTGCCCGTCGACAATGGTAATGAGCCTAAAAATGAAGTAATTTTGATATATTCTGCTAACAAAGTGTCTAAATAATTCTAAAATAAATGTAAAATAGTCTATTTACCACGTTTAATGACGAATTGTCCATTTGTGAGTTCTTGAAAATATGTTGTTATTTCGAAATAGTCAATTTCTTTGTGTTTTCTTCATTTGTCCCGACAACTTTTAAATACGTTCTTTGTTTTTGTTTTTATTTTTGTATAATTTATAAAGGCAAATTGTTTTTCTTTCTGTATCGACAGAACCAAAAACGTCAATGTCAAATCATATGTGAGCACGCACACAAACAGCAATTATTCTGAAACTTCTGAAACGAGTGGAAACAGCGAAGAGCGTTTGAAGAAACGTCAAATTTTCAACATTAGAAAGTTGTTAATAAAGTAAACGTTTTCATTTAAAAAAAAAATATTAAATGCCAAATGCTTCGATGCGAACATGCAATTGTAGGTAGAAAATAAAAATAAAACATAATAACATGGTTTAAAATTTCAAATAAATTTGTATTTGATCGTCTGCTTTAGTCAAATGTTCTTGTTTCATGTGAAACAAATGTCAAACGTTCAATTCTGTGAAATCTGTAAAATGGATCTGTCCCAATTAAACATAAGAAAATCTCATTAGTCTAATTTCTTTATTTATGCTGCATATTCTCACAACAAACTATTATTTAATTAATAAAATAATGTTTTTTTTTTCTGTATTCATAAATGCCACTGATGCTTAAACCTTGTACTAAAATATTGTTTATGCACATTTTGGGAGACAATTTTTGGAAAACATTTTTGAATACATTCATCATTCCTAGTTCATAAAAACTAGGATGGCCAAAATCATGTGTTTAGATTAATTTTATCATCAAATGCATTGCACAGAATGTTTGTATCCAATCGTGCATTGTGATCGGTTTGACTTTGTTGCTGTTCAAACACATACGAGCTGATGCGGTCTTCGTTTGTAATTTCTTGAAATGTTTCTATTCTCCAGGAATTGAATCTTTTGAAACCATTGAATCTTCGCTTTTTCGGAGTTTCGAGGAATACGTCTTCAAATATTGTCTCCAAATTCAGTCTTTTATTGGAACGCGAAAGAGCTGACGGCGGTGTATTTATATGAGCTGTTATTTCGTCCAGAGAAATACGTTCATCTTCGTCATAGCCACTTGCAATCGTGTCGTTACCTTGTTGTGTTGAGTCTTTGGTATATTTTCCACTTGTTGCGTTATCGTTGACACGAGTCAAATCTTCAACTGATGAGATCGGCGAAATGCTTAGATTGAATAATGATATGGGCTCATTGACACTAGATGATAGAGAATGGCCGCTCGGTGATGCAGAGTTAATTGCAAATATTGGCAATTCATCAAATAGTGGTTTGTGTGATGTTTGCATAAACTCGATACTATCATCTATAGACCAGGATCCTGAGGATCCCGATGAACTCTTTGACACCGAATCATCCGACTCTGTTTCATCACCACTTTCATCCATTTCGTTTTGTGTATTTTCATCATGTGCCTGTTGGCTGTGTTCTGTCAAATGATCATCAGATGTTCTGTCTATGAAGTCTGTCATTTTGTTTCTGCGTTCGGACACTTTTTTTTCAATTCTACAATCAAAGCAAATTCTTATCAAATAACACTTAATTGGTAGTTACACGATCATCTTTATGATTTCTCTATTAGTTATTTAATACCTTTAATCCGTTTAATTTGGCTTTTGAACAATATTTCACTGTTAATGAAACAGCGAAAAAATACAAAGTATTTCAACACATTTACTAATCATCGGCTTTGTTATTTTATTCGATTGCACAAAACAAAAAATACGACTGACAACGTAAAATGTATACTTTCTGTCTGTCTGCTATTCAGCCATCTTTGCATTTACGCATGTGTTCAAATGCATTCATAGTTGTCTGAGTGTGCGTCGTAATTGATAAATAAAAGAAACGAGTGAGTATGTCAAACTGGTTTTGTTTGACGGTTCGTTTTCTGGAAATTTGTTGTTTGTCCATGACTTTTTGTGTGTTGAAAATATGGAACGAATTCGCGCGATTTTTAAACGAAAACGTACGAAATGACTTATCAAATACTCTGCGTTCAATGTTAATTTATTGCGAATATAATGTTCATGAGCATTAACATGGCAATGCAACTTTTTTATGTACAGATTTTACACCAGATCAATTGCTGAAATATTCTCATATAAAATAGTTTGTATATATTTAATGTATGGTGTTTTTTTGTCGCATTTTATTTGTTAACATCAACTTCTCATGTATAGTTCAGTTCATTATGTAGTATTTATGGACCAAATTATTAGATATTGATATATAAATACCTTCGCGAATGCAATGAGTCCCCATCGTTATTTTTTTCGATGTATTTCTCGAAAATATCGGACTTTTTGCTATATTTTACACGAGAAATAAAATTGATTTATTGGAGAAATTCTTTTCGTCCATTAACCAAGATGTATTCGTAGATACTCACTGAGTGTCGCTATGACTCGGTACAGTCGTGGCGGCAAACATTCACGACGCCTCAGTGTCGTATTGATTTCGACGATGTTCGTATATGCATACGACTCATATGTCGTACTCACATAGAGCGCTCGCATCATGCGAAGCGTTCACATCGTGGTACCTCACGACTCATATGTCGTATGCATATACGAACATCGTCGAAATCAATACGACGCTGAGGCGTCGTGAATGTTTGCCGCCACGACTGTACCGTGTCGTAGCGACACTCAGTGAGTATATTGTATCATACAAAGAATATCATACAATGTATGGATTTTTCGTTATATTTAGTAGTGGAATTAGTATTGAAATCATTCATACAATCCATGAATTTCGTGGTACCAAATGACGAAACTCGACGAGTATTGTCATAACTTTACATGTCGCTTGGCTCTGGTTGCATTTATTCAGCCATACAAGTGTTTGCCATGCATATCTCCAAAAACCTCTATTGTTAACGTCTTGAAATTTATGGAGAACTATGAATTTTTTTTCCAAAATGAAACAACATTTTATTATAATTGATTTCATATTTATATATTTTCAATTGTTCACAATTTGATCTAAATAATTTGGATGTTGTTTTTGTGAGTTTACAGTCCAATATTTTGTGCTTTGGAAGCCTCATAGATCTTGATTTGCGGATTATCGTTTGAATCAACAGTAACCTTAAATGAGTTATCCAGTTTCAATTTATTGAGACGTTCTTCAAGCAATTCGTCGATAACATTTGTTATGGTAGTTGGCGAGTTTGGTTTGGAAAGTCCATTTGATGGTGAACGCTTATGTTCGGTAATAGCATTAGTTAACTCTGTTGGTCGATTTTCTGCAACTGGCTGTTCATCGTCTTCCAGTAGATCCATCAGTTCAGATTCAAGTGTTTCATCATCGGTGCCATCGTTTATAATATCATTAAACTGAGCTCCGCTCAGTGCAAATTGAATATCGGCATTCGTTTCGAGAATTTCTTTGACATCGGCCAGTGCATCTTCAACGTTATCCACTGTAATGTTTTTATCGCCGAGTGCATTTTTGAGGGTAGTGGTTCCCATTTTGAATGCTTCTACAATCTTTGCATTTTGTTTCGTTTCGTCAATTTGTAGCAAGAGAGTTTGTATTGTGGTGAGAGCATTCGATGTTTTAACTAAAAATGAAAAAAAATAAATATTATTGTACTGTAATGATTTAAGTTATTATTGCCGAAATGAACGTACCTAGATTCTTTTCGAGTACATGCTTCTTTCGGAGAAAATTTTTAGCCAACTGTTTCTTTTTATCGCGAATATACTGTCTGACTAGCGTATCAGTATTATTAATGTCCACTTCTATTGCTTCAACGGACTTGAGTAGTGATTTTTCCATTTTATTTAATGTGTAAATCGAAATATCCAATGGTGTGATCGGTTCAACATTACAATTCCATGTTACAGCAAATTTATACAGTATAACTTCTTGTTTATCGATTTGAGTTTTTTGTATGGACAATTTTTGATGGCAATGCAAGTAATGAAGCGTAGTTTCGATCCCTTGTAAATTGAACACATTTTTTTCGGTTAATTGCTTGATTAAATCATCCTTGGAAATGATTATGTGACATTCATTGGTTGCATTAAATGTGATTAGAAGTTTTTCGGCAATCACCTAAAATCGATGAAAATATGTTAGTCTATGTCATGACCTACATAATGTAAGCTTAATTATTTTAACATAACCCTCAAACCTTTGCTACTTCTTCAAGAACATATTCCGTATTTTCATCACAATTCCCATTTGTTGTTGTTGAAATTACTTTCTCTTTAACCTTGTCAAAACTCCAGCGCAATGGGGCCTTCACCAGCTTATGAACTGCCCATCCGGACCATGTTAGTAATGGTGCTTCCATGAATTGGGTTCTGGTTTTGGCCATACCTTCAGCTAGTAGCTCCTCTAAAACCGTATCCATGCAATATGGTTTCTTTCCATTACGCTGAAAAGCTGACCGAAGTTCGCCCAATGTGATTGTTGGAGTGCCCCGGACAGTGCAATATTCCTGCATGAGATTCTTCCAAAATTTCATTTTTGTTTCATAGTTCACGGGATTGACACTTTTATCACGAAACGGTGCGAATAAATTATCCATTCGCTCATCGTCTTGCCAGCAAAGGGGATAAAAATCGTCCGGTAAACTATTTTCGACTCCATTTTGCGTTGACTGTTTGAAGTCATTGCTTATTCGAGACCTTCCAGCTTTCGCCATTACTTTGCATTTAATTTTGGAACGAAAAATGTTCAAGAAAACAGTCGATACTGCTAAATGCAAATGAGTTTTTGGCAGCGGGCGTATCTTCCTCCGTACTAGCAAACTATGCAAAAATCACTGGTATGTGTAAAGATATGTACTTTTGATTTTTTTTTACTGTAATTTCTATTAAGTGTCAAAAATCTCATTTGTTTTGGTGGCTAAATGTGAGTTTTTTTTTACGTCTGTCGTTCGTGTGTGCGTACGTGACGCTTTGTTTTTACATTTAGTTCCAGTGAAACGGTTCGGAATGTATAGATGGCGTTTCATATCAATGACCTGTAAATGAAAGAAGGAATTTGAAAGGTTTTACTCAATAACGAGAAAGACTAAAAATGCAATTATTTGATAAATTATTATTTTATTTCCAATAAAAGAATCGATATTGTTCAATGAAAATTCGCAATATGATGATTTATTAAGTTGAACTGTCCACAAAATATTTTTAACTTAATTTTTTGTAAAAATGAATGAATGAATCTAACTATCCTCATCCAAATTTACAAATACAACCCGTCTGGTAGTTACATTTGGCATTTTATTGTATTGATTTGAAGTAATTTCTGTATTTTCTCCGTTGTTTTTAGCTTTTGATTCTTCCCCGTTTGTTGCACCTGATGTGGGATATTTGATTTTCGTAAGAGAGCTTGGTGAATGAGCTGTTGTTTGAAGAAGCTCTTGAATGCATTCACGATGAGCATTTATAGCCTTTTGAGCCTTTTGCATTTTATCTTGAATATCGTTTTCATCTATATCATTTTCCACCAATTTTTGCATCAATTTTTTGGCATTTCTACTGCGCATTTTTTGCACACTTGCAGACTTTGGACGAAGTTTTACTGGTTTACATTTTTGACTATCATTTTCGTCAATCATTTGGTCATCAGATTGGTAAGGAGTTGAAGATTGACTTGTCACACTACTCGCTGATGTCAATTTATCTTTGGCAATACGATCGACCTCATATCGAAGTTTTTTCCGGGTCACAGCGAATGATTTGTGAGCCTATAAAAATACGCAAAGCTTATTTTTATTCTCATGAATTAAAATTAAATGTTGCTAAACATACCCTTTTCATTTCCTCTCTTTCCTCAGCTAGATCTTGATTTACTTCGCAGGATCGTGGAGTGGGTAGTCCGGTTGAATCAACGTCAACGCCAAATTGACGTAATCTCTGTTCGAACTCATTAAGGGCCACGTCTTTAGAAAATTTATTATTAAGGACTTTTGTTTTTTTCTTAGCCACTTTGTTGTCTTGATCATGACCATTTAACTCGCTCTGCGATTCTGCATGCACATCTGCTTGGCAAACAATTTTTATTTCCTCATCTTCAGTCTGACTTGATGAGTCAATGGGCGCATTATGATTTAGCTTGCGAGGTTTTACTTGAGGATGCGGTTCACTCTTGCAGTTGTTTTCATTGTTGCGAATGTCTTCATTCTTTTTACTTTCCATTGAATCTTTGTTTTCAGCTTCACTTGGACAATTGCCCAAATTATCGAAATTCTCGAGCTTACTATCAATCGCGGACACCTTATCGATTGTATGTTGTCCCAAGGACTTTTCTACTATTTCTTTGATAGTTTCCTGAATGTTGTCCATATAGACCTTTTGCCGTTGATCTAGATTGCGAAACGTTTCTATAAATTGATTTTGACTCTCCATGAACATACCTTCAAACGCATTGAATTTTTGTTCAATAACATCAATTTTATCATTCGTTTCCACCAGATTGGCTTCTTTTGTGGTGGCAGACTGTTCTGATGTAGTTTCGGTGCGGGTTTTTGCTTCAAGAGAATTTTTCAAATCTACAATTTCTTGCTTCAGTTCGTTTATGGTTTGGTAAGCACATTGAACTAGCTCATTGTCTAGTTTGTTGTCATGTTTCGGAATTTCTTCTGTATTATTTTGTTCGGGATTTTCTAATCGAATTAAAGAAAAACAATTATTTTTGAACACAAAAATTTATCACAATATGTCTTTATTTACCATCATTATCTACGTTCGCTCTTGTTTTCAATTCCTCATGTCTCGATGGCATCTCTTGTGCACCAATATTTGCCACTTCACATTGTATGGCAATGCTTGAAGAATTGGCCTTGGCCTTTTGTGAGCAGGCAACGCAATTTGCATTAGACTCAGTTTCATCGTTGTTGTTATCCAACTGAGTGACTTCGCTCTTTGAAATACTTGACTCTTCTTGCACTGTAGATAGTTCTTTCGCATTTATTTCGTTTTGCTCAATCAAACCATCATCCTTTTCTTTTTCATTGTCTTTTTCATTATCGTCACTGAGTTCATGTTTTTCTTCAATGATTGAGTGTTTACGTTGTTGATGTGACTTCAATGAGTCAAAAGTAAGAAAATTCTTTGTGCACTGGTCGCATGGAAACAAAGATGATGGCTTCGAAATCTGATTTGAAGTTCGATTTAACTCACCTTTATTTTCATTAAGCAATAATTGAATTCGCTCTTGGGCTTTGTAATGCTCCTCTTCAAGACACTTGTAATTTTGCTTCAGACTCGAGTATTTCTGTAATTCCATTAACAGTATAAAATAGATGTGGTAAACATTTTCAACAACACAAAAAAGTATGCAACGCATCTTACCTTTTGTAAGTGATTAAAAGCTGTCCTTAGGTCAAATAGTGTATGTGACATAAATTGTTGACAAAAACTCAAATACTGTAAACTCAGCTGAGCCAATCGAAATAGTGAAGATACGGCTGGATCCAGTGCAGCCGTACCGAGTATTGATTGCATTGGCGCTTCTATAATTTTCGGTGTTATTTTTTCTAAAAATTGAAAATCTTGATTTTCGATTACCTTATTAACATCAATACAACCCAAAGTTTTCCAATCTAATCGACGATTCTCAATATCGCGAAATTTAAAACCAGATTTCAATGCGATTTCACTGAGATTGTAATTGCTGGGACGATCCAACAATAAATCTTTGAATGCAAACATTTTGCCCAACAATAATAATTTCGAATAATAAATTGGAATCTTCAAATGTTGTATTTTCACTTAAATCGATTTTGAACTGATGTTTTGACAATTGTGAACGCATAATTGTTACATAGCAACCGGCATACGCACGTAAAACAACAATTAAATTTCAAATCATTACAACGTCATCATAAATGTAATTCCGTTCTATAAACATAGCGACAATTCGAAACCGTTCAACTGCAATACTCAAGAGATGACACAAAATTCAGACACAATTAGGTAAAATTTATATTTTTCATGGTATTTTTTTATTGTAGAAGTGTTTATTACTTCTACATTATTATTCTCTACTTGTTTCACTTTTTTTTTTTAAATCGAATATCGTTTTTCGTGATTTGTTACTGTGTGGTCTGAAATTTCTAGAGCTTTCAAAGCATTTCGGTGAATTCATCTTCCTCTTTTCTCGAAGCTTATTTCTTGAATGTTCGATAAGAATTTGCTAGGTTTTTTCTGACAATGCGGATAAAAGTATGATGCTATTAGGTTTCTCGAAATTTCTTCCTCATTCCGCTTTCAGCATTCTACCGAATATTTTGCTCCACTTATTCAGTCATAACAGATGTGAATTGTATACAAACAATTGTGTAAACACACGCCATATAACATAACATACAACCATACCAGCTTTAGCTATATACTAAACAACCAAAACGGTGCCTCCGGCCTCGCAATCGTCCTCATGTCTACAATACCAATGTTTGGTTTTTGTTTTCGGTTTTATTTTTATTTTGGTTTTCTTAGCAATGAATTTCGTTGTCAGACTGTACTAAGTGATTATATGTGAGATTGTACACTGTACAGTGTCTATACGTGTACATATGTACATGTACACATTGCATAAGTATACCGCATATAAATATATATAAGTTTATACTTATATATATTGTTTGGTGTGTCTTACAACGTGTGCTCATCTGATACAGTTCCAGTAAGCGATTGAAAATGCCTCAAAATTAATCTGAATGCCTCAATTCGTAAGAATAGGGCCAGTATTGAAAATACATTTTGAACGACTTATTGTTGACATTTGAACAAGGAAAATGAATAATCATTTCTCCTTATTGTTATCTTATTATTCAGATATTTTGTGAAGTATGATATTTGTGTATTTCTGGCTAATTTGGAATTAAAAAAATAATTTTTTTTCTCTTTAAAAATATAATTGAATATTCGATTCGTCCGAAACATGAACATTTTATATGGCATACAGAGCTCGAACTTGTTTTCTATCGGCATAAATGCGCCGACTTTACATAGTTTTGGTTGCTGATTCATTTGGCAAACATAGAAAGTTTATTTTTGTGTTGCAAAATAAATGAATATATCCAGAACTAGTTGTGTTACTATAAATTCTGGAGACACGAAGACATTTTACTGAGACGCAATTGCGACTCAAAAATACACAATATTATATCATCGACGTAGTTGAAATACCGGCCGGCGTACTAGTTTCTGTATTTGCTTCCGTTGAATGTCTTTCATTTCTAACTTGTTTGTTATGAAGCGAAAATAATTATAAATTGAGCATTCCTGTTGACGGGCTTATGATGAATGCGAAACGCACATTAAATAGTATATGATGACTATGAATAGGCATTGCCTGACCATTTTACCACACCGCCAGCATTTTTCTGAAGGTGACTTTGAGTAAATGTATAGAGTAAATGTATAAAATAACATCTTTTCCTTCTCCCTTCTTTTTTGCTTTCTATTGCCACTTATTTATTTTGGTTCTCTTATTTCTTGCTTCTTTTGCGCCATCAAATTGTTCACGTTCGCTTGGTTCTATACGAAAATCTTTTGAGAAAACCGAAAAAAAATCCAACGAAATTCGACTGTTTTTTTCCATGATAGCCAAAGATGTATGGCTGAGGCAGAAATTTGTTCTGTCAAACAAGATTGAAAATTCAACGTGTCATTACAAACGAAGACGCAGCAAGAGGTACGGTGCAGAATTGTTATGAAATTGATAAATAACTTCGTTCCATATCCCACTTCAAACCTCACAAAAAGCGGCGTCTGATTTCAATCCATTTCTTTATTTACTAACAATTTGAAGGGCGTCCAAGAGCAAATGGTTCCAAACAGTAATTTCGTTTTTAGGCATTTATAAATAGAGGCAAACAGTAATGTCTACTTGCATCGTTCAATGATTCAAAAAATCAATCTTTTTACAAGTTTTCGCACATTATTACCACAAAGTTCGTATCTTATCATCATGCTGGAAATTGTATAAAAACAAAATGAATTTGACTAACTCGACAATTGAACCAAAAAAAAAACTGTTAACATGTTAACTACTTTTGAATCAACTTCACTTGAAATGCTCAATTAATGGACAGTTTAATGTAAAAATGCGAAACAATAATAAATCCGTATACACATAAAATACCTACACCATAAACAAGACAAAACTGGAGTGTATACATTTTCTATTTTTTGTTGGAATTTATTCCAATGCTACCAACCAACCAAAGGTTATTGATATCATCATTCAATAACGCGACAATAAACCATTTTTCGTCCGGTTAATCCTACAATGTCAAAGTTAAAGCGAGAAAAACAACATCAAAAACACACTAAAAACATTGTCATCTACGCCTGTTATTTGGCGTTGACTTATCAAATCTTTGACATTCAAAACATTCAAGACATTTCAATAAAGAACTGGTATTGTGTTCATGTTGCACTTTTACAGATCGCTTTTCATTATGCACTATATCCATCAGACCCTGGCAACCCTTTCAAAATATTCCTAAAAATGCACTTAGTTTGGTTTTAATATGTCACCATGAGACTCAAACTTGAACTAATTGTACCGTATATCACAATTTTTCATGAACCAGCAGTAGCTCATGTATCTCAAGTTTGAGCTATATACCGTGTGTCGTTGGCGTGAAATTGTTTATATCAAACAATTCAACATTTGTTCACTAGAATATTTTTAAACTGAATTAACTCAAACGTTTTAACAGTGTAAAATTCAATCTTGCGTAAAGATGCTGGTGTTTGTGTTGGTGTCGCACGCACAATTATACGTATGTATACATAAAGTTCTTCTTTGTAAATAACGGTTTCAACTTGACCTTGGCAATGAAATTCGTGTTGTATATTTATGTGTGTTCGCATATACACGAAATTCTACCCATACATATACGTAGAATTTGTGGCCAAAATAAATATAATTACAATGGAAAAATCCATCGGCTTCTATTCTTACATTGATTAATTAAAGTGGTAACACAAGCATACAATATAAATTCACCACTAATACTTCTTAGTTTGGTTTATTTTTTTGATTTGAGCGGTAGTTTTCCATAAATAATGTCTAAGTTGCATTATTCAATTGTGGGAATTCATTCAAATGGTCAGAGTGACATAATATGTTTCTTATTACATTGATTTTAATTGTCTTATTAGGCTTGCACCTACTCATATTTTTCGATTTTTTGACTTTTATGTGCATTCATTTTTAGAAATAAAAATTGTTCCATTTTGTTCTGACAAATCGAAGGCCCAGAATATTCTGGAATGATTACCATTCAAGTCATATTTTTATTCTCTGTTATTTGCACGTTTCATTTCATCTGAATTTGTTGCACGAGATGCACGATTACGTAAAACTCTTTATGTATAAATCATTTGTCGGCAATATTCCTCTCTACCTCTCTACCTCTATCTCTATATCTACTTTTACACTCATCCCAATACCGGTGAAGTATATATTGTTATGTTGCTTCTGGTAAGAGTTTTTATGCTTTCGTTTGTTATATGCAAACATATGAACGCACATTTATACATGTAACATAATAGCACGAGTACATATACAATGCGAATTGGGAATGGGTATCGGATGGTGTCTGCGAGTGACAATGTTTTTTTTTTCTTGCCACTCACACTCCATCGAAATTTCTCGTAGTATATAGAAGCTTCCAAAAATTAGAACGCAATTTATTGTATGCGCGTCGTCACGTAGACCGCTGGTATATATAGAGCGACGAGACTGGCTGTGATACCAGTCGAACGCTGAACGTTTGAAGGGATCGTCAATTTCAGAAGAAGAAAAATACTAGAAGCGAAGTTCAGACAAGACTTAGTGAATTTTGTTTAATTCATAAAATTCACGAATTGTGAATCATACAGTTTTTCCGAACAAATAAAACATTTTTTTTAAACAAAAATATCACTGTTTTGAACAATAAAAGAATAAAATCGTCGTATTATTCTGACATTCTATGCAAAGGCAAAACGATAATTTTCGACATTTTCTCGAACATCGTTCAGCGAACATTTTTTCGAAATTAGAAAAATCCAACGCCAAATATAATTGATTTTATAATGTGACTGAAAACGTTGTGGTTTATTCATTTGATTAAACCACACGCGTTAAAACTAAATTAGACATTCACAATTTATTGGTGAACCGGCCAAATTGAAATGGAAAACGTTGATAGCAACAGCGAATCCGATACTGAATCAGCACCGTGAAAAGTGTTTGAAATTGTCAATTTTTGCATTGAACAGCCAAAACGAGAAGACAGCACTCAGTAATAGCGGTCAGCACATCAAATGAGGTGGCCAAAATGTAACGTATACCGAGTTTGAATCGAATAAATCGTATCAATTGCGCACTCACTCAACAAAGGAGGAAGACAGGTAGACAGGAAGACAGCAGAAACAGAGTCAACACCTGATAGGACATCAGCTGAACACATTTGTGGCGGAAAATCGTAAGAAGTATTCAACTCTTTAAATTTGTTTGCATTTTGAAAAACAACAAACTTTTTGTCGAACCAAACACCAATTTATTAATGTAACTAGTAAATGGAAAATACGTTACACGTATAATACGATAAGACTTGAAACCATTCAACCGTCGTTTTTTGAGACTATGAGCTCTACGTCACGTAGGCACGTACCTTAGCTGAAGGTGGCTTTTGAATAGATGTATCTCTTCATTGGCCGCGAAACGATTTTTATCATGATTTTTTCTTGAGAACGTCAACTGACGAATCAGTAAATAAATGCAAAACTAACGCGCCGAAAAGAATTCAATTTTGAAAAAAAAGGTTCAACAAAAAGTATTGTTGCTATCAACCAGAGGGAGAAAGACTTCAAATCCATCCAGAAAGAGAATTGACGAGAACTTCTCAGCATTTTGACAAGGAGCATTTCAACATCAACTGTTTGACATAGGGTATCAACTTTACCGAAGTACATCCAGTTTAGAACTTGAATAAAATTGTTTAAAGAACAACCAAATACTGAAACAGAATCAAAGTATTCCAACATTAATATTATTTTATAGGACTTCAATATTTTACGAAAGAATAAGTATTTAGAATCAATTCAGCATAACACATTCACAATATTTCCCATCAAACTTTGAAAGGCCTTAATTAAATTCGACTACAATAATAATATAAATTCCCAAAGAAGTGACACACCTGCAGATTCGCCTGATTTCTTTCAATAACTCGATTCACATTGGATAGGGAGCGTGAATTTATTAGACAATTTCCCAAGGGTCAATCTATTTGCCTAATTCCAGGCAGTAGTGCGAATTAAATTTTTCATAGCCTCAGATTTGGACATTTGTTCAATCCTTTAGTTTATTTCGTAGTAAGTTTTCTTTCAATATCATCAAATTTTTCTGTTTTTTGACAAATCCATTGATTCGTGTGATTGCATAAAATCACGTCTAGCGCATAGTTTCTTTTCTTTTTTTGATTCAGTCACAAAGCTATTGATTGAATCAAAAAAAGAAAAGAAATTGAAACATTATTTTATCATAACTATTCCATTTTATCTTCATCTTCATTCATTGCATTTGCAATTTTTATTTTCAAACAAAAAATCTCTTCTACTTTAACAGCACTTTCTACTTAAATCAGAAAACGCTATTCATAGCTTTTCCATTTTGCCCAAATGAGCAGCTCTTCAGTCATCATAAACAAATGAAAAATATGTAATTCAAAAATTGCTTCAACTATTTTTTTTTCTCATAAATTAAACTTATGTCCAACTTCTGACATAATACTCGCAGTCTTTAAACTGATCGTAATCAACGTTTCACATTCTTAGCTAAAATTTAATATACCTGAACTTCAATCAGTAATTGTTTTCTTTTTTTTTAAAAAAAAAGTCTCCAGAGCCAACAGTACATGTAGAATTCTGTACAGTTTTCTTGCTAATATTTGGGGCGATACATAAGAAATCGTTACGGTCAGTCTACTTCGATTTGAATTTCGAAAACTGAAAATAAAACACGACTTTCGGTATAAATGAGGCCTCGGATAAAAAAAATTTAAGCTTAATGAAATAGTCATCACGACAAAATCACCTCTCGAAATGATCTCGACATAAACATATTTCTAGAGGTGACAATCAGCCAAATGATATCTACCTCATTGTGAAAAAAAAAATCAAACAATTTTTGGTGGGGCGGGTGGGAATGTGATTAAAATGTGTGAAATTATAAATAACACTTGATATCCAACAATTGTTGAAGGCGAAAAACATGAAATATACGCTTTATTCAATGAAGGTAAATGCATTTCTTTCAATTTCAAATAAAACGTTGAAAATTGAGCGTACAATATGATTGAAACAAATATAATGACAATATCACTTTGATAGAGAAAGTTGACATTTATTCAAAAGATTATTCACTCAGCTCCAAAATTGTTTTAAATACGGGCAAATAAAAGAATAATATGAATTACGATTCTAGGTTCTATAAACCTTGAGAAATGCGCCAATGCGCTGAAATATGAAACAAATCCAATTGTGTTTTCTTGTTCTTTTCTTTTCAATCAAAATCTATTTTGCAAATTATAATTGAAGCATACATTTGGGCATAAGTTCGCCCAGTTTCGAGTTAGATGACATCGAAAAAAAAATGTGTCTGTCAGTCTTGCAAAGTCATGGTGAGGAAACAAAATGTAAAATGTATGAGTAGTTTACATTTGAATTGTTAAAAATACACTGAAAAATTATAGAGGGCGCTCTTTTTTGCCACTCCATGTGCAAAGTCAACAGCATTAGAAAATAAGGAACTTTATCACATGCATATTCACTTGTGTGTTTATATAAGCTAATACAAGCGCTTTTCAAAACCATCATAAATTACACGATAGCATTAAGGTTTGCTTCGATCGACTTCGATTTGATTTTTAAACTAAAATCCTACAAAAAAAAACCAAAAAAAAAAATTAAAATCATTGAAAACCCCGTAAAAAAATTATAAAATTAGAAAAAAAACAAAAAAAAATTAAAAAACCAGAAAATCAAAAAAAAGCTAATAACAACAAAAAAATCAACAAAAAAAATCTCATAAATGGCTACAGTTGACATCATTTCCTAAATAGGTAAAATGGCTTAGATTTATATCGCCATTGGGTAAATCAAATTTTACTTTGTGCTAACAAATGATAAAACAAGCAATTTCTTCGTATTCATAATACTAATACAGCCAACAATTACGTAATAAATTTTCTGAATAAAATGTGTGTTTTAATCTAAGTTGCATTTAATTTGCACTCGTAATACTTGTAATTTAAGCGACTTTCACTTGCATCATTTGTGCGGCCCTTAATCTGTCCCATGAGTTCGATTTTGAATTTGAAACAGAGAAAGAATAACCGTGTGCTTTGAATATTGATTGATGTATCTAACATCGTTTTGGCAACAAAATATCCGCTCATAATATTTGTGCCAAACATTTAATCGATATTCCAAGCGTTAGTTTTGAATATTTTTGTTTGTTTGAACTCATTCACATTGGGAAACATCTCACAATTTTGATCACATAATTTTTGGAATCAAATCTCAGGGAATTTTGTCTTCTCAATTTTGAATAACTTTATTCACTATGAACGGATCATGATTTTATTTTTAAATGTTTGTTGCAAAATTATTTAAAAACAAAAAATCTTGTAAAATTCACTTTAGTTCGAATCTGAATGGGACTTTTGAAATAATTATTCCACTCGACTATAATTGAACAACTCATCGTTATAGAAGGGCATGATAACATTTTTTTAAGCAAAAATGATGAAAGATGAAGATTAAATTTTAATGGATTCAATTTCAAATAACAAAGCAACATTTGTTTGCAAATCAAATACATGGATGTAATCTTTAAATGTATGACATTATTTTGCTATTTGGTCGCTTCTATGATAAGTTTCTTACACACCTATGTCTTAATCATGCTATGTTTATTTTCACTAAAAGACCAAGTAATTTCACATTTAATTGGAATGAAATTAATGAAAGAACAATATTTTTTAGACACTTAAGCATTATGAGTTATAGAGTATGCTTTTCTTGAACATATGTTTTTTGTTCACATGTTTTTTTATTATCTTGAGGCTTATTCGATGCGGTATTCATTTATGCAATGGAAATTTTTGCGCCAGTTTCCGATCGTTGACAACTTCATAAATCACCATCGTCTCTACCGTTACACGATTAGTCCAAGAAAATGTTTGATTATCAACACATGTGTTGAATTTTTTTTTCTTTTATATTGATTGAATACTTTGAGTTTTTTTTTTGTTTCATTAATTAATTCACAACACTTTCGTTGACAAAACAATCAATAAGTATCAAAAGTAGGGACACATGGTAACATTACACATGGTAATTGTAATCATTTATTGCTTACGGATCAAGAATGGTTTGACATAATTTGAGCACTTTACACTCTATAAAATATCCAACAATGAAAACGAAGAAGTTATTTCAGTGTAGGTTTCAGAAGGTGACTACCAGTAAAAGCAGTAAATTGGAATCGAAGGCTTCAGGTTAGGTTCAATAAGCATTTGTCTCCCAGACATTACGATTCCAAAATTCAGTTCATAACGAGCTTTGATTCGTTGAATTTGTAAACTTCTAATAAACTTTAAAAAAAACAACGCATAACTGAGCGAAATAAATTGTCAACTTACTGCCTCATCACCATATCTTCACATTTTACGTATCTAAATTTTTGGAAAAAAAGTGGAGAAAACTTCAAGAATTTCACTTCGAAATTGATTTGGTCTACCGGATCATAGAAATAACTCGTTGCGTGAACATTTTATCATTCAGTAATTCATTTTGCTATTGTGCTTAACCGAATCGCTGCAAGTGTTTTCAAAATGGGAATATAAGTTTTTTTTTTGGTCAATGTTTGTGAGAGAATTGAATGCATAACATGCTTAAAAGTTGGGAAACATTGTGAAATTGTAATAATTGCTAAAAATTATTTTGCGCGCCCAAGACATGAATACACATTTAACTGCAAATTTAGAACAAAAGTGAAATGAAAAGTTGGTACATTGGTCCTTTGGACCTTTGAACCTTGAATAATAAAAAACTTTTGAATCAGTAATATTTCATAAAACAACAAAATAAAAAAGTAATGTAGTGTTTGACATTCAACGTCGAAGAGAACATTTTCAATTTATTTGCTAAACACAAGCACACATATTATATCATTTGCACCTATATAACATCAAGATTTATATTCAAATTTATTCGTTTGTCAAATCCATGTAACAGATAAAATTGTTAAGCACTAGCTATAATGTTGAGTGTTCTGTTAATATCCATTTGTGACACACAAAGTCTTTTCACAAGCTATTAAGGAATGTTTCGAATGTGGATTAAAAATAATTATTACGCAGACTAGAACTTATGTCAGCAGAGTTGTTTGAGAGAAAATTCAGATTTCTTGCCAGTGGAAAGATGAATTTTTTACTATTTAATTAATCAGCTCCTGAGGTGAGTTCTTGGTACATTCTTTTCATAATAAAGCAATTCATTTTCGTCATCGAAACATAAATTTGAATACCTAGCTATTTCCACCAGCTTACCTGTATCTAGAATGCAAAGATCACATTTTGATGAATTTTAAGTTTTTTTCGACGAAATTAAATTAGAATTATTAATTAAGAATGCAAAAGACCAAGCTGTCGCTTAAATCTACAATCCATAAAGAATGTCTGTTATTTTGTTTTTGAAACATTTGAACATCTTGAATTGGGAAATCAATGAGCTGTCATTTTTTCGAAAACATTAGTTTGTATCTAGATGTCGTGCATTGAATTGGAAAGATTCTGTATAGGATAAAACCTATGATATAGAAACTTAAGTGAAACCAGCTTCAAACTACACACTTGAAAACCAAGTTTTAATACAGCATTCAATTTAAATAAGACGATTAACAATGTCAAAAGATTAAACATTCAACCGTTTTGGTGAAAAATTACTATGTTGGTACCATGAATTATTTACTCCCTATGAGATTTTACTTGTCACTTTAGAAGGTATTTCTTAAGTAATACATATTATCCAAATGAATATCAATTATCCATCATATATTCAAAATCAGTGAAATACACTAACAATAGTTGATTAAGACTAAAAACATTAAAAACGCGTTTTGTTTTATTTCATTTGATTTGATTTTATTACAGGATTGGTGTTCAGATTTCTGAAGTGTTTAAATACTGAGACGTTATTAGAATTTTGTGCAAAACTCGTACCCCTTTCATTAGGTAACTCTTAGTGAACTGCTTGTTTGATCCAATTTGTTCTTGCTAATTTCTAAAACAGATGTGGGATACATCGATTTGACGGCGTTACCTCAAACTTTTCATTTACCTTTTTAAAGTAAAGTTCAAAGAAAGTTGATGTTGATATTACCATTAAGCTAACATATTGTGTTTACGACTGACGTCCAGAAAAATAAGGTAAATTTAATATATTTGAGATAAAAAAAAGCATAGTAACGAAGACGTTGATGATAAAGATATTGCTTCTGTTTATTCAAGTAACAAGTAAGTATTGAACGTAAAAAGTCGCTACAGTGTATTTTAATACTTCATACTTTGAAATCACATGACATTATATTGTAAGTGTTTTGTTTAATTTGATTTAATCTAGTGTATTCTAATTAGGACGGCTTCGTATAAACACAACATAGACTTAAAGAAATGCAAAACACGACAACAATAACACCTGTAAGGATATCGACAAAAACACATTACTAGACTTACAAATTCTTGCAAAACGATCCTCAGGTACCTTCATACTTACCTCAAAGATTTAAATGTGTTCAATTATTTTATGAAGCTTCTGAAATGAAAGTATTTTCTATTTTCAAAAGTTTACAGATAATAAGAAAAAAAAGAACGATTGGATTTGAAAAAACTACAGACACACACACTCACACACACACAGTTATGTATAACTATGTATAATTTGAAATCAGGAAGATTTGTATGTTTATTAGTGTCATCTTTTGTGAACTAGCTCAACTTCGTGAAACTGTATTACGAAGCTACCACACAAACAGTGTACGAAAAGACATTTTGGTGAATGGCAAGAACAATAAAATAGCGTGTGAATTTCGTATAAAATGTGATAATCGTATTTGCGCTCAGATTTTATTGACGGAATTACTCTGAGTCATAAATATGACATAATTATCACATTTCAAGTGACATTGCTATAAATAGAGCATTCAAAACAATGCAGAGATTTGTTTGTTACCTTGAAGAAGAAAAAATTGATATTAATTTTCCAATATGTTTGTCTCACTATATGAGATAGTCATGAAGAAAAAAAAAACAACATTTCAGTTGACAATTGGCTGTTTGCCAATTTATATGAAGCACAAACATGACAACTTTGAGTGAAAGTTAAATATAGCTATTTGAGAAACACACGTAGTGAAATAATGAAACAGATAGACAAGTTTTTTGTTGGTTTATTCCAACGTTTTTTTCCTTTATTGTTTCAGATTGGGACAGTTGTTTGCATCATGCGATGACGCATCAAAATTTTGTACAATTTCACATTTTACTCATGCCTTACATTAATATTGATAAATTGGTACATGGTTTTAGGCATGTTTTTCTATAGCACTTTGTTGCTCAGCTCGGAATAAGCGTTTCATATGCGGTGTACAGATGCGTAGCAATTTCAAAATTCGAAATCGATAATCTTCAAGAGATGTAATTTCTTCACGCCACATCCAATGTAATGTTTGTTCACATGCATTTTGTACCAGCTTCAATTCGTTGGCTGTAAGATGATGACCGAAATGTTGAATTGTATGACATATTATAAAAATATATCGATGCAAACTTTGCCGGGCTGCTCTTATCTTCTCTGGATCATTTATTTCTTTGCTCGAATGTTCGAAAAGGCTTGAATATTGTTTGCCAAATGATTGAAAATCAAATGGAATGACAAACGATGCCGCTGGATTTCGTAGATTTTTCATTGAAGCAGATTTTTTGATAGATGACATGATTTTTTTTTGTTTTGTTGTTGCACGTTTTTCACTTTGTAACTAAGACGCAGTGATGATATTCAGCTTCAAATAATTTATTTGATCATCCAGCAGCGATATGCTTTTCGCCAAAAATACATTCGAAACTTAAGAATCTTTTCCAAAATGCTCATTCTATGTTGCAAATTTAAATGGATATTTCTATCGTCTGACTTCGTTCCACACGTGTCTTATTCAACAAATTCCACTAGACTAACTTCACTCACTGTTTTCAATGTCTCTATTTGACTCGTTTCAATGCTAGCACACTCGCTACACGACTGAAATGTTGTCGCGTTTGAAGCTATCGTTTGAATAAACGAGTTTCGCTGATACTGCATTCACATGAGCATGTATTTAAAAAAAAAAAAAAAAAACCATCGCTTGCTTACGAAACGGGGTTAATAAGAAGCACAATAGCTACATTACATATAGACGATCATCACGTGTACTATTCGTCGTTACATTGTTCATAAGGGACGGGAAGAAACGACGGGAAAAAGCTAGCCAGTTTTTAATAGATGTGAATGTTCTGTGGAGTGCGCTCGAAACTCTTGTGTCTATTGTGTTATTAAGCTCACAAACATAACAAAATGTTTTCCGTATTTGTGTTATATGACAATTGTTGATTTGTTTTGGTTCCGGATCAACTATTGCATTCGGTTTCGTTGCTGCACTCCAGTGATTTCTGTCTATTGTATTTTTCATGTCATTTACAGTTTATGCGACGTATTATTAAACTGATTTCAATAACGTTTTAATTACATTCAAAGCGAAACTTTTTATCTATGCTCTACAATTCATTAATCATGATTGGAATCGGTTGAATATCGATTTTGATTAAATACTCTGAATTCACAGAATGTGATTGACTTCTCTAAAACTGTATTTTGATGTTGCTCTGTTGATGGTATTGAGCTAAAATTCAGAATATTGACACAATTATCGAAATGAAAAGAGCTGGGTTTTCTACTTAGCCTTTCGATGTCCGTCGATATGATTTCACAAACTTTAACTCAGACATATTTTCACATTTAATTAAATATGTACGAATGAATATACATTTAATATGTTTATGTAACTATTTTTCGTCTGGATCGTTCGATTCAAATAGTATCTGAAAGACGTATGATACATTAATCACACATTCAAACGCATAATCATCGATATGATTTACTGTCTGATAATGCATTTCCTCTTTGACAGATAAAAATGGTAAATACGCAAAGTAAATTATTTGACGATGAATTGGGTGCATCATCCGAATTTAATCGGATATCCCATGATATTTATTTTCGTTGAATATTATAACAACGCAGTTTACTGTTCAATGTTCAATTGTTCATCCATGTGTTGTAACTGTATATTGACACAAAATAAACAATTCAATCATTTCACAATCAGACTGTTGTCTTATATATTACAATTTGATCGCATTGCATCGCATGGCATGAGAATTGTGTTCTGTACAGTACACAATTCTACAATTCGAATATATTAATTATTAATTATACATTTATCTGCTCTCAAGAAAAAAAAATCGTTTTTTAGAAGAGAAATAATCAATAAGCTTTATTAAATATTATTGTAAGATTACATGGAGAAGCATGTTCGATTTTATTAGTGCTTTGTGATCTCATGAAATGCCAAATTTAATTATTTTGTAGATTCGTATAGAATTTCATATAAAAAAATTTCATTGTAGATGTAACTGGATCGGATCAGATCGTAGACTATATCGGTTTTCGTTTATGGCTTGCAACGTCCAATAAAGCGTGGGTATAGGCAAACTTCACGAATATGATAGCGATTTAATAACCAGCAAAGGAAACGTTCTAAGCCTAAGCCATATCCACCATGTGGTTGACCGCCGTAAACTCTTTGATCGGTATACCAGTAATATGGTGTTGGATCGATTCCCTCGCGCTCATAACCTACAGAATATTTGTGGTATAGTTAACGATTATCTGTTATTTAGAAAAATATTACCACTTGATAGATCACAAACCTTTAAGCATTTCATCGTTTTGATAAATCCTCATTGAGCCTCCAACAATTTCGCCAACATTTGGTAGTAAAACATCTACACTTTCCGTCAACGTTGGATCCTCTGGTGTTTTTGACATGTAAAATGATTTGATATTAGCTGGAAAACGACATAGCATGATGGGCTCGTTAATTGTATCGGTCATACGTCGTTCTGGAGCTTCCGGAATATCCTTAAAGAGAATAAAACAAAAATGTTTAAATGATTTTGATCGTACAACAAATTCCTCTAAAATGTTATGTCATTAAATATTGTTTGTATTAAACCTACTTCACCAAATTCATAAAATGTTCCATCTTCCTTGGTCACATTGTTTGCTTTCAGCCATTCAATTGCATCTTTGTAGTTCATTCTTCGGAATGGTCTTTTTGGTGGCGTAAAATCGGGATTAAATTCTTTCACGTAGTGTCCAAACGGTGATTTCAACACACGATCCACTACATCACATACCAAGTCTTCAAGCCTATTTAATAGGTCGTCGAATGTGATGAACGGACATTCAGCTTCAATGTGACTGTATTCGGCCAAGTGTCGACGAGTCCGACTTGCCTCAGCACGATAGCTTTGAGCAATACAGAAAACATCACCCAAAGCTGGCAAAACTGTTTCCAAGTATAATTGCGAACTTTGTGTAAGATACGCCTCTTCACTATACAAAACAAAACAAAAATGACAAAAATACATTACAATATTTCAATGGATAAAATCTCGAAATTCTTGAGAACTGCATTCAAAATACATACTCAAAATATTTTAGTTTAAATAGTGTGGCTCCACCTTCAACTTGTGTTTGCACCAATGTTGGTGGTGTAACTTCGTTATAACCACGTTCATAGTAATGTGAACGAAATGCATGGAGAACGAGACTTCTCATTTTCAGAACTTTCGAAGTCGTTTCCCCTCGAATCATAATATGTCTATTATCAAGTTGAACGTCTGGATGCGACTCCTCATTTAATATGGTATCAGCGCCTCCAGCTGGGGCTAAACCAATAATCTTGTAGTAATCAACCCTTAGTTCGTGGCCGTCTGGAGCAGTTTTTCCTTCGGGTAATTCTTCAATTGTGCCAAAAATTTCGATGGCCGATTCAGTGGATAGCACAAGTGCATCGTATGTTTGACAAAGCAAATCAGACATAATACATTGGATGAAACCAGTTCCATCACGAAGTGTAATGAACATCAGGGCCTTGCCCTGTCGACGCAAACGATGGACCCATCCACAAATTTTTATCCGAATATTACGGTTTGCAACGGAATCACGAATCTTAATCGATTTTGCTGTTGGCCATGATGGATCTTCTTTAATTTCAATTTTGCGTGCTTCTTCGAGATTTACCTCACGCTTCTTTGCATCTTCCTCTTCGCGTTTTGTTTTATCAGCATTTTTATTAACCTCACGCACCCAAATCTTTTGGATTTTCTTCAGTTGTGATTTTGCGGCTGGTTCGAAGGGGCTTTCGGATTTTTCATCTTTCGCATCCACATAAATCGTGGGAAATGGCTCTTTTCCAGCATGGCGCATTGCTTTCAAAATTGTTTTAAAAGGCGCTGACTCAGTACCGTTTCCAGTTTCATCATTGCCATTCTTCTCAGACGTATAAATCGCATCTATACAAAACCATGACAAAATATCGTTAAAATCAATAGAAAAATGAATATGATAAACTAACTTTAAAAAAAAAACATTAAATTCAACAATATTTATTTAACATACCAAGCGAGAGTTCAGCTAAATCTTCAGCTGGCATTTTTACTTTTATTCTATTTCTCCAAGAATGAAAAAAAGTATGTCAATGAAACGATTGAAATCAAACTTAATGAAATCAAACAAGCAAACACCGGGTAATATTCTACATGCAAAGAAATGAAAACAGCAGTTTGTTGATATGGTTTTAATTTGATTTTCAGAAATAATTTCTTTAATAATTTCTAATTTCTAAAAAAAGTACCTTTTCACAGTGTCTGATGCAATATATGAATCCACGTTTCTGAAAATGTTTTTTTCTTTTTCTTATTTGACACATGCATACAACCGATAAACCACAATGCGGCTGCTGGATATGGCTGCATACTTTTTATAAGGTTGAACTGTCAATCTGACAGTATTATTATACCCGTATTTTGGCATCTGTCATTCGTGTTCTGCGTTTTGGAAGAGTGAACCCAATAAATTCGCCGTGCTGTGTTATTTGGTTTTTGCGTTTAATTTACTTAAATTGAAATTGTAAGTTGAAAAACTTGAGCAACAGCCTGAGCCGATCTTTTTTTTTTCTTACTAACAATATACATTCTTGTTATTTTGCTCATTTTACTACTTACGTATTTAATTCGGATTCGCAGCAATGAAGAATGCACTGAAAACTATCTGATTTTTTTGGTAATTCCGGTGCCGAAATTATGCAGTCAAGTTGACGTTTTTCTCTAACCTCATTTATTCCTTAAATTTTCAATTTGAATCGATAAAATAATTCAGTGTATAAAGTCTATAACTGAATTCTGATAATAATCTCTTCTCAAAACTGACAGCTCTCAAGATACAATACGGGTGGGCAACATGAATGTTGTTGATATAGATTCACCACAGTTCAAAGTATTGGAAGCATTACAGTGTTTGTGTAGTCAAAATGCAAACCTTTTAAAACTAAACGAAACGAAATTGGCGGAATGGGAAATTCAGCCAGGCTTCTACTCGATAATCACACAGATCATTTTTGCTTATGAAAGTGTTGACACAAACGTACGATGGATGGCCACAGTTTACTTGAAAAATGGAATTACAAAGTATTGGAGAAAAAATGCACCAAAGTAATTCATTCGAAAATTCAACATGTTATTGGAAATGTTTATTGATTGTTTTTGTAATTTTCATTTTCATTTTCATTTGAAGTGCAATCGCCGAAAATGAGAAAAGAGATATAAAAAACTTGTTGCTGTCTGAATCATTTAAGGAGCCGGTACCACAAATTGCCATACAAATAGCTGTTCTCTTAGGAAATATATCACGTTTTGATTATCCTCAAGACTGGAATGAGGTATAATGATTAAGTTTTTATATATTCAACACTTTTAGCGTCATTTGCAAGGACATTTTTTTTGTCTTGATAGCTTCTTCCTCGTTTAAATGAAGTGATTTTGTCAACTGAGTCGCTACATCAGCATCGTGGCCTTTTGATACTGCAGCAAGTCGTCAAAGCATTGGCATCAAAGCGACTGAGAAATGACCGTCGTGTTTTTAAGGTACAAAAAACACCCAACACGTTTTTCTTAACTCACTCAAACTGAATTTTATGTTCTGTTTAAAACACTTTTAGGAGCTTAGTTTCCAGCTGTATCCCTGCATTTTCCGTTTATGGAATCAATATACACAATCGTTCTTCCAAAGTCTTGATGACAATTCTAGTATCGAGTTGAGTTTTGCGCATTTGGAGAAAGCGCTCGTTACCCTTCGTATATTGCGAAAGCTGACCATTTATGGCGTTACTGAACCAACGCAATTCGAACCGTGTGCAATTTTTATGAACTCAATCATTCCATGTCTCAATCAAATTCTGGAATACCGTTTTCGTTTGTTGGAAATGCAAAAACAGCAAATGAACCGAAATGCCGCCAATGCTCCGATACTTGGTTTAATCGAGCTAATCGAAAAATTCGCTTTAAAATTTATGAAGATTCTCTATGAATATTTGGACTATCACACGAAATATTTTCTCGACTATGTGACCATCTCATTGGAATTTGCATTCAATTACGTATTCTATACGGGAACACGTTTGATATTTGATGCTAATAATCAAATAAATTTCCCGAATTTCGCCATCCATTGTATTAATTTAATGAAACATATCGCTTTGAAAACGTCTACTGAGGACGATGCACCAATCAAAAGTGATGCGAAAAACGTTTTCTTCACAGTTGAGAGATTGAGTTACATCAGTGAAAAGATTATAACCTATTACTTCCTGCTAACAAGTAAAGACCTAGCACAATGGGACGAAGATCCAGAGCAGTATGCATGCGATGAATGTGGAGAATCATGGAAATATGATTTGCGGCCATGCACAGAATCATTTTATCTTACACTTTTCAGCCAATATCGTCCAGATATGGTGGTTGATTTGGTAAAGTTGATACGCAAGGCACAGGAAAATACATTGCATCACGGCTCCGACATAAAAGATATTTTTTTAAAAGATGCAATTTACAAAGCAGCTGGACTGTCATCATTCAATTTATTTGATGAGGTAATACACAATGAAAACTGAGATTTATGTTATCACTACAATAATCGGTCATTTCAGATTAATTTCGATGAATGGTTTTCTAATCAGCTATTGCAAGAGCTTGCACTGTAAGTGTATAAACTCAATTAACTTCAATTCTTATTTTTAAGAAAAACAGAATCCATTTATCATTTGACAACATTCACACGTTCCCATTTAGAACACAAGGGACTAATTTTAGAATAATTCGTCGACGTATAATTTGGTTGATTGGACAATGGACAAGTGTGAAATTCAATCAAAGTCTCAGGCCAAAAGTATATGAAGTGTGTCTGCACTTGTTACAACCATGTGAAGACATATGCGTTCGTTTAGCATCTTGCAAGTAAGCAATACGATTTTTTCAGTAAATTGTAACATTCGTGTGGCTGTTTGACAAAAACATGACCGTATTTTCAGGGCACTGATGAGTACGTTAGGTGATTTCGAATTTGATTCAGCACAATTTGAAGACTATGTGCAGCCAACATTTTCATCGTTGTTCACACTTTTACGAGAATCTAAGGAATGTGATACAAAAATGTCTGTATTGAATGTGATGTCGGTGGTAGTTGATAAAATGGGTGATAAACTATCAAAAGATGCCGAAAGTCTTTGTCATTATTTGCCGTTACTTTGGAATGAAAGCCAAGATCACAACATGCTTCGATGTGCAATTTTGTCCGCATTGGTAAGTAAGAGCCATCTCAATGTGTGCCGAATCGCTTGATCTTTATACGATTTATTATTCTTTTCTTTTAGTTGCAAATTATAGTTGCCATTTCGGAAATCCCACCATTTCTGGCATCATTTCTGTATCCTGTAATTGAACTGAGTACGAACAAAGATGAACCATCACACATTTACTTTTTAGAAGACGCACTAGAGTTGTGGCTTGTTGTGGTTCAAAATAGCACCACACTTACAACAGAGCTATTAACGCTAAGTTCCAACTTACTACCGATTATAGGTAATTTGTGTGCTATACTATTCAATTAAACCTTCAGTCAAACACATTTTTCTATCAATTCTTCAACTATTAAATCCACTATTCTGTGTTTGGGAATCACAACATGTCAAATTCACAATTCTATACTTTTATTTGTGCAGAAAATTCGTCAGAGTACATTCGGACAGTATTCAGCATAATCCAGGCCTACATTTTACTAGATCCAGATATCTACTTACAACAACATGGCAAAAAAATTGTCGACACATGTATATATTTGCTTACGGATTTGCGATCGGAAGGAATAGTCATGGTTATGCGTTTGATCGAATCCATGCTAAGATCAACGGGCAGTAATGGAGTTGAATTAGTGAGGCCGGCTCTACCAATTATTTTCAAGTAAGTTTAATTTTATATGATATTCAATTTTAAAAATGCATACGTGACAAATATTTAATAAGTCCATTAATACAATTATATATAATTATGAACAAAGGAAAGTTATGGAGGACGATGAATGGCAAATGGTGATGTCATCATACTTATCAATCGTAGCTCGCGTTTTGCTTCTGAATCAAATGATATTCATACAAGTACTGCAAGAGTTGAATGTACCGACACCATTTGAAACAATTGTGGATGTTTGGCTTCGTAAAATGCCTTTGATTGGCCAACCAGACAAGCGAAAACTTTTGAGTAAGCATTGGTTCTGTTTGTTTCGAAAATTCCAAATGAAACTCAAAAATACATTTTAATCGTTTAGGTTTGGCTCTGGCCAGTTTGTTACCCGTACAAGACGATATTATTTACCAGAGATTTGATGGTATTGTTCAGTGTATTTGCGAGACTTTGAATGACATAATGAAAGAAGATTTAGATAACGAATCAAGTACTTTAGTTGAGTAAGTTTTAAATCTTATAAATAAGACAACATTGAGCTCTTTGTCAATAGACGACTTTATATTTTTGGTGTTTTTCAGCTCACTAATTTTAACAGACGATACGCCTATAGATGACGATGGCCTCTTTAAGATGGAACATATTTTTTACAGTACACATCACTATGATCGATGTCGCGAACTGTGTATGAAAGATCCCGTGCACACTGACGCTCTTCTTGAAGTTTTTAAGAAACAAGTAAGATATGATATTTAAGCTACTCACGGCCACCGCAAGTGCTTAAATCCAAAGAATTATTTCAAATTTTACTGAGGAAACAGTTGCTGGTCAGCGGTAACAACTGGGCGTTTATACTAATATTTGACGTAAAACGACGCTCAAGTGATTTACGGAAGAGAACCACAGCTGTTAGGTCTTGTCGTTACACAACGACGACTGTAGAGTGTAGATGTGAATGTGTGAGTATACACGTCTCTTATTCAGTGTTCAGCCCTAGGGGCTTCTGTCAAAATGAATATGCGTGTGAATGTGTGAATGTATTTGTATATTTTGAATGTCTATGAATATGTTTGTATGCTGTGAATATTTGTGAATGTTATCGTGAATGTGTTTGTATAGTGTGAATATTTGTGAATGTGAACATAAACTCCCGAATATTTGAATATTTGTGTTAATGTTCGTATATAAATTTGAGCGCGATTTATAAATTAATTGATGCATGTTTTTATGTATGAAAATTGGACCAACTTAATTGGCGCCTCGGACTACGTTGCAGTTGGTTGTGTTAGGAAAAAATATACATTTATCTATTCAAAAAATGAAAAATTTCAAATTTCGCGAGAATATTTACGCATTTGTTCATTTATTCAAAATATACATGACATTCACAATATATTCAAAATATACACGATATTCACAAAACATTTGAAAAATACACACCATTCACACAATATTTGAAATATACACGCAATTCAAAATATATGTAGTATTAAATGTCGTTTTTGATATTGCAACTAAAATATGTGTATATGCATTTTTTTAGTTGCAATAACAAAAACGACATTTAATACTACATATATTTTGAATTGCGTGTATATTTCAAATATTGTGTGAATGGTGTGTATTTTTCAAATGTTTTGTGAATATCGTGTATATTTTGAATATATTGTGAATGTCATGTATATTTTGAATAAATGAACAAATGCGTGAATATTCTCGTGTATTTTTGAATTTTTGAATAGATAAATGCCCCTAGGTTCAGCCGCCCCACACTTGAGCGTCAGTTGCTATAACGTTGCCCAGCAACTAATTCCTCAAGAATATACATTCACTGCCATAAAATGACCGTAAATCCGGATTCATTACCGTTATTTACAATTATAAATCCGAATTGGTTTTTTGGATTAAAGCACTTCAGTATTATAAGAATGATTAAATTTTACCTAAATTTGGTGTTTTTAGTGGAAAAATCCCAAAGTGCTGAGTTTTAGCACTTATACTAAGTATTACTTATTATTATTACAAATAAATTGAATCCGAATTACATCTGTAATCCATAACGATTTGAGACTCCGTTCGAGAGTTATCGTGCCGTAGAATATTAAAAGACCACAAATGAAATCGAAATTGCTACGAAATATGAAAAAAATCTTGAGATTATTTTGTTTTGTTTGTAAACATGATTCAATTCATACAATTTATACAAAGAACATACTATCACGTTGGACTGTCACTGAGTCTCAGTGGAAATGAGACTTCAAATTACATAGAAACGAAGTGACAGTCCAAAAATAATATAACGTTGAAACACTGTTCTTTATTTCATAAATCAACAATATTTGCACTTAAAATCTCTCTAGCACTTTGGGATCTACAAGAAAAGTGCGCGGTTTTCCACAGGAAAACCTTAAAAATTGATACATGAATTCCAAAAGAGATAACAGTGTAGTTTTCATTCTAATCTATGGTATTAATTTTGTTTTGCTTTTTTTTTCTTTTAGCTGTATCAAACGCAATTAAATTTAGGTAAAGAGAGATTCAGCGTACTTGTAGCAAACATCGACGAGTCAATAATACGAAATTTAATGGATTACAGCATCAACTTAAGGAATTGAAGTTTATGAGACATTTATTGAAAAATAAATAGCCGTTTGTATCTCTTTGTTACTCTTTCGCAATAGTTTTGTCAGAAATTACAAACAAAACCAAAAGTAAACTTAACACTCATCACAAGTATAAGTGAAAGGTATTTTTAGATTATGTTTCGTAACATTCTTCACAAATTTATGAACAAAATTTAAAGTAAATCAAGTTCTTAAGGAATGGTCAAGGTAACTGTTTCGCTTAAAAATACATTTCACATTCAGGCCTTTATCTACGTTTGGTTTTATGTTATCATTTAAATTCAAAGTGTTGTTTCAATTTAATGTGAACATTTGAGCTCTAGCAACGTTCAAGGTGTCCTTGACAAGGACTAGACCACATTTTTTAAGCTATCAATTCCAGAAGTTTGCGCAATCAAATGAATGTTAAAAAGCTATTTTTTAGTTAATTTAAGTGATTTTTTCACGCAACCAAGTAAGACTTTGAAGTAAACAAATTTCAAGACAAGAATTGAATATCCAGGGCAAAGATATACAACACACAGTCCTTTCGCGTAGTTTTAATTCTTACTGTTTGGAAGAAAATGATACTAAACTATTCATAGGTCACTCATGTCATCTTTTTGAAAATTGCCGAAAATTTTCCCAAACATGTTCAAATACTGTACTCATTATTATTCATTTCCAATCAATTGCATTATTATTAAAGATCAATTAAAGATAAATCTATATCTTGAGATAAAAAAAAATCACCTTTTTGTAGATATTTTCAAGTTTTGGTTCAATGTGTATTTAATAGCATAGATGCACAGAGGAAGGTGGAGGAGAGGTATTGTTATCTTCAAGCCGTGCCAAAAAATTGCTATACATCTAGAGCGCGGGGTTAATCCCTCAAAAGTAATAGTAACTAATACACCGAAAAAAGTAAGTTTTTCTTACAATTGCTATTACTTTTCTAACTAATAGCAAATTTTGAAGGTAAAGTAATAGCAGAAAAAAAGGTAATAGCAAAAGTAATAGCTGAAGTGAAATTCCCTTTGATCTAAAACGATACTTACATAGCCATCTATTGGCTGGTGATGGCGATCCAGACAGATAAAATGTCAAACGTGTAGCGCCACCATTTTCCACTGTACGAACGTCAATAATACTGTTAACGTTCGAATTGTAACGCGCAAGCATCGGAATCAGTGAGCGCACTGGCCGTTCATTAGGATCATCATATTTAGTACATTTGTGAAATGATACGAAAATCTTAGAGACTCTTACCGACTGTTTGGGAGATATGATTCATAGCAAAATTGTATATTTTTACTAAAATTGTATATTTTTACTAAAATTGCGAACTTTTCCAAACTCACCCATTTTAAATACTCAACTTTATCTGCTAGTTACCTCCTAAACTGTAGGATATTTGGTTATACTATCTTCAGCAAAGTTGTCCTGGCGTGACAAAAAATTCCTCCAGAGGAGTCGCTCGCAAAGAGTCACCCCTTAAGAGTGAAACCCCCCAAAAATATTAACATTTGGGGTGAATCCAGACCTTATCGCCCAGAGGCTCTGTGAGTGGTTTTTGGGGCCAATCTCTCGAGGTAAATTTTTTTTCACATCAAAATCAACAACTTCACTGCAGATAGTGAAATCATATTCCCCACAATTTACGAGATATTGTTGTGTGTATGAGTCACATATTAAAAATATTTGTCTTTGGGTAGTAGCTCATACCATATTCAGTTCAAAATACAATTTTAATTTGGCAGATATAATATTATTGAAGAAAACTTGTTCGGACTGGTCCACTCAGACCGCTGATCCCTCCATTGACGATGGTCAATCCAATCTATCAGCTATTGCTCCTGTTTGAACACACATCTTAGTAGGTCTTGTAACACGAGTAAGCATATTCTCGATTGTGAATCATCCAACAAAAGGCTAAAGATAAATATCAATGGTGATAGCAAGCAATTTGAGGACCAAAGAATAATAATTTGATATTTCAAATGATGGACTTTATTGTTTTTTTTTTAATCTGTGAAAATCGGATTTTGAATATATTTCAAAAAACAAAAGAAACAGAATTTCGTTACAATTACGGTTAAACATTTAAAAAATGTGGCTCAGTCTTTTTGTAAAAAAGACACTAAGATGTCTATGATCGTTATATTTATTATTAGTGCATTTAAAAGTGGCAGAATGAGTTGACTTAATAATTTTACCGCATTTTATCGAGTTCGTTTTCTCAACATCAATTGCCATTGTAATGGGTTATATTATAAGTTTCGCCAAAAGGAAAAAAAAACATAAAACCAAATGTTGTTGCTTTGGAAAATCGTTCGACATATAAATAATCAATCGAACAATGATTTATATTTGCAACTTCCATAACGGATTAATGATTTTTATTGTAAACTGAAGAGAAAAAAATTATAAGCGCTTGAACAATGTTAACTTTCTTGAAATGAACAATTTGGATTGAAGAGTACATTAATTTGCAATTGACTGAATTATCTTCACATTGACTTAACAGTTACACGGAAAATGAAAATGC
The DNA here is from genome assembly GCA_030463065.1 of Aphidoletes aphidimyza. Classification (NCBI taxonomy): domain Eukaryota; kingdom Metazoa; phylum Arthropoda; class Insecta; order Diptera; family Cecidomyiidae; genus Aphidoletes; species Aphidoletes aphidimyza. The sequence goes on from CM059999.1 coordinate 12,257,313, forward strand.
ATACGATAATGACACGTTGCTGGCTAAATTATTGATTCGCAATCTATTAAATTTAAGGTTAGTTAAAATGGCGACTTCTATTTTTGTTTATGTCATTTTGTTTCCTATTGTATTTGTTTTTTGTGTGTGTGTGTTTTTTTTTTCTCTCGCTTTTTCCACTCTAATATAGTTATAGTATAAACATATCTCCCATGTATTGTGATAATTTGTTATTTGTGTTTGTGTTTGATCCATAAAAAACCGATTCACATGCTTAAATTCTTTGTAATAACAGCACTATATTTGCAGAAAATTTTGAAAATCGAACAATTAATAAATGATTTCATTCGTGTGATTCGCATGTAAAATGTTAACCTTTCATCAAATCAGATCAAACGTAGCTCCAATCGAAATTTTTCAGTGTAATGTCAAAGCGTAAATCCTTGGCGAATGGATAGCTGCTTTGTGTACCGTATTGTTGCACCGACATTGATGCTATAACTGTAGCTCCACCGACTTTGCGATAGAGTGGAACATCGGGATACTTGGCCAAATAGTGAGCAAGTGCACCAACAAATGCATCACCAGCACCCTGAAATTGAACAGTATTGCCAACAATGAAATGCATGTTAATTGAAATGGTAGGGTTAGAATTACCGTTGTGTCCAACACTTCTTCGACACGTGGTGGTCGGACATGGATTGGCTTTGGATCATCTGATGATGCAAATATTGCACCATCTTTTCCCAATGTTATGATAACCGTGTGGCAGCCCAAGCACAAAAAGTTACTAATTGCACGTTTTGCTTCCCTAAAATAAAAATTGTTGATTAGTTTTTCTCTTATACAGTGCTTTAACCTTAATATTTCTTATTTGATCTTTTAAATAAACAAATAAGTCGCAAGTAACAAATAAATTAATAGATTTGACAAGAACAATTTATTCTATACATCAAAAGATGCACACAATACACACAAAGTGTGTACAGTTTTGCTTACTCAATGTTCGGAACGGGTCGCTTGCTCATTGCTGCTGCTTCCACTTGATTAATACATAAAACAGTCGGTAACGTGAACAATTCCAATGAATTTTCAGTTGGTGCTGGTGCTGCATTGAGTATAGAAATGCCATTAAACCGTCGAAGGGCCGTCAATGTGGCTTGTAACGGTGTTTCCAATTGACATATCAAAACCTGAATAGAGTTTTGTTGATACGAGATTGAAGAGTAAGTTCAGAAATTTTAACATGTGACAATGTAAAATGAACATACCTTTGAAGAATCCAGAACATCTTTTGCTTTTTCAACATCAGCAGTTGTTAACATGTCGTTGGCACCCGGTATTATAACAATTTGATTTTCACCATTTTCTGCAACGTTAATTTGAGCTAAACCGGTACTTTTACCACTTGCTGTATCCACATATTCTGTGCACACATTTAATTTGCCCAAATTTTCGCGATATTTATTTCCCCATTCATCGTCACCTACCTAAAATAAATTCGGAATAAAGTCTTCTTAAATCAGGTTGAAAAAAAAATCAAGTGGTGGCAATTTACCTTTGAAATAAGTACAGTTTTGCTTCCCAATTTAGCGGCTGATACACATTGATTTGCACCTTTTCCACCATAGCCAGTTTGATAGCGTGTTGCTCGTAATGTTTCACCGGCTTCTGGTAAATGCGGCACATAGCTAGAGATTGATTATATGAAACAAGACAAAAAAAACATGTCTCAGTATACAATAATGCATTGCTTGTTATAAGTTCCTATTCATCACTAAACACAAATAAAAGTTATACAGTATGTGTATCTGTATCTGTATATAGTAGATTACATATATATAGTAGCGCAATGCATGAGTGTTATTTTATACAAAGCAAAAATGCGATCAAACGAACAAACAACGCATGAGCATGGAACCCTTTCATCGTCAATGTGTTTGGGCTCGTGATTTTTTTTTCACTTCAGCTGTCTCACAATGTAAAATTGCATTACCTCATACAATCAATAATGCATGATCCAAGCACTGTCACATCGGTTGTTTTTTCGATGTAACTATTGTTGCCAGCCTCATTGGAAGAATTCTAAAAAAAAAACAAAAAAACACAAACAAACAAATATAAAAAAAAAATGTTTCAACAGTCTGGGAGAACTGTTTTTGTCGACGTGAACAAATCGGGAGGACTTACATCTAAACCCATTTTTTAAAATCGATTCGCTTGCCTCTTCTCCCACTGATTTTGATATAATACAAGTACGCGCAATACTCTCCAGATAAGATTGACGATGTTTTTGTTTTCACACTTGTCATAAATCAACTTTACAGTAGTACGCCAATGCAGTGTTCAGAGACGTTCTATTTGAATGAATAAAACGAAAATATATAATTTCATTGATATGTTAGGTATAAAGATTATTTCTTTTTTTTTGTCTGTTGGTCGGCAAAATTGAGCTACACTGCGACTAAGCGCAAAAAATAAACGATACAGTTATCACACAGCAACACACGTTCTATATACGAATTCGTATAACACCAAAAAGACAACGCTTTCAAACACATTGATAAATTTTACACTATTCTTATCTGATTTAAAATATCCATTCCTAAACTGAGTACACCACCTGTTCTTTAGCACTTAACTATGAACTTTTATTTATTACATCCTTTATAACTAAGCTATGTTTGATTGTTTGAAAAAACAACTGTACTTTACAAAATGATCGAATTTACAGACTGAATCTAGTTTATAACATGAACAATCAAATAACAATTCGAATCATCAACGTGAATACACATTTCAAATGAATAATTGTTGAAAAATGGACGAAAAAACAACTGCATTTAAAGTTAATCAATGGTGTCTTAACCCTCAATACCTGAATAATGTTTAATATGTTTCAAATCATTTCAAAGGATAAGAAAATACCGTCAAACATTTTCATAATTTATCTGTACAAAATAATTTTTGGACAATTTTTTAAATACATATAACAGAATGTCACAGTAGCATTTATTTGTTATCTGTTTCAATATTTAACAATATAACCTGTAAAATACCAGTTGGTCATCGAAAACAATCTCAAAATTAATAACTTACATTTTTTTCATGTATTTTCATGTATTTTTATAATGCAACAGTCGCGTGTATGCCATCGGTATGAAGAGCAAGAACTAATCTTCTACTTAGTTTCGCGTCAAAACCATGCTATTTTTTCTGTACCCCACTTACATATATGTTGAGTCTCAAACTCAGTGTAACTCTATATGTATAACGTCGACTTGACTGAACGTTAATACAAAAGATATAACACAAGCGAATGATTCGCTATCAACGCAAATATTCTTATGTCGAAAACAAAATATGTCATAGAAAGAAAAATTCTTATTTGAATTCTATCGCATACTTTGGATTTAATATTGTACGTATGTGTGTAGATAGAAATCAAAATCAGGCTTTCAAACAAGCGTAAACAAACATTTGAACGTAGACAATAGTTGTTTATGCAAATGAATTGAAATGCAATTGTTACTAACCAATACCATCGTGCTCATCGTTTCATCATCTTTCATCGTTTCAGTATACAGTTGGCATTTTTCTAGTACACTTTTGAACGTTCCGTATGTTTCATTTAATATTTGTTGACAGCTGAGCTTTCTGTCAACTGAAAACGATGATTTTTTGACAAAATGACATAACAGACGTTCAGTTGAATAATCACGAAAAATATTCGACTTGACAGATTGCATCGCTTTTTTTTTAACAAAAGTGGAATAAAATCGAAATAATTTCCTCAGCTGAAGGAAAATTAATATACTAATAAAAATGTTTGTTAAGACTGTTTTCAATCCGAGAATATTGCCCATCAAACGGCTTTTCAGTCAAAAATCAACAGTTAACCAACCAAAGAAAACGAGTGGAGAGAATACCAATGTTCCAGGCCTTAGCTCGTACGTAATTAAACAAAAAGCAGAACCATTAGGGCCAGGTGCGTCTGCTACTGGCGCATATAAAGTTCCAGAATATTTTTGCTATGATCGGTTCAGTTATCATGGAGCAGAAGTCGAACTTGCTAAATACAGATGCCCACAACCATCAGCAAATAAAGGAAACAATTAGTTCATATCTAATGCACACTGAAATAGATAACTCCATTGTTTGAATCGCTTTAGTTTGATTTCTGTGAAAATAAATAAAAGATTTCAAAAAATTACGTGTGTTTTCTCAGTTTATTTTAAAAAGATGATTTGTGATCCACTGGGACGCAGAATGTTTCGTATGTAGTTAAATTTTTTATTGTGTTTGATAACACTGCGCAATAATATTCGGGACATTGTGCAGGGGGTGAACATTTCAAAATAGAATTAATATCAGGAGTATATCCATCCGTATACTGATATTGGTAGTTGTGAGTTGATGAGGTCAAATGTTCAAGGGAGTAATTTTATGGTCTTGGTATGTTCAGACGTTGTTTATTTGGTCATAGACTACACTGTTGCCGAAGTTGCCTGCGATAAAATCAAAGCCAATTTATAATGCGTCTCTTTACGAATCGATATTTTATATTATAGGAAACAACGTGTGATAATACTGAAAAAATTCATCTAGATTACTTTCAGATTCAAGTTGAATTATTCTACACTCTATTCGAGCGTTATCGTGCTAACGTACAGACGACGACAACTACGACGAAGAATTGTTGCACTGTAGGTAACAAAACCGATGGCCAAAATTTGAACCTGATCAGAAATCATTTACTCAAGCGCGGTGTAGTTGAGTTTTCGAGGCAAAACCAATAACAATGCAGTGGCTGACACTTTTTGATTTGGTTTATTGGTTGTTGTCGTAGCCTGTATGATAGCACAATAATTCTCAAACAGAGTGTCAAATCCCACTATGATCTAACACTATGATTAATTTATACACACAATTTGATTTGTAAGCAAATTTTTCATATCACTGAAATGTCAGGATTATGTAGGTAATACAATTTATTATTCTGTTTTGGAATTGGCAGCAAATTCAGAATTCGAGGTATGGTAAGCAGCAAGTGATATGTGCGTTCGGTATTGATGTTTCGCATGCGGAATAGATTAATCTGTGTGCGTGAACCAGAGACGGTCTCCACTCAGTTCGTTTCTTTGCGTCACACGCATCACATAAATATATCCGGATAACCCGCCGGATAATCTGAATAAATAAATATTTTTGTATATATCTAATGATTCAGAAGTCTTTTTAAATGAATAGCTCAATTGAAAAAAAAATCCTTTATTAGATACACGTGTTTGCCATCTTTCAAATCTTCATATTACAGTTTTAAAAAAAATTGTTTTGTCAAATAAAACTTAAGTTACAAGAGCTTCAGAAAAAGCCAGAAATTGTACACTATGAATTAATAAGAATTAGTTTATTTCTTTCCATCTGTGTCGCGAAACAATTGCTCTATCTGAACCCTGTAGTTTGTAAAAGAGTTTGATTCTCGAAATAATATCGTAAAATGAACAAACAAACAAAATATATATAATTAAACAACTAACTTTAACTTGATTAACTTTTAGAAGTTAACACGTCGAATGAATGCTTGGTAAGTTTGGAAATGTGACACGGATCGAAATAAATAAATTAATTGAACAGAAATTTACATAAACAACCATTTCAATTAGAATGGTAATATTATTATTATTAGCTAGTGTAATTTCATTTCATTTCGTGCAAATCTATTTCACTTGGCTTGATTTCAATGAATATTTATTTGTGTTTCGACATTCATCAAAGAAAAATCTATACATTTCTTGCCTATTTTGCACATTGAGTCATATCGTGGCTCAACAAATGACATCCTTTCTTTCCAATGTTTTCCAATGTTTCCATAGCATGAAGAATATCAGCTCATTTAAAGTTTCGTTTTTTTTTTACAACAACAAAAAAGATGCTACAAAATAAATGAAAGACATTTTGTATTTTAGTAAATGTGTTATGTATATGTTTACGAGAATGAAATTTGGAAATTGAACTTAAGGCAGTGCTTAAAACAAAGTTAATACATGTTCATTGACACAATCGAACACTTAAGAACTAATATAATTATAGACCAAAGAGAGGCGTTTTTGAGCAATGAAAAATGGTTGAGTAAATAAAAATGAAGTGACTTAAAATAAAACCTCAAAGTGATTGAGAATCCATTGAAATTAAAGGATGCACATTCGTTGTATGAAATGCTTCTATATGTGTGTCTCTTCTTCATTTTCGAAAAAAAAGAATTTTCCCTAATTTGTCTATCATGGGTTAATCTCCCACAACTGGTGTGAGTATATTGTTGTTTAACGTAAACTAAACTCTTAAGTGCGTATTTGCATTTGTAAGTTAATTTTTATAAGCTAACAATTCTTAAAATTTTAACGTGAATTTACATTTATATAAATTTGTAAAAATAAACATTAAAGCGTAGTCTTTTTACTACAATAAGAAAAAAAAAACTTTTCGTTAAGTAATTACCGAAAAATGTTACGTTATAATTATGTCATTCTGAATGTAATTCCGAAAATGAATTCTCAGTTAAATGTTAAATGAAAAAATGAAACTAAAAATAGAAATAGAAATAAAAAATTTAAAAAAAAAAACTGAAACCCAACTTTTTTAACATAAAAAGTCTCCGCTTGGTAAAAATTGTTTTGTCGTCAAGGGTCTGAATGAAATGAAATGAAATGAATATACTGTTTCTTTGGGGAAAAATGGGACGTATCTATAGACACAGCTAGATATATCGATTTATGGGACACAAATTTAATATCGAGTGTAATTCATTATTTGCATGCTTATTTTTTTTTTTTTTGTAAGGAAAAAGTGGCAAAAATGCATTCCTCAAGTACTTTTATGATGAACTTTGACTAGAAAATGTAGAACACATTTTATTCATAGATCATCAATGCAAACAGTGTGGCAGCTCACAATTTCGTTGTGTTTCCTACAAACAGCAGCAAAAGTCCATATTAAAGAATCAATTTATTTATATTTGAAGTAAGGTACTGTTAGCGCCCAGAGACAGCACCGTGCTAATGGTTAGAACATTGGAAATTAATATTTCAAAAATGGTGGCGACAATAGAAGTGAAATGTCATAGATTGCACTGGATTGCCTCCGTATGGTTTTCTATAAGCTGATATCAGCTGTTTTGCGAAAAAAAAACTATGAATTGCAATGACAACAGCCCATTTATAAGACAACAGAATAGACTTGTTCCATTAATCCACAATAAAAAAAAAAAACAAATAAAATGTACTCGCTCAACGTTCATGTGACTCAATCAAATCGATTAAAATAATTAGGGGACGTGAAAAATGGCGTACGTCTCGAACTAAATTCTATAGAAATCAAAGGTAGTCATTTAAACATTTGTACGAAAATGTCGCCCTCATGATTAAAATTGAAATGAAATTCCAAAAATGGACAATAAGAATACGAAGGACAAAAAAGAAGCAGAAGAGAAAACAGAGAATGCAACGCACATTCATTGAACACTTTGAAGCATTGATTTGAATGGTTGCACAAAATTGAGCAATGAGCACTGAATGCTCAGATGAGAATGCGGCCAAATAACCAAAAACTGATCCCTTCTGATAAAAGAATTTACGAATCCGTCGATTGTCAATCCATTGCTTTATCTCTATTGCTTTGTTGTTGGCAGTCGTTTTGACATTCTTGGCTGTTTAATGACTGTCATTTCAAACATGAGACACAATCATAGCTGACTGGAAACAACTGTCGCCTGTTAAACGATTACCAAACGATTTATGAAACGATCGCTTACGTCTGTTGGGTCAAACAATACAATTTCACAAGGGATGGCAAGTGTTTACTTGTTGATAATTTGGACATTGTTATCTGTTTGATCTACTTATTGATTCATTGCTATTGAGACCTACCACCAACAGAGCTGTACTTGAATTGAGTGTTCAATCTCATCAGAGTATTTCTTACATTTTTATATGGGTAGATATTCTATAAAACATCTCAGATTGTATCATTATAGACACAGTGGACAAATTTTCTGATGGAGGATATAATTTTACACGTTGTGTACGTGCTGTCAAATGAAATAATTATTTAATCAATCGCTTTATACAGTAATATTTAAACAGAGTCTTGATTCGATATATCAACGAGCAATCAGACCTCTTCTAAGTATGGAAATAAATTTGAAAAACAAATCGATGGATAAATACCATGTCAAAAGTATAACAAAAATGTGTGATATGAAAGAAGTGTTGACATTAATTGGCGAACAAAATGTGTTTACACTCGAAGGTCATGATACGTTCCGCGTTAAGATTCATTTTAGAACGTGGTGTCTTCTTTCCTTGGATTATTCTCACTTCATCGTTGCTTCCACTTCCATTTTGATGTTGATGATCGGAATAAATGTCAGTAATGTGAAAATTTGTCGTTTGTTAATGAACTACGTAGCCTTTCATTACGTATGAAAAAATTAGGTGATTTATCTAAATTTAAGTTGTGATGCTTCTGATGGCTCAGTGTCGGCAATGTTGTTGACGTATTTTGATTACCACCTGCGTTCAAACTGCCACGCAACAGATGTAAGTAATTATCGTCACCAATCGGAGCCTGTCGGCTGCCAATTTTCATTTCACGATCGATAAGGGCACGATATGTTAGATGGATCTGTTGCAGTTTTACTGCTGCTTCAATCATTGACATTACATTTTTATGGAGCTGTAGCAAATCCTCCGGTGATGTGATCTCCTTACTATAGACGCTATTTGGTTCGGTAAATGATTTCAAATCATCCAAATTGTTTATGATCAATGTATCTAAGCGTTGTAAATCTCGAGCTGGATCGAGTGTTGTGGCCAAACCCATTTGGAATGGTGACGGTGACACAGTTTGACAACCTTTGGCATATTGATCACGCTCCTTACAACTAAAAATATGATGAAATTAGTTAGAGAGAGAGAGAATTAGTTCAAAGCCTTTCAAAGAATTCTTTAAGTTCTGAAATTTTAGGAATTCACTATTCATACGTACCATGTCCATGCACCACTTATATATGCCGATGGATGAAAACTCTCCAAGCGTGCTACATTGCTCTGACAAATTTTGCTTAAAAGATCAACCCACTCTTTTTCTTCAACACAATTCGACGTTTTTACATACAATGTTCGATCTTTTCTAATAATCTAAAGAATAAATTAAACAAATTTTGTTATTTACGCACTCATATAAAATTTGATTTTACTCTTGAATAATTAATTCATCGAATAATCAGAAGAAAAAGCATTGGTTTTGTCAAGAAAACGAAAAAATGTGCCGCTTTTCTTACTTTATGGTTGCAGTATATGCACTTGATTCAAGTGACTTGAACATCGTGTGATAATTAATATGACAAAACTGAACAAAATTGCTTTAATCACTTTGAGATTTGAGACTCTGTTCGAGAGTTATCGTTCTAACGTAAAGACTACGACAACAACGACGTTATTTTACACCGAAGGTACCAGAATCAAGTACCCAAATAAAAAAATGTCGAAGACAAATTATTCCCCATGGCCAACTGAGATTCTGGTCCAAAATTGAGGCCGTCCAGAGAACATTCACAAACTCAGACGTGGTGAAGTTGAGTTTTCGAGGCAAAAGCAATACTTTTCCTAAGCACATTTCATGTGCGGAAAAATAATATTTTTGTGTGCAAACATTGGTATCAAAACGCTTACCTGAAATATGTTTTGTAATTTAAAACTTCGTTCGTTGAGCCTTTCAACAGCTAATATCTCAGATAAAGGTATATCACAGATTGGATTTTTGCCTTTCGATTTGGCGTAGCTCAATGATTGGGTGGTTAGACGAAAGAAACGTTGTCTAAAATTACGTCGTCCAAATCGTCTTCGTCCTTGAGATCGTTTTGTCATCATTCTGTCGAAGGAAAATTTATGAATTAATTTTAGTTAATTTGGTTCACTCCATACTCCTCGATTAATCAAAATTCTTTGAGCCAGTATATTGGATTTGTAAAATTTATATCTGGTATGATTAGTTTCGGTCCAATTTTTGGGGAAACTGGTTTTGGTTGGACGAAATTCAATATTTTTGCAAAAAGTATCGAAATTTTCTGCAAAATTGTTATTATGTTAGATAGTGGGAAAATGTTTGCGTCTTCATTTCAATAGGATTGAGATATTTTTGGCATAAATCTCTACTTTTAAATGTTCAAATGGTATTATATCGAATGCAATTTTTCAGAATTTATATTAGATATCTAACATTTTTAAAGGGTAATTATGGGAAAAGTGCACCAATCGAAACCGATTAACTCTGTGTCTCTATGTTGAGCCTGAACTAATCGAAATACACATAAATTGTCGAAATTCAAGATGGTTGCTGGGAATTTTAATCGATCGACACACCTGCAATAATTGCTTAGTTTTCGATATTCAAATGTGAATACTACGATGTGGACATTAAAAGTGTCACGCATTTATTGAATGAATTTCTAAACACAGGTATTCTTTCAAAGCATATAACAAACCCCCTTTGAAAACAATCAATGTGGAAAATGAAGAGAATCGATAAAATAAACTCACCCTTCTTTAAGTAAAACTGGTTCTAAAAGTGTATTTTCGTTCGGGTTCGCTCCAACAGTTGAAATAACTTCCAAAAAATGTTTTACAGCCTCTACATGTTTTTCAGTACAGAATTTTTTGTATAATTGCCCAGTATATTCCTCTTTACATGGTTGTTGCGCCGATCGTGAGCTCACTAAATTGCCCAACGATTGTATCGTCTTGGATATAAGGGTTAGAGTTCGATTTGTTTGAAAGTCCTGAAAAAAATAAACAATAGCGACCAACTTTAATATTGAGTAGATTTTCATTATTAACAATTTTTACTAATAAAGTAAAGCTATTTGTGATGAAAAATGATCCAAAACGGTCTATTATAAAATCGATATTTTATTGAAATATTATTCCGACGTTTCGATTTAGTTTTGATTCTTCTTCGGGGATGTTTCGTGTCTATTATCATTGTTTCTTTAGTTGGAATCACGCTACTCAGATTTGAACTGAAAAGTTGATGACGCCAAATAATTAATCGGAGTATGAGATTTTTAAATTACTCATAATATATTTCAATAAATTAAAACATTTATGTAATGCAACTTTATGCAACTGCAAAGTTTTGATTTGAACTGTTTTCACTTGAATAAATATCATTACTCTAATACAAATTTTGAATAACTTATATAAAAAATATGGGTATTTTCTGATGTCTATTTAAAAATTGAGAATTGCGTTAATTTATCAAAATAATGAGTCAGATGACTTAAGAAAATAAGTCAGTTTAAAATAACAGTTTAAGAAAATTTCATTATATACATTTATTGATTTGTATTGTTGTCCACAAAACACAACATAAATCTAAATTTAAATATGACCGAATTATTGAAAAAAAAAATCCATGGCATTCACATGTTCTAGTATTTTCAACAGTAACAATCGTTATATTTTAAAAATTAGATGCTCCATTTCTAATTACAACGATATGTAGGGTATCATGATTTTTGAAACTAACATATTATTGTGAACTATACCAGAAAGAAATGAACGGTGAATTGTTTCGATGTGATAATCAACAATGAATTTATTTCGATGTGATCCTATACTATTGTGTAATTCTTTTCAATTGTTGTTTTTATAATGTGAAATTTAGTCATGAGAAAAAAACAATCTTCATATGCTAAAAGATTTGTGTAACAAATAGAATGTACACTTGAGAGTTAAATTGGAGCAGGTCTTGATGTTTGTTTTCGCTGCGTTCGTCTTTGAACACGTTAATTACGTTTTCTGTTGATGACTCGGCAACTCCAAATGAAATCATCCAATTTTAGGAAATCAAGTTACTTCTTTTGGGTTCAACATTCTGCCATTGGCTAGTTTCACATTTAGTTTAATTATGCCACGACATATTTTGATTGTTCGTTCACATTCTCACAAGATAATACTCTAAATTTTTTTATCAAGGTATATATTAGTTGCAAACAATTATTTGAGAAAAAAAATGGAAACTAGCGATAAAATATGTGAGATATTAACATTACTGACGTATTCAAACTTTGAATTTCGAAGTGAGCAAAAAAGGTGTATTTTCAAGGCAATCAATCACCTACATGCTCGAGTAGATCACATACTATCTGATCTGTTTATCAAATATCACCACCAACAAATGCTGTATTTTTTTGCCTCAGTCCTAAAGACATAAATTTAGATTTGATGTATTTTTTATTGAAAGAAGGGGCAAGCCCATGATTAAAATCATAGCTAATTTGGTTGCATCCAAAAATGAATTCGGAATTTTAGCTTGAATTAACAATCTCTTCTAGCCTACGGATATTTATACACACACAAAAACATTATTTGATTTGGCCTAAAACAACTTTTATGCGTGTATTCAGCTTCGAGTAAACAAATACCTATGAATCAGTTTTGACTCTGATTCTCACTTGCTTTATACAATTATGGTTCGCTACACACATTTAACAATTTTTTTTTCTTTCAAAATATAGCTCTTTGAAGTGCCATATGATGAAGTTGCAGCACGTATACATTTACGTCCATGTTGCTTTACTTCCCACACGTAATTTCAAACATAATTTCTATTGCATACCATTTCAGAGTTAACGCAATGATTTCCACGAAGAAATTGTCTGTTCTTTCAAACAATCACTAAAGCGGAGGCAACGACTAACAGTTACTTTTCAACAGCGTTCTCAACGCTCTGTTGTTTATATATGGTAAAAACATTATATGATAAAGACAGATCTCGATTAGAATTATTTCCGAAAAATAACTTTAGTGATTTCAATACCACTTTGATCAAGTACTGTTCGTAATTATTGAATAAAACCTCCATAATGAACTGTCGCTATTGTAGTATTTTGGCACAAGGTTAGTGATGAGCTGATCACTTGAGACACAAACTATGCTAGGTATTTAGAGATTTCAACCTACGACAAATCGATATTGTCATGTTTTCTTTTGTGTTATAATTTTTAAAACAAAAAATTATAATTTCTCCTGATCAAATTAATTCAAAGATAATGTCAATTGTGTGACTATTTATATCTATAGGGTTCCAATGTGAAGAGCTAAATTATATTCTGCAATGTTTAGTCTTAACAATATAAACTAAAAGAGCAATTCAACTGATAAATTAATTGGGTAAATAACTTACTAATGGCTCGGTTGTAAGATCAAATAGTTTTGGTCCAAGAATAGCTGGGGCGAAAAACCGAAGGAATATAAATCCAGACACAACGGAATACCGAACTTCTTTGTTATGTGGAAAATATTTCGCGGCACATTCTCTGAGATCATGAAATATTTGGCATAAAACCGGAGGACATCGCACCGCACTGTTAATTATAGCCTCGAAAACTCGCTCCACATATTCTTGTAAATTGATTAAATTACTTTCAACCATCGATTTGTCTTTTACACGCGTTGGATCAATCTCACATGGTTTCTTTTCAGCTAAAATTGCATCAACGATGGGCCGAAGAGTACTGTGCAAATAATGCAATCCAGATAGTCGCATTGCCTCGTCCATCATCTTTGAAACGAGAGTGTTTCCACGGAATATTGTTGTTGGATCCGTTAGTTTTGATATTTCATTATCGGCTAGCGCTTTGATAATGGGCGAAATAAGGTTTTCATGGGTGAACAAACGAACTAAAGGCTGTGCGATTTCGGTTTTATTCGATACGAGTTCGCCGAGAATGTATACAGGTGATAATATAATTGACTGCTGTTCCAAACTTTGGATGAGTAAATTCAATAGATTGTCATAGGTTGCGAGAGGGAATACGTGATCGGCAGTGTAAACTAATTTTAAACGTAATGAACCGAGCGAATTATCACTACTAAGCCGTGTCCCCGGTGGTGTTGCACAGGAACGCATTGGCCGAGAGAGTGTTGCTCGCGGTTGAAAGTAATACCACGCATCCGGTTTAACTGCACTTTGCTGCTGTTTGCCATGCATTGGAATTTTAATTTCACCTAAAAACACATCTTCGCCCATTCCAACGTCATGCCACACAGTAACACTCAATTCAAATAAATCAGCACCATCCAATGGCGCCACCGTATACACATTATTACCCATTATCGATTTGCTGTCACAATCAATGCTTAAATCAAACGTTAATGTCTCTTCGAATTTCGGATTTATCGTTTTTTTCCGAGACTTGGTTCGCTTCACAATTTTTTTCTTATTTGTATAAATGGCTGTGACAACAACATACGGATCACAGTTGCCATTCTTTTTAGCTAGTTCTACACATTCCACTACACGTAAGGAAACACGACTTTTCATACCGTTTCGAAATGGTCCTAATGATTCCAGCGTATTCGAGCTGGTCTTTTTATTTTGTGTACCGAATAAACCAAGATCGGTGTGCCCAAACAGGCTTCTTGTCTTACCAAGTGTACTATTGCAACCACTACTTGTACCAGATTTATTCACAGTTGAAGTTGTCTTGAGGCTTTCGCTTCGTGCAATTGGCGTTTGAGAATTATCGTCTGTTGTGTTGTTCTCTTTGAACTCTCTTTTACTGCCATTTTGGTCCAATATAGATGATGATGCAGATCCAGCACCAGTCAAATCATTTAAATTGTTTGCAGAACTGATTGTTGTTTTTGCATTCGACGAAAATGAATCATCAAAATCGGATCGTCGTTTTAAATTACCAATACCCTCATCAATGTTCACTAAAATATGTGCCATCCCCTGCACTTCTGAATCAGCATCGACTGGCTGCAAAGCAAACCAATGGTCTTTATGGTTGTAGGAATGCAATTCTTCTCGCTTTATTGCAATTTTCCCAATTGCTTTGTCTTGTTTTAAATGCTTATCTCGATCCCATATGTAAACTGCTAGATAACGAAATTTTCTTGGTATTTCAAATTGATATTCTTCGCCAAAAAATGGACTCAACGTCCTTTCGATGGTTGGCGTTCGCGTAATTTCTTCTTGATCCAATGCCACTGTACAATAAACATCTCGATAAGCAGCATTTGAACCATTTGTACAGTTGTTTCGGCCTTGTAAGTTTTTGGCCTCGCCTGTAAAAGAAAGTGCAATGAAAAATCAAAAAGAAGCTTACACGAAGAAAAAAAAAACATTTTCGTCGGGGAAAACACAATTTACTCAAATTTACACACATATATGACGGGCTTGGCGGAATAATGTAACACAGAAAAAGTCCGCGGAATGTACACACCAAATACACTGACTAACAACATTTTTCCGCGGACTTTTTCTGTGTTACATTATTCCGCCAGGCCCGTCATATATTGGATATACCAACTATAATTATCGTAAACACCCCCCCGGTCATTTGACATCCAAAATTATTGAACATTTTTTTTTGATAACTCCAACTCTAATTCCAACTCGACATTTTTCATTCATAACAATTGCAAATAAATGTATTTTTGTTATATGGATTACCAATCATTTTTAATATTGGACGGATTATTCATATGCATGATAGAAGGAGCATATAAATGCTTTCAAATGTGTTCAAATGTTTTAAAATAATTACAAAACATTCTAAATGTGTCCGCGCAAAGTTCATATCCAGGAAAGAAAATAAAAAAAAAAACAAAAACAAGTCTAGAGAAACGGTTGAATGAAAAACACGGTAGCAACAAATACAAGAATGAAATCAAATATTTGTTTTCTCTCCAGTGTTAGGAAATTTCTGCGCAAGCGCACAACATATTAACAGGCATGAATGTGGCAGATGGACTTTTCATTCATTAGATTTTGGGCCATTAATAAATTCACGCATACACATATGCAAGTGGCGTATAACTCTCATATTCCGAATGAACTTTAGTTATTGGTGTTTTCATTAATTTTATTTATGGGAATACATGATACGGTCGCACAAACAGCAGAAAAAACGCAAACAAAAATATACAGCGACCTGATGCGCCATTGTGTTTTACACGCAAATGTATGTATACGTCCGCAAGCGTCTTTCAATATTTTTATCTTGTTGAAAAAAAAACGAACAAATATTTTCTTGAATTTGCGTTAAAATGCCATTTCATCGTATTGCTTTCATACATGAAAGATGGTAAAAAATGTGTGTTTCGATTTAATTTTGGAAAAAATTTAACCGTATGCAGTCATCTAAACATATTCTGACTTCATGTTCTGAAGTATTTTTAAATATTGACACCGTAAGGTTTTGTTTTCACTTTCACAAACTTTCATTTTTGGAAAACGCGTTTTTGTTTTAATATTTAAACCATTTTTCTGCTTTTGTAAACGTTTTTCAAGTTAAAATGTCAACAATGATTTTTTTTTTTAGTTTTTTTTTATTCTTTGGAATGAATGCGTACGTTTTGGCCTCTTTCATTTCTAGTAAAAATATAATCAATGTTGAATATTTGTTGTTTCTTCTGATATAAGTGGGTTTATACAAAAAATTATAACCACACGGTCATTCCATACATGATGTACGTATAAGCACAATTTCACATTAAAAAAAAAATTGTATACAACCTACTGTACAACGACAGTATTAGTAACAATACAACTTCAGAATAAAAAAAAAACACCATTTTCCTGTTCGCTTTCGGTTCATACAGACTCTTCTGTGCTGTGTCGAATGTTTTTTTTCTCTCCTTTATCTGTGAACACAACGCCAAAATTTGAACTCCTCCACAAAACCGAAATTCACATTTTATTCGATAAAAATCCATTTGTGATACACCAATAATTGTCTATTTTATTTGTAATTATTTGAACTAAACATTATAAACTCAATTCCTGAATTATTTTTTAAAAACCTACCAATTTTAACTTTTAATTGCTCTTCCACACGAACTTTCCGTGTATCATCCGCCATATTGAATCCATCACTAGCAGCATACCTTTTTTTATTCTTGTTTGTAAGCGAAATATTTTGGATTTCTAGTGAGTTCTTTCGATGCGTTAGTGCTTGCGTGAGTCGTTTGGTGGGCTATGCGTTTAACGTTCCGCATGCAATACATTCGATGTACAGGAATTTTGTGAATGACTACTCGACTGATTGTCATTTTGTATCGCACAAGTGTGCGTTCATGTTTTGTGTGTGTCTGTGTCTGTGTATTTGTAGTTTAATGCAACGGCTACGGTTTGTCAGCCACATCTGTTTCAATATAATCTGAAGGCCGGTGACTCGTTCACTGTTGTATTTTAAACTAATATTAATTATTTTACCGGGAATTCAGCATTATTTATAGTTTTGTGTTTGAAAGTTTTTAAGACAGACATCGAATTAGCAATCAGTGTTTACATTATTTGTGAACAAATATAAAATATTTTTTATTTATTTAAATTCTCTTTTCTTCATATTCAAAAAGGCAATAAATTAGTCACAAATCTTTCTCTGTGCTTGCGGTAACGCACGACAAAAATATGTTATGCGTCCAGAAGCGCGCGTTTTGTGTAGATACAACGCGGAATAAATTATCTCTTCCACGATGTGTGATTTCTTTTTTTTTTTTTTTTTGGTTTTGCTGCCAGCAAGAAAGCTGAATGGAAACTAATACATGTGTATTGATTCAACAGCCTACACTAGAACAAGATAGAGGATGTAGTAGGATGTATTTGTGTGAAGAAAAAAAACAACACTGTAGCTCGTACGCTTGGATGACATAAACATGTAAAGTATTTCGGCCAAACAAGTATATATGAATACATGAATGATATATATGCTTAGTTTCAAATAACTGCAGTTCAATCTTGCAAAAGTAAAAAAAAAACAATCATTTTTCTTCATGACGTCATAAATTTATGATAATTTGGCAATTGCTCTCACTTGTAACCCAACTAGAATGAAGTTTTCTCTCGAAAATAGAAATCCAAAATAATTTCATAAATCAGTATTGATTAAAAATATGCGTTGTTTTTATATTGATATTTTTAATGTTTTTACAATATATATTTCCTTCTGATGTGTCTCTGCTTACAATTTTATTTCCGATATTATTAAAATATCCGTTAAAATCGACAAATGTGAAAGCTGAACACATACTTTCTTCTTCCCCCTCATCTTCTTCGTTTCTTCCCTTATTGCTTCTTCTACACATGTTCGATTTGCCTCTCTCTCATTTATACACAATGTAACATTATGGCTCAATCTAAAATAGGAAGTAAATATACTAAAACGGGCTGTACCAACGTGTGAAAAATGTTTAAGCTTCCCAGACAAATCTCACAAGTGAATTATTTGAGGTGTTAATGAAAGCCAATAAAAAATACAAAAAAAAATAATCGGAATTCTAATAAAAGTAATATTGTGAACAATTTCATCGTTTTTACTTATTTGTCCTCCTATTTCATTAAATTCATCTGGCCACCTTACACACTGAATATAGAATTTCTGATAACATACGAATTTCGCTCTATTTATGGCATTATTACAAGTAGCATTGCACTAAAAAAGTACCAAAGTTCTATATTTTTATTTTGGCACTGAACCATAATTCCGTCGATTAAAATTGATAAAATAATTGGAAATACAAATCTAGCTGATGTTTTAATGCAGAAATCTTATGGTCTTGCGTATGGTCTTGAAAAATCATACGAAAAAAAAATGTGGAGGCTCCGCTTTATTGAAAATGTTCGATATGACGCCTGGATGTATACCTACCAAACCTATTTTCGTACCGTACAATTCGACAATACGCATGCCAATCATACTATTTCAAATGAGCGCCTCCACCCAGCGGAGTTTGCCAACCAATTTTTCGAATGGATCTAAAGCAAATCAAAATATTGAATGTTTTTTACCAGATTTCTAAATTTTCGAACATCCAATCGATAAAGTTATGGTTCAGAATGTATATAGATGAAATAGAAATATGGTTTTTTTAGTTCAATGGTACTAAATGCCACAAAAGAGCGAAATTCGGATATTTTTTGCAATGTGTTTTTTTTTTTTCAATGAATGGAATTTCCGCTCCTCTCACTAGATGTCACAAATGAGCGAATGAAATGATATATTTTGTGTGATTTTTGGGAATATTGTGAAATAGTTGGTTGGTGTAGTTTGATTGCATGCAGGCTCCTCTCAAGAGACTGACACTTAGAAAGCGCTATGTGTGGAATTTGTATGAAATAGTGATGTTTTGAGATTGACAAAATTGAATGAATAAACGAGTTGAATAACATTGATATGAGATTTGATTTTTCTCTTGAACAATGAAATTTATCGACTATTCAAGAATGTTAATGTTCGTTGTTCATACAATTTACTGTATTTGGGCACGGTATGCGAACTTAAGTGCACGTTGCTATGAACATGCTACTGCAATATGGCTTCAACACAAAACAATTTGTGACACATTTAAACAAATTGACCATCATATCATATCACAATTTAATTTTCTAAGAATTTCGTACATCTTCACAATTGTTCGGATTCACACAAATGTTAGCTCCGGCTTAATAGCCCGAGGGTTAACTCATTTTATGGGCAGGATCTTTCAGTGCGCCACTCTGTTTATACCTCGTACAGAGGTTTTTCATCTTATATTAAGTTTTGTAAGGTAAATTTGTAAAAAACACTTAAAAATAACAACTTTTTCAGATATACCATCAAATTCTGTTCAACTACATCGACCGAGGTGGAAATTTTGAGTACCTTCGAAGTAAATACGGCAAAGATATGACAAAATGAGCCAAAAGATCGATTTTGAAATGTTGGGGTTTTTCAAAGGGTGGAAATTGTGACAGCTCGGCAACAGAAACAACAACAATAACATAGATAATTTAGTTCTGCTGACAACCGACATATTGAATTTGGAGGCGCGTCGATCAATGCATTTCACTTTGACGGTTGAGCACTCATTGGAAATGTATTGAAGAGTACTATTGATTGGTCACTCAACGAGAGTGGTCAAGATTACCTTTCGGGAGATATGCTACATAATCTAAAAAAACACCCCCATACGTCACCCTAGGAATTTTTTTTGTTCCACAAAAATTCATTTTGACGACGGTTTTCGTCTAGTTTGGTTCTAAGCTACACGATAACGCCTATTTAAGAATGACATTGGTCGGCAATACATAGTCCAAAAAATCGCGTATATATAGTGTTACATTCAAAAGTGAATTTTTTGGTGCGCCACTGGGATAGTACAGTTTTTAAGCCATTTTCTGTCATTTTTTATACAAATTTGGAAGGTAGCAAAATGCACATTTTATGCATGAATTTATACTGATTTTAAGAACTTGTAATTGTGATTTGTTTCATAAGTTCATCTAATGAGAGCCCAATAGGCATAAATACACAAGAATTTCCAACATTCAATCGAGCCGAATATCTCTTTTATGTTGAACTTAGATGTATTTTTGATCAGTTGTTTTTTTTGATTTTAATGTATTTGGAATAAAATGGATCATTGAAAAAAAAAATTAAATATAACTCACCAAAATATAAAATATCCATTCCGCCAAGAACATATATATTGCATAAACAATACATGAAAAATTAAAACATGTGAAATGTATGCATAAATTAGTGATATGCACAAATTCCTATTCATTTGATTTTATTATAAACCTTCGATATAACGTTTAAATAAAAGTGCAACATGAATTACGTTTTTTAGCTATGAATGTTTTTCAAGACTAAATCACTCCTAAGTAATCGATAAATTGAGAGAGAGGGGAATGTAATTGATGTGAATTGGCAAGTAGCGGAGCCTATGGTACATGTTTACCATATGCAAGATGAGCTCTACGCTGCACTTCTTTATTTATTTATTTATTACGAAGCCTACATTTATACCAATACGTGTCCACAGCAAGCTGAGAAAATGCAGGTAAAAGCTGGGGGGAAGACACCTGGACTAGCCGAAAACTAGCCAATCGATATAAAAATCACATTATAAATTGGAATAGCAAAAACGGTATTGGACTCGCTCATCGTGAGGACACAAGTGTACCCTATACTGCTTCTTCTTTTTCGAAACTGCTCCATACATTTTGTACCGCATGCCGGCGCCATATAGAAAAATGTCAATAAGAAACTATAGTGAACATTTAGTTCATTAGTTGTGGCGCTGTCTGTCACTGACTATCTATCATCACTGTATATTTGTATGGGAATGTCCTAACGATGGACTCGCTATTCCATATATGGGAATTGCCAAATGTATTTGAATTCACACTATCACAGTTTTAGAAAATGAAAAAAAGTCCGGGTCAAAGAACTCTTTGTGGTTCAGGTAGCTTATGACCACCCAAAAAAATGCCCAAAGTATTTTTGGAAAGTTAGCTCTTTTGCATTTTTTTGTAAGTTAGGCATTTTTCCACTTTTTCGAAGCTATTTTCACGTATAAAATCTCGTTTTTTGGTAATTTAATCAAATTTTTAAATAAATAAAAGCGAAAAAAAACAAAAAAATGTGAATATAATTATAAAGAGGGTAAATACACACAACAATATTTCATAAACGGTTGGGAATTCGATTTTACTGTCTAGAGTAAAATTGTAGATCTTGAAGTGGCGAGAAATATCCTTGAAGGATCTGACCCCAAAAAATATTCCCAGAGGGTTTTGTATTGATTTTTTTCAACAAAATGAACTAGGAATAATTTTATTAACCCTCCGTGGAACGAATGAGTCTTCTCACTCTTTTGTCAATAACTTGGGAACCAGTTGCTCTGATTAAGCAAAATTATTTAAAATAAAATTATCTTTCCAACGAATATTCATTTATCTTGATACAATCTTTAGTTTTGGAGATACATGCGGAAATGTGGCTTGGGTTTGGCCAGACCCGGAGAGGGTTAATGAATTAAACACGAAACCATACATTGTCAAAAAGATCAAATAAAAAACCTCTGAACTAGGTAAAAATCGAGTGACCAGAGCAAAATGCAAAATACAAAATTTGTGCCGAAAAAAAAAGTTATTTGAATTTAGTAAACAATTTTCCAGTGCATCGAAAAAAATGGCCGAAATTTTCCCACCGCGATATCTCCAATTGTGGTTGGTAGAATTTTGAGTGCCTATAACTCGGACTAATAGATAAAAAGTTCGAAACTTGCTGTATATATACCGAGTAGACTTTTAGTACCAGAGGCACTTTCGTCACTCGTGTGGACTGCCGTCCACTGTGATATGATATAATTTTTAATATTCGCTTGGATGCGTCGTTCGCGCACAGTTCAACAAAGCGCAACAAAAGGATTTATCTACGTGCGTTGCCAACTCGCAAAAATCTTTGGGATGACTGAGATTATTCTGTTCAGTCTATATTCAGAAATGGACTGGGGCCTTATTAAGAGGTCTTATAATGACCTTATTCCAATCAGCTGGATAAACACTATGAGAAATGCAATAATTAAAGATGCAAACAATTGGGCTACTATAGACACAATTATAATTGTTATTAACTTATACGTTTAGAAATTTAAATGGAATGCCATCGTCACCGATTGAATTACTCTTGATTTATTTGAACGCGTAAAGGAATTGCTCAATGGTTATTTCATAAAACGAAACAGTTGAATTAATATTAGTAGGAAGCAACAAATTGCCCAGGTCAGCCCATGAATTGATGCAAAGAAACGAATTTCTGACTCATTTTCATCAGCGTTATTAAAACTCTCGACTGTCGATTTGTTTTGACCTAGGGGGAAGGAACGCTGCAAATATCTTGCACATAGCGCAAACAAATGTATGTACAACAACTTTCTATTCCAGCTGTATTTCACCCATTACTTTGTGTTTGACTCTTTACCTCGTGCCATTAAAAATCCCAACTATCGTTGAAGAAAAAATAATGGGTGAAATTTGAAGTAATGGGAATACACACCGTAATGGAAATACAGGTTTTGAGTGATTGGGCCTTGATGCATTTTTTGGGAAAACGATGAAAGAAAGAGAGCATGCGAAGCATCGTACTGAACATTGTTAGTAAAGCTGCGGCCAATATCAAAACTCTTTGCAAAACATACCAAAGTCATACCGTTTCCCTGGGAAATTGGTTCATTTAACGTCAGGTACATTATTTCGAGTAAGATACATTCAAATGGTCACTTTGGGAAAGCAAAGCTTTGTTCTAAAAAATTCTAGAATTCGATATTGGCTGCAACGTCACTGAACATGAAACTCTCTATTTCTCTTACCATTTTCCCAGAAAATACAATCATGGGTAAAAACGTGATTTACGCTGCAATTCTATTTCAACGTTATATCGAAGGTCATTATTATTCTCAACGGTTCAAATTAAGGTCATCATGACTCAGTTCACACGTCATGCGCTACAACAACAACGGCATTACAAACAGACAGTCGTTAGGTACCATCCCGTTCATCATCAAATATCATGATGTGATCTAATTTTATTCTGGTTAAATACAATCTCGGCCACTTTTCCACTGAATTTTGGAAAATTTCATGTTCGAAAATTACAATCATGGTCCATCGTGGTCGGCTGTCAAGTATGAAACCAAATTTTCAATGGTTACTATGACTTTGGTAAAATATGTAAGAAAACTCCACTTAAATGGCCATATCTCTGGAACGACTTTACCGATTTGGTTCAGATTTGAACTCAACCTGAGTTTTATGTGTGTGCGTGAGTCCCTAAAAATTTGAATCAAATTCAAAATCGCGTTCGAAAGTTATTGTGTTTACAACACACAACACACAACGGGTTTACGGAAAAGTAAAATTTAAAGGCAAACATTTAGACCGCGCAAAAATTTACAATGCCAAAATATTCAATTCAAAGACACAAATTCACTGTCGTATATTTTGTGTGGCATTTTCAAAAAAGAAAATCATTTGAAGCAGTAATGAAAATAATTAAAATAAAGTTGGAAAATTGGCAAATATAGACATGAAATGACTTTTATTAATGAATTTGAATCAAATCTTGATTTGAATAGATGCTATCTAGGAGGATTCATCTCCGATAATCGACTGCGAGTCCATGTGATTTTTGCAAGTACTTACGAATGCGTAAGGCTATTGTACGAGTACAGCACAAATATACAGTGCAAATGTGCGTGCACTAGCGAGTTCTTACGAGTCCAATATATTCTGCCGAGTACTTATACTTCTTTCACCATAGCGCGCATTCGTGTTTGACTCACAAGTGCTTACGTGTGTTTGCTGTGTCTTTAAATACGGGCACTCGTGGACTTGCGAGTAAAAACGAGTAGATAAATTCCCCTAGGATGCTATTTGGGTTATAAATTGTTCTATTCGAAATATTTCCGTTCTAAATTTTTACTTGGTTTAAATTTTGGCATTATAAATGTTTTCATTCAAAAAAATTTGGGTCTTTTCGGGTGAAAAATAAACGAAATCCCACTGACTGTATACACCCGAATATCCAGTGAAAAGATCACATATAGAACATCAATTGCATTTGGAAGCAGTTTACGAGCAATAAATGAACTACTATTAAACCTATTCGCCCCCCATGGAAAGTGACCTTTGAATCATGTGAAAAGTGGCTTTTGAACTAGCAGCGACCAGTTTCTGGTTCTCATATCGGTATTTCAATGTTAAAATTCCTGTTCGTTTTTATCACAATTCTGGCGGCGGCTGCGCAGCAAATATTCCTTAAAACTAGTAAAAAGCTCTAGAGCTATTGGCAATTCGGTGAATTCTTTCAGTTCTTCGTGAATCGTCAACGTTCGAACAAAGTCAATTATTATCATCAAAGCTCTTAAAGCTCTTTAGCAATTTTCACATCAAACTTTTTAAGAAAATTTAAACATCTTGTTGTACAAAATGGATGCTTATTCCCGTTTCACGCGCTGTATTTTCAAATGGGAGTATTCCATTTTAGAGTCAATTGGCTTGAATTTTTTACGCGTAAACTTTCAACTAATAAACGCAATGACATGTGTGTCACTTATTCTTGCGGTTTTAACTGTTGTGTCCGGAATTTATACTATTTTGTATTACAATATGGCCTCCAAAATGTTTGCGTTTTTCGCTATTCTTGCTGATATGCAAGTACGTAATTTCATTTTTAACACTTTAATTCGCACCAATTAATCAAATTGTAATTTATTCAAGTGTGTTGTGAAACTCTACCATGGTCGATACGCTGACGATCTTCTTTGGGCCATGAACATTGTCCAACAATTGTACAGAGAACACATAAAAACGGAAGAACGAGAGCGCATAGAATATTTTCATCAATTTGCTCGTTTTACCGAGCTCCTATTCAAAGTAATTGTCATCACGTATTTCCTGTCCGTGTTGGCATTCCCGCTGTATCCGATTATCATGTACCTCATTAATGGCGAATTGGTCATGATGGTACCGTTGTACTTGCCATTCATCGATGAGAACACACTTGTCGGATACATATTGTTAACAATATATCAGTTTTCTACGGTAGCGATTGCAGCTACATTACTTGCAGCTATAGAATTCTTCTTGGCAATATTAATCATAAGCTCGTTAATTTTTGCGAAATTAATTTCAATGGAATTTCGGCAAATGAATAATGATTTGGCTGAAGGTAGTCTCAGAAGTATTTTTCTAATGCATCAAGACATGAGAGAGTAAGTAAGTTCCAGCATGTCTCATGCGTGCGGAGCAGTTGAAGCTAGTCAAACTTAGATAAAAAATGATATTAACAAAATGTTTCAGGTACATGGAGCGCGTCAAGAAATTAACATTTAATATATTTTTTGCTCAAGTCGGAACGGCCGCCCCAAATGCAATAATCACTTCTTATACAATTTTGGCGGTAATTGAAAAAAAGATCAAAATTATTACTTTTAAAAATGTCTATTGGTTGCTGGTTGAGAAATCACTTTGGAGTGTTCAAAAATTGCATCATGATTTTGAATTATAAAATACCAATTTAATTTATTAATATTTACTTCATCCAAAAAAAATATTTACATTTTTCAGATGCATGAATTGCCCATGATCGGCATTTTTATTCTTTGCTTAACTCAGATATTAGTTGCATGCGTGCTCGGAAATTTTGTTGAATTGACAGTGAGTATACAATTTTAGTTTTGAAAATTGTGTGATATAGATAAAAAAAGATAAAGCAGAGAACTCAGCATATCGATATGCAAGCATATTATGCCGAGTATACGATATGCTTGCTGCTAAGCTATACTGAGCTATACTTTATTAGAGTAAAAGAAGTTCACAATTTTTCTTTAATCTTTCCAGCACGATCGTATTTACGCTAGTGCAATGGAATTGAAATGGAACGAGATGCCCCTGAAGGAGCAAAAATTGTACATGTTTTTTCTTAGACACAGTCAAAGTCCAGCTTTGCTTTCAATTGGCGGATTTTATCCACTCAGTTTGAACACATGTGTTCAGGTATTCATACACATAAATCAACATTCTGGAAATCATTCTGAAAATCATTGAACCAATCGTTTGTCTTCATATTTAGATCTTTTCGAAAATTTACACGACGACCATGATGATGTACCAAACGATCGATTCCTAAATTAGATGGACAAATGGACACACACTCACAAATATATTTTAAAATTGACGCACCAAATCTTTGTTTTACGTTTTTCACATATGAAAATGTAAGTAAACTTATTGAAGTAAGTTCACCGTATTTACTTTGACAAAATAACCTAACAATTCGATTTTGACGTTTTTGAGTTGTGACTTAGTTTAGAATTATTATTGATCGAAGAAAAAACGTAATTTTGAAACTGTTTGTGCAAAATTAATGCCATTTTTATTATTGCAAAAGCACGAATAAAAAATAAATAAAAATTATGCCAAAAGAAACAGAACAAATTGAATAAATGATTCTATTTAAACTGTTTCAAGTGCTGCTCACGTATGGTATTCATATAAAGGAATTTATTTTTACATTAGTTGCAAATGAAATGTGAATGTAAATTCGTACAAAATGAATTTCATTCATTTAGATAGGGTTTTTGTTTACTTGAATAAATTCAATATAAAATAAGTAACCTCTTTTCACATGTTGTTATTTGTATGCAATTTGACATAAATAGTTCAATTTGGTTGTTTTTAGTTTTTAAAGTTGTAATAAAAATGTAAGAAAAATAATATATGGGAGATCAAAAAATTAGCTTAATTGATAATTGCGTTTCCATCATTTGACTGGGAAATCAATAATTTTAGTTGAATTTCAATGTTTGCAGGTATTTGCAGGTTATTGATTATAATAAGGCAATTTAAATTAAATCATTTGATCAAATAAAATGAAGCAGGGAATTCTTTTACTTGGCGCAAATGTGTCTCACGGCCAAAATCAATAATTAGACGAGACTAAAATTTCTACGATTCATTGATATTGCTCAACAAAATTATGTTTAAATAGTAATTGCCTAAATATTTAATTTTCAAGTGTTAATTCACATTTAGGAAATTCTTTTTTTTTATTTTAACAATTATTTTAAACATTTTCCCTCTTTTTTCTCGCTAAGTGTCTACGAATTTTGTGAACATAATTTCATAATAGTTACTGAATGACATGAATTTTCGTTCTACCAATTCAATAGAATGTCTACAGTTTTTTTCTTTTAAATAATGATGAAATCAAATCAATCGGCTAAGCTACTGTCTGGCGTTGTATTGTTTCCTTTACATTTCCTCGCTAACTTCTGACTCAATGTCACTTTCGCTGGCTGTTGGTTCGGTGGGATCGACCATTGCTACTCGTGCATATTCGTCCGTGTCGATGCTCTTGCAGAAATAAATGGCATATTTTAGCTTCTCGAGCAAAACGGCCTGCAAAATGGAATGGCTATTAATAAAAATTGTTCATAATGACAAATCAATAAAATGTCATACTTTGCATGAATATCGTGGCATTTTAAGTAAAAAGAAGCACGTATAACTTTCTGGCAGAAAATGATCGGGCGGTTGATATTTATCCAAAACTTGTAAAACAAAATCACGGCCACGAAAATCGGCTATAGTGCGTGGCAATCTGGTTCTACCCCACACAAAACGAAGGAACAATGAACGTTCATGATTTGAAAATTCTTCCATCACTTCCCAGAACCATTGCACAAGCGATGATGTTGCATCGACCCCTTTGTATGATGCGACTGATTTCAGTAGGCCCAATGGAATTTCAGGTGAACCGCACACCATTGCCTGCAAAAAGGACAAACAAACAGTTTCACATTAGTAAATGGAACAATTTCCAATCATTTTAATCGTTACCTGAAGCTGTGATGCGGAGAATAGTGATAGTAAAGGAACTGGTATGACTTTTGACATTCCGTCACG
Organism: Aphidoletes aphidimyza; assembly: GCA_030463065.1. NCBI lineage: Eukaryota > Metazoa > Arthropoda > Insecta > Diptera > Cecidomyiidae > Aphidoletes > Aphidoletes aphidimyza. The sequence goes on from CM059999.1 coordinate 12,285,600, forward strand.
AACTGCTTTAACTTGTTCGTCGAACTCGTGCAATCGACAATTCAAAGCTAATCGCACATATTCTTGCTTATTTTGTGGTGTGATTTTGGTATATCTGAGAAATGAATATCGAGCTCAAATGAAGTGTTTCCCATTATAATGTTAAATTTATTTCGAATAAAAGTTACCTCGTTGATAATTGACAATCGTGCCCTTTAGCTGACGGCGTTGAAAAGGGTAAATCGAGTGCTTGGAATACCTTTAAATCATCTTCCATGTCTCGAATACAAATCAAACTAGTGATATAATCACGATCGACTTCTGTTAAATCGGATGGTCGAAGAAGCTCTCCAGTTAGTTGTCGCCACACAGGTTCAGCCAAATTCAAACTTAACGGTGATCCAGTTCGTACAGCGATTCCCATAAGTACACCCAAGAATCTAAACATGTTCATTTGCAAAATTGTCTGCAATGTTGGATCTAATAAGAAGCAATCACGATTAGCGCCAGCTTCACCGCGACCGTTTGGCGTTTGAATTAGCAATGGAACACTTCCATTTTGCAGTTCATCGCACATCTCAGCTATTGACTCACTGAATCCACCTCCACAATCGTCAACACTTTCACCCACAAATTTCACTTTCCACACTCGCTGCGGCAGGTAGAGTGCTTCTTGATCTGCGTGAGAGGAGAAAGAAATAATCAATTTCTACTTCAAAAAAAGAATCCACCACTTCACTTACTTATCAAAGGTAATTTCTGAACCATTTGTCCGAAAACGCTTTTCATTCCATCCGGTCCCGCAAAACCACCTTTGCTTCGAGATCGTTTGACTTGAATGCGATTCAACTCAAAAACTGGACCATGCTGTTTGTCTCGAACCATTGTTGTTTGTACAACCTTTCTGAAGGCAGCTTCTTTGATGCTGTACACAAGAACATCTTTAAGTGCTGATAAAGAAACATCACCATCGATTGGCAGAAGAGTAAAACATGGGCACATCAACTCCGAAAAGTGATGTAACAGAATTAGACGAGCATACAGTGATTCTGGTGGTAAATCACGTACAAAATCGTATTCAAGCGGTGGACTCGGTGGTGATCGCATTGCATCGTGAATTTGGGATGTTGACAGTGCCAATGTATGAGCTGAACCACATGTTACTTTGACAACATATTTTCCTTGAAGTGAAGTGACAATACGCGGCCTTGGAATTGCACTGATTGTTCCATCACCGAGTTGACCTATTGAAATCAAATGTTTAGTACCGTTTATTTGTTTTGAATTAAGACAAAACAGCACGAACCTTCATCATTGTCACCCCAACAAAACACTCTTCCCAAATCATCACAAGCTACACAATGAAGAGAACCGGTTGCAATTGAAACAATCTTGATACCTTGCAGAGCGGCTACTTTTTTTGGTCTTCTCACTATTCATTTTTAATAAAAATGCATTTAAATACATGTATTTATATGATATTGCAACATGGAGATAGACACGGTCCTATTCTATGCTAGTTTGGCTATTGTTTTCGATAATTTTGCTAATTTCGCTAATTTCGCTAATGTAAATAATATGTCTCTAATATTGCTATTTTGGTCGTTGTTGTCTAGCAATATACACACAAACCCTCCATAAGAAATACACACAAAGCATACTGTGCGTGCTGTTTGTCCGCGTGCGCCTCCTTCTGAATGAGGCGCACGCGCACATTTCGTGAATGCAACAAACAGAAGCGAAGGTTTGAGTGCATATTTCGTTGTTTATGGCGATGTTAATATCGCTAATTTGGCTATTTTTCTCTAGTTTTCTGTCATAAATACTATTTTTCTATCGGTGTCTTTCCCCATGTATTGCAATTATTGAATTACCGTGATCAACGGTGCCATGGCCCAAGCGATGATAATCTCCTTTGCCCCATGTATATACTGAGCCCGAACGTGTCAAGGCGATTGAAAACTGCACAAGGAAGAAAAAGTACAATTAGAAAAAATTGATACCAATTTATCAATGAAATTCCGTACCTGTGAACCGCATTCGACTTTAACGACTCCCAATCCGACAAGACTGTCAATTTTGATGGGATATTTGCAGCCTTCGGAGCCACCACGACCAAGTTTACCTGTTAAAAACGGGATTTGCTATCAGAAAATTGTCCTAGTTTAAATTAAATCGAATCAAGTATAAATTCACGTACCATAATCGCCATCGCCAAAGCTCCATACACTGTCATCATCGGTTATACATAATGTTTGCGCATCGCCTGATCCACAGGCAACATCAATCACACGATATCCAATCAATGCTTCCACCATCTTTGGTTTAAGCTGATCTTCTGAGTCTGAATGACCGAGACGTCCGTATCGTCCTTTTCCCCAGGTAAACAAATTGCCGGAAGATGTTATGCACGCGGAATGAGCACTACCACATGCGATATCAATCACACTAACACCACTCAGTGCCTCAATTAATTTTGGTTTATCATACGATAAATGGTCGCCATGTCCCAATTTCCCTTCCTCATTTTCTCCCCAACTATAGACTGGAATCGAACATTGTTAAATCAATAAATGAATAAAAAATTTAATTCTTGAATACTGGAACTTACCATCTCCATCGGCAGTTAGAGCAAGACAATGTTTTCCGCCTGAATTGACAGCAACTTTTTTGATGAACACGTGTTGCAAAGATTCAACCAAAGTTGGTGATGTCATTGAGTCAGTGCCGCCAATTCCAAGCCGGCCTCCAGCGCCGTATCCTGTTGCATACAATTTTCCATCTGGTGTCACAACAAATAGCGTTTGTTCACCTCCAGCGATACAAATTGGCCGTAAAATACTGAGTGAGTCGCATGGTGTTGGACTTTTAATACGTCCTCCTAGAAGAATATAGAAGTTATGAAAACAGCTCGATCAAATAAAATATTGGTTTAATTTTCCATCATACCTTCTAATCCACCAAGTTGTCCCCTGTGATTGTGACCCCAGCCATAAATTACAGTTGCACCACCCCAGCTCAATGACCAATCTTCCGGCCTATTGTTGAGCCATTGCAGAAGTTGACGATCGTGTTGTGCTTTGAACACTGTGTGATCCAAATACTGTGGCAATTGACCTTCTTGTTGCTCTGTCATTTCAATCAAACACCTCGTTGAAAAATCAATCAAATTAAAATAAAAATTCATTGAATTACCTTCACTTGAAGTGACCGAATGCACCGATTCGTGATGCGAATGATTTAATGCAGCTGGAGCTGAATTGGTTGAAATTTGTGCATTGGATGAATTATTGCTGGTTGTTGATTGAATTGATGTGTCCATGGCTGGCGGAATTTGTGTTGTTGGGCTCATTTCGACAATTTTCTTGCGCACTTCTGCACAAAATGAGACCGGCAATGGAGTTCGATAGATGATTGACTGTGCCACACGAACAGCTGAACAGTACCGTCTAAACCATGACCATTTTTGCATATCTGAATTGACTAGCAGCGTATCAAGTTGCATATCACATGCTAAAGCAGCCAGAGTTTTCAAGTAATCTGAATGCATTAATTGAATGCCTGAACGAACATGAGACTCTTCAAATTCGTATTGTTTTAATAAGCAATCGATAAGTGGTGTTAAAAATACATTTAGCGAAGGATCTAATGGTTTTGGTGCCAACTTCAACATTAGAAGTTTATGCATTTTTCGAATAGCCCAAATTCGCTGACTCGTTGTTAGCGAACTTAGTGTTGCACACGCCGATAGCGCAGAAGTTAGCCTTAAGAGGATATTTTGATTTGGCGGTTCGAGATTTGAGTCCAACAGCGCAATGACTAGATCCATTGACGGTTGTGACAGAATCGTTCGGTCAGATCCATTTTCTTGTAGGAATGCTGGTGGCATTATGGCATGAACCTAAATAGCAATACAAATCCAATGAGTATTTTACATATTCGCTCATCAAAATGAAAACTCACCCAAAATTTGAATCCCCATCCATTGACTGATGAATCGCTTGTAAATTTCCATCTCATTTCTTCGCCTGGTATTCGAATTTCCGGTGCCCATTGTGAGAAATCTCGTCCAGATCGAGTTGCAATCACTCTCCCCGAACCGTCCATTATAATTAGTGGATCATTTCGTTTTTCCGTGGAACATTGTTGATCGAATTCCAAACGCAATGCTTCCGCTTTTGGCATGCGAACATGGCCAACAAGTGTAATATTATCAATATATGGATGGCTCGTCTCCTGTACGATTGGTCGCGGTATTTTGCCGAGGAAGTTACGTGATGTACACAAGTCTTCTAATTCAGTGATGCACGTTTCAAGAATCATAACACAAATCGGTTGTGAATTCAATCCCATTGCAATCAATGTATTTGCAATAGTTTGAGCTGACGAAATGGTTTCAGTTCGTCCATTGACACTTAATTTCAGGAGCTCAACTAAATTTTTGGCTTCTGATTCGTTTAGAATTGTTGTGAAGTCATCTAAGCCGGACAGATTATCGTCGTTAATCACTTCGTCCGGTTGCGTTATAGTTGCTGCCATCACAGACATTGCACTCGCTGACATTTTCGAACGTTGGGCTGCATTATTGCAGCTCGATATCGATGCTGATAGTGAAATTGAGCCATTTAATGATTGGTTTAAGCTTTGGAAAGCAGATAATGGCCCTGCCATGGCCGGTATTATTGAGGGAATCGCATCATGACTGCTCAAATCGGGTGTCAAGAGATCATTGCATGCTGTTTGCTGATCTGCTGGTCCTTCACCTCCACCATTTGCAATTGTTTCTAACGCTTGCGCATCATCCGCAGTACCGTGATCACGTAAATTCTCTAAATCCTTAAAATATTCATCACTGTCTGTTGCAATCTTCTCACTGCAACCGATTATTTGAGTGTGACTTGATAATGCTGCGATTATACATTGACGCGCCTGGATTATGCTCATTGCATTGAGCACATAGTTTAGAGCTGCCTGTCTTGCACCATATGATTCAAGTGATAGCAGAATTTCGGACAGAGTTTGTCGACTTTGTGTCTTGGACTTAGCAGCGAACGTTTTCTCTGAGTCATAAATTCCTAAGCCATTGCTACCGAGTGGATCTTTTGATGACGAGAATGGAACGGGTTCACGTTTATTTTCTTCGGCAGAATTTTGGGGCAAACTCCATGCCACTGAATGTGAGCTTCCACAAGCTACACGATTTACAAATGTATCCAATCCAACTACGGAGCATGGTTTTTTATTGACTGTAGTTGTACCAGTACCTTGTTGACCTAATTGAAAATTTCCAATTCAAATATTATTCAAAACAAATTTCAATTTTAAATAGGAAATTTTTTATGTCGAACCGTGATCATTATCTCCCCAGGCCAGCACCTCTCCTGTATCGGTAACTGCTAAACAATGCAATGCTCCAACTGCAACATGAACCACTTTTTTGCCACGTAATCCTTGTATTGGAGTTGGTTTTCTTAAATGTTGATCGGAACCATGGCCCAGTCGATAGTAGTCTCCCTGAAAAAGATTCATTCAGTCCAAATATTCAAGATGCTATAAATGTGTATATGAAATCATTCCTTACCTTTCCCCAAGTCCATATTTCACCTGATTTCGTTAATGCTAAACTGAACTGAGCTCCACATTCGATTTGAATAACTCCAACATCATTTAATCTTTCAATTGGTTGTGGCAAAAAGCATCCTTCAGATCCACCACGTCCAAGCTTTCCAAAATCACCTGTATCATGGGGAAATTTATTAAACGTGGGTACTTTGTAAACACTCAACAATTGAACATTCAAATATTTAGTTATACGCAATAAAATTGCTCCTTTACATACCATCTCCCCTAAAAAGAATAAAAATTGACATTTAGCTTTGTTTTATACGTAATTGAATTTGATTGCGAAGGACAATGTAAAGAATTAGAAGTTTACCAGGAGAAGACGACACCGTCTTCGGTCAAAGCCAGTGTTTGTGCATCTCTGCTTCCACATGCAACTTGTACAACTCTATGGCCGAGCAAAGCTTGAACCAGTTTTGGCTTTAAAACTGTCATATTATCACCATGTCCAAGTCTTCCGTACTGTAAATCGAAGAGAAAGCTCATTATAGAATGACCATTTTAAACAGATTCACTTCAATAATATTTGGTACAAAAGAATGTTCGTTCATACTTCGCCTAGTCCCCAACAGTACAGTTCACCAGAGGTAGTGATAGCTGCAGAATGTGAAGAACCACATGCGATATCTCGAATTCGTTTCGATCGTAATGCTTCAATAAGCTTTGGTTTATCCAATGTTATTCGGTTATTATGGCCCAACGTTCCATCTGCTCCTTCTCCTGTCAAATCAAAATGATGCGTTTATAAAATCTCGCGTCTCGAAATAACTGCCATAAGTTTATTTTATACAAACCCCATGAAAATACACGTCCGTCTAGAGTAAGTGCCATCGCATGTTTGCCACCTGAATGAACAGTCACTTTTTTGACAACATATTGACTCAAAACCGGTAGTTTTCGAGGTGTTGACACGTTATAATTATGCCCCAAACCAAGTCTTCCATTAGTCCCTTCTCCACAAGCATACACTTTTCCGTCGTGTGAAACAATGAACAAGGATTTTGAACCACCAACAATATGAATAGGCTTGAGTTGTGTTAAAGTCGATGAAAACGTTGGAACTTTGACTTTTGATCCTTTCAAACCGCCCAGTTGCTATTGAACGATACAAAAATGAGATTCAAATGATTTAAATGTTGATGAGCAATTGTTATCAAACCTCTTTATCATTTAGACCCCAAACGAATACTTTGCACTGATTTTGATCAACAACATTCCGTTCATCAGGTCCCGTGTATGAAGTTGATGAGCTTGGTTCGCAATTTATAATATTATCCGATGCTAGAAACGCTGCATTTGTCAACATTAAATCGAGATCAGTTTGCTTTCGCCGGCCGATGATTGAAATTCCATGAACCTAAATTGAGATGAAATTGATTTCGAGAGTAAAAATTGTTCTATTTTGATGTGCATTTTGTACGCATACCTTGCATTGAATTCCATTATTGCGACATTGCTTGATCACAATTTCAATCCATTTATAATATTGTCTTATGTCAGAAAGTAGCTGCACATTAATGTCAGATGGTTTGATGGAAACCCAGCTGTAATCCTTTAACGAATCCACCGTATCTCCTGTACGAACAACAACCAACGATGGCATATGAGAGCAATCAGCTCCATTCACCGTAATGGCTAGCGAATGAATTAAAACATTTTCATGCATTTCAATACGAATCCAGTGTTTGCCAGACGATGTGCTTTGTGTGCTTGAACTTTGCCAATAATTGGGCGAACGATCCAATAGATGTTTAGCGGATGATTCATTCGATGAAACACACAACGAACGAATTACCCGTGACCAATCTTCGATGAGATCACCTTCAGACTGTGCTTCATGGTTTCCACTTTGATAATAATCATTTGCGTCTGGATTTCCTTGGCACACTAATTCCATTTCGCTAATATGACCACACCAATTGAATTGCTGTGGAAAATCAACGCTTATATCACCATTTTCATTCATGGTCGTGACTACACCAATACTTCCAGGTGCAACAGAACCCCATTTATAGCGTGGCGTCGAAACATTTTGTCGTATACGAACATGAGAACCGATCATAATAACGGGTTCAACACTTGACAAAGCCGACGGAGCCAGTTGATCGTTTGATGTTGATGCCGGTTCAAGTAATTCGATATGCACAAAACGCATCCAATACACTGTTCCATACATTTTCCAATCGACATATACATTCAAATCATGCAAAGCTTCTGGTTCGACTTTCTCCACCGTACCAACATCACCTTTTCGAATTTCTTCAAAATCTTCACAACATCGCACAATCATACCCTGTGTAACAATGCTCCGAACATATGTTGCGTATTGATCCAATGATTCAAAATCATCTCGAGTTGCATACTTTCTTTCAGTTGTGAGACTGGTTTCATTCAAAGATAACGCTTCGATAGCATCCGACATGCTTTCGGTTTCTGAATCATTTTCAGTGAAACGAGAATCGTGTGAGTTTACAATTGCACATTCTTCTGGGTGCTCGATAATCCATTCGACCAATCGACCAACTACTGGAGCAATTTCTTGTTGTTCTATGGATGGAAAACATAAGTTAAAATAAATCGACTTAATCAAAAAAAAAATAGAAACAGAGATTCATTTTCCATACTCAAGGTTCGGATAGCTAATTCCACGGCCCGGCGACTGAAACCCATTCGCATCACTAAATTAATATTGATTTCATCCGATGAAAGAGGTCGTCTTGCATTTGCCGAACTCCGTCTCGATGCTCCGCCAGCATTCGAAGTTAAATTACCCGTTTGATCGCTCAATGGTGACTGCATATCGTCCAAAAACTAAATTTCAAAACAAAAATGAACAAATTTCGGTTGATTTCTCCAAACAAATTAACTTAAAATGAACTTTGGCTTAACATTAAGATTTGATTATTGAGAATGATATACTTACCGAATCATTATAGAATGGAACACCATGAATAAGAGTTGGCTGCAGAGGTGGCATCGTTGGTTTGGCTATTTTCGATATGCCAGCAACAGCCGAGAAATAAGGAACACTGTTTTCCATGTACAAATGGTTTGCTAACTGTTGTGAGAGATTCAATGCAGCCAAAGAAAGTTCTTCGTATGAATAAATTGATTTCAATGGATTGCTTTGGATGGCACGAGCCAAAATATTTTGCAATAGCAATTCATTGTTCGCTCTAATTTTGGGATCATCAAAGTCATCTTCATTGATGTAGTTATCATTTTTGGTTGATTGTTGTGAAATATTTGATCCAGCATGGCGTGTTGGTTCTGGTGTTGTATTCTTATCATCACAGGACACTTCAATTTTCGATGGAACATCCATATGCACATCCTGTTCATTCAAACTCTCTTCCGATGAATATCTTGAGAAGCCTGGAACACGTTGACGCAGTATTTTACGCAACGAAGACTGATTTTTGAACAGCACACTCATCGAATTCAATGTGGCTAAATGAATTTGTTGCATGCGAAGTAAATTTACATCAATATTTGCTTTTAAATATGGTCTCCATTCTCCTGGACCATAAAGTAAAACGGTTAGCGAATTGAGTAGCATTTCATTTAATGGTAATCGATTCATATTGAATGGTGCCAAATTGGCACAAGAAGCAGCCGTCGCAACCGAGATTCTCTTCTTTTCGGTGAAAATAATCGAATCCGAGATGGAATTATTGATAACCGCTTTTCCTTTTGCCGTGAACGCAGTAATCGTTCCATCATTAGAATCATTGAAAATGTGCATACCGACTCTTGGTCGTGGATCACAACCACCGATTGTTACCAAAGCAGCGAGCACATACGCCTTTTCCGATTCAGCGCTCGAATGTCGAATAATTGATTGACGTCCATGCGCTTCGTCAGTGCTTTCAGTGAAAAATTCAGCAGCGATGCACAATTTTTGCCCCAAATACGAACTAATTGCGTTATTCCAAACCGGCAAAGTATGTAGTTTGCGTAATAATGATACCATTTCTTCGGCAATTGTGCTGGAGTTTGATGCGCTCAGTAAAACACGTGATTTTACATCAACTGAGGCATTCAAAATGGACAAATCATTTGGACAAAATAGCACAATACGTCCCAAACATTCGAAAAGTTGTTCAACGAATTTGCCCACCAATTTACTTTCGTTTTCATCCCAATGAATCAAAGTGGCATGCAAAAGTCGCACGCAGTGGACCTTTTTGTAAACGTCTAGTTCATCGTTTATCGAACTATTGAGTATGTCAACACACAGATTGAGCCAAGTTGGTGTTGTCAATAGTTTAGACATTTGCTTTGGCTGTGCTATTGCTCTCAGAAATCCAAGCGTCGTCCAGTATTGAAGTCCCATATTTGAAACGCCCGATTTTGATGCTAACAACATACGGAACATTGAACTCACGTTTGCCAGGGCACACTTTTCTATTTGGTCTCCATGCAATGCAATGCTGACTGATATCATTTTTAACATTTTCATGCTTGCATTTTTCAGTAGTTTCGTTGGATGTGAACTTCCAGTCAAATGCATCTCCGTCAGAGATGTTTCGTCTTCGGTTTCTGTGTCAGGCGATATGATCGAAGATGAAACACAATCGGCCAGTTTCAGATCGTATTGACCTTCTTTTCCCATTCGATATGAGTTTGTTGTGCCATTATCCCATTCAACACGCACCCATCTGTCGAAACATAGTTTTTTGTTAAGAATATTAATTTCTTTTCAACTAAAAGGATTGAAGACTGTAGAAAGGATCGAAGGCTTACCCATCATCACCGACTTCACTAATAATACGTCCTTCACCTGATGGACCATCTTGTTCACCCCATTTCCAATCTTGTCCCCGAACTACCCGCGTTCCGATCTTCATAAGCTTTGTTAATTCAGGACCAGTCAAATTCGCTTTGTTGCACTTCTATAGGAAATATATTACAATGTGTTCAGTAAAACATTTAACAGGGTCTTCCTTAGTGTCTTAGATCTTACCTTAACAATGGCATCCTCATACACGTACGAATGTTCATTTACTGGTTTACCTGGTGGATTGTCAGCGCCCGTTTGTCGCAATAAACTCAAAATACTGCCAAGAGCGCCAGCGTTTATGATTAAACTGACTTCATTTGGTCCGATATTTTTCGACAGAACGCCAAATACACTCAATAGAAATCGAGCTCTTGGCAATTTTTTCAAGAAAACATTTGACGTATCTTTTCCCAATCCAATCGGATGGCATTTTGGTTTCGAAAATATTTGATCTTGATTGACGAATTTCTGTAGCTCAAAAATGGCCCATTCGATGATTTTTGCTTGTGTCAATATCAGATCCACCTTTTGAAAGCTACTTATCATATTGAGATCAGAGAGTACATTGTCCAAAAAGTGTTGTTTGCTTCGATCCAGAAACAATCCCAAGTATCCGCTTAGCATACTGTATTGTACCGCATCTAAAGTGTTAGTTACACGAAGTAATTGCGAAAACATTTCAATGCCTTGCTTTCGAAGCTTGTAACGCTGCACTTGGCAGTACATTGCACGACGCAGTGTTTCCACATCACATGAATCTTGAAGAACAAAGTCAACAATCATTGACATCGTTTTTGACACATCAATCGTATTCGTTTGACTACTGATGTTACTGTTGTCGGTTAGCTTGCTAACAATACATTTTTCCGTCAATTTTGTAATCACATCATTTATAAATTGTTCATCACTCTGTTCACTGGGATACTGTAGCTTGGTAGTGTTTCGTTTTACTGCAGCTGTATTATTTTCCGTTTCGTTTGTTGTCAATTTAATCGCTTCGTCATTATTTTCTTCATTTGTTTGTGCTGGTTTTTTCTCTGTGATTAGATCAACGGTTTTGGTGTCTTTCATGAGTTTTTCATCATCAATCACATCACTTTGTGGATCACTTTGAACATCATCAACTGTAATTTTTAAATTTTCACTTGAATCCGAATTTGGTTTGTCCACTTGAACAGATCCGCATAAATTTTCAACTGAATGAAATTTCGTCGTAAATGAAGCTGTTTGACTTTGAATTGTTACATTTAAAATGTCTTCAAGTTTGGCAGCACACTCAAGATGCTTCTTTGATTCACGCATTTCGGCAATGATTTTATGAACAAATGCCTTAAAACGTGGTGTTCGGTGTAAAATTTTTGTACGTTTAAAAGCGCATTGCTCCATGCTAATCACTGGCCGTACTTCGTACAATAGAAAACGACATTTGTCAATCATCGATGCGCACACTTCTTTGTAGCTTCGGTTAAGCTGTTGTCGTGTTTTAATTAATGTCCATTTTGTTTGATGAACTAATTTTATAATTTCAGCAACTGGTGTCGGTAATTTATCGATTGTACTGTTACTACTTAGTTCACGATCAACAACAGCAAGCACCAATGCCCCCAAGCTTTGGTGACGAATAAAAATGGCGGTTAAAAGTCGTTCTAATTCGGATATTGGATGCTCAGGTGGAAAGTCTTGATGCCAAATCAAATTATTTTCCTTACAAAATCGCTCAGCGATTGCAATCCATGTCGACACCAATGGATCTATTAGACGACCTTCACCCAGACCATTCAACAGAGAGTCAATGCGATGTGCTATTAACTGTGGAAGTGAACATCGAAGATTAGTTTCAGTGAGGACATCAAAATGTATACGAAAATATTTTCAAATCTAATTTCATTACCGTATTTGGCCAATGAATTGGCTGAGAAATTTCAGCTAAATTAACATGACTAGATTCGGTTGGTGTACTTCCAGCGGTTGATGTGCTACTGCGTGCCTCACCTTTTTCTTCATCAAATGGATTTGAGGGCTGCAAACAATTTTGCAAACCGCCAGAAAATATAGGCGAATTTAAGAGATTCTTGCATTGAATTTCAGCGGGCTGAAGATTGGATGCTTTTTGTAATAAAGTGGCACGCAATCCAAGCAGGAATGATAGTGTTCGCTCAGAATCGAGATGTGTTAAAACTAATGTTTGATGCGTTGTATGCTGCAAATGATTGATGGAAATAGTGAAAAGTTTTGTTGTGTAAAAACCCAATGAATTTATTCAACTGATTGGTTACCTTCTCTTCATTATCATTCGATGAGAATTTTCCAACCCTCAAATGTGAGGAAATATAGTCCATGGCTGGCCGATGCTGTGGATTGTTCATTTCAGTTGATATATCCTTTCCGATATTGTTTAACAGAAGTGAATTTGTTGCAGCACAATCCGATCTGTATCAAAATTCGAAAAATTAAAAAACGAAATTATCCAAAATTTCAAAATGTAGTGAACTTACTGGTAATCTTCAATGTCATAAACGAATCCATTCATGACAATCCATTTGCCATTGTCGGCGATGTGATTTTCCAGATCAGACGGTCGAATGAGTGTTGACTCTTCTTGGCATTGATACAATTTGGACGATCCTCTGCAAATAATGCCTGGCCATCCCAAACTGTCATTATCCTGTACTTCAGATTCGCACACCAAACGATTCAGTTCATTGAGAACGCCCAACAGTGGGACAAATGTGTTATTCCAATCGATTGATTGTAGAATTATTCCTTTCTTATCCCGATGCAGTAACACAAGACCAATCAATAGTTCATATAAAAGTGTATCTGAAATGTCGCCAGATAGAACTTCCGAGATATTTGTTTCTTTTGAATGTGAAACAACTTCATATGCTTTGGATAGAGTTGTGATACAAAATGTGACTACATTTTGAACATATTTTCCCAAAAGTGCTTCGGCTCCATTGCAATCATCGTTCGATGATTGATGAATGTGAGCTAGTAGCAACCGTTGAAAACGATGTAGCAAATCTAGACTTGGTGACAGTTGCTCTGGTGTTTTCGATAGAATATCGTCCGTTTTGTAGTATGCCGGACCAGTAACAAGCAATTGCGAAAGTCGTGCTTGCGTCAATGCTGAATTATTACGCAGCAATTGCTTTATTAAGTGTAGCAATGGTAAATTTTGTCCACTGTTTAAACACTCTTCTGGTTCAGTGTTAATTGCTTGTTTCAGGGCTGTTTGGAGACCTTCATCGGCCATGAGAGAATTCACTAAAAGATCCGTCATAAATCGATGTCCGGATGTTGAAATGCTCGGTTCCGATGGTAGCAATGATGTAAGCGTTTGTGCACGTTCAGTTGCCGATGGCAATAAAATGCTCCATCCAATTTGCAGGGCACGCTGTGCAGAATCTTGTATAGTTTTCAAAATGTTTGATCCTCCGGCTAGTTGAAGAACGCGTGTTTTCAAATTTACAAGTAATCGACTTCCTTCAGCCAAACCAATTAACTTTGGTGAAACGCCATTTGAAATGAGTGAATAAAATTGTAGACGCAGTAGATTCAAGCAACCAACTGCAATGCATTCAAACTCTTGTGACGGTGGATGACGAGTACCTTCGGTGGAGTTGCTGCAGCTGTTCAAACACACCATACCGAGCAGTTGCTCTAAGAATTTAAATGTTGATTCGGTGAGATCAACTACATATGGAACTCGTGTTCCGATTGCAATCACAGACAAATTGCAATATAGAATGCTGTACGTTGATCCGCACGCGATGCCACTGATTCGAATTGATGGCGGTGTTGTTAAAATTGGTGTTGGGATTATTGCATCTCTACAAACCGAATGATGACAAATTTGTTGAAAATCATTTCGGCCCCATCCGAATAGTTCGTTGTTACTGCTTAGTGCCATGCAATGTGACGATCCAACCGAAATGTCGATAATTTGTTTGCCCTCGAGCGCACACACTTTCTTTGGTATGTAACAATATTCGGCTGGACCTTCAATGGTTTTTATGGCAGCTGCAATTTTTGCATTTTGTCCATAATCCGTTGTACTGTGACCTAAACGACCTCCATATCGTTTGCCCCAGGTGAAAATGCGACCATCATATGACAACGCTACACTGAACTGATTTCCAATGAATACTCTTGATATCATGGGCAAACCATCAATTTGAATTGGCAGTGCACAGCCGACACACGAACCATTTCCAAGAGTCCCGTAGTCACCGTCGCCAAATGCAAATACCAAACCAATATCTGTGACACATAGTGTGTGTGCATCACTTGTTCCAAGCGCAACATCAACTATTGTGTGGTCTTTCAATGCCTGTACCAAGCATGGCTCAAGCTTATCTTCAGAGTTTCCATGACCAAGACATCCATAGCTTCCTCGTCCAAATGTATATAGATCACCTAGAGGATTTTTTTGTGTGTGTGAAAATTAAAAGTGGATATATTTTAGTTGTATATTTTCCATTCCGAATGCAATTGCAAATTAAAATCTCACCTGATATGGTAAGTGCGGCACTGTAAGCTGATCCACAGAAGATTTTCGAAATGAATTTATTGGCGAGGGCGGTAATTTTTGTTGGTTCTTCTCTTGATTGTGTGTCATTCAATCCCAATCTGCCATTTTCACCGCATCCCCATGCAAACACATGATGTTCAGCATTTAATGCAAGAAAATGATTTCCTTCATAATGGGCTGTTAATTTTAAAACACGTGAATTTCCAAATCCTTCGATTTTTTTGAATGCATGAGCCTCATTTGGTTTTTTAACCATTGGTGTTGATTCATTGATCACATAATCACTTGTATTTATCGTGTAAACTTCGCCGTCTGTAGTCAACAGTAGCATATGTTTTTCACTACAGACAACACTTTCAATTGTTATCGATTTCTGTACTGAATCTAATAAATTATCTAAATGTGGCTGTAAACCAGTTGATGCTTCACCAAATACAGGCAGCTCGCTGACCGGATCTGATAGGAAGCCAAAATTGTCGTTATTCGAAAAAACCATTCCGTAGGTAAACAGTTGTGGTGATGCTGAGTTTTGAATGGTTTGTTTAGTTACATAATTTGAAGTTGGCAAATGTGGTTTGGCCAAACGATCTAAATGGCTCATAATTACGACAGCCGCTTGCTTTAATTCAATGTTGGCAGTTTCTTGGTCAGGCAATTTTAGGAACCTATAAATTGAAAATGTGAATTATCATTAGTGTGCCTCATGAAAGTTGTTCACTAGAAGACATCTATAATTACCTTAAAAAGGATTCAGTGGGTGCAATTAAGGTTTCGTTTGAATTGGTAACAATATCCTGATTATTGGGTTGAATTGCTTCGTATCGTCGTAAAATCGAAATTAATGGTGCGCCACTATTTTGCGATAATTGTTGTGTACGATTATCGTCGGTATCTTTTTCCTTTTCCCAAAGGGTCATTAAAAGTAAAATGGCTTCGAGTGATGCACTTAGTGTGCCCTTCTGTGATTCCAATTCAAGTAGCAGACTCAATGCTATGTGACGATCAGTTCGTGGTACCGACCCGCTTAACACCAGATCATTGTTGACAACTTGTCGTAAGAATTTGATTGAACGTTCCAGTACCTCCAACCATAGCGAAGAGACTTGTGTTGAATCGAAGAGTGAGGCCTCTGGAAGACTTTGCATCGCTTCTAATGCTTCAGAAAGTAGTTCACTACATAGTTCGGTATCTTCACCCGAGCGCCAGGCTCGTCGCAAAAATGCAAATGAGAAATTTAGCGCTGCTCGTGTTCCAACACGTGCCAAACCAAATGTTGCCTTTTCAATGGATGCACTCGTTTTCTGTTGCTGCAAATTCAATATTTGCTGTTCAGTGCTTTGCGATTTCTGAATGTTTTGAATAGGAAAGTGGGGACAGAAACTGAATATTGTGTCTGTATCGCAAGGAAATGGAAATGATATTGAACTTACCTGAAGTTCAAGCTTTTTAATGTGTTCATTTTGAATAGCTTGTTTTCGCAGCGATGTGATGGGATTTTTAATAGTTGGTGAGGTTTTTTGTGATCGAGCAAGCGCCACTAAATATCGATGATACACAAAAATTCTTTGCTTTAAATGAACGGCCGAGAGCGAATGACCAGCTGCTTGCAGTGATAAATCTCGTTGTTCGGATAATAGTGCTCTAATGCATAACTTTTTATCGCGTTCGCCTGTTGATTAAAATGGAAATTAAATATTTGTTTGTTTTTAGAACAAGCACCGAACAAATCTAAAAAGATACTTACTTGGTGCTTGACACCATAACCATGAATCAAGTATTGAATCAGATGGCGGAAATATATCAAATTCATCGCCATTGTCAGCTGAACGCTTCGATGATTCTCCACCATTTCCATCAAGCACGCGACATGACATGCAATTACAACAATTTGAATCTGGACGACAATAACCACTGCAGCATGAGCATGTTAACTTTTCAACACCACAATAATATCGTCGTGTTGATGGTAATGCGTATGAAACATTACCAGCTGCATTAATTGCTTCCAATTTAAAGGCCCCACTATTCGAATTACAGCTATTATTTGAGCCACTACTATCACAATACAATTCATTGTCTTTGATTAAATTATTCCATAGAATTGATAAATTTTCGGGTGAACGTAATGCTGACAATAAATCTGCACGCAGCCATTTGTGGTTTAAATACGGCAATGGCCGTAATCGAATATCAGTTGTTGCTGTGACTGTTGCCATAATTTTTGCTTTCTTTTCGTTTTATTTTTAGTTTAATGTTGGTGGTGAGGGGGAAAAACGAACTTGACTTGTTTTTTTTCCAATGGGATTCAACAGTTTAAATAGTTTACGATGCATTTGCGCTGCAAAAATCGATAGAAAATGTGTCAAATGACAACAACAACAACCAATGGTGAAAATGGCACAAATCGATTTTTCACATTGCGAACGCATCACTCCAACAAACGACGCAAAACCACAAAAAACAGCATTTTCACGTTAATCTTCCATTTTTCGTTTCAATTTTATTGAAAATAATTTGGAAATAAAATCAATCACTTATTACGTTCACTGGTATTCCACACCCTGTCCCATTTTTTTCCCCAGAAAACACAAACACTGTTTTTTCCGTAGCATTAAATTTGATCCACCAACCGGTGGATAAATCGACTCAATTTATTTGATTTTCAATTATTTTGATAAATAAAATTCAATAATAAATTCAAATGAATGGGAAAATTTGCCGAAAACAAAATGAAACTTGAATTAAAATAATGGTTGGCTGCAATGCAAAGCGAAGCAATGAAAATTTGCCCGTTCTTTTTTTTTTTATTTCTTTGGTATTTTTAGAATGCAGATGCAAACTCTACGGCTACTTAACTAACACTGTCACTTTGTACTGACTGAGACTGGAGAGAGAGAAAAAACATGGCGAACCAATGTTATCCAAGTCGATATGTCATATTGTGTCAATGCACACAGTGCATTTGTTGTTGTAAAACTCACTGTGTCTATGCTATGGTGTTTGTATGGGGGTTATGTTGTGCTGCTATATGACTTAGAAATGTCAAACAATAGTTAAAATGTACGCACGTCGCAAGCACGGCTATGCATTTAACGTTTTGGCTTCGTTTCGGTCAGATGTTGTGGTGCGCGCTACGAAAGCGAAAGCTTAGCGTTTTGTTTACATCGCCGTGTGTGTACCGTACGGCATCTCAAGCGTCCCACGCAAAATGCATTTTTGTCGGTGAAATCATCGAACAGCTGTTCTTTGTTTACACATTTTCCATACGCAGCATCATATCGACAGCAATTTTTCACACGTGCAATTTTTTGTGTGTTGTGTACTGTGAATATTGCAATGCGCATGAAGTTAGTCGTAATTAATGAGATTTAAAAAACGAGTTCCAAATCGACCAATTGTGTGAATCGCTATCAGATATTTGCGAATGCCTTTGTCGTACACTTATATATTAATTGTTCTATTTTTTGTTGTTGTGATTTTTTATCCATTTTCTTCTTAAGGCGTTAATGAGAGAGTTAAGAAATAGCGTTAATAAAAAAGACAGTTAATTAATCATTTATGAAGATAGTCAATAAGAGAGTAAGTAAAAGACCTACTTCTTCTGTTCAAGCGAGTTCAAGTCAAAGACTTTCGCTTTTATTTATATTCACTGGTCAATCTACATTTATTCAAATAATTATTCATTTGTAATGTTTGGATCTCTATACTTTTCTGAGTCGGCTCCCATCTGCAATCAAATGTAAAAAATTGAAATAAAGTTGATAAAATTCAAACAAAAATTATAAATAGATATTTTGGTTTACCTCTTCTGGAATGATGTCAACCACTATCCGTGTGAAGGTTTTATTGAAATCAATTTTCTTGACATGATATTTTAGCGAATTGAGACCATCAATTTTGAATCGAGTCTTGCCATCCTCCAACGTTTTCTTCCTGAAATGCATATCAAATCAATTGTTGAGTTTATTTTGAATTCGAAAGTGCATTCTCTTACCAATCCGGGTTGGCATATGCCCTTTTATGTTTATACGATCTGTATGTCGTTATATTATGGGGATATCGCTCTACAAAATAGCCAGCATTCTCAACTCTTTTTGGATATCGGATGAAAATAAAATGTTATGTAAATTGATATTGATTTTAACAAAGGAATAGAGTATGTGAATTAGCTCCAACCTGTTCCAAATGTCATTGTCTTCACCACCCCAGCCCCAAAATGAATTGGAATGGCCATTTATTCGTTGATACAGATTTGGAGGAAAGGCAGACGCACCACCAAAATAACTATCGTAAATTAGCCTGAAACAAGATTGAATGTAAAGCTACTCTTGTTGAACATTTGAAGTCCCAAAGAATAACACGTAAAACCAACTTACTTATAATTGAATTTATCTTGAGCAATGCCCAGGTGTCGTGGGTTTACTCTAGGACAAACATATATATTCCGATCATCCATTGGAACCATATCAATGTCGTGAAGAATGATACAGTCCCAGTTTTTCCTCTTCATGGCCTCAACAAAACCGACATTAAATATAGTTCCTCTATTAAACCAAAAACCAGGCGCTTGCGTTATGACAAAAATCTGGTATTCAAGTTGTTGTCGCATCAGGAATGGATGTAGATTTTTGAGAAAAAATGGCAATTGGTATTCGCGATTTTTGCATGGTACGAGAATAGCGACACGATCCCTTGCTATGCATTCTTTTGGCTTGTAATATCCGCCCGGTTGTAATAGACTTCCCAAGCGATATTCAACGGATTCAAGTGTTTCATTTGAAATATCCGGTTCAAATCGACCGATTAAATTTGGTGGTGTAATAGGACAAAAGTCCAATTCTTTGTTTTCAATTGGTGTTTTATACGAGAACTTGCTAGACGTTTTTTGTTGAATATTATCGTTACGAAAAATTATTACCAATGTTGAAAATATAATGATAGCACCTAATGTTCTTTGCAAAATAATCCTTGCCAACCTCCGCCGAGCAAATTCTTTTACACTATACCGAATCATATCGATTCAAATCAAAAAAATAAAATATTCAAATTAATGACACTAATTCGCTTTTATATTTTCGGTTCAACTCTCGAATCTAGTTTAAAAACAACAAAACCAATTGAATTATTTGCAAAGTACATTGCACATGTATATCAAAGCAAAAACGATAAAAAAAATGTGTTTTATTTTATATCAGGGCAGCCCAAATTAGTCGTTTTGCTAGCATATTTATCAATACACATCGACATTGTTTACGGCTGTCTGTTACCGTTATATTTGTTTGTGTTTGCACTAAATCTGGTGACAATGCACACTAATGCACAGATGTGCCGCATGATCCAGCTTAAATGTGTTATAGCACTCATTTTTCACAAAATCCATTATAATACCAGCTTTTTCTTCAAAAGCTCCATGTGTGAAGTAAAACTCAATTTTGGATCTATTATTACTCCCACATCCCGAATTTCAGCGTATCTAACACAACACTCAATAAGTCTTAGATCTGGTCTATAGATAGCACCTCTTGTAAAAAATCTATATGATATTTCGAGAATATAGTCTTTCATGGGATTCCTGTCAAAATTTCATAACAATCCGTCGATTGGTTCATGAGTTACAATCGTTTGAGTGATGATACTTTTGATATTTTCAAAACGATGGAAAAAAATGAATTCTGTGTGTTGGAGAAACTTGGTTTTTTATGAGAAAAGATACCCTGTGAACCCGGAAATTGCTTGAAAACTGTTATGGCATATCTACTCTGTCTAAAACAACGATCTGTCGATGGTTTTTTAAATTTTAACGAGGTCTTATGAGTACATATGGTAAGGAACGTACTGGATGCCGAAATGAGGGGAGTATCTGCCTCTCATCAGGGGCTTGTTTTTCAAAGCAATTGAGATGAACAGTTCACACAATGTATTTTAAATTGGAGTTCAATTCATTTTGAACATTTGCAACAACAAAAATATTCAAGAATGTTGAACTGTTCACGAACATTAGACGTCTATTTTGCTTACGTGAAATTCTTATGAAAAGTTCACTATTTAAAAAACAGGCTGCAGAAATCACCAACAAAATCTTATTGTTTTGAACGACCGTAAAGTGAAGCTAAGGGAGATAGCTGGCATAGTAAAG
This sequence comes from Aphidoletes aphidimyza, assembly GCA_030463065.1. Classification (NCBI taxonomy): domain Eukaryota; kingdom Metazoa; phylum Arthropoda; class Insecta; order Diptera; family Cecidomyiidae; genus Aphidoletes; species Aphidoletes aphidimyza. Next base: position 12,306,654 of record CM059999.1, read on the forward strand.
ATATCAACAGAAAGTCACCGCAATATTTTACATCACAATTTTCACATGAAATGAAAAAAAATTTGCTGAAGGATAGCAATTCATTCGGATTTGATTGTAGCTCTTCACTTTGTGATCTTTGTTGCGATGACATTCTATTGTGTTCTATCATGAAAATATGCGAAAAAATGAAGGAGCGAATAAAAGCACATGTATTCACTTTAACAGTTGAACAATTGAAAAGGCCAAATGTAATACACCGGCTATATAGATACAATAGATGTGACACTTGATTGTGTGTCAATTGTTGCAATATTCAAAAAAGGCAACTATATATTGTTGACAGATATATCTGTGTATGTATGTGTTTGTGCATTAGATCGGATCGATTTTTTTGGCATTTGTATGGGGCTATATGGGGGAATCTTTGATTGCCCCCTCCCCCAACATTCTGGTCAATCCTTGAGTCCACCAAAACCCACTTCAAGAAAAAAAAATCTTACTTGCTCAACGTAGTTGAATGAATAGCACAACAAAGAACATACGGTAAACAGAAGCGTTGTTTTGCATTCTCTCACCACGCCATGCGCTTTCATGTATTTGTTGTTGTTTTTGGCATTTGTATGGAACTGTGAGGGGTCATCTTTGAAATGGCATATCTCGGGAACCACTCGACCGATTTCGGATTTTAAAAGTTATAAACCATCTCCAGGTGTGAAAATTCGGTTGGGATCGGATCAGCCGTTCACGAGATACACGCGGACGACATGGATTTATATTCATTTTTATATATATAGATAAACCTTAGAACCTTAAGCTGGGCACTGCGTGCCCAACACCAAAAAACCATCGTAAAATTTAATTTTTGTGGAACCAATTTTTTTTAGATTATGTAGCATATGCCCCGAGGGTTAATCTTGCCCACTGTTGTTGATAAAGACCCCCCCGAAATGATATCAAATCCATGGAAAAATGCTGAATTTCAATGTTTCAGCATGCATTTGATGTAATTTTTTCGAAAAATATCATGGAAAAGTTGTTGAATTTGTTGAAAAGCGTTGGACCAAATATATAATTCAAAAGCGCCACATTTTATGGGCAGGATCTTTCAGTGCGCCCCTCTGTTCATGCATCGTTCAGAGGTTTTTTTCATCTTTTGTGCCATACAAAATCTTGTTGGTTAGATTGTCACGTCATATTCTTAGAATCATTTTATTGTGCGCTATTTTTAACTGGCGAAAAATATCGATATTCTTGCAACCGTGTTTATGGAAATTTAGGATGAGATAACGTTTCTTAAATTAACACTGTGCGTTATTGCGCATTGTAACCAGATTTAGTGCAAACACAAACAAACATAACGGTAACAAACCGGGTGAAAAAATGACGATGTGTATCGATAAATATGCTAGCAAATATACCGACAGTTAATCTGGGTTGCTCTGATATACACATGCAATGCCATATGCAGTACAATGTACTTTGCAAATGTTACAATCAGATTTTTCTTTGCTTTAAAACAGATTCGAGTGTTGAACTGAACATATAAAAGCCAACTCAGTGTCATTAATTTGAATAGTCTATTTTTTTGATTTGAATCGATATGATTCCAAACACTGTGAAAGAATTTGGGAAGGCTCTGCTGGCAAAGATTACTTTGCAAAGAACAGTAGTTGCAATCATCATATTTTTAACGTTAGTGTTAATTTTTCGTAGTCATAGTATTCAACAAAAAACGTCTCTCAAGTTCTCGTGTGAAACACCAATTGAAAACAAAGAATTGGACTTGTGTCCTTTTACTCCACCAAATTTAATCGGTCGATTTGAACCGGATATTTCAAATGAAACACTTGAATCCGTTGAAAATCGTCTTGAAAGTTTGTTACAACCGGGTGGATATTACAAGCCAAAAGAATGCATAGCAAGGGATCGTGTCGCTATTATTGTACCATGCAGAGATCGGGAATTTCAATTGCCATTTTTTCTCAAAAATCTACATCCATTCCTGATGCGACAACAGCGTGAATACCAGATATTCGTCGTAACACAACCGCATGGTTTTTGGTTTAATAAAGGAGCTTTATTTAATGTCGGTTTTGTTGAGGCCATGAAAAGGAAAAACTGGGACTGTATCATTCTTCACGACATTGATATGGTTCCAATGGATGATCGGAATATGTACGATTGCCCAAAAGTAAACCCACGACATATGTGCGTTGATCTAGATATATTCAATTATAAGTAAGTTTGTTCAATTATTTATTCATGGATTTAAATTATCGTCAAATACAATACTATTTTACTTTTCAATTCGAATTTCAGGCTACTGTACGAATCCATATTTGGCGGTGTGTCTGCTTTCGTACCAAATCTGTATCAAAAATTAAATGGTCATTCGAATTCATTTTGGGGCTGGGGTGGTGAAGACAACGACATGTGGAACAGGTTGGAACTAATTCACATACTCTATTCCTTTGGTTAAAGTATATTTATCAGTTATTACAACATTTTATTTTCATCCGATATCCAAAAAGAATTCACAATGCTGGCTATTTTGTAGAGCGATATCCCCATCAAATAACCGCATACAGATCGAACAAACATAAACAATCATATGTCAACCCGAATTGGTAAGAGAATGCACTTTCATCACTTTTCAAATTCAAAATGAACTCAACAATTGATTTGATATGCATTTCAGGAATAGAACCGTGTATGATGGCCCGACACGTTTCAAAATTGATGGTCTAAATTCGCTAAAATATCATATCAAGAAAATTGATTTCAATAAAACCTTCACACGGATATTGGTTGACTTCATTCCAGAAGAGGTAAACCAATATATCTATTTCTATTTTTTGTTTGAATTTTATCTATTTTGTTTGCATTTTTTTATATTTTATTGCAGTTGGGAGCCGACCCAGAAAAGTATAGAGAGCCAAACATTGAAAATACAAATGACTAACTGTAGGATCTTAGCGGTAGTGATTCATATATATATTTAAATGAATCTATTGACCATTGAATGTAAATAAAAGCGAAAGTCTTTTGACTTGAACACGCTTGAACAAAAGAGGTAGATCTTTTATTTACTCCCTATTCATAAATGATAAACTCTTCATCAAAGATAAATAAAAGCCTAGATAAAAGCTATCTCTCTTCTTTAATAACTTGGCTGAAATATTTATTTATTGTTGTGCAAATATAGAAATAACTGATTGTTCATATATATTTATTAACCTTAGAAACGTAAGTTGGGCACTGCGTGAACAAAGAGCTTAGGCGCTAGCAATTCACTAGAACTTCTATACCCTCGTGTTGTTCTTCATGAGCGCCTAGGCTTTCGTCCCATATTAATATAATGATTTTGTATCAAGCGCCTAGATGAGCGCCTAGGTGAGCGCCTAGATGAGTGCCTAAAATACCAACTCGGGTTGGCTGAAATATTTATTACTGATTGTTTATAAGAATTTATTAAATATATTTACAAGATCAGGTAAAATCTTAATTTTAACTCGGCTTTTTATGGTATCGGAATTAATTTTCAAGGTTTTTTTGCCTTTTTTGCATGTTACTACTTTGAAATTACCACCACAAAGCATAAACTGAATAAATTGAATTCTCAGGTCTTCACTGAGTCCCATTGACGAAATTTCGTGAAATTTTTGGAGGGATTCTAAAAAAGACTATATTATTTAAATCATGTTCGAAACTTTTTGACCGACGCGTTTGATTGTCACGTCACATTCTTGGAATCGTTTTATTGTGCGCTATTTTTAGCTGTCGAAAAATATCAATATTTCTGCAACCATGTTTATGCAAATTTAGAACGAGTTAACGTTTGTTAAATAACACTGTTCGACAAATTTCAACTTTTTGTGTGACCCCAAGAAACGACATATATGGTGTTTAAGTACTTAGTGGCCTGAGTCAAAACCCCAAAGGATTTAGTCGGGTCGGTTCGATTTGTTAAACGGTTCGATTTGTTAAAACTTCAATTTTTCGGTTAAACACCCATCCACTCTTTCGTCAATAACTTTGGAACGGATCGTTCAATTTGCACATATTATGCACCAAAATTGATTAAAATCTAAATAGCCTTCCAACGCGTATTCATTGAACATGCATGTATCACAAATGCATGGTGTGATACGTAGTTTTCGAGATACTTGCGACAATGTCCGACTTTTCGGGCCAAAAACGGTGAAAATCGATTTCTCTACAAATCGAACCGACCCGACTAAATCCTTCGAGGTTTTGACTCAGGCCACTAAGTACTAAAACACCATATATGTCGTTGCTCTGGGTCAGAAACCTTGTCGACCAGTGTAATTTAAGTTAAATTAACACTGTGCGTTATTGCGCATTGTCACCAGATTTAGTGCAAACACAAACAAATATAAAACAATGTCGATGTGTATTGACAAATATGCTAGCAAATATACCGACAGTTAATCTGGGCTGCTCTGATATACACGTGCAATGCCATATGCAGTACAATGTACTTTGCAAATGTTACAATCAGATTTTTTTTTTGCTTTAAAACAGATTCGAGTGTTGAACTGAACATATAAAAGCCAATTCAGCGTCAATAATTTGAATATTCTATTTGGTTGATTTGAATCGATATGATTCGAAATACTGTAAAAAAAAATCACGCAGCCTCTGCTGGCAAAAATTACTTTCCAAAGAATTTTAGTTGCTATCGTTCTATGTTCACCGATGTTAATAATTTTTCGAAGTGATTGTATTAAAAACGAACTTCTTTTGTTCGACATTTGTTCTATTACACCACCAAATTTGAAAGGTCAATTCGAACCAGATACAAACCAAAAGAATGCATACCAAGGGATCGTGTCGCTATTCTTGTGACGCGAAGAGAACGCGAAAACCAATTACCGCTGTTCCTGGGAAATCTGCATCCAGTCCAGATGCGACAATCGTTTGAAGACCAGACAAATTTAAAATTAACCAAACGATTAATGAAGTAAGCATTTTACGTCGAAAACAGTATCAATTCGCTAAAGTATCGTATTAAGAAAATTCATTCGAATAGCACCTTCACACGGATAGTGGTTGATCAACCATTCCAGAAGAGAGAATCTATTCATACTTCTTATTTTAATGATTTTATATTTGACTGCAGCTTAAACAAATATATCCTGACAAATAATACAAAAAAAATAGCCGTTGCAAAAATGGATATGAATACTACTTTACTGATAATTCAAATCGCGGGACAGAGATCACTATAGGAAATTACTTGAAAGTTATATTTCAAAGTGGGAATCTACTTTGCAGTTTATTGTTTTTTTTTTAATCTTGCTTCTCTCAAAAGTGTGTAATTACTGTTTCATTTTATTGATACAATTACCTAAAAATATATTAAATAAATCAATAATTGCAGTGCACGTGTTCAAATACGCTTGTGTTGATGTAAAAAAATATGTTTTAAAGTATCAAAGTAGGATCCGGATTATTCATTTGATCAATATTTTGTAATATTTATAGTTTGTTGATTTTGATGGAAATATAATTCAAAATACTGTGAAGAGGATTGATGAGTTTCTGCTTGCCATTTCTTTCCGAAGAACATTAATTAATCTCATTACTTCAATAGAATAAAAATATTTACAAAATAATTTTGTTCGCTTGGGGCTGCTACGTAAAAAAGCAGAATGGGATTGAATGACAAAAGCCGATGTTGACAAAATAAAACGGACAGGCAATTTTACAAATTGTTTCACCATGGACAATTTTCGAAGACGTAAACCCATTAGTTAAATTTGGAAAACTCTGATACATGTTTACTTTAGATTCAATTCGCAACATCAGTATTTGGGTTAGAAATGTATACATGCTTAATAAGCATTGCTTATATAATTTTTTTTTTATATAAGTTGTTATCGGCGAATAGATGGTGATAGAATAGGAATAATATTATGTTAATATACTTACACATAGTGCAATGCACTTTGCAAAAGTTTCAAGTGGATTTTTTTTAACTTCAAAACAGACTTGAACCATGAGACGAAAATATAAAAACAAAGCCGGTATGATAAATTTGAATAGTCTAGTTTGTTGATTTGAGTCGATATGGTTGGAAATACTGTAAAAATATTTTCTGAGCCACGGCCGGCAATTTCAATCCAGAGAACATTAGTTGCTGTCATTATATGTTCAACGTGTTTAGTCATTTTTCAAAGTTATGGCATTCAAAAAAAAAATTCTCTCAAGTGCTCGTGGAAAACACCTATAGAAAACAAAATATTGGACTTTTGTCCTATTACACCACCAAATTTAATCGGTCGATTTGAACCGGATATTTCAAATGAAACACTTGAAACCGTTGAATATCGCTTGGGAAGTCTATTACAACCGGGCGGATATTACAAGCCAAAAGAATGCATAGCAAGGGATCGTGTCGCTATTCTCGTAACGTGCAGAGATCGGGAATATCAATTGCCAATTTTCCTAAAAAATCTACATCCATTACTAATGCGACAACAGCTTGAATACCAGATTTTTGTCATAACGCAAATCCATGGTTTTTGGTTTAATAAAGGAGCTTTATATAATGTCGGTTTTGTCGAGGCAACGAAAATAAATCAAAACTGGGACTGTGTCATTTTTCACGACATTGATATGGTTCCAATGGATGATCGTAATATATACGATTGTCCTAGAGTAAACCCCCGACATATGTGCATTGATCTAGATAAATTCAATTATAAGTAAGTGTATTTTACGTGTTGTTAGTGGATCTAAATTTGCATCAAAATTTGTTTTGATTTCAAATTTGTTTCAGGCTACTATACGAATCCATATTTGGTGGTGTGTCTGCCATGACTGTAAGTCTGTATCAACAATTAAATGGTCATTCGAACTCATATTGGGGTTGGGGCGGTGAAGACAGCGACATGTGGAACAGGTTTGGACTAATTCACATACTCTATTCCTTTGCTAAAATGATATTTATCAGTTTTCATAACATTTTATTTTCATCCGATATCGAAAAAGAATTGAGAAAGCTGGCTACTATGTTGAACGGTATCCTCACCAAATTACACCATACAAATCGCTTGCGCATAATGGATCACTTTACAATCCCGATTGGTAAGAGGGAGCACTTTCAAATTCAAAAAGGATTCAACAATTGATTTATTAACACATTTCAGGGAGAAAATTGTGGAGGATGGCAAGGCACGTTTCAAAATTGATGGTCTCAATTCGCTAAAATATCATGTCAAGAAAATTGATTTCAATAAAACCTTCACACGGATAGTGGTTGACATCATTCCAGAAGAGGTAAACCAAAATATCTATTTATAATTTTTGTTTGAATTTTATCAACTTTATTTCAATCTTTTACATTTGATTGCAGATGCGAGCCGACTCAGAAAAGTATAGAGAGCCAAACATTACAAATACAAATAATACAAATAACTAACTTTAGGATTTTTGCGGTATTGATTCGTACATATAAATTGATACTTCAAAAACTATAAGTAGATGTTGTAGTTCGTCACGCAATTAATCAAGGGCTTTGTTCAATGGCTTAAAAACCTTCTGCGAAGCAATAAAATTTCGAAAAAGCTCATTTTGGCGTAGTCGTAAAGAGAAAATAGTGTCTTTGTCAATGTTTGCCAATAACATCTTTTGTTCTCGTCTTAGCAAATCAAGAAGCTGCAAATAAATTATATGGCATTACTATATCCCGAAAAGAAAATGCATTTAACTGGGGCCAACCTCTTCCAAAATTATTGAATGTGGTTCATCCACAAGAACTGAATGCAATTCACCGACAAATTCCACACGGTCGATTTTTGCACCTGGCGTTTTCAGTTGATGATATAATGTCGTTAATTTTCGAATTTTTTGACATTGAAGCAAGTCCATTTCACATTGAATATCTACAAAAATTATTTGTTGGCCAAACGTTGAAAAAGGCAAACATTTATTACATTTGAATTCTTACTTTTGTAACCAATCCATTTGACTGGTGCTCCCATTTTTTCCAACATCTGATCCATATGCCTATCGTGTGCTTCTCTTCGAATTTTATTACGTTTTTTCTCAATTTCATTCAATAGTCGCACTTCAACTTCAAACAACTTATGCAATTCAGTCTTTTGATTGTTTTTATTTGTGAAATTCTCTTTGATGTATTGAATCTGAACGATATCAAAACGAAATTGAATTAAACTAATCAAATGTTTTAAAATATTTCCATAAACACTATTCAAATGTGACTTCACCTTGCTTTCTTTCCATGTCTGAATCTTTGATTCTAGAATTTTGAAGTCTTTTCGTGTTCGTGGTGATCCAATGACGACGGTGTCAGGTGGGATTTCGTACGTACAACATTCATCTTGTTCTTTTCTGTTCGCTTTTTGACTTCTGCAAAATCAAATGACAATTTGCTCTTTCAATCATTATAAGCGCAACCGTATTGACTCAACATAAACAATATCAATACCTTAGATCAATTGATAGATTGCGAAAAAACTTTCTCCATAAATGTGATCGAAAATTACGTTGAATTACAATCGCGCTGCGATTTTCCAGCTCCAATATTTCATCGGATTTTGGTTCGTTTTGACACATTGGTGATCCACAAGATTGCATCTGTTTTAAAAATTGATTTGGTTATCTTTGAATTATGTTATTATAAATTACAATGGTTTTACTTCGTAACTCCTGGTTTGTGTGTCTCGTGTCACAAGGCCGCTGTATTTGATTTGCTCTTTCATCGGTCCAGTTTGAGTGTAGGCGTTGTGATAAATGGTCCCTGGTTAATTACACAAATCAAATAGAAATGCTACATGCTTTAATGTCTAATGTTCTCAAGAATACAGCTCTAGAGCCGTGGCCAGGCTGAATAAACAAGTGAAAAGCACCTGTCAATTTATTGACATATCCACCAAGAAACGGCTTGATGATTGGAACATTGATGATTTCAACAATAATGCATTTAGAATTGACTGGATCATTTTTGTCTGCAACCGTAACAGATATAAAATCGGGCAGAAGATTTTGACTGCAAAAATTAGTTAAATACATTTTCATTCATTCAATTTATTGGTTTGTTTTTTTTTCTTTTTTTTTGTAAATACAATTGTTTCAAACCCGTTTTTTTACCGATAATACAAATCCGCATCCAATCGAATCTTTTCATGTTCATTACGAATACTTTCGTTGATGTGATTGGCTAAATCACTCAAAGCAAGCTTAACATCAAAAATGCGAAAATTATTTGTGCATAGCTGAGCCAGTCGAGCGGTTTTTTGAATTTTACTACCAAATTTCAACTTAATCGATAAATATTTTGGCAATAGTTGAAATTTCAATGCCACATCGTCTAGCACTTCTCCAATCGTTGTTGATTCCGGATAAACCTGGGCCACTGTATCAAATTCATTCAACTCAAAACGAACGGTGATATTTTCATCGAGATTCTGACTCAACGTTCCCTGCGGCGATGGAATCTTCTCTTCTTGATTTGATTGCTTTTTCAATGTTAACGAATACATACTTTGAGCAATTTTATTGAAAATAATGAATTGACTAAATCAAAATATTAATCCCAGAAGATATTCTCACTTTAATCAAAATATGGTAGTGTAGCTTATAATGCACTCGTTGCCATGTAATCAAAACGTGCCCTTAGATACGTGTAGCAACCAGGTTCATTCCAGTTCATTCAATAAATAAATATCATTTTCGTTTTATTTATTTGTTGTTTACTTTTATTTTATCACTTGATTAAACAACAAGAACATGAGAAGAACAAATATTCTATGAATTGCTAGAACTTTCATGAAATGGCCAAATTGAAACAGCGTCGTGAAATTGCAATTAAAATAATTAAAAAAAAAAACCATTAGTTGATTCTACATGTTGATTTATTGTGTGTTTTTCATTTCTCTCTTAAAATCTCACTAAACTCTAATCAATCAGAATATTTGTTAGCATGGGATAGGTTTATCCACTGGTTTTGTAATTTCAATAATTATGTGCTGGCACCAACGGAAAATAATACACGTGCACACATTAACACAAATAATTTGTGATCGTTCGAATTTTAATTGTTTATAATGTTTTGTTTTTTGGCTTAATTTTTTTTTCTTCTCTTTCCCATTAAATGCATTACAATTCATAACGGAATCATTAAAATAGAAACGTACACAAAAATTGGTTTTGCATACACTACATTTGTTTTATCAATGTTATAAACTAAATTGTTATAGTTTTCCCCTCAAATCGCTTAACAATCAAAATAACTGAGAGGAGAACGTTCTAAATTTGTGTGTTGTAACGGAGTGTTTTGGTGGTTTGTTCACTTCGATGGTTGAATGTATGTCAAAAATGATGTTTGATGCGAGTGGAAATGAGTATTTTTCTATGTTTAGAAACCTCCCATTCCTCCCATACCACCCATACCGCCCATGCCTCCCATGCCGCCCATACCTCCCATACCGGCTCCGGCTGGTTCTTCTTTTGGAATTTCACATACAACAGCTTCGGCAGTTGTCAACAGTGAGGCAACACCAGATGCATCAGTCAATGCGGTACGAACAACCTAAACCAAAAGAAAATGAATGAACAATAGTTTTAGAATGTTTACTTTGGCCAAATACTACATCAAAACAATTCATGATGAATAAAACTTACTTTAGTTGGATCGATGATTCCTTTTTCAACCATGTTAACATATTCACCATTCATGGCATCGTAACCGATTTCTAGTGGTGATGTTTCAATTTTAGCTACAACAACTGCTCCATCAACGCCTGCGTTTTTGGCGATGGTCATAGCTGGCATACGTAGAGCACGTTTCACGATATCAATACCAGTGTTCTATTAATGGGAATACAAATTGTAAATTTATTTAAAGAACTATTTATACTAGAAAAATTGAGTTTTATAAAACGAATATTGAGATCGACTCACTTGATCATCATTTTGTCCCTTTAATTTGTCTAAAACTGGAATGGAGCGAATCAAAGCAGTACCACCGCCTGGTACAATACCTTCTTCGACAGCAGCACGTGTGGCGCACAATGCATCATTGACACGATCTTTTTTCTCATTGACTTCAACTTCGCTTGAGCCGCCAACTTTCAAAACAGCAACACCTGATGCCAATCGTGCCAAACGTTCTTGTAATTTCTCCTTTTCATATTCGGATGTAGTTTCTTTGATTTGATCACGGATTTGTTCTGCACGACGGTCCACGTCTGTTTTTTGTCCTTTTCCACGAAGCAAAAGTGTATCGTCTTTTGTAATAACAACTTCTCCAATTTGACCTAAATCGCTAACTTTAACATCTTCTAATTTAATCAAATTGGCATCATCACCAAAAACGATTGCGCCAGTGCTGATTGCAATGTCTTGCAATGTGCTTTTTCGGTTATCACCAAAACCTGGTGCTTTGACAGCAACAACTTGAAGACCAATCTTCAATCGGTTCACTACCAATGTGCTGAGTGCTTCGCTATCAACATCTTCGGCGATAATAACCAATGGTTTGCGTTGTGCGTTCGATAATTCCAATGCTGGAATAATTGATTGAATCGAAGAGATTTTCTTCTCGGAGATCAATACCAATGCATCTTGGAATTCGCATTTAGCACCTTTCGATGAATTGATAAAGTATGGTGAAATGTAACCCCGGTCAAATTTCATACCTTCGATAACTTCCAATTCATCGTTCAGTGTTTTACCATCTTTAACGGTAATAACACCATCTTTGCCGACTTTTTTCATTGCTTCACCAATCAACTCACCGACGGCTTTATCACCGTTAGCTGAAATGGTGGCTACTTGTGCGATTTCTTCAGGTGAAGTAACTTGACGTGACATTTTTTTCAAATTTTCTTTAACAGCATCGACAGCCATAATGACACCACGACGAATCTCAACTGGATTGGCACCTTTTGAGATCTTTTCAAAGCCTTCTTTGGCAATTGCACGTGCCAAAACAGTAGCTGTTGTGGTTCCATCACCAGCTTCTTCGTTTGTGTTATTTGCAACATCTTGCACCAATTTTGCACCAATATTTTGGAATTTATCTTTCAATTCAATGCCTTTTGCAACGGTGACACCGTCTTTTGTGATTTTTGGTGAGCCCCATGACTGTTCCAAAATCACATTACGACCCTTTCAAATGAAAAATGTCAAATTCGTATTAATTGTCAGTTTCGATGCGAATTTCATCATCTCCTAAACACACTGCGATGACAAGGCTCACCTTGTAGGGTTTTTTGTAGATGTGAACACAGAACAAAAAGAGATGGAAATATACATCTGTATCTATCCGTCCCTCTCCAACATTCTCTGCCAGAAAAAAAACCCTTTAAAGTGAGCCTTGTCATCGCACTGTGCTCCTAAAGGACAATTGTGTTCGTTTTTCCTTTTTATTCGTTTCTTTTTTTAACTTACTTTTGGTCCCATTGTTACGGCAACAGCATCAGCCAAAACGTCAACACCTTGCAACATAAGTGCGCGCACTTCTGCTCCAAATCGAACGTCCTTGGCATATGCACGTACAGCCAATTGACGGCCAACAGATGAACGTAGAACACTTGGTAAACGATACATCTAGAATAAAAAGTTAACAATTGTTGACCGAAATTTTTACTACCAATCGACTCAAATTCATGTAAATGTATTCTGTGCAAGTTATTTTCAATTTTCAATGAAACGTCAATCAACTTGAATTTCAATGAGATCAAAGGTTCTAAATGATAATGCATGACCAATCGACATAACCTCAATTCGGTACCATTCAAAATCTTATTGGAGCTAATGTAAATGTTCAATTTATCTTTCTCAATATTTCATAGAATTTCAAGCACAAATTGGAATTTGTATCTTTTAGAAAAAAATCTAGACTATTTTTTTGTTAAATTATCAAAATTTCATTGGAATCCAAATTTCATTGTATATTACAGATATGACTAAATGGAATCAAAATTATCGAAATTCCAATGAAATTTTTCACTCAAATGGAAACCAATTTAAATTATGGAAAAATAACGAAAAAACATATAAAAATCAGTAAATGAGTGTAAACAAATAGATTATTGCGTAATCCAATGCCATGCATCGAAACTTCTAGTAGCCGGCACCGAGATTTATTGAGCAGGTCTACGCACGATGTCTTTTATCATCGGCAATTGATTGGATGCCACACACATGTGAATGATGAAATATCACATTCTTACATGAAATTCAACTAATTTCCATTTTCATGTTTAAAAAAAACGGATCACAAAATGTATTTTATTTATAATGTCTAATATGTAAAATGGTACTCACTTTATTTATTTAAATGTTAAAAATTTATTCAAAGAAATTGTAAGCAACCGGCAAAAAAAATTTGCTTATAACTTGAATGAAATTTGTATCGTGGGTACGAACAGTTGAACAGTGAATAAATGTTGAAAGCACGTTGCTTGCTATTGACATAAAATGACGACTGACAGCCGAAAAAAACCCATAGTGCTTAATCGAAGGGGAACAATCGAGAACATCAATGTTCTGGTTATCTCTGACGTGATTCGTGACAGCCGTGAGAGACTCACGCATTTGAATGTCGTCAGAGTGAATATTTAAAAGAACATAATTTGAAAGCAAAAGTGTAAGTGCGACAGAGAGTGTTTTTGAGTACAATCAGAAAAAACAACGGTAGTGTATTAACATCGGTGGTGCACATTGGTGCTCGATAGAACGACACACCGCACACCAAAATGTGAGATGCATGGTTTTTTTTTTCACCGAGAAATTCAAGTGTAAATCGGACAAACGAACAACCGTTAGACTCAACCAAATGCTTGAAGCTTATGATGTGCTCTGCACCAAATTACATTTGACTTTGAGACAAAGGCAAACATCGAACAGTATAGAATTGCATTCCACAGCAACCGAACGTCTTTTATCTGAAAGTCTTTGTCGCAAGTGAACGTTATAAAAAAATATTCCGTAAAGAAAATTCTATTCAAGATGAGCGAACTCGTGCCATTTTTCAGTGAAGAAGAAGAATTAGATGATAATTTATTACGATCGATTGAAACCCTTTTGGACGATAACGAGCAACATTCCGATGGAATAACTCGTGAAAAATTGGCTGCTGCTGATGGCGGAATGGCCAATTCGGTATCTGGTTCATCGATGGGACAATTTCAACCGATGAACGGTTCGTTTTCATATGGTAATCAAGTGTATCAAAAATGGTCAACCAATGAATCAGGTGAGATGCCAAATATTGCACCGAAGCGAAACTATGGCCGTAATCAAACACGTGCAACTCATTTTGTGAAACCAGCCAAAAAGAATACGCCACAATTTAATGGAATGCCAGCAATGCAGCGTACCAATATCAATGTTAATGTTAACGCGAATGCTCAAATTGCGCAATATCAAGCGATGCTGGCCGAAAAAGCAAATCAACTTTTGACTCAGTATTTACGTTTGAACTACGAATTTCTCAACGCACAAGCTCAAATTCTTGGCATCCCGTTGGAACAATACATTCGCAATTTGCTGATCGCCCTGAACAGCCAGTCACTAGTGTTGCCGAGCCAACCGGTAATGTTCGCTGCCCCATTCAATCCGATGCATTTAACTGTACCGACTGTCCTTCAACAGCGTGCCTTCGCCAAACAATATTTCAACAAGAAAAACTAAAGACGAGCCTGAAACTTTGTACGTTTCTTCAACATTTTTTTTTTGCTGTGCATTTTTACATGAACAACTTTTTTTCTCCAGTTGTTTCCATTTTTTTTTTTTAATTTCATATTTTACATTCATTTGAAAATCATAAAGATTCTTACATATTTACATGTATTTGTAACTCATTTTCATTGTTTAATATGAAGCATTTTCATTCTATTGAAGTATATTTCTTTTTTATTTCCATTCTATTATATACAATTTTCATGAAGAATTGTTAAATAAATTTTTTTTCTTATAATAAAATTGAAATCGTTTTCTTTATTCCATTGATTTGCATGTGAAATATACGATTTTTTTTTCAGCTGCGTGACGTCACGAACCGCTACTGTCAGTGCTACCAATTGACAAATGGTAAAATGTAACATGTTCAACCAAAACGAACCGAAACAAAATGTCATTTGACAGCAACACAAAAACGAACGCGCGTTTGTAGCAATTCGGTTGAATTTCAAATGAAAACGAACTTTTCAATACAAACGACCATTTGATGTTGTAAGAGATAGACGCACTTGTGACAAAACGGTAAATTTTAACGCAATAACTCAAAGTAACCAACAAATTATCTAAAATAAAGTGAAATTTTTTTGACGAAAATAAAGAAAAAAGACAAAAGACAAAAATAAAATAAAAAATCATGAGTACATCGTTGGAAACACCAATTAAAACACCAAACACATCTGATCGTTTGGTAAACGATAATATTTTAAGCACTCCGTTGTTTGTGCCACCAACACCAATGCTCAAAGAGCTAGGTTATGGAACTGGTAGGTGATTATTCAGTCTGTAAATCCATACAAATGGTTGACTGCGTTGATTGTCACCAAAATGTTCATTTAAAATAAAAATTCGGTTTTTATTTCATTGTTGTTGCTTAGGTGTTCATATTTATCGCATCGAAAGGTCACCGGTGATTGGAAAAACACGATCACCATGGGTTGTGAAACGTTTGCGGGGTGCCAGAAACAAAGACGAAGTTATTTCATCACGATTGTCGGCTGAAGCGAATATTTTGAGGTAGGTCTTTTTGTCCGGTAGGTCTGATGATAAAATTGAAAGTGCGCTAAATGAATGTGGTTTTGACAGGTCTCTCGACCATCCAAACATCGTTGGATACCGTGGATCGAAAACACTGAATGACGACCGTATCATTCTGGCAATGGAAACATGCGACACTTCATTGGGAGACTTGATTGAGCAACGTGATGAGCTGCAAGCTGGACCATTAGAGCCGCCAAAGATTTTAAAAGTATGCATTGATATGTGCAACGCTCTCGATTACTTGCATACCAAAGCCAAATTGCTACACGGTGATCTAAAATCGTACAATGTTCTCATTAAAAATTCATTTGAACATTGCAAACTATGTGATTTTGGTGTGAGTTTGCCATTGAATGCTGATGGTTTTGTTGATTTGGAAAAAAATCCAAAAGCACGTTACGTTGGCACTGACATTTACTCAGCACCTGAGGTATTCTATGCTCCGCCACACGACATTAGCAGTAAATGCGATATATTCAGTTTTGGTTTGATTGTTTTTGAATGTTTGACATTAAAACCGCCTCACTATGAACATCTCGAAGCTACAAATACCAGTGGTATGACTGACGACCTCGATGCATCGAATCTCAATAATTCGATGAGTTTTCAATCGAAACAATTGTTTAATGAATCAATTGACAGCAAAGAAAATCAATTGAACATTTCAATGGCAAGTGATATTGTATCGAGAGACACCACAATGAATGAGTCGCAAACCGATAACAGCATCCTAATTAAGAGCACAGTTGCTACGATTGGCGATGATACGATCCAAGATATCACATGCACCACATTCAATGGTACCATCAACAATTTTACAGATGTATCATTCGAAAGTAATTCAACAAATCGTCAGCCAATGCGTGATGTCAGCGCCTCATTCAATTCCACCTTAAGTTCAGAGTGTGAATTTGTGGACAAAAGTATTCAAAGTCTAAATGATACAACGGAAACACTTGCTGCATGGTATGGAACGCGTCCACGTTTGCCCGAAACTCAGAGCTTTGACGAAGAATTTTTTGTATTCTGTGAAACATTTTATGTATGCACACAAGGATTGCCAGAGGAACGACCAACTGCCGGTGATTTACTGATGGGTTTTAAAAATATTAAACTCGATTATTAATTAAGCATTCTCAATATTTTGATTCAACTTTGACATTCAACCAAAAAAAAAAAACCCAAAAAAAAACTGCGTATCTTATAAATATGATCTTAAAATGAGAAAGTATGAAGTAGCTTTACTTAAATGGATCTGTACAAGAAAAAAAGAACATTATTTTTATTTTCAATAATAAAATATATTTACATTCGAACATACGAACATTTATTAATTGATGTGTTTATTTCTCTTAAATGTTAAGGGGTGAGATTAAGTTGAAATGCATACGAATATGCTTAAAACAGCTAAAACCGCAACTGGGCTCGTGCTATCCGATGGATTTTGATTTTTATTGACTTATAAAATATATTTTGCGGTGTTGAACATATAACAATTGTTTCAAATCACATTGATGTTACATTTAGAAATAGGTAATTGATCATTTTAGTGTCATTGTAGGGAGATTAGCACCAGCAAAGTGATCAGTGATACTTAAACGGTTTCAGTGGCAAGGAATGCATCAAATTCTTCGGTCACAATTGCATCAATATTATAGAATGATGCATGCAATGCAACGATCAATGTGGAAGCACCTAAGAGAACAAATATTTCTTGTTAAAATGACAATTTTCTCATAAATACACAAATAAATTGAATTTGTTCAGTGATTCGACTTACCGACAACCCAAAACATGATATTTCCAGCACCAAACAAATACAAGATTGGAATTCCGGCCACATTTAGTGCAATACACAATTGATTGATACTAAATAATTTTCCAAATAGGAGAACTGGTCCCTCAATCTGGCGAATGCGATAGCTTGCGTACATTAAACCACCAATCACAAGTAAAATCAGTGGCGATGTAATTCTATATGAATAACAAGAGAAAACAGGCACAATGAATCAAATTATTATCAGTTGCTAGCTAGTAGCTACTCTTATCACAAGTATTACTCACAAACAATACAAAATCAGCACAAAGCTAACCACCAAATAGTTTATAAGAAAGTAGCTACAATTTCGAAGGAAGCGGCTGGATAATCGCTGAAAGTTAGCAACCGTTTTGAAATTATTAAAATTGAAAAATTCCGACCATGGTCGCATATTTTGCCGTATAATTGTCCAAATTTCATTGAACCGTGGAATTTTTGTCGTCAATCTATGTAAAATGATAATAAAAAATGTGTTGGTATATAATAAATGTCATTATTTAAACAAAAAAAAATTGATATAATTTATATAAAAACAGTTTTGTTTACGTGGAGAAGCTGAATTTCTGTGGCATCGGCGGGGCTTCGGACATATTTCCACTGATTTCTGGTATTTCAACATTTACGACCATTGTTTCTGTGTTTTTCAATTAACAAACGTAGAAAAATCTCTCGAACTACTGCGATTGCAATAACGAAATAACAATAAATTTTCAGGCACTTTATTCAACAAAAACACACTTTTAATGAGAAAGTTTATTCGTATTGTTTATATTTTATCAATTCGATATGTCTAGCTGTCATTTCTTTCTGTGAAATTATGCTAACAAAAAGAAGTCATTACTGTACGTAGCGAACATACAAACTAACATCGTACGATGACAGCTGATGTGTCAAACTGCCTACTGGGGTAAGCGTAAACGTAAATGCAACGTATGTGTGATTCTCTCTCTCTGTAGAGTCAATATTAGGAGTAATGGTGAATGTATTCGTTAACTAACACCAAAGCATATTCACTCATGTATTGTATATGCGATACAAGCATGAATAGCAGTCAACAGATTTGTAATGTTTCGATGGAACTGATGATTTACATAAAATGCAATTTGGTACATTGCCATTCACTGTAAATGGTTCGAATATATGAGACGCAGTATATGCTCACAATGAGAACATGCAACTAAATGTGACGCAGTTCATTTGCTTATTTTGGGGACCGCTTTGCCTAAATTCATTACGGCTGTTCAAATAACTCGATAACTGCGGAGAATGAGGTGAAAGAGAGAGAAAAAGAGAAAAAAAAAGAAAAATGACGGTCGCAACGGCTTTCTTATTGGCTTTGTTGCTATTTTCGTTTAGGGTTCTGTGCTCATTTAAACATAAACACATTGAGACGTGAGCATCACTAACGAGCAATACATTTGAGCTGTAGTTAAGTGCTTTGAAGAAAATGAATGACACATATTTTTATTCTCTGATTATTTGCTTTTCGATTGTTTATTGCATGATGGTTTCTGTAATGAAATCGAATATTCCCTTTGGGCATAACGTGTTATAATATCGACAACGTCCCGATTGACCGTCAGTAATTGCATCGTAATACTGTTTCGGTAATTTTTCGTCTCTTGATGTTGTTGGCCTGTTGGTATATTCCAATTAAAACAGCATATTAATTTTAGTTAATTTTTTTAAACTAAAATATTTTAAGAAATTTATTGAAATATATTTTCGACGTTCAAATTTGATTAAAGAAAACAGTAATAATTACGTGAAAATGATATGCATAATGTCACCCAAAACGCCATTGTGCTCTTCAAACGGTTGTTCAGCCGTCTCACAGATGGCTTTTAATAAGCACTCTTCGCCATTGAAACCAGCCCTAAAACAATTAACATAAATTGAATTTTGGTTTTTTTTTTAAACAAAACATCAAAATATTTTATTTTTAACAAATCTGAAAGTTTTTTTTGACTAAATACATTTTGGTACTCACATATCCAATTTATGCTCGAAAATTTTATATAATTTTTTACGAGACAGAAGTGTCGTGAGAATTTCGCGATTAACTCTTGTCTTTTTTTCGGATTTTTTTGATGTTTTCTTTGATTTAGTTTTTCTTTGTTTCGAATTTTTATTTGTTTTTCGTGAATTGTTCGTTGACACTGTAGAAGACAAGTTGCTAACGGTCACAGTCTCTGTCTCTGTCTCTGTATGATCTGTGGTTGTGGTCGTTTCATTTCGGCTCAAATCATTATCAACTGTCTCACTATCATCCAGGTTACGAACCTCACCTCCTTGGGCATAGAAAATTTTCGTACCTTGATTTACTGCCGGTGCATCGATCTAAAAATCGATTGTAAATTTAAAAAAAAAATGTGTCCAATCAAAAATGTAAAATTCGTAGAGCGAATGTTACTTACTGTAGCAAATGGTAATGGCACAAGACCTTGTTTCACATCAAAGTATGGCAAATAGAAATTCGTTTCAAAATTATAAGACATATATACATTGCGATTTTTCAGCTTCAATGGGATAGCCAATACAACAGCTAGCTGCAATCAAGAAAAAAATCGATGGTCTATTAAACAAATTTGATATTTTTATTCAAAAACGCAAAAATTACCGCAATTGCCGTATTGTACGGGAACCAAATCGGCAATGCTGGCAATCCAAATCTTTTTGAACGACTCAGGGATTTCTCTTCACTGGAATCGTAAATTTCTGTTGAATTAGGAACTGAAATCACTGAACTAGTTACGCATAACCATATAAGAACGGTAAAAATGCTCAAGAATTTCATTTTACTTAGTAGATACTGTTTTGAACTTGAGCAATTGAGGAAATCCAGATGAAAAATGAAATACACTTGGTTTGATTTGATTTGAACAACTGAATGAATTCTAATTCTTTTTTCTTTGAATGAATGGCGGTGGTCATAAACAGCTTCAAAATCTAGTTCGTGCAGATGAAAATAAGCCAACGTCTAATTAGTACTTCTGTCTTCCAGCCACTTTTCAGATTCATTTAGCACTTTATCCGCGATTCTAAAGTATAAAGTTCAAGTCTTAATTAAGATTTGATTTAGTGTCGGCTGAGAGACTTGAATTTTTGCGGTAATATTCTGTATACAAGACGAGTAGAATTTTTGTTAGCTTGATTACGTGCAAATTCTAAAAATTTTGGATTATTATGAGCTGCAGATATTTTGGGCATTC
This sequence comes from Aphidoletes aphidimyza, assembly GCA_030463065.1. Lineage (NCBI taxonomy): Eukaryota > Metazoa > Arthropoda > Insecta > Diptera > Cecidomyiidae > Aphidoletes > Aphidoletes aphidimyza. Next base: position 12,327,441 of record CM059999.1, read on the forward strand.
CATCGTCTATTTCAAATAGACTATCTGTATCTATTTTTCATCGAAATTCTACCATGGAAAAATGATAAGAATTGAAAGAATTTTGGAATAATCCTGATAAAAGTGATAATTTTACTCAGAATACTGAGTAGATATTTTGATTAAAGAACGAATCAAGTGATAGAAAATGAGCACACTTGGGTTTCTGTATTTGAAATAGAAATTGACATTGGATATATTTTTCTTCTTTCTTTGTTTTTCGTCGTCTTTTAATTAACATTCACTGAAAATTGTGACTTTTTTTCACACGTGGAACATATGGGATCCCAATGATAGCTAGTCTTTATATTACTTAACATTTCTTTATTAATATATTTTTATATAACATAACAATTGGAAATTGAGTATTTTTCAAATAAAAATCTTAACTATTATTTCATAAGAGTAATCAGATCAAATATAGAAACAGAACATTTTGGATACGTCTCATTGCATACATTTAAATGCCCATTCATTTCTGCTTCATAAAATCTTGACGGTAAATTCTCTCCTTTTGATGAAGTTGGCCTACATTTGTTTAAGCGAAAATTAGTAGCAATTAAATTTTTAATCTCTTTTGAATGAGCTCCAAAATTACTTACGTGAATAAAATATGGACAATATCACCAAGCACACCATTCACATTACCAAACTGATACTGTGCTGCTTCACATATAGCTTTTAAGGTACAGTGACGTGCATTAAATCCATGCCTATTCAATGAACATTATAATAATTGCAGAAACCATATTTTAAGTTTAAAAGATTTGATAAAGCCATACCGTTTCAAATTATGAGCAAATATGCGATAGAATTTGCGTCGTGTTAAAAACGCATTTCGTGTTTTACGCTTTCTTGATTGATCCACTGTGTCCCCATAGATCTTCAATGATAATTCGAACATGTATTTAATTCAAAATTTTAAATTTTAAATTTTAAATTTGAAAATGAATTTGGTGTTCTTAATTTATTAAATCGTCGAAAAAAATTGCTTATCAATTTTGGACGTGGTTTTTTGTAGCTAGCTCCGTTTATATCTGAAAATGGCTTAAATCATCAAATGTCATTGAAACTTTTTTTTACACTTGTTTCGGTCACAGTAATAATTTATTACCAATAAATAGTTGAGAATTTCGAATTTGAAATGGTGCCAAAAGAACTCCAAAGTAATATTTAGAATCAGAAAAAAATTAATGAATTAAAAATTATTGGAATATTTTACCGTTTTGAATGGTGTTGGATTAATGCCATCATCTGGATTATTATATTCAGGCTGTCCAAATCCGCCGGCAATGCAATATGATAGGAACACGAGACCATTGTCTAGTGGAACGGTTACAGCAGCTCCCAACTAAAAGAGAAAATTGTCATCAAAATGCATGCGTCATTCATTGCTAATTGTGCGATTTATGTCGAAACCTACACTCATGCCGGTTTGGTATGGAACGTATGGTGTGATGCGAACCTTCCGCGATAGCACTCCATTTTTGTCACGCAATCTCAATTGAGAGCTAATTACACACTTTTCAACTAAAAAAATGTATAGAAAAATTAAAATTAGTGCTGTGTTCATTTCAAGCAGTTGTTCCGTCAACAAATCAACTAATAATTCTGTAGATTTTGTCGATAGAAACGAATGACAAAAAAAAAAACAAAAGGTTTGTTCAAAATAACTTGAACTGTTGTGAACTTCAAAATTAACATCTCCAAAAGAATACAATCGAAATGCTTGGTTTTATTTAATTATAACGTTTTTCTGAATTCTATTTAGCAATTTAAAACAGAGAATCAACTTCACAAAATAAATATAAATATATATTAAAATACAAAATTCATCGTTAGCTAACGTTATGCTTAGACTCTAATTTGCAATTTACAACGACATATTTACACATTTTACGTTTAAAATGACAATGAAAACAATTCTGTTTATCATTCAATTTCTCTTTTAGTCTATTGAGGTAGTTATTCAGCATGTTTACTGTTCAAAAATGCTGATCCAATCAAATATACTTTCTGGACAATTTTTACTATAATGTTTGCACATATTCATCGTTCCGTGCATTTCTGCATCATAAAAGTCATAAAGAATATTTTCCTTGGCAGAAGATGATGGCCTAATTAAAGAAAGATGTTCGTAAAAAAATCGATTCACGCTCAAAGAATTACAACAACATTTCATACGTGAAAATAATATGCATTATATCACCCAGTACACCATTGTGCAGTCCCAATGGAATCTCAGCCGCTTCACATATCACGCGTAACAGACAATCATGGCCATTATAACCAGCACTGCAAGATATTATTAAAATGGAATGAAATGTTTCACTTGATAGCAACAATTAAGGTGTGAATATTACGCGCTCAATTTTCTTTCGATAGTTTTGTATAGATTGGTTCGAGTCACCAGACTCCTTTTTGCTTTTGGTGGTTGAGGCAATTCCGTTGATGTACTCATTTCTTCATTTTGGTCATTTTCAACAACACTTTTAGAGAGTCCAATCTGTGATGTATTTGTAGGTGTTTCAGTTGTAGTCGATCCACTTCCAAATGACCGAACTAAATCCAACTAAAAGTAAATGCTATTTAAAAATTAAATACTTAAAAAGAATTCTATTCAAAAGTATCATACGCGAGTCAATGGTCCTGGTATATAGTCAGCGCCTTGATAGGGACTGTTGTAATTTGCTTCGAAATTGTACGATAAAAACACATTCTTTCGATCATCCAAAGGCACAGCTATCGCAGCAAGAATCTAAATAATATTTTTTTTAAACCTTAAAATAATTTTCCATGTTTTCATATATTGCGTGAATACCCGATTAAATCTTTAATTTAATTCCGATTAACATTTCCTTCCTTGAAAATGAAAACGAAATTTCTTTTTTTTTTCACGAAAATCTAAAATAATCGTCGAACTGAGGTGTCATTTTCTTAAATGGAATCGTAGATTTTAGATTGTTTTATAGTTTTTTATCCTGAGACTACCTTCAAATTTAAGTTGTGTGTTCTTTTTAACTCTGCGATTATTTCACTTTAAAAAAACTTCGACTAAAATTTACGATTCCCTCTAAGAATGACATGTCATTTCGACGATAATCTTAGATTTTTCGGTGAAAATAAAAAAAAATCGTTTTCATTTTCACGGGAGGCCCTTAAAGTATCATTTTATCATGCACAATTTTCATTTGTTTGACTTGTTGTCACAGTTTACAAAATTAAATTGACGAGAATATTCGTTGATTTAATTTACATTTTAGAATTCCTTATACCAAGATTTCGTGGTTTGTCTTTTTATGAAGATAAGATTTTTTGAATTGGCTTTTTTTTTAAAAAATCGAAAATGCTTATATTTTTAATCACAAATGGCTATGAACAGTGCAAAAAATCAAATTCGCGGATTTAAATCAAATTCCAAAATTCAGAACCAGCATCAATCTAATTTCATCTGGCAAGTATCATAGTAAAACAAAATGAAGAAGAACAATTTGAACATTGAATGTGATATCTTACGCCAATAGTACTCGATGGTGGAAATAAAAGTGCTCGTTCTTTTCGGCTGCTTCGATTATTCACTTCTTTAATTGCACAACTTTTATGTTCGCAACCAAATACCAATATAAACTTCATCAAATACATCAGATAAAGACAAAAAAATTGATTCATTGTGAAAATCAATAAAAATTGAACAGAAGTTAGTTTTGAAATAAAAAATATTTGAACAGAACAAAAAAGAAGTGCACAAATGAAATGAGTATAATCTATTTACAGCATCTAGGTTTGAAATCGAATTTGTGCTAACTACAGTAATGTTCAAGTTGTTGGCTAAATTTGAACTACTTATGATTGAAATGGTATCACGTATACAAACCGTCGATGAATGAGCGAGCAATATTGGCGCAATTGATTATCGTATCGTTATTCTGCATTCGATTATGTAAATGATCGTTTTTTTTAGCATGTTTAGTGTGGTGCGTATTACAGCAGTAATGGAAATCTTTAACGAGAGCTTGAAGATAGCGGTGAAAAAATTTCACAATAAGCAATTGCAAAGTTCGATGACCACAATTCGCATCTCGTTTGAATATATCGGTTCCATTCCGATATACTAATGTGTAAGTAAATTGTAATAGACTCTCTCGTTCCGCATGTTCAATGTTCACATATCGTATTTAGATGAGTTTAAATAGTGTGACTCATAGTACTTAGTATTAAAATAAACTTGAACAGTACTCACGTGAATACCTAGACCTACTATATATACGATTTTAAATGGAATATGCCTAAAGGCTCCAATGCAACAGAAACGTTAATATAAAGTCAATATATCATATAGTTTTATTGTGAAATAAATTAAAATTTTATTAAATAATTTAAACTTTATTTGCTACATAATTTTACGCGCCTCTATGGAAATCATGTGAGAGACCAAGTCCAATAAACTAACATTACAATCATCAATGTATCGATGGCACTCTTGAATTTGTCCGTAATATTCTGCCTCATAATATATTGATCGGATTTTTTCGGCTTTTGATGACGACGGCCTGGAAACAAACAGCATAATTATATTATTAACATTCTTGAGAGTATTAGAGCGAAGTGATTTTATCAATTTATCATACGTAAATAAAATATGAAAGATGTTGCCAAACACGCCATTGTATTCATAGAGTGGTGTTTCCGATGTTTCGCAAATTGTTCGCAGAAGACACGCTGTTCCGTTGTATCCATAGCTGAATTATATTGATTTTTTAAGCCAAATTCAATAAACGTATTGGAAAAAAAACTAGAGCAAAAAGTAAAAACATATATCTTACGAATTGATCTGTTGCTCAAGAATACGATAAAGATTTTTTCGTGTGTAAACATTTCGATTTCCAGTAAAATGATTCATGCGATTTTTCACTATAGCTCCATGCACATCACGTTTTACTTGGCTGATATCATCACCGGGAAACTGAAAACAACAAAATCGATTTTTTTCCATCAAAATGAAACATTTTTTCTTGGAATTGTAATTGTAAAAGAAAATCCCTTTAACTAAAAAAAGGCAGAAATCGTTGAACTTACAGGCATTTTAACTGCCGCCAAAACTGTATCGTTATCAGCTAAACCAAAATGCGCTTCAAAATTAAAAGCCATATAAACACGTTGTCTATTCACTGCACTTGTTGGAATTGCCAATGCAACCAGATACTGAAATCACAATCGAAAACTATTTTAAATAAACAATTTCGTTTTTAGACAGTTTTTTAAAACAAAATGATCGATTGTATTTCATATTAACTTACACCGATGCCACTGCCCTTTAAGAAAATGAAACGTTTGTTACGTTCATGTGCTTCGTTATCATTCCTTGATCCAATTGAACAGCTTAAATATTGGCATATAATTAGTGCAATGGTGATGACAATTGTGTCCAATTTTTTTGTCATTGTTAACTCCTTTGTTTTTTCGAGAGCGATAGTGAAATTCAATTATCTAAATACTTCACATTCCCACGTTGTTCAATTCAAATTTCAAAGTATGTGTTCAATCGATTCAGTCAAAACTCGAGATGCATACGAAACTGTTGTTACGATAGACGATGCTCAAATAAAACTAGTTTATGTTAAACATTTCATAGTACAACGATGCTCCAGAACCGAAATTAGCAATTCGATAAAAACAAATCAGTTGTAATTATTACACAGTGTTGAAGCATGTTATAAACATTTGAAAACGGAGCATGCAAATGCTGTTCTCAATTTTTGTAGCGAATTCTTGTTTAGAGCTCGTGCTAAACAAGATAACAAATAGAATTTTAATCATTGTAACAAAACGAAACCGACTTCGAACCAAACGATGAATTCGATGAATATTGATCGTTACATATACAGTTAGTAGGGAAATTTCGTTCGAGTATGGGAAAAATCCATTGCAAAATGTCTTTATAATGCAAATGATAAGCATGATTTCACCTATTTTTATCTAGAGAAACCAAAATTTGAATAAATTTGCGGTCTCGTTTATCTTGCAAAAGGAAAAAGCATACAAATTAAGGGAATAAGAACATCGATTGTTAATTTATGATTCGTGATATTGGTTTTGTTTGGTCATATATAGTCGAATCGGTTGAATGAAATGATGACATTTTTTTGATGCTTTTGTTATTCTGTTCACGATATTTTCGATAAGCACATTAAACTGCACATCAACAAAAGAACAAAAAAAAATGACACACCACACGTTCAATTTGTTCTTCTTTTTGATACTATTTTTATCAGTTGATCTAAATTTTACATTTGATCATCGATCCAAGCGTTTTCTAACATTTACTCGACGAAATTCAGCAGTTATACAGGTGTTTTTCGCATTGAATTGAGTGCAAAAGGAAAAGTGCTAAAATTGATTCATTTTTATTTGATCAGATAATTGCTGGTGTGGGTCTTCCGGTTGATTTGGATTTGGAGTCGGTGACAATAGGTTATGTTTTTAAAGCTGGATTCAATTTGCCGATGAATGCGTCCGATTTTTGGAGTTTTTTGGCAGATCCATTCGATGCATCTCAACACACCGTCGTTTCTCGTTCTGTTGATGACGATGAAGAATCTGCATTAAGTGGCTATGATGATGAATATCGGGAAACATTTGAAAGACATTCAGTTGAAGCGAACATTGTGGAAAGTGGCACTGTGATGAATTTGGCTGAAAACACTGAACAAACGAATAATCTTGCAACAACACGGTGGCTCATTTATAAAGGATTAGCTGAAATCGCTGAAAAGTATGCATATTTTTATTGTTGTTATTTTAATCGATTTTTAAATATTCGCTGATAATCATTTTTGTTCTTAAATCATTTTCAGCAATGGACTTGCGGGTCGACCTTGTGTATTGAGAAGCATTTGTGAATCGGCACATACTCCGTTTGATTACTCGAATGGCATCTTAGGAGAACTATTTCATGTCGTTATGACGTAAGTAATATTTTATGTCGCATCATTGTACTACTCATCAAATTTATAGCAGATAAAGCAAATATTTGATTTGAATATTATATTATTTTCAGACCTTCGGTAACTAATGAAGAAACTATCAGATACGAAGACAATGAATATCTGTATGCTGAAACGATTGGGCGAGAAGGCGCACCATGTGAAAAAGTGTTCAAAGAGTGTAAAATGTCCATTTTGGACCTATTCACAGGAATTTACGCGACCCATTCCATGGTTTAATTGCTCTTTACAAATACATATACTTATATTGTACTTCAGGTTATACGAATTCAGGGAAAATCATAACAGACCTCAAGTCATGAACATTTTGACAACTTCTTGATTAATATGAGAGATTAAATAAGTTCAAATATAATGTATCCCATTTTAATTTTAAGAATAGATTTTTTTTGGAGGATTTTTAAATTGTTTGATCAAAACTGGAGTTCGAATTTAGGAATTCGTTCATAAAATACAAATTTAAATACAAAGACGATTGTTAAATACAGACTTTCTAATAAAACTAGTATTGAGTGGTTCTAGATAAAGGTGAGAACTTCTCACTGAAAAGCTCATTTGTAGAGTGAATAAAAGAAGAGGTCAATTTTCTGTGCGTCATATCAAAACATTTATTAGCACGATTTAACACATTTTAATTCTCAAGTTCAAAAACTCTGAATGGATACATTTCAAACCAATAATACGTCGATTCATTCATCATTTACTTTTCGTAGAGTCTTCACTTGAGTGTTAAGTTTATTGTTTCAGAGTTGAAAGTGGAGTAAAAAAAAATGATTTCGAGAAAATGTTTGTTCGTAATTTTCTTATTTTTATCGATTCACACAATCAAATCAAATTACCGTGAAAAACGATTCTTAACATTTCCTCGAACATCACCGACTCGCTTACAAGTAATTCCAAAGAAAAAACAATATCAAATCGATTTTATTTTTGAACTTATTCATTGAATTGGTAATGCAATAAATATTTTCAGATGATTATCGGTATTGGTATTCCGGTGGATTTGGAAATTGAATCAGTTACCATTGGTTGGGTTCAGAAATCGGAGTTTTTCTTACCAGAAAATGCATCAAACTATTTAAACTTCTTTGCTGATCCATTTGACCTAACAACAAGACCCATTAGTGGATTTTATGTACGTAAGAAGCGTGATGAATTACTTGAAGAACCAAAACCCACCGAAAATCCAGCTAAAGTGTCCGAAAATTTCGAAAGAGGATTTGATAATGAACAAAATGAAAAGTATGAAAAGGATGAAGTTGATGCTGAAGTTGTGGAAAGTGGAACTGAGGCCAATAATCACATAAATGAAATGACCGAAGCTGATTATTGGAACCAAGAAGACCGAGCAGAGTGGCTGAGCAAAATACATCCAAATAAACCAAAAAATTTAGCTATGGCTCGATGGGCCATCTATAAAAGCATGGCAGTTCTCGCTGAAGGGTAAAAATATAAAAATTGAATAATAAAATTGTGAATGTTTTTTACAAAGAATTATGTCGATTTTCAGCAAAGGACTTGATGGCAGAACATGTGTGTTGAGGGCCATTTGCGAAGCATCGCACACATCTTTCGATTATTCGAGCGGCATTCTCGGGGAACTGGCACATATTGTCATGACGTATGTACTGGAACTTCATAGAAATGCTGAAAGAAAAACTAAATGACACCATTTATCTCTTCTTTCAGCCCCTCGTTAACAAAAGACACGGTCAGTGATCATGCTGATTATGAATATTTTCATGCCGAACAGTTAGGAAAAGATGGCGCACCTTGTGAAAATGCTTTCAAAGAGTGTAAAATGTCAATATTAGAACAATTTAGTGGAATATACACACCGATGATGGATTTAATTCGCAAAATTGCGACGTAATTATCATGATGATAAAATAAAATAACATATTGAGTGCAATCTTTTATGTGATCTAATTAATTAAACATGATATTCCTAAAATTGGGAGTTTTTTTCTAGCAATTTCTGTGGCCGACGATGAAAATTAAGTTACGAATATTAAGAAATTGATTACTTACATATCGAATACTTTGCATGAGAATAAAATCCGCTCTCTTGGCATTCCGTTATTGATCCGCTTCTGGTAGATATTTATGACTGTTATTTCAATATTGCTTCAATTCCGTATAGAATGTGATCAATTAGGTGGTTTGACTTCTTTCATACACGAAGAAACATCTTATGGTATCAATATACGGCACCATCATCCGAAATTATCTTTCAAAAATCAACAAAATTCTATTATATTTCTTCCGTATTGTGAACGAAACCGTTACCGATGCCATCGAAACGGTTAAAAAGGTGCTAATTAATAAATCATGCTAGATGATTTTGTGTTAGGTTATTGCAACATCATTTCGGTATGATTGCGCAGTCAGTTTAAAACGAATATCGAATCAGATCATTGGCGTGCATTCACGAGCATAGTTAAATGATGTGTAATTTCAAAGTGTGTATATTTGTGATTTTGATGCTGTTGGGTGCGCTGGTGAATTCGTTAGAACATCGATCAAAGAGATTTTTAACATTTCCACCGACGGCACCGACTCGTGTTCAGGTAAATTTTAGTTTTAAATTACCATTTCAAAACGAGTGATGTCTCAGAAAAGACTTTTCATAAACCATTCAAATTGATATAGATTATTACCGGTATTGGTATTCCAGTTGACTTAGACCTTGAATCAGTTACAATTGGATATGTTTTCAAAGCGGAATTTTTTCTTCCTGAAAATGCATCAAATTATTTAAACATTTTGGCTGATCCATTTGATTTAACAACACGACCAATTACGGGACGAAGACGTCGACGACGTTCAATTGATGAGATTGAAATTGAAGCACCGACTGAAGTGCCAACCAATGCTGTGAATGAATATCATGGTTTTGATAATGATCCGAACGAAAAATATGAAAAGCATCAAGTTCAAGCTGAGGTCATTGACAGTGGAACAGAGCCTTCAGATGATTACAGAGAGATAAGCGATGAAGAGTTGTGGTTTCAAGATGATACATTTGACCGAGCCAATGATCCAATGGCATTGAAACATCCACAAAATTTAGCAACATCACGATGGACCATTTATAAGGGAATAGCTGCGCTTGCTGAAAGGTTTGAATTACCTTGATTTTTAAATATATATATTTTTTTAAAATAGAAAACTAACAGATTTCAAGAATTGATTGAATTATTGTTGTGGTAATGACGGTGCTCATTTACAGTAAAGGACTTTCTGGTAGACCTTGTGTATTGAGAAGCATTTGTGAATCGGCACATACGCCTTTCGACTATTCGAATGGAATTCTTGGTGAATTGATGCATGTTGTCATGTCGTAAGTTAAATCAAGGGAAAACATTTCAGAGCACGACAAAAATTGAAAGAGAAACTCTTTTTCAGACCGTCAACGACTCACGATGAAATTTCCGATCATTCTGATCTTGAATATTATCGAGCTGAAAAACTTGGAAAAGAGGGTGCGCCATGTGATCGTGTATTCAAGGAATGCAGCACGTCAATACTTGATCAATTCACAGGTGTTTACACTCCAATAATGAATCTTCTTACCCGATTCATGAATTAGTCATCAATGTTTTTATTATCGAAATTATTATTTTTGTTGACATTAAATAAAAGAAAAGTCATTCATTTGCGATTTTTGTTGTTTTATTATTTCAACGTTGAAATTCTACATACATAAAGTATGCAAAGTCGTAAAAAAATGTTTATTTATATGAAAAAGAAAAATTATTGTACAAAATAAAAACGAAATTTTGTCGAGAAAAAACAAATCGACATTGGAATGTCTAAATTTTGTTGTTAATTACATTACAAGCAGTTTGAACCAAAAATGTATGTTGTAGTGTTTTGCTGAATATTCCTCAATAAATATTTTATGCATCATAAGTGCTAGCAGAGACATTACCGCCAGTGCCGGTCCAATTTGTGTGCACAAATTTACCCTCTTTGCCGAGCAATTCGTATGTGTGTGCACCGAAGTAATCACGTTGAGCTTGAAGTAAATTAGCTGGCAATTTTTCGGCACGATAGCCATCGTAGAAAGCAAGAGCAGCCGATAAAGCTGGAACTGGAACACCCCATAAAACAGCGTGACTAACCACTTGACGCCATGATTCTTGGCACTTGTCAATAGCTGCCTTAAAGAAATCATCCAACAAAAGATTGGATAATTGTGGATTACGAGTGTATGCTTCTTTAATGTTGCCCAAAAATACGCTACGAATGATGCAACCACCGCGCCACATCAATGCAATACCACCATAATTCAAATTCCAATTGAATTCTTTGGCCGCCTCACGCATCAACATGAAACCTTGTGCGTATGATACAATTTTTGAGCAATACAATGCATTTTTGATGTGATTCAAAAATTGAGCCCGATCAGCGACACTAACATTACGTGCCGGACCATTCAATTGTTTGCTAGCGCTAACACGTTCATCTTTCAATGCAGACAAACAACGGAAGAAAACGGCCTCACCGATCAGTGTAACCGGTACACCATATTGCAATGCAGAAATTGCTGTCCATTTGCCAGTACCTTTTTGTCCGGCTGTGTCACGGATACGTTCCAATAAATAACCATTCTCATCTTTGTAGTTCAAAATATCGCGTGTAATTTCAATTAAAAATGAATCCAATTCGCTTTTATTCCATTCATCAAAGGCACTGGCCATCTCTTTTTGGCTCAAACCAAGGGCTTTCATCAAATCGTATGCTTCGCAAATCAACTGCATGTCACCGTATTCAATGCCATTATGAACCATTTTTACAAAATGACCGGCACCACCTTCACCAACCCACTCACAGCATGGATCTGAACCGGATTTGGCAGCAATCGATTGGAAAATATCCTTAATCAATGGCCATGCTTCTTTGTGACCGCCAGGCATCAATGACGGACCATAACGTGCACCTTCTTCACCACCACTCACACCAGATCCAACGTACAAAATATTCTTGGCCTTCAATTCGTCGCATCGTCGGGCGGTGTCTTGATATTCTGAATTTCCACCATCAATAATCAAATCGCCTGGCGACAACAATGGCACGAGTTGCTCAATGAAAGAATCAACAGCTGATCCGGCTGCAAAAAAAAATAATAACAAAAATAATAAATGAACATGTTGGTTGTTTGTTTAAATTACATTGGAGTTTGAGATGGCCGATAATTTTGAATTGATTAAAATTTATGAAGTTTCTTATCAATTTTTCGAATACTCTCGAATTCATTTACTAATGCAGTGGTTTTTATCAAATTAATAATTTATATGAGTAATGAGTCGTGACACTTGCTATTAAATAATCGTTCTTCCAAAAACAAAAATACAAAGATCCATCAAATTTAAGCACCATAAATACCGAAACTGTTTCGGCGAATCGAAACCTTCAACGAAAAACCGCCAAGTAACAACATTCAATATTTTTTACTTTGTCATTAGATTGAATAATCAAGGCTATTTTAAAAACAAATGAAATCGTACAACAAATCGTAGATCAAAATAATGGTAATCAATCGTGAATATGTTTGGAATCAATGCATTGAATCTTAAATCGTAAACACTTTGTACACCTTTTACTTTTGTCCGTCGATTGTGTGCATTAGACACCGTTACCGAATAATTCAAGGGGAAAATGCCAAAAGAAAAGACAAATTGTGGTTCAAGTGACATTTGAATATTAATCGAACAAATATATTCGAATCGTTGAAATTTTGGAAGGTCATTTCAAAAAAATTGCTTGATCATTGCGGTGATCTAGTTAAAAGTTCTACGTGACTTCATACAAACCACACACTACTCGTTTATGTGAATGCAACTGAAGGAAAAAGAAAAACCGCACTCATAGATTAAAAATCAGTAACCAGCGATATTAACGCTAAGGAAAGTGATTGCCGTAGTGACGACATGAGCGGTGCGTATGTGCGCACGCGACTGCACGAAGTACTGTGATGCAAACATATTCATAATCGCGTTAAGTTAACATTGAGTCCGGTCAACAGGGACATTGCATAACACAATTATAGAAAATTAATAAATTGTCGTTGACACGTTTCTAATTTATAATTGTAGTGCGATGTCAACAGTCATGAATTGTAACACTTGAATGACAGCAATTCGAATTGCATTTTGCTTGCGTTTGAAGTACTTACCCTTAACCAAAAGCATGATTTTACGTGGTGTTTTCAATTTATCGACCATATCACGTAGAGAGGTGGCTCCAATGATCTTAGTTCCCTTGGCTTCATTGTTCAAGAAATGCGTAACCTAAGTCCAAACAAAATATCACCACAAATGAGTTAATTGCATTTAAAAAAAACATGTAAACATTGTTCTCTTCAAAATTATTCCATTCATAAAGTAGGAAGTAATTAAACGGCATGTCGAACGTCATTAAATATGCGTTATCAGCAAACAAATGTTCAAAATAAAATGTTTACGTGAATTTACCTTATCAACAGTACGATTATAGGCGCACACAACGAATCCACGTGAATCCATATTCAAAATTAAATTTTGACCCATTACAGCCAAACCAATTAATGCAATATCGGCTTTTCTGTTAAATAAGTAGTAAATAAAAATAAACAATTACAATTTCTCGTGCAAATTAAACAACAGCCGAGAATATTCTAATTTTTAGATTTAAATAAAAAATTGTCAAATAATTTTTTTATTATGATCACTGAAAACTTACTGTGACATTGTGACAGGTGCGAACTTTTACTCAAATATTACACAAAATCAAAAAAGAAATAAATTCTCAATTAGAAAATTCAAAATTAATAGTTTATGCCGTGGAATGTGTGTAAAAATTGTAATGCCGAACAACACTTGAAAACCGAACGCTAGCTAAATCATGCGATGACTGAAGCACAACTGTATCGTATGACAGTAGTAAAATATGACGAAATTCAAAGTGTACAAATGTTGGAAGTCGTCTTGCGAGCTGCTTTCATTTTCGCATGTGTTCGCTGTTGTTGTTGTTATTACATTTGAGAAGCGGGAGCCTAACCATTCGATATCGTATTTACACATAGCACAAGCATGGCACACACATGAAAGTATCGTGCCCATGGAAAGGTCATTAACGCACACCAACACACAATACAAGCGTATAAAGTTTTTAAGCGAGTCTAATGCGTATATCGGACGATCGTACAACCGATTTTCTGTGTTAATTTCCACCGATGATAATTTGTGTATGGCTTTGATTTAGCTATGCGATTCTATGCTGTAATGCTGTTGACCAACGGAATGAAGTGGCACACCGAAAGATTGATGAAAAGGACAGAGAATAAAGCATGAATGTGCTGTTCAATGAATGTACTACGGCACGTATACGTCTGTCGTAAAGAGGTTTTGATTGTTTTTTTTTTCTCTTCGGTATCAGCGAAAAGAAATAAAAACCAAAATCGAACGCCATCTGTTGAGTTTCGATTCGAACCAATCACCCCATTGACAATTTTAAAACATCAACATTGCAATGAATAACATGTGTATGAAAATATACTCTATTTATGCACACAATTTCCAGATTTTAGGAGCCTGGCTGAATGAAACACCAAAATATCACGACAATTTTAAAGGAAAATCAACTTCATTTACTTCTAATCGTGATTAATTTTATTCGTTTTAAATGCTGCTGAATAATAACAAAGGCTACTTCTTGCTCTAATTTATAAAATTACATTTCAATATAAGTCGCCGATTAAATCGTTCAAATATAACTTTTCCATGGGATTTCACATCAAAAGTCACGGAATACATAGAATTGAATGTGATGCATCAATTGATGTCTGACTTACGGATTGATTGGCTTTGATTCAATCACTAGTTTGTCGCTCGAGTAAAGATTTCCAATAATCGTCTATTTCAATACAGAGAATAAATTTCATTTAGCATTCATATTGACATGTCATTCAATTTCAATATAAAAATCCTACCTGTCGTCGGATAACTTTCAAATTTTCATTGGCGAACGCATATTGTTTTTGTATTTCTTCGGGTCGCACGAGAGGTTTGTTTTCTTTAAAAGCATCTTTGATTCGTCGAACGGCATAATTTCTATGAATAAACAAATGAAATGGAATAATATGTCAACAATTTAATTGATGTTACCGTATTTATCGGTTTATCAGTAAGATAAAATGAATCACTTTCAACACATACCTGAAATTATACGATTCGAATTTTTGTGATTCGCGTATTAATTGCTTGTAAATTGACAACACTTGACCTTTTGTCACCGAACCAGTCATCTTCTATGGATCCGAAATTTATACCACGATAAAAGAAATGTTCTTTATCAATGTAATTTCAGTAAGTTTTATGTTATTTTGAACGATTTTGTGCAATCGATGTTGAATATTATGAGCCGTATGGTTTTTGACAGTTGACAGTTCTTCAAGCAGTACGATATACATGTCTCTGTTTTCAGTGCTATCGTTGACTCACTCTAACATACGGCATAGTCGAATTTCGTATAAGGTAACACTTCAGTAAATGTCAGTGAATAGAATCACATGTTTTGGTCACTTTTACCCAAATTCATAAAATGAAGTAAAAAAATCTAGTCGATCTCTTCACACATCCTGACAATATACCGATGCAATAATTGTGATTGTGTGAAAAGTGTGTGTGTTTTTTACATTCGCAATTTCTATGCGAGTGTGTTGAAGAACAAATAAAGAGAAAACGTAATAACAGATTAATGCTATACTTACAATAGCTATTGTATAACACTTACGTCGTAAAATCCACAAAATAACATCAAGTTTTGTGAATGCAATTGTGCACATTTAATGACATTCAATATAGATTTGGCTCTTAACATTTTATGGATCTAGTAGCCACAATGATATTTCTAAAGATATTGCTACCTATTTCCATTTCGAATAGATGCTCAACTATTTGTCTTTCCCTGACTTTTTTTTTATTATGCTACCAATTTATTATGGCCATTTATGAATTCGTTTATAAAAGTTATTTTTTTTTAAATTTTGGTCTTTCTATGGGACTTGTTGAGTAAACTGGATCGGAGAAATTTCAACTAGGATTTAAAAAAAAAAAAAAAAAAAAAACTTTTATTTCGAGTCCTCTGGAAAATACAAATAAATTCATTCACAATTTGAGAAAGTGTCAAAATTACGGCTAACGTAATTAGTTCCACTTGAGCAAATTCAGACATTTCTTTTTAGCTACGTGTATTCAGATCTCTTGAGAGTTGTTGTTATTTCCATGCATTGTTTAGTTTTGTTAAGTTTTTTTTAAAACGAAATAGCACATAATTACATATATACGCCTATAAGTGGTTGTAATGAACATCGGTCATTGCTTGTGTGGCGTTGCCCGGTAAATTTCTGTAAAATAATTGCATTGAGCTGTACGAAGCGCAAAGAATCGGAAGAAAAACACACATCAAATTACACACATCGCCTGGCAAATGCATCACATCCAAGTCGGCAAAAGAATGAGTAAAAGCGAACAAAGTCGATGACAATGCTACGAGAAACGGAAAAACACGGAGAATCAAAAATGATTTATTTGTATGAGCAAACACGCAGAGCCTAGCACAGCGCACAACTACTACCACAAAAGCATGAATGCATACATACTCTCGGTCATTTTGTACTGGATATGTTATTGTAATAGCAACAGACACACAAGTCGATACATTTCTGATATTTCAGCTCGATGCTGGTTCGGGTTCAGTTTAAAAACGAATTCCAATGCTTGTGAATTGCTTGTCCCATTCGCTTTACCTCGTCATTCTGGTCTTTATAGAAATGCCTACTATGCAATATGGCCACGATTTTGTGTTTACGAATATGAAATAACTTACTACATCATTTTCAACCTTCCACAGAAACTTTCTGTGCTGGCTTTGTGGTCACCGATGAATGCAGAAATTCGTTTTCCTTGAAATGCTGCCGAATTATTTTACTGGTTCGCCAGCTTATTGCTGTGTATCGTTTTTTTTTTATTACGTTCTGAAGATCTTCACCACTTGATGAAGTTCTTCCAATTTTATTATCGATGTTGTCCATTTTTTCATCTTCTTTTTTCATTAATTTTTTTTTTATTTTTGCGGTATTCTTATTTCTTGTTTTCCTTTTTATATTCGTGTATGGTGTTCATAATTTTTACGAGCTATAAGTGGTGCGTTCGCCTCAGCACTCAATCTCAAAAGTTAATAAATCCGCTAAACTGGTTCTACAGACCTATAGTTGAAATGAAGTCATCAACAACCAACTAAAGTGCGGACGCCTGCAAAATGCTTCGACTACTCACTCTCCGTTGACTTTTGAGTCAAAAGAGATTAAGTGAATTGACCATAAAATGAAGCATATTCAAATGCGGTATTGATTGCCAATTTTACTTTTGAAAAAATCACATGAATAAAATGATGCGATTTTTATAGACTCTTAAAAGACACGCGCCAAAGGGCATCTCACCAGCTTCTCTATTTTCAGGCTATAAAAAGAATTTGACTAATGCAAAATTGATAAATACTTTTGTCGAAATCTGTTTTGTGTATGAATTAATTCATCAATGCTTGGTTTGAATTCAATTTCAATAGTAGAACAAAAGAAACTTGCTTTTTGTCAAAACTAACTATTTCTTCTTTAAGGACAAAAAACAACAAGTTTCAACATCCATTCGTTTGATAAATAATATTTTGATATTAAACTTATATTTTCAATTCAATGTATTGAAATGGAACATGAAAGTACAGAAAATATCCGTTTATAGAATACATTTTGAAAGACTCATATATTTATCAGCTTTATTTTCTTTTTCCACTTTATTAACAAAATTAAAGCTTCACATTTCTTCGACGTGAAAAAATGTGAAACACAGGTCCCGGGTTAAAGTGAAGATTGTTTGAATAGTTCATGCAATTAAGACAAAAGTTACACAACTCGTTGACATATGGAATTATTAATCTTTCCCATGCTAAATTTCTGAGTCAAAACAGATATTAATTTTGCTTTAAAACAGTTTTTTGATAGTAATCTATGGTAAACAAAAAACCAATTGAGAAGCCTATGAAAATGTGTCCCTTTTGTACATTTTTTGTAATTATGAAATGGATTAGAGTTGTTACGCTTATTTTTTTTATTGAGGCGTTATTGATTTGTTCTCTTCAATAAATAATATTCTTTTATATTCAATTTTGTTGGTTCCAAGCGAAATGTTCACAATTTGTCTACAATTCTACTGAGGGCAAATTGTAATGAAATTGACCGCACATTTCTACTTTTTGTTAGAGAAAATTCATGTTTAGAGTTTTATTAAATACGTGTAGCTTGTTTTTTTAAAAATAAAATACTTGAATTTTAAAAATAGTAAGTTTATGCCAAAATTGTCAGTCATTGCAATAATTTGCAATGGAGATTCCGATGGAATTGAGCATGCTAATCGTAATAATTAAATTTATTAATTTAAAGTATCAACTCGTACATTTTCAAGCTTTTTTTGTACATTTTGAGCGTGATGCATCCATCATCAGTTAGTTTCAGGAAATGCACATCTGAACTGAGAGCCAAAAAGTGTATTTATTACAATAATACAATATTCAAACACTTTCAATAAACAAATTTATTGTTTACTAAAAAATTCACACGAATATCCAGTTAATTTTCATATGTGAATATGGTGAAGTGTAAGTAACTACGCTTATTTCTTGTTCTATGCATCTTCTTCATAATTGATTAAAGATAAACCAAAAATATCAAAAAAATTATAAATAATTGAACTTAATTTCAAATGTGGATCATTTCATAATTCGAATTTCAATATGGTCACTTCGACCACTTGAATTTGACTGAATAAGTTATTAAGCAATTCAAAACAATGAAATATTGCTATCAACCGAATAATCGGTCTAATTTTCTAGACAACATCTTGTACGGATTGGTTTTCGTGGTGACCCAGACTGCAGACTATGTGGCAGAGAATCCAAAACCGCAGCCCATATAATATGCGAATGTGTTTCACTAAGGAACGTTCGTAAAAATGTATTGAATCATATTGGAGCTCATTAGCTTCTTCGAGATAAATAGTATTTAGAAAAAGGTAGATATGTTAAACAAAGCTTGTGACTTGCGTCCAAGCCAAGGTTGTTTTTGGATAAATTGTCCTTGCATAGATGATACTTATTGTAAGCTTGGGATTGTGCAAGGGGTACGAATGGGCGTCTAGCAAAAATTCCTTTTATAGGATCTACCGTTTTGATCCAATAAACTATCATTTTTCCAATTATTGGAGGCTAAAATTTTCGACAGATTATTATGATTTGTTTTTAAATGTTTTGAAATCAGTAAATGGTCTCCTTAAAGACAATTCCAATCAAAGATTATTTTGTTTAAATAATTTGACGTGTACCTAACGAATTTTCTTACCTTTCAAAGAGCATGAATGATAGAAAATTAAATTCTACATAACACTTTTAAATAATTTCCAATGAATTTCTATTGATTTATGATTGGCATGTAATAATAAATTGGAATATTAAGCTCTCGTTCGTTTAGTCCTAAGGCATGAATCGACGGCGTAACACAAAATCAAAATCCGAAATCGAACCAAATTGCTATCTGATCGAATCGTAATTTAAAATTATAATGAAATAGTGTGTCTGAATTCAAAAGCAGTAATCAATCAACAGTTCCTAATTTTATTAAAATGATGCGGTTCAAAGCTTCAGTAAACATTTTGCTAAATTCGCGCTTCGTGAAAAGTAAATTAAAATAACCAAAACAAAACCAAAAAAAACATCAAAAAATTCTGTAACCCAAAGCAATCGTCTCGTGTAAGTGGAGTCAATTACCTCGCATTTGCGCTTCGTGATTTTCTCTTGTGTGAGCATTGCATTTAAATTCACTTTGATCGCAGTATCAGCAATTCTAATACTGATTTATTGTATGGAAAACGGATTGAGAGGTAAAATAAACTACGCGAAGACGACCGAAGTTCGAACAACGAAAAGAAGTGCAAAACGAATCGACGACACGAATAAATGCCGAGTTTGCGCAATGCCTTTGCAAATGAAATGTGAACTTTTTTTTCATTTTCCACTTCTTCTTCTTCTTTTTATTCCACTCTTTTATTTGTTCATTCGTTTTTGCTTCGTTCGTCGTTTTTCGCTTAACTACTGTCTGTGAGCTGTGCTTGTAATTTATTCGTGCTTTTGTTGGCGCTCTCTTTTTTTTCTGTTCCATTATTGTTTCGCAGTAGTCTGATTCGAAGTGAGAAACATTCGAACATGTCATACCAAAATGTATTCGACGGGAATTTTTGCGATGCGCGTTTTTGCATATTTGTTTTCGTCTTTTCTTTCATTTTATCAGTCAACACGTACTTATACGATGTGTACGTATGTGTGGTTGGTATGAACCACTGGTTACAGCGAAAAACAGCCGAATAGAATATATTTATTGTGGGCAATAAAAGTCGTTTCGTTTGGCGTATGAAATATTTATCGCACCAATAGCAATGGCATGAAGCTGAACACTGATTAATGCGCTTTTTTATGGAGAATCTATGTGTGTGGTGTCACAATACATTTGCTTGGTCAGTGCCGAGCTGAACGAGAAATTTTGATTTATCAGATGAAACGCATTGAAATGTCGCCAATGTGGAAAATATGCAAACCGATTACAATCTTTGACTTTTCTGGCACGATGACAGGCAATCAGATTATTGATGCATGTTAAAGGAAAATGTGAGTGTTTTTCATTTACAAAATAGTTTTATTGAATTTCTTTGGAAAAAAAAAATTTAAAATTATTTTCAAATGTTATTTACGTTCAGAGCAAATTTTTGTTTGAATGTTAATAATTTTTCTGTTAATTTTTATTTATTTAAAAATAATATATTTTCGAATAAGCCGCCATTTTTTTTATTGAAAAAAAATGTCAAGAAATTCAATGGAAAAATACATTTGAAAGAGAAATTAAATGGTTGATCATTTTAATCATCCAAAACCTTATACGGATTCAAAATACCATTTGGATCCATGACACGTTTGAATTGTTTCATCAAATCCAATGCTTCCTTTTGTTTGACAGTTGTCAAAACTTTTTTCTTCTCAAATCCGATTCCATGCTCAGCGCTTATACTTCCCTTCAACTTTGCAGTGAATTCATAAACAAATGGTTCAATGCGATCGTGAAGTTCCTCATTAAAATCATCAACCATAATGTTTATGTGTAAGTTTGAATCGCCTATGTGTCCAAAGCCACAAACTTCTTCAACTTCATTGCCGAAACGTTCTCTCAATGCTGGCACAATATCATAAAA
Organism: Aphidoletes aphidimyza; assembly: GCA_030463065.1. Lineage (NCBI taxonomy): Eukaryota > Metazoa > Arthropoda > Insecta > Diptera > Cecidomyiidae > Aphidoletes > Aphidoletes aphidimyza. The sequence goes on from CM059999.1 coordinate 12,348,796, forward strand.
ATGCGCAACTGGCACAGAAATATCATATTTATAGAAATACTTTTCTTTCAGTAAAGATGTGGCAATTAACTCCCGAATGCTCCAAATCTGTGCGACTTTACTTGGTTCGCTCGTTACAACTCCGTCCTTAACCACACCACGATCCATCACCTTCTCCAGAAAACTGCTAACTTTCTCTTCATCATGCTGCGAATTACTACCGGACGTTTCGAGTAGCATATAAAATGGATACTCTCCAATCGGTGAGCTGGTAAAATGTAAAATTGTCATAACAAAATGTGAAAAGCTTAAAATTTGGTACAATTCCGTAAAATTGTCTCATTTACTTCAAATTGTAATAATTGGTGCTCATTCGAAACGAAAGTTCATCCATTAGTTCACATGCCGATAAAATTTCGCCCAAATCTTGTTTTGCAGTCGAATATGTTTTCAGAACATCATCAAAACTGTTCAAACCTAAAGCAAGAAAGTCAATTGTTTCAACACCACAAAAATACAAACCAAATATTCAAAACTAACCAACAAGTGCTACATTTAAAGCCTTCGATGCGGTTGGACAAGCTATTGCTAGCTTCGTAACAACTCCAAGTGTTCCTTCAGATCCAATGAATAAATGCTTGAGATGATATCCGGTATTATCTTTTTTAAAGTTTGACATCAAATCAATAATCGTTCCATCAGCCTTAACCGCTTCAACACCCAATACATTTCCATGTAAATTTCCGTATCTCATGAGTCTTAAGCCACCCGCATTAGTTGAAACATTACCACCAATGTGGCACGTTCCTTTTGCACCCAAATCAATTGGCATGATAAGATTGTGTTGCAATAAATGTTCTTCCAATTTTTCCAATACGCATCCGGATTGGCACACCAAAATGCCAGCCGTTTCATCGACATGCTCGATGTTATTCATAAGCTGCATCGATAAAATGATTTCATCGAAAATTGGCGTTGTACCAGCTACTAGACCAGTATTTCCACCTTGCGGGCACACGGCCAATTTACGTGCATTACAATGCTTTAAAATTGATGAAATTTCTTGAGTTGTTTTTGGTTTTAACACCAATTGACTGCTGCCACGATAGCTGTAATAAAAATCCATGTTGTGTAATTCAATGTCGTTCTGGTCGGTGATGCATCGATCCGGAGATAAAATCGATTCGAAGTACTTTAAATCGTCATTTGTTATTGTGGCATAGTCTCCACGCTTCACCGAGTATCTGTCCTTGAAATTGGTAAATATGCAATTGAACATCGAAAACCATGTTAATGGAAAGAACTTGAATGCCAAATTTATGGAAAAAAAATTAAATTGATATATTTTTTTTAATTTACTCTGGTCAATTCCGGTAATGCTCCCGAGGTTCGGTAACGAATCAATTGACTTGCACCAAAGCTTAACCGACTAAATTGTTTCAGAGGCGCAATTTTCCTAAACATTTTTATCGTTCACCTGTGAATTTCTGTAAAATGTGTGCATTTTTTTTAAACAAAATTACAATTTTCGAGATTAATAAATAAATAGTAAGAAAGACAAAAAAAAGCGATAGAGATAGAAATATTCAAAAATATATAATTTGACTGCCATCTAGTCTCATGCACCATAAATGAAGCATAATATTGTGCCCATTCTTTTTTTAGCAATTTTTCGAGAATTAAAACCAATCTTCAATATTTTTTATCTTTTATTATAAAAATACCATATTAACCCCATGCACAAATTGACTATATAAAGTGGTTTATAGTTTCCCAATTCCATAGCGAGTTCACTTCACATCTAAGTTCAAATGAAAAATTATTTATTTCCGAGTAAAAGTTCTTATTTCACTCTAATATAAAATCTTATGTAAAAAAATGAAGTTGCCAAGACACGATGAGCGTGTTTTCACTGTCATCTATTGATTTGTTTTGTAGATAGAGGTGAACATTTCAATAGCTATCTCTGGGTAGCACTTTATACGGATTTAAAATTCCATTTGGATCCATCACCATTTTCAATTCTTTCATTAAATTCAGTGCTTCCGGTTGTTTGGAATACTTCAAGTATTTTGTTTTCAGGAAGCCAATACCATGTTCAGCACTGATACTACCACGCAATTTCGACGTATATTCATAAACAAATGGTTCGACTCGCTTGTAGATTTCGTCATTAAATTCATTGCACGAAACATTCAAATGTAAATTAGAATCCCCAACATGTCCATAGCCACATACACGAATGGCCAAATCACCTACTCGCTGTCGCATAACCGGCACAATGTCATAGAAATGTGACAAAGGCAACGATATATCATACTTGAAAACGTATCTGTGAATATTATTGACATTGTATAAAATTCTCCAACGATTTTTTTTTTTTTTTCAAATAAAATTACAAAATGAAAATTTCGTACCCCTCTTTTATGAGAGCTGTTGATATAGTTTCGCGTAATTGCCACATTTGTGCAATTTTACTCTTTTCACTCGTTACAGTTCCATCGAGAATATCACCTCGATTCATGGCCGCTTCAAGGAAATTGCTTATTTTTTCTTCATCATGTGCATGATTACTGCCCATTGTTTCGATGAGCAAGTAAAATGGACACTCGGAAATCGGTGAACTATGATTTGAATGTCCAAAAAAAAATGTCAATAAAGAAAGGAAGAAAATGATAAAATTGAAAGAAAATGTCGAAAATATGACCAATGAACGACCAAAAATTACTTTAAATTGTACTGTTGAACATTGACTTCGAGCGATGCAGCATCGATAAGCTCACAAGCCGACATAATTTCGCCGAGATCTTGTTTTGCGGCCAAAAATGTTTTCAATAATGCATCATAACTTTCTAAACCTAAAGAGTTTGTGAATGAATAGAAACTTATCAATTCCCAAATTTTAAAATACCATGCCAATAAGAGATTGAATGATTTGCAACTAACCAAGGAAAGCAACATTCACTGATGGTGATGCAGTAGGGCAGGCTATTGATAACTTTGTGATAACTCCAAGTGTTCCTTCAGATCCAATGAACAAATGCTTGAGATGATATCCGGTATTATCTTTTTTGAAATTTGACATCAAATCAATAATCGTTCCATCAGCCTTAACCGCTTCGACTCCCAACACATTTCCGTGTAAATTCCCGTATCTTAGGAGTCTTAATCCGCCAGCGTTTGTTGACACATTACCACCAATATGGCATGTTCCTTTCGCGCCCAAGTCAATCGGCATGCAAAGATTGCGTTCCGATACATGTTCTTCCAATTTTTCCAATACGCATCCGGATTGGCACACCAAAATGCCAGCCGTTTCATCCACGTGCTCAATTTTATTCATGAGCTGCATTGATAGAATAACTTCATCAAAAACGGGCACCGATCCACCAACTAAACCAGTATTTCCGCCTTGTGAGCATATCGCCAGCTTTCGTGTATTACAATGCTTTAGTATTGCTGACACTTCTTCAGTGGATTTTGGTTTCAATAGCACTTGACTGTAACCGCGCACAGCTCCAATAAAGTCAATGTTATGCGCTTCGATATCACTTTGGTCGGTAATGCACCGTGATGATGATAAAATCGCTTCGAAACACTTTATATCGTTATCATTAATTGTGGCATATTCACCTCGCTCGACCGGATACCGGTCCTGATATTATCACCAAAAAATTGTCAGTTAAAAAATAAAGAGAATTTGTGAATTTTACCGACTTTCAAAACACTTGGAAGCTATCAAATGGAGAATATATTTACTTTTGTTAAGTCTGGTATCACTTTCGATGATCGATAACATCTTTTAAATGAATAAAAATTGACATTTCCACATTTTGACGCAAGATTTACGAGCGATATTGATTTACGATACATTTTGTTCATGAAATTTTTGCGTCCTGTAAACAAAAATTTCAAAATTTAGATTCAAACATTGCTTTAAAAGAACAGTTTTTAGACTTCCATTTTTCCTCGAAGCATTTTCCAATATTATTTACATTTAGATCTAGTGATTAGTCAACTCAATAGAGTTTGCATGCATGTCTTGTGTGCGGTTATGTTTTGTGTGTCTTAAATAATTTTATTGATTGTGAAAAGGTAACGCAAACAAATGATATTGATTAAACATTCAATCTTTACAAGCAAAACCAAGCTCATGATGAAAGCGTTTAAAAATGAAAATGGTATAAAAGAGTGTAATTTATATTCGAGTAAAACTCGACAAAAAAGTAAAACTACATGAAAAACTGTATTTTCTGAATTTCCCAAGGTCTCTTGTCAAGCTAAAATGATTTATAGAGCTCAAGCACATTCATTCATCAAATCGTATCAAACGGCGCAAAAAGTTGGAAAAATCAGCAACTCTTTAGTTTTCTGATGATAGAGTCTGTGTCTTTTGTTGACACGGGACACAGAATTGTTTCTCGTCGTCTGTCAAAATATGAAAATTGGATGGATTTTTATTTTTTATTCATGAGTAGAGTATAGCAGGTCGCGAAGAAACTCCTTGTGAGACGATTCCAATGCAATATATCTGTATGGCATAAAACACAAATATTCTTTGGTGACATGTCTCATTCAACAACATCTGGATGTTCTCAAAAGCTGTGCGCGCAATCTGCGTACGTGCATGTGACACACTGAACACAGATTCGAAGCATCTTTCAACTCCATTCATTTTGTCAGTGTTGTAGCTGTAAACATTTTCATAGCAAATGGCTGTTGGGCGATAAAACATCCATTTTAAAAAAAAAACGTCATATACAAAGGGAAGGAAGAGCTAGCTTTAAAACGGCTCATTCAAACGACACAATGGCAACAAAACAAAACGGCAGTCTCAACGTAGCGAATGAACGTAAAAGAAAACGAAGCGAAACGAAATATCGAATAACAACAATAAATTGAGAGAATGAAGCGTAAAAAAAGCAGAATTCGGCATTACAAAATCGGTTTGAGTGTGATTTACCAGGCACCAAAAATACATGCAATGAAGGTTTGGCAAACAAATGCAACGCGAAAAAAATCAGCAAACAAAAAATCAAAAATATATGCATAAAAAGTGCCCACCGAAATGAGAATGGTAATTAAATATTAATAATTTTCTTAATTTGTGAATAATTTTCGAACTACGCATGAACGTAAAGTTTTACAAAATGCTGATTAAAAATTGGCAGCCTAATGAAATGTTCGTGAAAGTATCTTTTTTTTTGGTGGCCGACAAAAGTGTTTTTTTTTTTCTTGAACAACGACATTAAACGAAATATGAACATAAATTCGTGTTCGCTTATGCGATATACTCATACATTTGCAGTGGCTTCGTTTTCCAACATTGCACAATACCATTGAAACTCGAACTTCGCTTCGTACAAATAAAAAAGTATGAAGCACGAAGTTGTGAAAAGTAATAAAACTGATGCTCCGTTTCATGCGAACGCTCGTTGTCAAAGCGGTTGGTGTGAAAAGGAACGTGTAATATACTTGAATTGTTCGCTTGCCCGAGCATTTTGTAGAAAATATCCGAACGGCGTTGTGTTTGTAGTCTCATCATTTTAATGTTTCAAAATGAACCAAAAGCAGTACACACACACACACAATGTGACTATGAATACGCTCCCCACCATTGCGACCGTTTGCACCAAAACATACAGCCATTGCGATATTGATGCACAGCTCGTATAATACAGGCAGATGTATCTGTACGTTGTTGTGAATCTATATGAGGGCATATGACTTGGTTTCACTATGAAGTCCATATCGTATTTTGAGTGTTCCGCCCCACTCCAAGCAAATGTACACATTTACGAATACGACGCTACTTTTTGTTCGACTTCGTTTCACACTCTGTTCATTCGATGGCACTCACACACTACACACAAAATGTTCAAACAATACAATCGAGACGAGCGTTTGAAATTCCCCCGTTTTAAAACCTCTCTCATACGCACACACAAACACACACACATACACACGAGTCCATCACGAACATACTCGTTCGGTTCAATTGCTGTGCTTCGGAACTCTTTGCACCTTTTGTTTGGTAAATGCGTGCGTATGAGACACATGAAATCGTATGAAAACCGATTTGCGTGTTTGTTGTATGCTGTTTTGCTTTGAGCACCAGAGAGTGTCAGAAAAAAAATGAACGAACGCCTCGGATTGGATGATTGATTTCATCCAATTGTACAAAAGCTGGGGTATGCGCAACACATCACAGCTCCAATACATGCATAACACCAAGTGAACGAGTCGAACTGGTAAAAGATACGAACCAACAGAGACGACAACTTCACAATAAAACAGTCACAAAGTTGTTGGTAAAGCAAAACGTACGTGAAATTCGTATCATCCGTGGCAGCCACACAGCAAGAGTAAATTCAGAGAAGATAAACCAGCTAGTTCATATTGGACTTTTGAAGGTATGTCATTTCCACTTACCACATAATATTCTATTAATTAGTTTACAATTAGCTAGATAGTTATTATTAAGAAGCTTCTCTGAAGTACAATTTTCTAAAAAATCACAGACAACATTCCAAATTATCATATTTTGATCACAGAAACTCCAAAGGCTTTTCATTGGGGCCAAGTGATTCAAAATCCTGGCCTCAGTCGATCCTCTTTTTCAATTGACTTCGTTTACACATTTTGGTTGAGGTCGTTCCATCGCTTTTCGTGCTAATTTCACATGCACATATCGTTTTCGCTGTTTTTGTTATAATTTTAAATTGCTGACTTTTTGTTGTTGTTGTTGTTGGAAAGCACAGCAATTGATCGTTTCGATTGTATGGTTGGATTTGTACGTTTGTATGTATGGGTCTTTGTCTGTGAACAACAGCAAGCAAACGTTGGATGGATAGAAAGGGCGCCGAGAGAAATAATTTGAATGGGAATTGGTTTCTAGTGGCTAGCTTCGTTGTGTGTGTGCCATTGTCGCATGTGTATGAGTAACCGTGTGTTCGTTGGATGAAACGACCGTTCGGGCGATGTATAGAGAGTGTATGTGCGCTGAACATGTTCATCCGAATATAGACTCGGGCGTGCAAGTGGGATACGTACATCGTACACGGCAATGCCATATGCCCGTGTGTGTGTGTGTGTTCCTGTGTGTATGCGAGCATTGGATTGTTTCGATTTTCTTTTTCATGCGATTTTCTTTAAACACGGCACACAAACGACGATAAGCGCGTACCGATGTACCCGACTTTTGCTTGTTGAAGATGAAACACAGACGTTTTTCGTTAGTTGGTATTTTTTTGTTGTTGCAACAACACAGCATAAAATTTACGCAATAAACGTTCGTTCTTTTTTTTGTTCATGTCTCAATAAAATTAATTAAATATGTGTATCATATTTTAGTGCATTTTTAAGCCAACCCAAGTCATTTATTCCTGGCCCTGGGACACTCACTTACAAGGCATAACATTTTTATGGAAATAAATTCGGTGAGTAAAAAAATATATATATTTTTATTTTTTTATTATTTTTATAACGACCCTAAAAAAATTTACAACGAAAACCTCTTCGATCTCGTGAGTAACATAAATTGAACATCGAGTATCGGCTGCGCGATCAATCTTCTTAAATATGTTTTTTTTTTCGTTTCTGTTTTGTCTCTCTTCTCTTCTTCGTTCCTTCTCTTCTTCGTTCCTTCTCTTTTGCTTTCTTCTCTTATTGTGTGTTGTTCCCATTCGCTTTAAACGTTTGCCTCGTTCGTTCGCTCGTTTACTCTATTTCATTCGTTCGGCATTGCACAGCAAAGCCACATATCAACGTTACATGTATTAAATATATATTTGTGCTCTTACTCGCTACCGCTGGATATACGTATTTGTATATAATATTAATAACATCAATTTAATAGGGTTGAATGTATAGTCAATTGCTATTGTTCGACTTCGCCTCTCTCAGTCTCTCGTTCACTGTCATTGCACTGAATATATTTTGTGCGTCTCTATTTAATGCCATTGTACATAGAAAAGAACCAGCACATGCGCACTCGTACACTCACATTCACACGACACGTATATAAATATGTGTATACACAAAGAAGAAAAAAAAAGCATCCGTTGTTACATTAGCACACTACGGGTACCGAACCCAAAAATGTTGTAGCCGAATGAACGCATGTTCAATTTGAAAATGGTTCAAATTGTATAAATTAAACTCTAACAACAACTGTACATAACAATTAACTTTCAATGAAATCCCGCTTATGTATCCCATTCCTACGCTATTGCATTGGATGAAGTGGGATGGATTCAATTTGGAATAGAGAGAGCGAAAAAGAGACAGACCGAAATGAAAGAATAATACACAAAAACCGAATTCGAAACCAGCAACCGTAAAGCGAATGTGGATGAACAAACAGACGGAAAAACTCACACTCGCCGTCAAAATGCTTCGAGTGCTTTCAAATATACGAAATATGTACTAGAATCGATGTGGTGTTTCGTTGTAGTACTCGATTGGGTTCTATTTTTTATAAGGAATTTATAGAAGAGGAATTCGTTTTTTCACAGAATTATAGGGCTTTTAGATCTTGCAATACTTTTTATGAATTTTAATATAAAAAAAAATAAATATTTTAATTAGTCAAAAAGTTATTTGGCCAAGATATCAATCAACCAAATTTAACGTACCAGATTTTTGAAAAGGAAGAAAATTATAATTGAATAGTTAGGTTTTTTTCAACTAACAGTTGGAATTCGGTGAATTCGTTTTGTTGCTCGAAGGTAAAAAGATTGACCCATTGGTCTTGTAACCACACCGCAACCTAGTACGTTCAAACCGTCCATGGCTCATGGGTTACTCAGCAATTGTTGTTTGATTTTAGGATACGCACCAAATGCATTTTCCAAACATAATTTATATAATACACAACAGACTTATCTATTCTCGTGTGCCCACACCACGAATAGAATCATAGCCGAAGCCCAACGAAATTCATTCGCTGTGGCTATGTTCTATGGTATTGCTTCTACAGTTACATGATATTATAGAAGTGTTTAAACCATAAAAAATGTATGTGCCAGAAACAGAAAATTTCCCGATTCGTGCACAAACCATCCACACTCAGCTCAGCGGCATTCTCTCTGTATGTCATTTTCTCTTTCTCTCTTTGACTCTCTCGTTCTCTCTATCTGTTTAATATCATACATTAAGGCACATCGCGCGGGCTCAATCTAGAGCTGTAGCACCGTCAGCAACAATGCATTGACTCCTATAGTATACAATTTTGAAACGGAGCAGAACCAATGTTGGAACATATATCGGTTGTGTACAGCGAGTAGCTCGAATGTAGTCGCTGTATATGTTTGTACACTGCAGGCCCTTATTCTCTCTTCTCTTCTATTTGGTGTGTGTGTGTGTGTGTGTGTGTGTTTTCCTCTATCGAATTCATTTGAAGCGTTTTTCATGAACGAAATTCTAAAGGGGAGTTCGATATAGTCGATGTAATGTGTCTGCTTTCTTTTATTCGTTCAAAGTTTTGCTACAGCACTCTCTGTGTGCCGTTTGCGTTGGCTTCGAATATTTACTAAAATATTATTATTATGTTTTCTTATATTTTTGGTTGTTGTTGCTGTATTTTTGTGCTTTGCGTTCCGTTCGTTCCGTTCGTTCGTTCGGTCTTTTTCCATACAATTTTTGTTGTTGTTGCTGTCATTGTTGTTGTTTGCTCTTTGTATACATCGCACATTCGCTTTAGTTTTTTTTTCTTCTTCGTTATTCTTCAATATGTTTCTTTCTTGTCTTGTTCACAATTCACACACATGAAATGGTTTGAGAGCAAAATTGTCTATCTCTGTTTATTGTTCGCTTGTGGATTTTGGTACGAGCGAACCGCTCTATCATATTGTGAATGCTTTCGTGCATTCCAAACAGTATTATCGACGGACGGCATAGCAAACACAGCAACAGAGATGGCAAATGAACAGAGCCGACGAATAGATGTCTGTGACTGAAACAAAAAGCCACACTCGGTGCTGAGAGAGCACATAGAGAAAAGGCAGCTCGACACACTCGGTTGATTTGTTTTTTAAACAACAAAAAAAAGAGAAGAGTAGTAAACCGAACAAGAATCGAATCGTATAGTTGTTGTTGTCGCCTTTATTCTTGGCTCTTTTTCGATTTACTTGTTTTTCTCTCTCTTCGTTTTTCCTCTTCTCAACGTGTGTACTTTTTCATGTCGCTTTTTCTGAGCATTTTTGTTGTTGTTGTTGTTGTTTATTTGCTCTCGATTTTTTTTCCTCTCCTGTTTGTCTTTTCTTGAACATTACTCTTCCACAATTTATTCATTTGGCCACTTTTTCTGTGACTTGTTTTTATTAAAGCTCCACACTCACACAATTTGAATTATGATCATTGTGAATTCGAATGCATTTTATCTTATCCAATTTTGATATTCAGTTAGCGCTGCTGAAAACAGGAACGCACTTGCCACCAGACCAAATTTGAAACTTTACATTTGGTTCGATGCCGGTATTTTTTTTTCAGTTTGTCGGAGTTGTTGATTTTTTTTTCTCAAACACGCGAGCAACAATCCTTTTACCACTTTGACATGCTAACGAGTGCTGCGATGTCGACGCACGTCATTACCTCTTTTTTCACTTGAACGTGCATGAAAAAAAGGATGGTATATTCTTTGGTGTTTTTTTACCGCTTTTCCGGAAACCATAATTAAAATTTAAATTAAGCACCAAGTACAGCACCTTTTTTTTCAGTCAGTTCACGACTGAGAATATAAATCTATCACATCAAATTTTAAAGCAAGTCTTTTTGCTTGGCACATAGCACATCCGCAATTTTTTTTCGTTATCGCTACTGTTTCAACCCATTGCATCTCGTCAAGAGACAGCATTTCACTTGATAACGCCATTGCGTTGCCATAGCATTACTGTTATCCGTGTTACACCACTACCGTTTATGTGCGTAACATACCGACAAATTAGGTTTGTTTTGGTTATTTTGTTCCCCCTTATTGTTGTGTGCACCATTCACGCTCACCATAGCGGTATAGCATGGCATAAGCCGAACGGAAGATCTTATCACTCTATGGTCTCATACATTCTATAAAGTGTATCACATATCCATTGAATGTGCTCAATTTTGAGGCTGTTTGAAACTTTAAATCAACATATTAACTTTAAGGCTGTCTTTAAAGTGTGCTATGTGTTGCATACAATTTTTATGAGCCAACATATTTCAATTATATCATGCTTTCCGATATTCCAGGCTGATGATTGATTTTCATTAATGTTGCAATTGACAATATATCCATAGAATGGATTGCATTCATTTTTCATTTCAAACAATTCTCAAGCACGACAAGAATGGTGTCGTGCAGTGCACTGATGAACAGAACGCAATGCTGTCTTATGTACGTGGATTGTGTTACTCAATTGGAGTGGTTGTCTTAATTGTAGTCCATACACACACAATACCGACTCGCTTTATGACTTCGAAATAATTTATGAACCGATCTGGTGTTTCAATTATCATTTCATTGGCTTTCGTCCAGTCCAGCTTTCAACCATTAATCTTCCTTTCACTTTATTGATTTTAAGTTATTAAAAATGTAAATCAAGACATCAACGCTTGTCAGTCAATGGGAGATCTCTTGCTTAAGTTGTTTACTTGATTCGGATTATTCCCATTTGTCTTAAGAAATGCTTGAAATGTAACAAAAAATCGAACATATATTGGACCATATTCGTCAACACTTCTAAGAGCAAAATGTTCGAAATCTATAATCGAGCACTGAAACTGATTTTCGTTAGGACTATCGTTCACACAATAAAAACCGACGGCATTTCAATGTATCTGAGCAGTTCTTGTGTACGCTGCTCATTGAAGTGTGAAACTAATTTTAAAATTCGAAAATCGTAAGTCGCATAAAATCGGTGACCTTTTTTTTACGTCTCTCAAGTGCTTAAAATGAAGTAACGCGCAAGAAGAAAGTCTAAGAATTAATCATGGTTGTTGTTGTTGTTATTGTTGCTTTTTGTCAAGTTTCCAAGTGTAACGAACTTACCGACTCAGCAATAATTGAATTCGAATTTGGCATACTTGCCAGCCAGCCAGTCAAATCAAGATGCAATCAGTCATTGCTTTTGTATGACAACATCATAGCAAGTGATTCTACGAAACATGCTGATGTATTCTTGTGGATTCGTGTTATATTTCTCTTTTAATTTCCCAAAGCAAAGTGGAAAGATGCTAAGCGGAACAGCGAATTATGTTGAATTACATCAGAGCGTGAACGTGATTTAATCCTCGACCGGCATCAAGTACTGTGTGCGATTGTGTTGAAAGAGATGGAATGAGAAGGAAAAAAAAGCATGTGCACATTTTCCCACTTCATTGTGACTGGTTGACTATCACGATACAAAAAAAAAACAAAACTGGCATATTATTCGTTGCTTCTGCGCCTAGAATGTTTCATTTACTGTGGCTACACACTCAGCCCGACTCACAATTTCAATTTCAATGGATTTGATTGTCATAGTCATTTGGCATTGAGACACACCGTTTTCATATAATACCAGTTTACCATAATAAGCAAATAACATGATTCCTTTTACGTCTGCACCGAACTGAATGCCAATGAAAATTTGAATACACACAGCTCAGTTCGTTTAGCGACATCGGAATCTATCGAACTACGAACACATTTAGCTCGGTGATGAAACGAGCAAACAAGGCAACAGCATCAATAACGATATAACCTCTCCCGCATTGGTGTCGCTGTTACAGCCAATAATCATCAATTCATTCAGTTTATGATCTTTGGTGTGTTGGGTTTGCAATCCAGGCAATAACAGCACATGATTACCACTATAATAATAAAATGATTAGCCACAATAATGCCGCACACATTCTCTTCGAGTGTGTCTTTTTCGCTTCACTCTGCTCACACATGTACGCTCTTTGTGGCGCTCGCTACAGACTGAACACACAAAACAAAAAAAAGCCAAAACGAACGATTCGATGCGAACACATCGAACAATAACACAATAATACACTCATGCAATAATTATTGGTTAGGTTAGTAATTTCGGTTCAAAAATATGCGTTTTTCTATAGTAGCTGTATCGTGTTTACCTTTTCACATCGTTTCTCTGTGTTTTCACTACATTGGTATCGTATAGTTAATATGTGTGTTATTGGAGCTGCAGAGAAGAGGGCAACATCAACAGAAAAATTAAACAACATCACAGACAAACAAGTACACTCACACACATAAAAACACACCGTTTCAGAGACACATCACCACAATGAAGATGTGTCACACATTCGACTGTGTTAAAATAATATCGCCCGTTTCGATCTCTCACAGACGCAAATGAAAAATGAATGAACAAACAGCTTGATAATAAAGATGTACCATAAATTTGATCATTTTATTTTCTATCCAATCCGAATCGGTCGGTGTGTATTTGTGTGTGCGTCCATGTGTGAGTAGTTGAGCGATGATAGTGAGAGAATGAGCACTGAATAAAGGAAAGCATCGATTTCGGGCTGGTTTCTCAAGAAATCTCTCTTGCGTTGCCTTTTACTTTGCACCGATACCGAATCTGGTTACCGTGTATCACCCCAATAAAATTGTTTTATGGAGATTTTCGATAATGCCACTTTATAGTTACATCATATACCTGTTGTTGTGACTCGTCTCAACGTGGTCGTAGGTACGAATACTTTTATTTCTTTGCTTCTCTTTCGTTCCTTTTTTCCATTTTTAAGTTGTTTTTTTTTCTTCTTCATTTATTTCTCTGATAATCGATTTGTATTCTGCTGATGTGTTTTAACAAAAAAAAGTTAACCATTCCTTTTTATTTTCTATTGAGTCTTTTTTGTATCCCTTGAAAGTCATTAATTATCATTTTCTTCCAGTTATTTTTTTCCGTATGCACTTTCTCTGTGTAAATTGTTTTTTTTTTCATCTTGATTGTCCTCTGACTTCGTTTCTTTTTGTGTCTTGTGCGTATACATAGGACTTGTATTGTTTTTGGTTTTTGCTCCACTTCTCATTCAATGGCTAACAATTCCGATTGGCAAGGTCTGCCCATATGCACTTCGCAATTCGCAAACGTAAATAGCTCAGCATGAAACAAACAAGATACATTCAAGTCCTTGATAAAAAAAACAACAACAACAAAATGAGGAACTAGTTTGTCAACAAAGGTTCAGTTTGACTCATTTTAACGCTTACACACAGACGCGCACACTATGGTCATACATCTTGGTGACGCATTTGGGTCAACGGCGAAAATATTTTGAATACGAAAACCGTGTATTTTATAGTGTTGGGTAAATACCCACGTTAGTTCAAATAAACTGTTGCATTTTATTTGTTTGAAAATCTTTTGGTTTATTTATCACTCTCTCTTTGCGTCAATTAACCTTTTATTGCTTGAGACTGTTGCTATAAATGATAAGTTATTCTAACACATAAATTTTTCATTTGCGCTTATCAAGTGATATATTTTAAAGCTCGTGTACTTGTAGGTGATAAGTTCGAGTGTTTCAAATGAAGAACATTCCGTTTGAACATCAACAGTGACACAGCACATGCCTTATCACTAATTTACTTAATATTTATTCATTTGAAGAAACAATGAAATGCGCTAACAACTGGTGGACATGCAAGGGTTAACATTTAAAGATGACTAATTATCTTGAAGCCATTTTTCTCGAATTGTTTAAATTCCATTGCCCTTTCAACGCTGTTTATTTTTCATTCACAATATAATTTAATGACATTAATTCGAATAACACGACAATAGCTGTGCCGTTCACGTATGCATTAAAGTCACACTAACAAATAACACAACGAAAAACAAAAAGATTCTGCAGGCACATTGACACAATCCGCTTGAAAATCTGCACTAAGTATAGAAATAGGCAATACGAAACCAAAGCCAAAAAAAAAAACAGTCAAACAGCTGACACACGCACTACGCATACATTCACAGACAAAACAAGACACATTTGATGCATTGCACAGAGACGATACAAATACCACTTACTTGCAGTAATACAAAGGTTGACGGTTTTCTATATGTGACACGCAAATTTAAATGCCAAAACTTGAATTGTCGTTTATTGTGCGAAATAAATGTGTTGTACAACTCTTACACGCACACGTACACGAAAAAAAAACCAATTAAAATTCTAACTTGCAATAAAAACACGAAATAATTTTCACCTTAAATTTCTTTTCATATGAAACGAAATGTCAAATGTGACGTTGTGTATGGAAAACATACGACTGAATTCAACGTTTCAGGAAATTTCTAAATAAAGACAATATTCAAATGTCTTTGTTGACACGAAAATAATCAAATGTCTGATACGGAGACCACAATTATTAAAAACATTTCAATGGAAGTGAATTTGTTGTAGAAAATAATACACGAAAAGCACAGTTTTGCTCGTCGTCGGTGACTCTTCTTCGATACATGTAATTTTTTTTTTGACGTTTAATCATACGAACGCGTTGTTGTGTGTACACTGTCGGTGAACGCGGGCGCATGTGTTCGCCTCTATACATATATGAACGCGTTGTATGAAGCGTACACCAAGCCGTTTCTCGGCTATTTGACGTACGGTGTGTGCTAGTGTGCGGTGTGACTGTGCTTATGTATGTGTATTCGGTTGCTTTCCATCGACGATTTGATAAAAACGATGTTCACATGAATCGCACGTATATTTGGAAGAAGACTATATTTGATGATTCGGAATGAGAGACCAACGCAAATTCACCGAAATGAATCAAGCGAACAGCTTTTTATTGAAGACCTAGAACTGTTCGACTAACTGTTTGCGGTTTTCAATGAAATTGAAGCGAGCAAAATAAAATTCGAAGACAACCTCTGTTCGGATAGATAGTTCAATAGAATTGTTCAATTCGGCAAATTTTAAGACAATCGATACTGTATCCTATTTTCAAGGCATCTCAATTCCAAAAGTTTTCTACATTTTATGTAGCGGCACTATCGCTTTCATGTAGTAATTACACCAAAAAACCGAATCCAAAAAGTTTTAACAAATGTTATCTGAATCTTAATTTTTGGCTGTCGCGGTTTAACTCGTTCTTACTTTCTCACCGACGTGATAATTAGTTCTGCATGTTCAAGTGAAATGCAAAAATGTGTAAAATATCGCTCCATCCATGTAGCACGTACACGTACAATGTTGTACAAGCACATGTATCATAATGTTACATTTATCCATTGTTTTAAATTCCATTGTAATGCTGTGATTGCACCAAACAATCCAACTGCTATTCGATTTGCTCTTTTTTTTCGCTTCACGAACACAGCAATTGCACACTCTCCCGAATTATTTGTTGATTTTTTTCTTGTATTTTATTTTATTTTAAATTACATGCAATGCTATTTTTTTGTCTTGATCCGCTTAAAACCTACGTTGAATGCGATACCATTTCATAGCCACCAAAGCATATAGAAAATATGTGATGCGTCTATTGCTATGTATACGCAACGTTGTTTGCTTCGCGTTGCCTTTTTTCATCGTAATAAAATCAAAATTCTATAAATACTTGCAAACGATACGGTGTGCACCACAGTACACAATAATCATCATCATCTATCTTATTCGCTCTCATTCGCATCGCACGGAAATATCGCACGAAGCCGAAGGCGATAAGCAACCGCTTTCGAATAGGCTGGAACGGGACGGAACGCGTACAGTGCAAGCGAAATGGATAGAGTGTGTGTGTGTGTGTGTGTGTGTGCCGCACACACACATGCATTGGTTGGTCTTTGTTTCCAAACAACATCAAGTATATTGTAGACATTCGTTATTGGGACAACTCACAACTACTGCATGCACATTTATACGGCTGAAAATCGGAATTTATTTACGTCACCCAAGATATTCTGTCGTCTCGGCAATCACAGATAACGATTTTCCGAACAATGTTCGATATTGAGGGAACAAAATCGAAGTTAACATTAAAAATACGTTAATAAGTTAACATTAAAAACAAATTAAAACGTCCCTCTAAAAATTAAAAATGTAGATTTTTAATATTTGCTCGTCAAAATATTTTTTTTTCATTTATCAAAAATATTGAATATGATCAATAGCTATAGCTATAGCTATTTCAATATCAGACTAAATGGATAAGATTATTTTTGTTTATTAAAAACCTTATCCAAATAAACAAATCATAACAGGCACGAACTTTCCTTCTGGTCATATTGTATTCACGCTTGCAAATCGTAAATCGGCACCAAAACGAGCACGTACGACTTCTCAAACGTGTTCAAACACACTGCATCTACTTCGATTTCTTGGCATCGTATACACACAACTGGTGTCTGTGTATAGCCTATAACTTGAAACACGCAAACTTTACATTTACCAAACTCCAATACATTTCTATATGAAACCGAGCATTCTGGTTTCCGAATACGATGGCAATGTGTCTAAAATGTAGTAATGAAATGCTCGTCTGAACACAGTAATGACGATCTCATACTACAATGTGTCTGCAAATGCTGAATGTTGTCAAACCAATCCCATACCTCTTATACAATCCATTTTCCGTGCGAAGTCTATGGGTTGAAAGTGACGCGGTGAAATTCTCTTCTGCAGTCATAAATCGCATGAAAACAGTAACAACAACAACAAAAAACCACTCTCCTGCGAACCCCATAGATATTCCGCTGAACAACTTTCAACGCCCATAAGCAATCAATTTACGATAATGCAGAGGGATACATTTCAGTCCATGTAAATTCATTCCCTTCTATCGACGGAAGGCTTTGTCCCAAATTTAAAGTGAATCAATCCATTGAAGACGATAAACAAATCGTAAAATGTCACCATCTACAATCGTTACACGAAGCCAAAGAAGTCTATGAATTAAAGTCCATGAAGAAACATCCGAAATCTGATTGGTGCTCGAAATTTTTCTGCACTTTTCCTCTAAATGCCATCCAAAACAGTCAAACTTTTTATCGGGTTTCCGGAGCATAGTTCAAAATAATGCAAAATGACTCTCCAGAGATTAATTCTCAACCGCATATATGAACATTGTCCTAGACCATATTTGCATACAATGTAACACACCGCACTGCAATGCACTGAACACTGAACATTCCCTCAAATGCAAATGCATACGAAATGGAAACCACTTAAATGAAATATGAGCAGTGACAACGCTCACAACTATGCAAGTAAACTTGTACAAAAGTTCGTTGCTCCACTCAAACACCGTGCGCTCCCGAGCTCAGCTCAAAAATGCTTATTGCAATTCCGAATATATTCCAGTTGGCTATGTTGATTTTACCGTGCATCCACTGTTATCGTTGATTTCATTTCAACTCCTTAAATAAATGCAATTTCTGTAATCGCATAACTTTCTCGCATGCAATGTGACACAATTTGTAGTAATCAGCGATGCAGCGATAAAATGAATGGTGTCAATTACTTTTGAAATTAGAGTTAATTAGTAAAATATTTTCTCGGCACCGTTAAAATGAATTCAATGCACGACACGAAGTCTGGGGATTCAAGTGCCAAGCAATTTATTTATTTGGTTAAAATGAATCGACGCTATAAATTATCATGATGCTTTGCTTTGAAAGCTGATGACGTAATCAAATCTCTTGAAACCAATTCAAAAATAGCCTTTATGGCCGGGAGTGTTTACAATTCGACACTTCAAAAGACTATGAAAGGCACACTGATTTTCAAAATTGAAGCGTTAATAATCAATCAACAAAAAAAACAAACATGCATGAGTTGAGCCATTGAGTTCGCAAACCGATTAAGGCAAGTCAACATCAATTGCAATCTGTTATTGATAGCAGATTGAAATTATGTTTTGACCCGAAACAGTAACTTGATCATATTTTTGCGGTTATTTTTGAACAAACAGCTTAAAAAAGCAGTCTTCAAAGGATTTGAATGGTGCAATAAATGAGAAAACTAAGCCGTTCGTTTTGAATTGTATACATTTGAACTCGATTTGAAAAAAAATCTGCCATTTTTTCGTCGTTTGGTGAGGAAATAAAGAGAAATAATAACGATTAAATGAAAATTAAAAATAAATTGTCTCTTATTTGACCGAAATTATTAATGCAATCCATGAGTTATAATGTTTAAATTGAGTTTTCTAAGATAAACATTCAAAATTTGAACGAAAAAGTATCAAGTATGTTAATATATTTCAGGTTTCGCAAAAAGAAAACTCACTATTTTCGATGAATAAACCATTTTTAAGGCTATAAAATTAATTTAAATGCATAAAATCAATCGAATAACAATAATAAATTGCCCGATTTGGGATTGGCGCATAAAATTCAAATGTTCAATTTCGAAATGCGTGCAACGAGCGTTCGAAATACGTTGTCAGGCCGTGAGTTGAAATCGAATTTACGAAAGCAAACGTAGCCATTTTCTTTGGCCAACCCTGCGTCACAAAACGAGACCAATATTTACACAGCGTCAATAGACGTTGAATGCGATACGATGAACATAAAGTCTGAAAGCCCAAGATTGGTTCGAAATATTTCCCAGTTGTTCAGTTGTTGAAAAAAAGAGGCATTTTGTGTTGAATGTGTAGTCGACTGAAAATGTGTGTAAGAGATAAAAATATAAAAACAAAATGGACGCAAACGAGATGGTTATATGTGACTAGCGTATGTGGTATTGGTGCGCGCATGTTTGATTTTGGAAAAAAAACGTTCGTGCTTTTCAGTGCAGAGTTGATGTCGCATTCAGTCGTCTGCTGCTACTGCCGTTAACGACGCACCGTATCGTTCATTGTTGGGTTTCGTGTTCATTTTGAACGCGTTCCACACATCTCTTGGTGACTACGAACAAAGCAGAAAAATGAGGCGTGTTCCATTTTCAATGTTTCATATCCCCTCCACTGTCACAACAACAGCGACTCATCCAGCAGTGTGCTTAGGTCAGGCCCATTCAAGGCATTCACCAAATTATTCGGAATCTCTGTTTTCGGTTCGGCATCACGACGACAAATCGGTGGGCGGAACATGAGTTCATAATGAGATAATGTCTATATTTGACATGACGTGGCTATAATTTATTCGAACAATTAAAGAGAGGCACATTTTGAATAGTGAATGTGTGGTAGTGAATGGATTTATCTCCTCATAAAAAAGAATATATTGGTGATGAATGCTATAATATCGCAACACTCGATTGAACGAATCATGAGCTACAACGAAGCACGAATGTATATGAGAAATGAAATAAAAT
The DNA here is from genome assembly GCA_030463065.1 of Aphidoletes aphidimyza. Lineage (NCBI taxonomy): Eukaryota > Metazoa > Arthropoda > Insecta > Diptera > Cecidomyiidae > Aphidoletes > Aphidoletes aphidimyza. Next base: position 12,369,028 of record CM059999.1, read on the forward strand.
GAAGTAAGCGCGATAGTCAGACACGATTTGATTGATAGCTGTCGAATTAAACGCTCAGCTTGATTTAATTATCAGTTTGAGTGTGTTGAACATTTTTTTTATGTCATGAAACCTTTGTTTTTTGGCGTTGCTTTTGACATGTAATATGTTCTTTTATACGTTACCTTTTAGTGGTTTTCGGATTTCATTTTATTCAATTCGCCTGAAAACTTAACACTTTGAAAATAATCTGGGCGTAAGTGGGGTGAACGTGTTTTTTTTTCTGAACATAAATGTGAATGCAAGCATTTTTCTGTATTGTTTTTATTTCGTTATTTCACTGAATTTTTTTTTACAACCACCAAAAATGGTGAGAACTTAAATACAATGCACGAAATCCTCCAATCAAGTAGATTTTCCGTGATATTTTTAATTCTCTTAAAAGTCTTTCCTCATTCCATATTAAAATGGATGCTTCGAGAGTATTGCTGCCCAAAAATTCATTTCATATTTTTATGCACAAAAAAGAGCAATTGAATATTTTCCCCAAACATGCACATATTTTGAATAGACGTTTCTTGGTGCAGAAAGCACCTGCTCGAAACGTTAATGACTGATTATTAATCAGTGATTAACAGAAGATATTTGGTCTGATGTTAGGAACAAAAGATAAGAATCTGGTTAGTCCTAATGCCACTAGAACTTTAATCCGATTAAAACACTCGTAGATAATTGAAACTTTTTTCGTTCAGTGGAATGTTCTTTATATTATTTCAGGGAACGACCTTTCTTAAGCGTCTTTGTAAATTGAAAATAATTGTATCCGCTAATGTTTAATTTTCAGCTAATGCTTACGTGTTTAAATACTTTTCGTGTTTTCTAACGAGATTCACTAAAATCTTTGAAACATTTGAAGCGTTCGAAGTAAAATACTTCGTAGACGTTGATCTGAGAATGATGAATGGAAATTCATCTCGACTCTTTGTCCGCATTCTTTAGCAAATATAATCACATTGTTTAGCGTTAAAGTATCGAGTCTGAAGACTATGACCAAAAGTAGTAAAAAATATGCATTCCAATAGAGCGAAAAAAATAGATTGATTACGAAAAATTCGATGAAATATAATGAGAAAAACAGATTTGTAGAACAAATCCATAAAATTCTTATAAAACATCAACAAGGTATTTATTTGTCATGGAAAAATGTTCAAGTGCCGAAAACCGCAATTCGATTCATGCGCAAAAATAGAACGCACAAGACCCACTCTGACTGTTGAAACTGGCATGATGAAGTTTTGGTACGATGTTTCCGTCACCATAATTCATTATCGCAACGAAGGAATCTCTCATTGTTCTGTCCGCTGCTCGTAGTCAGAAATGTGGCTGTTTTTGGAAGTGCATAGCAAGATGTAAAGCATTTTGCAAAGCGACAAATCGGTGGTGTGTGTAGGCAATTTTGTGTATTCGTGCGATTCGACTGAAACCGTTTCAACGAGTTGTTATTTCGTTGAAGTGTGGCAACGTTGTGGATGTGCGCAGGCGCTATTCATATCCAAAAAAACAAGCGATGTGATAAACGATTGCCAAGAGGCGAAGAAGAGCACAAAACAGAGCGTAAAAGAACATAATATATCAGTATTCAAGCGAGCAGCTATAAAAATGATATGAGCACGTTAAATGCGCGAACGAACAGACGGAAAGAGACGAAGATGAAGACAGAGAAAGAGAGAGAAAAAAAAGCAATACTCAACTCATTAATGCCCAACGAAATTCAAACGAAAAAGACACTCTTAGTAGCAATTCGACAATATAAAAACAACAACCAACACCAGCACACATACAGTACATTATGATTAAATAATTCAAATGGTTGCGCACGCAATCATAGCCACACTCGAACGCGTATTTGTTCTCCTTATCGCTACAAAACCAAATATCTATGTGTGTTGTTTCATTTTCGATTGCAAATCCAAATCGGCGGTAGGTTACATTTATTGTGCGAAATGGGCTCATGTGTATGGGAGCAAATGAGATGGATTTAGCATGAAAAACAGTCGAGAGTAAAGATGATAGAGCGGAGCAGCGACGTGAAAAGGGGGATAGACGATGTAAAAAGAAGAAGAAGAGAAAAAAAAACGCAGCAAAAACTAAACGAGGCGAGAATCGGAAAGTAAATGCAATAATAATAAATTGTTGTCGCTGTCTCCGTTGCTCATTCTCCACTTTTGTTTCGTTCATGTTTCATGAAATTTTTTGTTTCTCTTTCCACTCAATTTCTCTTCTCGTTGCTTAGTTTGGTGCTTTAGAGACGTGTCGCGGCACTTTGCCCACGATTTCATTTCGGTTGTTTTTTATTCGCTATTGTATCGCTTCGTGTATGTGTGTGTGTGTGTGTGTGTGCATGTGCGCACCGTTTTCGTTCGATGTAATGATAGTATGTGGCAATATGCAAACCAAATCAACATTCAACGAGTGAGCGTTTTTTGTTTTGTTTTCGCCTTCTCAGCTCCATTCGCAACGTTTTGATTTGGTATTTAAATGTGTTCCGTCGATTCGTATTTCAGCTCGTGTATTTGCCGTTTAATGCGTTTGTGGTTTTGTTGTTTTGTTTTTTTGCCTCTCTTATTTGCTTTTCATATTTTTTCGGTGTTTTTGTTTTATTGCTTTTGGCTTTGGCTTTTGTTGTGGCATAAACGAACGTGCGCTGTGCGATCTTTTGTCGCGGTTGATGTGTTTGTGTGTGTGTGGATTTCGAATTGCAGTCATATTTTTTTATTTGTTAAGTTGTGGTTGTCACGCAACTCTTGTGTTACGATTGGTATATTTCATTTTGTTTAAAATTACAATGAGGGCACACGGTTACACGCAGCGCTCTTTTTTTTCCACCGATTTTCAGTTTCTCTCCACATTTGTGTGTGTTTGGTTTTTTTTTCATTATTGTTATCCACTCGAAACGCATGAAAACGACTGTATTTTACTCATAATTGTTATGGTCGGTATTGCGGTGAAATCGTATGGCTTTCTTGTGATACGAATCCACTGTCATATATCCCATATTCAACTCTACTTGCAAATGAATTATTAATAAATGCCACCAATCCCCAATTCATTTGTATGTAACAACCGGCAAACTAATAATTATTATTTGAGCTGTTGAATTTTTAATTACAAAATAAAAACCATAAAATGCATGCTGTGAACTGACTTTGATGCTAACTTTGAAGTTTGCTCTCCTATGATGTCATGCGAACACTTCAGTTAAAGTTCTTTACAAGTCGCCAATTTCAAATATCATCATTAAATTGTTGCGCATGTAATCGAATTTCCATCAGAATCAATTCGTTCAACAGAATCAAATCGTTCGATTTCTCGACTAAAATTCAGTCAAATTGGCGAATAAATGAAATTTTCGTCAATCTCATTAATGTTATCCCTTTCGTTTATTTTTGCTATAATTAAAATAATTTGGTTTTTGTTGGGAAAAATTTCATTTCCGTATGCTATTAACCATTTGAGCACAACCAAACAGTTGAATTCCTCTCACAGCAAACGGAAAAAAGCGTTGCATTTCAATGTTTCGTACGAATTTTTACGACTGTGAGAGCAAATAGGTCACAATCATAAATCAAGCTGTTCGCGCTTTTTAACGGCGGTCGAAAGAAGTGTTTTCGACTCACTTTCACATGGCTCAAGGAGGACACAATACGTGTGTGTGTACGTGTGTGTTTACTGTTTTGCCGGATCCAGTTGGTGCACATAAATTCATTGGTCGATCAAATCCGAGGCATGAATGCACAATAACCGTCCGCTCTTTTGACATGTAAATGAGAGATTGCAATGAAGCGATGACAGCGGATAAAATATGTGTGTTGATATTGGTGCAGATTGGTGGGGATATGTGTTGAGCAGCGGTACAGGGCAGTGAGCAATAGACGAAAATAGAATAATCATTGTGGCCGGTGTTGAGTATTACACACATCACAATCATCATTCATTTTATATACGGATGAATTATGTTGGTTGCAACTGTACAATTAAGATGCGGCTTCTTTTGCGCTCTCTTTCGTTGCGTGTGATCTATCCATGTGAAACCGAACAAAGCATACCGCTCATCACTTAACAACTCTATTTTCCACATTTTATTCCATTGACTATTCTTTTCTCTGCCCTTTTTTTCTTCCCTTGATATAGATTGAGTTGAATATTTGCACGCATACGCATCCATACAAACGCATTACGTTTCTAGCATTCTCTGTGAATGACTTGCTCAATGCATACCCACACATATCTTGTCGTATCAAACAAAATGAAACAAAATCCAAGCAGCCACTTTCGTCTTTAAAATATCCCATCGAAAATACTCAACGATAAAGTTATCGAAACACTTCAAAAGAATTGTCCAATATACAAGGAGCTACTCTCTCTCTCTCTCTCTCTCTCTCTCTCTCTGTCTCTCTCTCTCTCTCTCACTCACTCACACCCGGCCGAAGAATAAGGAGTGTGTGTGTGTGTGTGAGAGAGTTTGCGCCAGATGTTTTTGTCATTTGAAATTGTACACGACAGGCGACGAAACCGGCATTAATTCTAGTTTCTATAATAAACCTAAGCCCAATCTAATATCGAAACAGCTCCCTTTTCATTTAATATATCAAATAAAAGAAAAAAACACCAAGTCGAATTTCAATGTACGCATACAATCATGCCCATTGCAACAACACCGTTCCATACAACGATATCATGTCACAAAATTCGTATATATGTGCATGATTCGTTCGCTCCAATGGTAACATCGCTTCTTGCTACAGCTTCAAAATTAATGTTTTCTCGTAATATAGGCAATATATATAAATTTTTTTTCGTTCGGTTGGCTTCTCGCCGACTATGTGTTTGCCTCATTTGATGCTTTTTCATTTGCTTCGATCCCACCATCACCACCAAGCTGACGGCTGGATGAAAAAAAAAATAACACGAAACAGTATAGAAGCATTCATTCGCACCAATACATTCGCTAGGGGAATTATAAATAACATGCACAGTACATACACACACACACACATGGATTGGATATGGTAAAAATAAAAGACAACATAAACCGACATCCAGGCTACGAATTTTAAATGAGAAATATGCTGTCGGCAAGTGTGTATGTGTGTTGGGAACGAAGTTCATTGTGCCCTTATTCAATTCACAGTGTGAGGATTATATTGGCTGTGTTTGTATATTTGTGCGTGTGAGTGTGTGCTTATATATGTATTGGTGCTGCTTTAATGGGTACGAGTTTGAGGCGGCAATTGGTGTACATGCGCACACACGAAACCAAACGAAAGGAGCTCCTTCAACATAAACCTATTAAAGTGTCACATACAATACCTTCTCGAGAAAAGAGAACATAAAAAAAACGGTCTGCTTGTTGTTGTTGCTGTTATCTACTGATCCGTGTTTAACGAACGAAACATGTTTGCCATCTCACATACACAGCTGCAGTTATATGCGAGCACAAAGCGTTCGTTCATCTCACTCTGTTCAAGCCATGTAGATCCGGGTAATGGGGGAAAAAACACTGCATTTTTACAACAGTCTCTCGGGACCATTTATGCATGGTTGTGTTTATTGAAGCCGTTTTTATGGCTGTACACCCATACTGATGCGACACCACTATGGAACTTTGTATATACAAGCGAATGAGCATATGAAATGAAGTGCGGCTACGGATGATGTTGTTGTTGTTGTTGCCGCTCTTGTGCGAAACCGATGTACGAATCTATATACGAAACATCAGTTGTGTTTTGAACTCAGTCGTAACAAGACGTAAGCGTATTGATACGCGCCTTCTACTCCTTTTCATCAACGTACTCTTGTGTATAGTTTTCCTTTGACCGTTTTTATGTGTCACTTGAAAAGAAGTGTAACTGAACTGTTTGTGAATATTTTCATGGTGTACAGACATAACGAAACTTAATACCAATGAACGATATTTGTGTATGGCATTTTACATCGTCGATAGACATCCGAAATGAAAAATAGTTGAAAATAAAACCAATTCGCAACAGTGAAGTGAATGCGAACAATGAAAATTGTTCAAGGATTTGAATGACAACTTTTTTTTTTGCTGATATGACGATTTCAATTATAAATTACAAATTTGTTTAAAATTCAAGAATAAGACGAACAGGCACAACGATAATAAAAAAAAGTTATTACGCGACTTTCAGTGCCATATATTAAAAAAAAAAAAAAAAAAACAGTTCCGAGAAAGAGTGAGTCACAAAAAAAATTCATCACGATTTTTTTTTTGTTATTGTGTTTTTGTTGTCTTCGACATCATTGTTTACGTTGAAACGATTTTCCACAGCTGTTTGTTTTTTCATTGATTTGAGTATTTATTTTCTGGATTGAATCGTGTATTTTAAATGGGCTTAAAATCAGCATAACAGCCACACTTGTATTTGAGTACACTCGATATTTATACATAGAATGATGATTTGTAAGCTGATTGATCGAATCAAACAAATCGATCATTGGAACGTATCACAAACACAATTTTCCATTTTATTATTTACCGAATCCAAATCAATTTCATATTAATATGGACCAACGCAGAAATGGTCGTTTTTACACGAAAAGGTATTTTTTTTTTGGTTTTAAGTTTTTTTTATTATTATTATTGGTTCTATTTTGTTTAGTTTAGTATTATTAGTTTACAACTTTTCTTGAAAAATGCATTATTTCCATGAGTGTTTTCTTCCTCTTCTTTTTATCATTGATTGATTCTTGGTTTCTCTTTTGCATTGGTTTGTTAATATTGTTGGGCATATAATTTTGGCTTTTGTTCAGTGTAAATCGACCAAAATATAGCCTTCAATCGAAAACGCTTAACTGAAAATCAATTTATTCTTTAAAAATTGCATTACTTCAAGGAATCATCGAATCGACAAACACTGAAGCATTTATTTCAGTTGATTATTTATAATAATCGGTGTAAAGCGCGTAAATGCTATTCCATCTCAGTCTTGTTCTTGTCAATTTCTTTTTTATCGCTGTTTGCTGCTGTGTGCGTTTTATTTTTTTATTTTTTTGCAACATCGTTCTCCTTTCATTCCGAACGAGAAAGAAGAGAAGAAAAAAAAAGCATAACATAACCGGTTTCGTTGAACGAGAAAAAAAAGCCGTACACAACGACTTGTTTATTAATGTACCAGCACAATGTGTGCTGTATTCGAACTGCACAGCTATCTCGTATTGACTTACGGTTTGCTGTTGTTGATGCGACACACAGAAAGGCATCAAATGTGTATGGTGTGTTGTGCTTGTTTGTTATTTCTTTTTTCTGCTCTCGTTCATTTTCGTTTATGTTTTCTTTCACTTTGTGTGTATAGAAGTTAGTGTGTGTACGGTTGCGGTGTAAAACAGTGAATGTTTTATGTTTCCACATTGACTTGGCATGCAATGCGCATACACTGTTCAAAAACGTCAGACATTTGTAATACTGGCACAGACACAGGGCTCGATGTTGTATGTGTTCCATTTATCCGACTATTCAATACGGGATTACTTCACTTGTAAATATACGTCAGTCTCACATGCTGCGAAACAGAGCTTCACTTCATCTCATTTAGAGCCATTGCTAGAACCAAAAACAATAACAAACGAATCAACTATGACCATTTGGCAACCAAACCTATCCGTCAGTTTGATAGCGGTTTATTCAAAAATTGTTCACATGAAAGATTCATCATTGATATACAATGTTCAAATGAAAAAAAAGGGAATCAAATTCGACAGTCCACATTTCAACAGAACATTTTTCATCGAATAGTGTTCTCTTTTTTTTTGCAATTCCATCTCAACTGCCAATCGGGCATTGTGTTGCCAATCAGCAATCTGTCTCGGACTTTTTGCAAATGTGCAGCAACACGAGGAATTGACAAACGTCAGCTTTTGTGAAAGCAAAAGAAACTCTAAAAAAATATATTTGGCCAGTCATTTTAACATTTTGTATATTTGGAAATGCTCATCATGACAATGCTATATTTTCAGCATTTTTTACTTTCAACTTTCAAAATTCGGTCTTTTGAGATTAATTTTGCTATGGAAATACACTTTCGGATTTTGTATTTAAGTATGCACCTCAAGCAAAACAGAAGATTACAAAGCAATTACATTATAGCTTCAGACCCCAATCCACCGGCGAAAAACTGTTTCCATCAAGAAGGCTCGTCCCTAATAAATTATTGATAAATATTTTCCAAATAATTAAAAACTGTTCGGTTTTTAATTTTTAATTAATAACCACCGTTGTGCTTTAAGATGCGCATAGAAGAAAAAAAAGCGAACGTGAAAAAAATAAAAGGGTTGTAATTATTATCACGGTCACTGTCTGTAAATGGAATTGACATGCATCGCCAAATATTTTATTTATACAGAGTTCTTTTTTCTGTTTATGTATTTTTAATACAAAATCAATATAAGTACCAAAAAAAAAAAAATCAACAAAAAGTACATACTGTTGAGGTCTGTTGAAAAATAATAATAATAATAATTCGATCCATCCATCTAGCACTTACCGTCGTTGAGCTCTTTCCTTTTTATCAAATACATAACACAGTGGCTTTATGTGCTTATATACCCATACCCATATCAATGGTGTACATAAGCCGGAGGAACTGAACCCTCACACACTGAACCAACACCGTTTTTTTATTCCTTTCAATGTACGTAAATAACAAACAAAATGCAATAGGGAGCAATTTCTATGTAAATCAAAAATATTAATATGACTATGTTCAATGTGCAATGAACAATGTACATAATAATGTGCGTGTGATACAGCAGCTAAATGTATCAAAACTCTGCTGGCAAAGGATCAACTCAAACTAAAGACATAATTTTCCATTAATTTTAATTTTACTGATTTCACACTCTCAGTATTCTTAAGAGAAAAATCACATTGTGAATCACTTTTGTTCCATTATTTTACGTCATTTTCGCAAAATATTATTGCAAAAAGGGAACAATAAATTACATTTCATGTAACTGACACGATGCTAGGCAGATGTAAATGTGCGGTTAAAATAAGTCTGTCATTCAACTTCAGTTTGGTCGAAAAATTAGTCGGTTTTCTGAATAAATATTGAAAATGTATTCACAAAAACCAAAATGAAGTAGAATAATAAAAAAAAAAGTTTTATCGCATCAAAAATCGAGCCAACCGCAGTACACAACAACTCACGACATGAGCGCACAGTTCGAAGCGTGTGTGTGTATATATATAAGCTGGCTGAAACTCATAAAAGAACCACACTCTTATGTAAATAGTGAGCATACCCGAAACGATTTGAACAGAGAATTCCAAACCGTGCTCCTGTCATTTTTACCATTCAACGAATTTCGAAATTTTCATACCAATGAAGGCAATATCGCCTCGTAAAACGCGTACGCAAACAAATTTGGTGCTGAACGAACGATGGAAAGCGAAAAATAAAAACAAAGAATAAAACACACCGAGCGAGAGAGAGGGAGAGAGAGAGAGAGAGGGAGAGAGAGAAAAGAAAAAAATATACCCTCAATGATAAAAATTTCCGTGTCTAAAGTAATAAAAAATGTTGCCGTATCAAAAGCGAAAGGCGAAAAGCATTACATGTTTTCCGTTTTCTTGTGCGACCCATGAACCATTGAAAAATGAGCGTCCCAGTATCGCAACAGCACCATCACGAATCCCAAGATCGCTCGCATCATATTGAAAATGAAAAGGCCACATTCGAACGGGCAACGAAACAAAAAGCCGTATACATTTTGTGAATAAAACGTTGCTATGGCGATGCCATCCTTTTAATTCATTGTATATATGCCTTCAGCATTCAGCATTCACCTATTATTATTGCCCATGAGATGCGATTCTTTCGTCTCCCTCTCACTCACTCACTGTTTATTGAACGCACAGCAATTTATTATGTTATTTTAGGCGTACAACAAGAATTTCCAATTGGTATGTGTACGCATGTTTGCAATGTTGCACGCGTCAGAGAAGGACGCAACGATTTGGGTTTGTATTCATTGAGGCAAATGCAACAGCACAGCTAATGCTATACAAATATGGTGATTATCTCTGTCGCCATGTTTTACCCATCGAATGTTCAAACAACACAAGAGAGTGAACAGAGTGAGAAAGAGAAGATGGAAAAAAACATTTGATTCGATCTGAACGACTCAACGGCATTCGTTCTGTCCGTAGCACAAAATTCATTCCCCTCATACATTTCTGGCTTTGAATCCCTTGCCATACACAGCACACAGCCGAACACTCGGTGCGCATTCATTTTTTTTTTCTAAACGAAATTCAATGCAATCTGTTTAACTTTTTTCCTTGCTCATTCGATTCTCGGCTTCCTTTTTCGGCAGCCGGTTCGGGGCTATCACATACAAATCGATTTCGTTCATTTTTGTACGCTCCTCTGGTATGTTTCGCATTCAATTCTTTCTTCATTCTTTTATTTTCCTCATTTTCCACCATCTATCTCGCTTCGGATATAAAACAAGTTTGTGTGCATTTTTCGTGCCTCTCTCTATGTTATTATTTTGTCGTAATCGAAGCATATATTTCTTTATCGATGATGCACGTTCATTTTTCATCATGTTGTTCGCCTCTCACTCACCAATTCCCCTCGTTTGAATTCTTCTCTTTTTATTTTCTGTTTATTCTCTCTCTCTCTCTCTCTCTCTCTCTCTCTCTCTCTCTCTCTCTCGTCTATCTTCTTTGCTCGGCTATATGTATTCGATTAATGCAGTTTTCGTTGAAGTTTGTCGATTTCGGTTTTGGTTGGTAATGTTTTGCAGTGTGTCATGTCTCTCGTGTTTTTCTGCCCATGACATGGGTCTGGCTGTTTCGACGTATTCGCTTTACGTTGGCCGTACATACAGTGTTACACTGTACTGTGTACACTAATCGTCAATATACGGTTCTCGTTTCTTTTTTGAAACCATCTTTTCGTTCATCCAAGTTGAGCTCACCATCCTCAGAGCTCTTAATGCTGTTTTTGCTTTTTCATGATTATTTTTAATGCGCCCGACCCAGGCGCTGTTCCTATATGTACCAGTGTGATCACATAGATACATAATGATTGTGTGCTCAAAATCTCCTGTCGACTTGGTCGGTTTCGATGTACAACAAAATTGCTCGTTGATCAAGCATTGTATGCACACGCACAATGTGTCACTCTCCTTCTTTTTCTCGCATTCGTCGTACGTTTTTTTTACGCTGCCTATTTCAACTGATCTTTTACTTTTGTTTGCAGCTTTTTTTTCTGCACATTATTTTTTTTACATTGTGTGTCCTCTGTTTGTGCTAGTTGAATTGTGAATAATGTGAAATTCAATATATTTAACTACATTGAGAGTGTCACAAGCCACAGTGTAAAGCTGATGGCAATTCCTTTTTGGGCTTATTCTCTTGCACTCTCTCTCGTTTCAACCATGAAAATGCATGAACACTTTTTGTAGGGTTGCACTCTCACACACACGCACGCACACACACACACACCCAATCCATAGAATATGAGTTTGTGTGCTGAAGACGAACAAAAACTCACGCACCGTGGACAGAATTCAATACCATTCTTCGTGCACATTTTTTGTTGTTGATGGCACTTCAATTTCGAAGTCTGCTTTATGCCATTCATTTGGTGTCAATGTATTGCAAAAATGCATTTATTTTACTCAATAACAACGAAAAAAAAATCCTCTTTCAAAGGAATCCATAAAAGCCGAAGAATGGTCGTTTCGAACGCAAAAATGTTTTATCGAATTTATTAAATTTTCATCGACGAACCGAAAAAAAAAGAGTTGAAATACTTGTTTGGTGTTTGATTTTGAACATTGCCTGGAATTTGTCGACCTTTTTACATTGAGAGATCGAACATTCAATTTCAACTTCGACTGTTTCGACTGTTTGATGTTGCTGCAAGCGTCACACGATGAAACACTGTTTTTCATCTCAATTTCCTGTATACACACTTCCATGACGTTCGTATCACTCATATTGCTAATGTATAGTGCCGCATCATGTTTCGCCGTCTGTTTACAACAAAATGCACTATGCAAACGTTGCAGGGGACGAGATACCATCGTCATATTGCTATTTATTGTTTGTTTCTCTTTGTGTCTGTTTATTATGTTATTTAATCGAAATTGGGTGTTGCAAATCGTAAAAATCTTGAAAATCTTTTATCGCAAAAACGGATTCACCGTTTCAACAAAAGGGAGCGAATTATTGGCATATAAAACTGGCGTGTGATCATCAGAGTGTTCGGCAAAAGAAATCGTAGTAAATTTGTTACCAATAAATTAATATAAGAGGCGATTTTTCAACAAATATGTTTAACACTAGAGTAGTTTTAGGACCTTTTAAATGATCATCACATAAATGTCTAACGGTGCGCTATTTTTATTCATTTCCAGATCGGCTCACTACAATAATCTTCAAAAGCAAGAAGAAGAGGAGAAATTAAAGAGTTCGAATGCGAACAATAACAACAACAGCAACAACAGTAATAATAATAATTCGAATTCGGTTCCGCTAAAGGATAATTCGAATATAAAACCACGTAAATCGTTGGAAATTGTGAGTCAATCGTCATCGAATTCGTCGCCAACAAATCCAACGGCCAAAATAAACATTGTCGAGCGACCACGATTAGTCGGTGAAACACAAGGTCGCGTTAATAGTCCGGCCACATCGAAAACTGTAAATCGGAAAATTGTACCATCGTTGAATAATCAAAATTTAATACCAAAACATTCAACCGGTTCAATATCAAACGAACGACCATTAAAGTGCTTAGAATCATTGGCACAACAAGCTGGCGTTACACTTAGTGAAACATTAAATCTACCAAAAATGGAGAAACAACAAACTCAACAGCAGCAAGTTCCATTGCAAATTTCACCGGAACAATTGCAACAGCTTCAACATCAATTTCAATTGCAGCAAGCATTTGCGGCTGGTGGTACAGCCATTCAAGTCAAACAAGAATTTCCACAAAATCAAGCAAACACCATTGAACAATTGAATAAACAGATTCAAGAACAAAATCAAGCCGCTCAAGTTCAACAAATGCAATTGATTGATGCAGCCGCTGCAACTTCACAGCATCAAACACAAAATAATGCGACGATGGGCATCAAATATGTCAATGGTAAGTGTCTGGCACTTGAGTGTCATTTACAAATGAAATCAAACTACAACCAGCACTCCATTCGATGACAAATCGAACTAACATTTTTGACAGCATAAACAAACAAACAGTGTTGTTTTGCCATTATTTGTTCGATTTTTTTTTTAAATAAATTTATGTTTAAAATAGTAAATTTAAATGTTTTATCAATTTACAGGCGAACATCAGCAACAGACGTCAACAACGATGACAACAATGCCACCGTTACAGCTACAAAATGGTCAATTGCCAGCTGATTGGAATCAACGTGTTCAAGTTGTACAGCAACCGATCCAAAATCCAGCCTATTTGCAAACAATTTACGGTCAACAAGTGTTGATGCCGGGCAATTTAATTCAACAAGGTTTCAATCAGCAACCTCAAATTCAAGTAATCGCTGCCGGTAAGCCATTGCAAGGTGGTCAAATAACACCACAAATGTTGGCCACTGCACAAGGAAAATCGGTCATCGGAAACTCCACGACTGGTTTCAGTGGAACGTATACATTGCCAACCAGCCAATCACAAACATTACTCTTCAGTCCAGTAAATGTATTCAGTTCGCAACCACAACAACAGCAACAAAATATTTTACCCATGACCACAGCAACAACACAAAATAATACACAAATCGCGAATAAAAATCAACAACAAGAAATTAAAAACTTTTCGGCACAGCAAAAAGTTGTACAAAAAACGAATGCTGTTAATGCGGCTGGCCAAGCAATTGCACCACAGGCAAATACACAACAAAATCAACAATGTGTTCAAGTATCACAATCAACAATTCCAACAGCTCAAATCATCAACCAGATTCAACAGCCCGGCGGACAACAAATGCAATTCGCTGCACCGGTATGAATTCCACACCCAAATTCCATTTAATCTGTTGATTTATTGGTCCGAATTTTACTAAATTAAAATTATGCATTTCATTTTAGTGGCTTCAAAGTCCATCATTTCCACAACTATGGACAGCCAATGGATTACCGCCACAGTTCCAAAATTCGATTTTCATTCGGCCGGATGGAACTCAAGGCATGTTCATTCCACAGACGCAAACCATTCAAGCCCAAGCTCAGACAGCTCAAACCCAACAAAATCAACAGCAGCAGCAGCCAGGTCAAGCACAACAACAACAAGCCCAAATTCAACAGGCCACTACACAACAATCTGCTCAAGTTCAGCAACAACAGCAACAACAACAGCAACAGCAACAGCAACATCAACAGCAGCAGCAGCAGCAGCAGCAACAGCAACAACAACAACAACAACAGCAGCAACAAGCCAATAATGTACAGCAAACGATTGTAAGTTTAGCGGAACAAAGAGACGATTTTAATTGCCTTTTTCAAAATTGAATTCAAACAAATCAATTGTTAAATTTTAGATTCAGCAAAGCAACATTCAGGCAACACCAAACAAACAACGAATGGTAACTGAATCGCTCACATCGAAACAACAAACACCAACACGTACACCAACCCTACTGCCACAGAGTGCAAATCAAACAATTCGTCCAAATCAAGCGAGCTCAGTTTCAACACAAACACAATCGGCCAATCAAAATCAAGTGCTTGTTGGAAAGAATGCAAAATTACGTACCAAACCGCCAACAGTACGTCCGGCTGTACCTAACCTCAAAACTGATGCTGGTAATCAAACAAAATTACTAACTGGTGCTCAAACTTTACAACAAATTCCCACATCGGCTGGCACCAAAATGGTTGTGACAATGAGCAACAATGGAACCCCAATGATACAGCAAATGATCCCGAAACAACAACAAACAGCTTATTTGCAACAGGTAAACATTGATGTTTTTATTATGAAATTTCAGTAGACATCCGAATATTTCAAGTATATGCTCATACTTGTGCTCCTATATTAACCTGAATTGTATTGTTTTTATTTGTAGCAACCGAATCAGCAAATCCAGATGATACCACAACAAATGCAATTACAACAAATCCAAATTCAGCCAAGTGGTTTAAATGGGCAAACTCAAGCCCAGTTTGTGAATCAACAAGAGCAACAACAGCAAATTCAAAATCATATCATGCAATCGCAACAGATTGCTCTGCAACAACAGCAAGCACAGAATGGTATGAATACGTCCCAAGCGAATGGCATTCAACAAATTACAATTCAACAACAGCCAAAACAAATTCTCATCGGACAACAAAGTTCTGCCCAAAGTCAATCAATGGAGAATCGTCCAATTATGACAATGGTATCGATTGGCGCCAATAATGCATCATCGCCACTGAATGCTATGCAAAATTTAAGCAGTCCATTGGGTTCACCACAGCACTTGACCATTCAACCACCGCCAAATCCATTGGCTGCAATGACTTCACTCTCATACAATGCAGCACCGACTGGCATTTTAACGAATAGCACAGCAAATATTACAAAAGATGATAAAAATACATCGAAATTGGATGATACCTCGAAAACGAGCAGCCAGAGTACTGACTCCAATATTATCGTTAGTACAATGACCAGCAACAGTAATACAACAGTGACAACTGTTGCAAATGGATCCATCACCATTTCATCATCAGCCACTTCATCGCCAATCCCATCAAATGCAACAAAAGACAAAATTTCAGGTAATTGTGCTGATCAATACAAAAATTTGATTTTATTATTAAAATGAACAAACAATTAATGTAACATTTATTTTAATCCATATCGATTAGATTTGGTAAAATCATCAATTACAATCGCATCGAGTAAATCCAGTCCGAAGAAAACGGCCGAAAATGCCAAGACACAAGAATCGGCCAAAGCAAATAATTTACAGCCAGATTCAGCTAAGGCAAACAATACCGTTGTCGCCCCGAGTAAATCAAGCCCGAAAAAAGCGGAAAGCCCAAAACCAGTGGAATCACCAAAACCAAGCACTGAAAAACCAACAGCCACATCAACAGCACAGAGTAATCAATCGGCCAACGATGAAAATCCACCGTCAATGAATGGTAATTCAACAAATCGTACACCAACACCAATTCCAGCTTCATTGAATCTCATCAAAAATGATAAAGGTCTGTTGCCAAAGGCAATGATCAAACCGAATGTGTTGACACATGTTATCGGTGGACATGTGATTCAAGAAGGCACTGAACCATTCCCAGTTACAAGACAACGATATTCGGATGATTCAGATGAACCACCGAGCAAGCGTCGCAACACATCGTCACCTGAAAAACCGGCCACCAAACCAGATCGTTTGTCATGCAGCCAATGTGGTAAAAAGGACAGCAAGGGAAAACTCAAATACAAACCATACTGTTCAAAGGCATGCACAAAAGCTGCTAAAGCTGGCGCAATACCAACAACACAGCAAAATGGTGAACACAAATTGCGTATCCGAAATGAAAACGGTACGACGAATGGTTCGGTTTCACCAAAATCACTGCCATCACCAACATCAACCAATGGAACAACAAGCGATTCAAGTTCAAGTGGATCGTCCGAAGGAAGCAGCATTGATATCAAAAAACCAACTGAACCAACACCAATGGACGTGTCCAACGATGTGGATATGGGTGAAGATGAACCGATTTCATTCTTGGTGAAATGGTCAGTCGACGAAGTGTGTGACTATATTCGCAGTTTGGCTGGATACAGCGATTATGCTGAAGATTTTGCAAACCATGAAATTGATGGACAGGCTCTTGTTCTGCTCAATGAGAATCATTTAGTTAAAACAATGAACATCAAATTGGGACCGGCTCTGAAGATTATGTCGCAAATTGAAGCGATCAAGAAAAAGGGCGCCCCACAAACGGAATCACAAACTCAATAAATTTAATGAAAATTCAAAAATAATGTTTTCTATGGATACATTTCAAATAGATTTAAAAAAAAAGATAATTGTTTAATCGATGGAAATTTTTTTGATATTTAAATTTGTAATTCGATAATTTAATGATCGTATTTTTTAGATGTAAATATAGCAAGGGAAAAATGCATACAAAAAAAACTATTCACAAATTAAGAATCTTTTGTTGGCTTAGAGCTGATCTGTTTGCATATTCGTATTTTAAGTTAGACATTTTGTTTAGTTGATTAACTGACTTTAGATACATTACATATGGAAGTTTAAATGGAAATTTAATTAAACATTTTTATAGGGATACATTTTAATCCGAATGGATTTTCGATTTTTTTTTTTTTTGACAATTTGAGTTGAAGTAAATTCAAATGATTACGATTTATGCAATACGAAACAGTTCACGCAGATTAAAATTTATGAGTTTAATTGAAAATTAATCATGCAACATCTCGATGTTCGAACATGAAAAAAAAACCGAATTCAAATCGATTCATTCGGTATTAGTATTGATCTTAGCAAAGAATATCCGCATATTTATACACATACACGCGTAATAATATTTTATTGTGAAACATTCAATTATGTTCCATTTTCAAGTCTTGATGTAATAAAATAACCACTACAAAATTAATACAATCTCTGTTTTTATCATTTTTATTTCGCTAAATTTTATACAAATTCGATTTGGCTGATATTTGCTTGTTCCAATTTTCTACCGTACAGTCCATTCTCGAATTGTACCCCAGGTGGACAAATTACACGAATTTCACACGAAATGCTAGATTTTATTTTCGACCATCTTTCGTTGGAAAGACCATGAATTGAGTTGGTCGTTGATTGGGCTGAGAATCGAAAATTTACTGATTTGAATAATAAGAATATTGGACGGTGATTTTCATTTACTTTGGTGTAATCAAAAAATAGGTTAAAAAAAGTATGCGGCCATCTATACAAAAAAATTGACTTTCCATGAAAGAATTGATTAATTGAATAGTTTGTTGAGTTCTGCATTCAACCAAAACTATACGTCTTATTCAAAACATATACGATCTACAATTTGATTTTTCGAGCTCATATTGCTGATGACTGATTTTCACGCCCAGCCATCAACCTCGAGATATAAAATCAGGTTTTTCCATATAAAATGGAGATGGAATTTTTGAGCTGCATAATTTTATTTCAAAACAAAACTGGTGGCCGAATATTTTTTTTACTGACTGTAAACATTTTATCAAAACAATAATGCAAAATAAATTAGAAGTCGAGTGAAAACGCAATACCAATCAACGATGAAGATTTTTTTTGGGCTTGTTTATAAACATTCGAATTCACATTATCACAATTTGTCATTTTTCATTCTCGATGAATTTTCGAACATTTTGAACCCATGTATTATCTTAAAATTATCTGAAAATTGCAGAGAAGAAAAATGCAGATATTTAGATAAGATTAAGATAAATGGGCCACAAAAAATCTGTTATCTAGATGAGATCTTATCTTGTTATCTTATCTAGATTAATTATCTTGGAATAACACTGCCCGTTGCAGAATTGTACAATCCGCCGATTAGAGGATCTACTTCTGAAGTCCAAGGCCCGACCTTCAGCCCCTGTGTGTTGCGTTCACGAAATGTGCGCGTGCACCTCATTCAGAAGGAGACACACGCGGACAAGCAGCACACACAGTATGCCTTGTGTGTTATTCTTATGGAGGGTTTGTGTGTATATTTGAGACAACAATGACCAAAATAGCAATATTAGAGACATATTATTTATATTATTTACATTAGCTAAATTAGCAAAATTATCGAAAACATTAGCCAATCTAGCACAGATTAGGACTGTGTCCATCCCCATGATGATAGATATATGACGGGCTTGGCGGAATAATGTAACACAGCCCCTCACGAGCAGGTGAGCACTAACAGTAATTTCCATAAACGAGAAAGGGAGGTGAGAGGCTGTGTTACATTATTTACATTAAGCCCGTCATATCATATCATTTTGATGAATTTATGTAAATTGTTTATCTATGGATGGTATTTTTGGGCTAAATAATGATGATAGCAAAAAACGTTTAAGCCGTGTTAATTGGTAACACGGTGACAAAAAATAATCTCTAAAATGAGCAGACGTTTTTTTCGAGCCATATGTGATTTTGCTCAGATTGATATATTTATAGATGTGTCACCTACATTTATTTGTTGATATAACAGCCAATGTTGGAGCTGTATTTGATCATACGGTATCGAATTCATATTTAATTTTGTGCAATTTTATTTAAAATTTATTTTTTTACGTTATTTATTTATCATAAGAATTACATTTAATACACATTTGAACTGATATTAGGCCAACAAATGCTAGCTTTTTCTATTTTTAAGTCATTTTTATTATACGTGGAATTCATAACATAAGGTAATAGCTGTTGTTTCAAAAAATTTATATTATTCGGTATTTCATTCGGTATTTCAGGTCGAACCGTTTTTGAAAGTTCAGTTTTAGTTGCAATCTTTCCGTGAAATGCATCGTTTGCAATAATTTAACAATTTAAGGAGTTGATCGGTGCTTAATTTAGTTTTTATTAAAACAGTAATTTACTTGTTTTATCAGATTTTTAAAAAACATTGTTTATCAGTAGATCAAAAAAAAAATCAGATAGATTAGATTAAATCTAAAAAAAAAAATATCTAGATCAGATTTCAGTTTAATCTAAAAAACAAAAATTAATCTCAGATTTTTCAATTTAATTCAAAGTACAAAACAAATTACTTATTCGTATCGAAAAGCTTCTGCAGTTTATTAATTTTTTATCAGTTATTTCAATCTCAATTTTAATATTTAAATAATGGGTGATTTGTTAATGATCTTTGAAATAGAGTTTTGAACATAAATTTAGTCTCTCTGATGGACTTTGCAAAATCAGGAATAGGTTTCTCCAAATATTCTACTAAAACTTTAAAGGCTTATTTAAATTTGATACTTTGTTTTTTCGAAACCCTCTCGGAACAATTCCTATAGAAATTTCTATAGTAACAACAATCAATCACATCAAGAATTTAATAGATTTTTGAGAGATACAAGCAAGCAAATTTTAATGCTGAACGATAAAATATAATTCATAAATATACTACAAGTGTATATGACTATTAAACAATTTTCAAATATTTTTCACAATAATAATCCAATTAGTACTGAACAATTGTTTCTGAAACACATGTATTTCAATATTGCAATACCACATTACCATCGTCTGCGTCTGTTGAAAGGAGTTTTAGTCAAACTTAAATAGTTTTTGCCCCATTAAGGAATAAATTGTCAGCAATTTTATTTGAAAGGTATTTCTTCATCAAATATAGTTCAGGCATTTCGATCGATCACAAACCAGTATTGACTACGGAATAAACTGTTTGAATTGTACTTGGAAAATATTAATATTTCATTTGATGAATTTTCATTCAGATTGAAAATTAAAATGAATTGATCTCCGATAGATTTTTTTATTGACAAAATTAATCTGAGATAGAATCTGATCTGAAAAATCTGAGATTATAATTTGAGATTTAATCTGCTGATAAACACTTAAAAACATTTCAAGTCTAGGTGCAGTTTTACATCACTAGTACCTACTAATACATTGCAAATGAAAAATTGGAAGAATTCTTACTTTACACATTAACATTCATCATGCATGACTCAAAAGGTAAGATACAGTTGTTATTTTTTGTCTACTCAAAAATATTCGACTAATTTTCCATTTTTTACACGAAGTCTAAATTTGTGTACTTGAATAAATACAGGCCAAAAGCATCTATTTCTGATTTGAATAAACGTATTCAGAATTAGAAAAAAAAGCACGATTGTTGATAACATCTGGCCAATTTCTCGGAATAAAATCATGAAGCATTTCTATTTTTTCCAGCGAAAATTCCCCGTTATTTTGAATTCCGGGAAAGTGCACACAAACCATCCACATTGAAGCGGTTATTTAAACCACATAAGCTATCTTTGGTTCTGTTTGCTTTGTTGTGCGTCCTGGTTTTTTTCAAGATCATCGATCAAGATCCCAAGGCACTCCAAAAGAAACAATTTTCATCGGAAATTCATGGCAATCGACATAATGAAGCTGAAAAACCCGCTCCAATTCGAAAACACGTTGATATAAAATTACCCACCAAAGATCAAGACACAATTATGCAAAATGATCATTCTGGAACAGGAAGGCATAATACTTCGAAGGGTCTTAACGAAATCGTTAAACAATCGAAAAAAATACATTCAATAAATGATAATGTTATGTACAGCCAAAAAATGGAAAAAATGGAAAAAATGAGACAGTATAACTCAACGAGAAATAGGAATGGAATATCAGTGGGGGCTCAACAGCAACAAAACAAACAAAAACAAATGGATTACACACAATATAATGACCAACGGAAAACAAACATTGATACGAATACCAACACGAACAAAGTAAGTTTTTTCTTCAAATCAGTTTTTCGGCCATGGTTCCAAGCAAATCTGATAAATATCATGTGACGTCATTTCAGATAAAAAACTATCCAAAATATTACGAAGATAATCTACATCCAAATTGGACATTCAATATAACCAAAACATATGATGAAAACTTACTTCACCACTGGAGTCAACCAATTCGGAGGGTCCATAAATCACATTTATGGAGTCAAGGTGAAAATGGAACTGCTTTTAAACCAGAAAACGATGCTGAAAAGACTTTGATGAAAAAGCTTAAGAAAAAGCACAATTATAATATATATGCATCAGATAGAATCTCCTTGCATCGAAGCTTACCAGACCATCGATTTCCTGAGTGTCGTAATTTGACTTACCCGGACCATTTGCCAAATGTTAGTGTAATAATTGTGGTTCATAATGAAGCTTCATCAGTGTTACTGCGAACAGTTTGGAGTATTATTGATCGTTCTCCACGCGAGCTTCTGCACGAGATTATTATAGTTGACGATGCTAGTACATGGCCTTCACTCAAACGACCATTAGATGATTACATAGATCTGCTCCCAGTTAATATTAGAGTTCTTCGAACAAATCAACGTGAAGGACTAGTACGATCACGTTTAATGGGTGCCAAAAACGCAACGGTAATATATCCAAATATTGATACAATATGGCATAGAGAAACTGGCATTATTTTACGGATCTTAATCGAGAAAATATAATTGCAGGGGACTGTCTTAACATTTCTTGACGCTCACATTGAATGTGACGAAGGATGGTTAGAGCCAATGCTTGCTCGCATTGCAAGTGATCGATCTGTGGTGGTCACACCATATATTGATACTGTCAGCTCAGAAGACATGAGGTTTTTTAAAAACTGGCCAAACAAAATTGTCGGTCTTCGTTGGAATCTCCTTTTTTACTGGTTTGTTGTTATTGTGGTCTTTTTTCTCTTTGAGATAACATTCACACTAGGGAGTTTTATCATTGAATCTTATTGCATGATTCCAAGGTGGAATCGTTCCTGTACAAATTGATGAAGTTAAGAAGGGAGAACCTGTCGCAATAGTATAGAATTCAAAGGCAAAGTTCGAGACGCCATAGGTCAATTTTAACAACTGAAATCACATTGCACAATTCAAATATCCATAAAAAGCCAATATTCTATATTATCTCTTGTATGTTTTCATATGCTCATATTTGCTTGATGGAAAATTGATAAGAGCCCCTAGCATAACCCTACAGAATATTTTTCTTATACAGAAATCATTTAGTGATATTTACTCAATTCTATTTTAAGGTTGGATATTCCAAAAAGAGAATACATGCGCTCAAAAAACGATAGAACTGCTCCGATTCGTACGCCATCTCACGTTGGTTGCGCGTTTTCTGTCGATCGAGAGTTCTTTTTCGAAATCGGATCGTACGATGAACAAATGGAAATTTGGGGATCAGAAAATGTTGAATCGGCTTTCAGGGTAATTATTTTGCCACACGCTTGTTATTGACCATCACCGAAAAATGTGATTTTCTTTTTCATAGGTGTGGATGTGCGGTGGATCATTGGAGGTTTTACCTTGCTCTCGTCTCGGACATTTGTATCGACAATCAACGTATTCGTTCAACGGTGATCAAGAACTAATAACAAAACGAAACGATGTTCGACTAGTTGAAGTTTGGATGGATGAATTTAAAGATATGTTCTATGCTGCAAATCCTGGTTAGTTTTTGTTGACAAAAAAAACTGAATGCATAACTTTTTCACAATTGTTTTGCTTTATTCATAGATTCAAAGAACGTATCACCCGGTGATTTGTCCGAAAGAAAGAAGTTGCGGAAAAATCTAAAGTGTAAAAATTTCCGTTGGTTTTTGGAAAATGTCTATCCAGAAAGTAACTGGATAAAAGAGTATATTGTAATGGGAGAGGTAAGTGTTTCACTGTGTGACAATCACCGCAATAGACAAATTCGATTCGATGCCTTTAAACTGTTCGTGCTTTCAGGTTAAGAGCGCTACAAAGGGAATGTGCTTAGATACTAACACAACGGGATTACATGATCCAGTCTTTTCAAAGCGATGCCTTGGAAAAGGTGGTACTCAATTTTTCGCATTTGCGAAGTCTGGACAAATTGTGACTGTGGAAGAGCTTTGTGTGGGTTTCAATAAAGAATTCCATAATGGTGTTATTACAGTATTATGCTCTGAAAATGACAAATCTCAGCTTTGGAGCTACAATAGTGAGGTTTGTAGAAAGTATCTTCGTATAGAATGGTTAAATGTTAGAGATGGAAGAAATTAGAATTTGATTGATTTGATTTAATTTGATTTTACTATTAATAGGAAAAGTGGATTGTGCACAGAGAAAGTAATTTATGCATGAAAACGAATCAAAGCGCTGTGATATTGGGCGAATGTCAACCAATGGATGATCGAATTCAGTGGACCATTGAATCCACCGTGCCAAGGAAGCAGATTATTAATCAGGATATGGCTGAGCCCGAATTTCAGGAATATTATATCCATCCAAATCCGAACGAAGCTAAGAATACAAAAATTATTCCATCCGACGAACCATTCCAGATGGGATGGAAAAATGATCGGATCCCTTATTGATTAATACGAAGCCATTATTTGAAATGAGTTCTTTTATCGATGACTATAGTAAATGACAAAAATAATTTATTTAGAGAGCCGTCTCCTAGAGAGCCTGCACGCTCTATTAAGACCTTTAAATAAGAGCGTACGTTTTCCATTGCATTATGAGGTTGAATATTATTTTCTAATATTTAATTTGTTCCCGTTAAACTTGGTTCGTAATATTATTTTAATGGAGCGATACAATGTTTCTTTGTTGACGTTTTCATTTGTGTGATTTTTGTGTACTTCTTTCGTTTGTATTTAGTCAGATGATGCTCCTGAATAAGAGTGAATCGGTTCAATATAAAATTAAATTAAATAATATTATTTAAAAATGAAAGTAGTTTGTATGTTCCGAGTAAGCTCCCAAAATACGCCAGCTATAGCTATGCACACAAATAAATTCAGGAATTAACTGTGGTAATTGTCTACATAAATAGAAAACCCCATAGAAACTGACACATGTTTGTCAAACTATTGAAACACCGTATGACAGCTATGCGTCAGATTCTATATGGTTTTTTATCGAATTTAGACTATAACTACAGTGAATTCCTTTGAATGTGATCATCAAAGGAAATCTCTATAGCAGTTCTCGCTGAATTTATTTGTGTGTAGCAAAGCAGTCTTGTGTTGCAATGTATCTGAATGCAAACAGGATTATTTCTCGAATCTAGCTTTAAAATATGGAGACAAACGAGTGAAGAGTAAAAGACATTCATTATGTCTCATTTTTATGATGTAAAAAAATTATCATTTTTATTTCGCTAAATATTATTTACAAGTTCAATTTGGCCAGTTTATGCTCGTTTCGATTTTCTAACATTTTTCTGTACGTTTACATGATTTTTCTTGCTAATAAATGATCGGATGTAACACGGTGAAAAAATAATCTCTAAAATGAGCAGACGTTTTTTTCGAGCCATATGTGATTTTGCTCAGATTGATATATTTATAGAGGTAACAACCAGAAATGTTGCTAAGCAACATTTATTGCAAATGAATGTGTCACCTACATTTATTTGTTGATATAACAGCCAATGTTGGAGCTGTATTTGATCATACGGTATCGAATTCATATTTAATTTTGTGCAATTTTATTTAACATACGTTATTTATTTATCATAAGAATTACATTTAATACACATTTGAACTGATATTAGGCCAACAAATGCTAGCTTTTTCTATTTTTAAGTCATTTTTATTATACGTGGAATTCATAACATAAGGTAATAGCTGTTGTTTCAAAAAATTTATATTATTCGGTATTTCATTCGGTATTTCAGGTCGAACCGTTTTTGAAAGTTCAGTTTTAGTTGCAATCTTTCCGTGAATTGCATCGTTTGCAATAGTTTGACAATTTAAGGAGTCGATCGGTGCTTAATTGAGTTTTTAACAGTAATTTTACTTGTTTTATCAGATTTTTAAGAAAACATTGTTTATCAGTAGATCAAAAAAAAAAATCAGATAGATTAGATTAAATCTAAACAAAATCTAGATCAGATTTCAGTTTAATCACTCAAAATAAAAGTGTGGTTATATTATTGACAAGTGCCAATAGTACGGCGGTTAATTGACATTTGTCAATAAAACAGCATTGTTTATTTACTATTCTCAATTTTTCAATAGATGGCACTTTTCAACTGATTATTGCAATACCACATTGCCATCGTTATCACAACTGACATCGCTATAACACAGCACAACGTTTACAACACGTTCGCAAACAGTGGTGTGTGCATGTATAATAAGTCTCGAATAAAAGGATCTGTTTGATATGTTTATAATCGGTGAATATGAACATGGCTTAATTGAAAACAACTTGTTGTTTTCATGTGTTTGTGTACGCATACAACGAAGTTTCTCCAGCAATGTTTTACGGCGTGTTGAATGTTGTCGTCGATGAGCGACAATCGTGCAATCCATAAACGAGACTGAATTTTTGCGCGTTGCTTACCGACGAAAGCAATATTGTCGTTACATACGCAATGACAAAAATGAATAAAATAATATGCCAAATCTAGGATATTTTGTTGTATGCGTTCACAAAAACATTCAGCGTTGTCGTGAATATGAACAGAGATTGTTTGTAGCAACTACTTTTCAGGAATTAGTGAACACAAATTCCGACTCTCTAATGATGATATTGCTTTTGTTTCTGGGTTACAACATTGTCACCCGGGAACGACAGCAATATCATCATTCAGTGAAAAAATTGAATATAGTAATATGAAAGAGTAGTTTTGGTTGCATGTGTTCACCATAGCATGAAGATAATGACAGCTGGGCAACCAACGTATACATTCTCACATTGTGCTAAAAATGGCACAATATTGTGCTGAAAATGTTCGAAAAGTGGTACAAAATCAGCGGTTGTCGTTAAGCAACACGCACAAATTTAGTCTTGTCAATGAATTGCACGATTGTCGCTCATCGACGACAACATTCAACACGCCGTAAAACATTGTTGTCACTACTGGACGACAGTATTGATGTGGAGAAACTTCGTTGTATGCGTACACAAATACATGAAAACACCAAGTTATTTTCAATTAAGCCACGTTCAAATTCACCGATTTTAAACATTTCAAAAAGATCATTTTATTCGAGACTAGTTATACATGAATCGTTCCTGTTTCGAATGTGCTGTACACATCGCTGTCTTCGAACTTGTGTGTGAACACAACAGTCGATTCTCCTCTTTCTCGTTGCTTCTCGTGCTTGTTCCTACGTTTCCCCAAATTTATGACATAAATTCATCACATAAATTCATCATTGATGATAAATCCAAGTTATTTCAAGCTCTGATAGAAAGTAATTTTTTTTGTATGGATGGCCGAATACTTTTTTGACCCAATTTTTTGATATAATGATATAAATAAGTAAAAAAACTTCTTATTCTGGTGTAAAATTGCGTTTTATTCGCAAACGTTTTCGAAAGCCATGCTTTCATCATCAGGCGAGCTGAAAAACTGAGTTCAAATAAAATTACATCAACAATGTCTACTGATTTCAATTTGAAAAAACAACAATAATGAGTTCAACAAAAATGACAAGTTGAATGACACAAAATGTAAACATTAAATTTGAAAGTACATAACGATTGACAAAAAATGCATGGATGTTAATTTAAGCAAATGAGTAAATGCAATCAATATTTCCCATCAAAAATGTCTTTGGTGCTTAGCTGTTTTGAAAACTTACACAATGATGTTACTTGTGAACTTTGTATGTTCATATTGTGTCTCTTTGTTTTGTAAATATACAAGTTTTCATAAGCATCCAAATATTGTGGCCTATTTACCTCTTTCAAAAGCCTAAAACCAGCGAATTGGTGTCCATTTTCCAACATGTGATCGGCTGGTGTTGATTTGCCGATTTGCCCCTCATGATATGGTTTATAATATTTTTCCAATTTTTTGGAAATAAAAATAATATGCTTCTATGAAATGTGTTAAATACACATGGAGATGGGATTTTTGAGCTACATGCAAAAGTATTTCTCAAAAAATCAATTTTATTTGAACAATAACAGGTGACCGAATACTTGTTTACTGACTGTAGTTGATTTCTTTATGTGAGACACTTTTGAAAGTTAATTACAAAATGCGAAAACACAAAAGTAAATAAAAATCAAACTCCAATTTTGTTATGTTTCAAATCAGTAAATGTTCTTTTCGATCATCAGCCCAATCAACAACCAACTCAATTCAGTTCAAATATTGTATTAATAAAAAACACTACTTTTGGGTTTTGTTCAATCTTTAAGTATAAATTTGATAAAGGTGTCCTATCTGATCAAGATAA
Organism: Aphidoletes aphidimyza; assembly: GCA_030463065.1. Taxonomy (NCBI): domain Eukaryota; kingdom Metazoa; phylum Arthropoda; class Insecta; order Diptera; family Cecidomyiidae; genus Aphidoletes; species Aphidoletes aphidimyza. Next base: position 12,396,982 of record CM059999.1, read on the forward strand.
GTCAGATAAGATTATCTAAAATGAAAAAGATAAGATAATTATCTGAAATTTATCTAGATACTTTTCAATATTTAGATAATTATCTCATCTTTATCTAGATAACGATAAAATCAAGGAGTAACAACACTGAACAAATCTGAGATTATAATTTGAGATTTAATCTACTGATGAACACCTAAAAACGTTTCAAGCCTAGGTGCAGTTTTACATCACTAGTACCTACTAATACATTGCAAATAAAAAATTGGAAGAGTTCTTACTTTACACATTAACATTCATCATGCTTGACTCAAAAGGTAAGATAGCTCTGGGGGTAAATACAGTTGTTTTTTTTTGGTCTACTCAAAAAATTTCGACAAATTTCCATTTTTTACGAGAAGTCTAAATTTGTGTACTTGATTAAATACAGACCAAAAGCGTCCATTTGAGTAAACGTATTCAGAATTAGAAAAAAAGCACGATTGTTGATAACCTGGCCAATTTCTCAGAATAAAATCATGAAGCATTTCTATTTTTTTCAGCGAAAATTCCCCGTTATTTTGATTTCGTGAAAAGTGCACACAAACCATACCCATCGAGTTTGAATGTTTCAATCCATATGTTCAAGCGGTTATTTAAACTACTTTTGCTATTTTTGGTTCTGTCTGCTTGGTTGTACATCTTGAATTTTATACTTGATTCGACTGGATTACAAAGCATTGAGACAATCAATCAAGATCCCAAGGCACTCCAGATGAAACACCAATCGTTTGATGAACAATTTTCATCGGAAATTCATGGCAATCGACATAATGAAGCTGAAAAACCCGCTCCAATTCGAAAACACGTTGATATAAAATTACCCACCAAAGATCAAGACACAATTATGCAAAATGATCATTCTGGAACAGGAAGGCATAATACTTCGAAGGGTCTTAACGAAATCGTTAAACAATCGAAAAAAATACATTCAATAAATGATAATGTTATGTACAGCCAAAAAATGGAAAAAATGGAAAAAATGAGACAGTATAACTCAACGAGAAATAGGAATGGAATATCAGTGGGGGCTCAACAGCAACAAAACAAACAAAAACAAATGGATTACACACAATATAATGACCAACGGAAAACAAACATTGATACGAATACCAACACGAACAAAGTAAGTTTTTTCTTCAAATCAGTTTTTCGGCCATGGTTCCAAGCAAATCTGATAAATATCATGTGACGTCATTTCAGATAAAAAACTATCCAAAATATTACGAAGATAATCTACATCCAAATTGGACATTCAATATAACCAAAACATATGATGAAAACTTACTTCACCACTGGAGTCAACCAATTCGGAGGGTCCATAAATCACATTTATGGAGTCAAGGTGAAAATGGAACTGCTTTCAAAACACCAGGCAGCGATGCTGAAAAGTCTGTGATGAAAAAGCTTAAGAAAAAGCACAATTATAATATATATGCATCAGATAGAATCTCCTTGCATCGAAGCTTACCAGACCACCGAATTCCTGAGTGTCGTAATTTGACATACCCGGAATATTTGCCAAATGTTAGTGTAATAATTGTGGTTCATAATGAAGCTTGGTCAATGTTACTGCGAACAGTTTGGAGTATTATTGATCGTTCTCCACGCGAGCTGCTGCACGAGATTATTATAGTTGACGATGCTAGTACATGGCCTTCACTCAAACGACCATTAGATGATTACATAGAGGTGCTCCCAGTTAATACTAGAGTTCTTCGAACAAATCAACGTGAAGGACTAGTACGATCACGTTTAATGGGTGCCAAAAACGCAACGGTAATATATCCAAATATTGATACAATATGGCATAGAGAAACTGGCATTATTTTACGGATCTTAATCGAGAAAATATAATTGCAGGGGACTGTCTTAACATTTCTTGACGCTCACATTGAATGTGACGAAGGATGGCTAGAGCCAATGCTTGCTCGTATTGCAAGTGATCGATCTGTGGTGGTCATACCATATATTGATACAATCAGCACAGAAGACATGAGGTTTTATAAAAATTGGCCAAACAAAGTTGCCGGTCTTCGTTGGCATCTCCTTTTTTACTGGTTTGTTGTTATTGTGGTCTTTTTTCTCCTTACGATAAAATTCATACTAGGGAGTTTTATCATTCAAATTCATCTAAATTTCCACCGAGATTCACGCACATGTCGGATTGTAAATGGAATTCAGACGAATTTCGGCGAATATTTAAATACGCGTGTGAAATGTTTTGATATGCAGCGTGACGGTCGCTGCCATAATTGATTTTTTTTTTACATTGAATCTTATTGCATTATTCCAAAATGGAATCGTTCCTGTACAAATTGATAAAGTAGAAAGCGGCGACCTTTCGAACTACTAAAGAATACAAAGGCAAAGTTTGTGGAACATCACATTGTACAATTTAAATATCCATAAAAAGCCAATATTCTATATTATCTCTTGTATGTTTTCATATGCTCATATTTGCTTGATGGAAAATTGATAAGAGCCCCTAGCATAACCCTACAGAATATTTTTCTTATACAGAAATCATTTAGTGATATTTACTCAATTCTATTTTAAGGTTGGATATTCCAAAAAGAGAATACATGCGCACAAAAAACGATAGAACTGCTCCGATTCGTACGCCATCTCACGTTGGTTGCGCGTTTTCTGTCGATCGAGAGTTCTTTTTCGAAATCGGATCGTACGATGAACAAATGGAAATTTGGGGATCAGAAAATGTTGAATTGGCTTTCAGGGTAATCATTTTGCCACACGCTTGTTATTGACCATCACCGAAAATGTGATTTTCTTTTTCATAGGTGTGGATGTGCGGTGGATCATTGGAGGTTTTACCTTGCTCTCGTCTCGGACATTTGTATCGACAATCAACGTATTCGTTCAACGGTGATCAAGAAGTAATAAAAAAACGAAACAATGTTCGATTAGTTGAAGTTTGGATGGATGAATTTAAAGATATGTTCTATGCTGCAAATCCTGGTTAGTTTTTGTTGACAAAAAAAACTGAATGCATAACTTTTTCACAATTGTTTTGCTTTATTCATAGATTCAAAGAACGTATCACCCGGTGATTTGTCCGAAAGAAAGAAGTTGCGGAAAAATCTAAAGTGTAAAAATTTCCGTTGGTTTTTGGAAAATGTCTATCCAGAAAGTAACTGGATAAAAGAGTATATTGTAATGGGAGAGGTAAGTGTTTCACTGTGTGACAATCACTGCAATAGACAAATTCGATTCGATGCCTTTAAACTGTTCGTGCTTTCAGGTTAAGAGCGTCACAAATGGAATGTGCTTAGATACTAAAACAACGAGATTACATGATCGCTTAACTTCATTGGGATGCCTTGGAAATGGTGGTACCCAATTTTTCGCATTTGCGAAGTCTGGACAAATTGTGACTGTGGAAGAGCTTTGTCTGGGTGTCAGAAAGAAATCACATTCTGCAGTCGTTACAGTAGAATGCTCTGAAAAAGACAAATCTCAGCTTTGGAGCTACAATAGTGAGGTTTGTAGAAAGTATCTTCGTATAGAATGGTTAAATGTTAGAGATGGAAGAAATTAGAATTTGATTGATTTGATTTAATTTGATTTTACTATTAATAGGAAAAGTGGATTGTGCACAGAGAAAGTAATTTATGCATGAAAACGAATCAAAGCGCTGTGATATTGGGCGAATGTCAACCAATGGATGATCGAATTCAGTGGACCATTGAATCCACCGTGCCAAGGAAGCAGATTATTAATCAGACTAAAGGTCTGCATCGGATAGCAAAATCAAATGCAAATCTGGCTGGGCCCGAATTTCAGGAAAATTATATCCATCCAAATCCGAACGAGGCTAAGAATACGAATTTTATTCCATCCGACATCGAAATTTTGAATATGAATTTTATGCCACCCAACATCGAAGTGGAGAATATGAATTTTATTCCATCCGATAGACGAAACATTCCAGATGGGATGGAAAAATGATCGGATCCCTTATTGATTAATACGAAGCCATTATTTAGATGAGTTCTTTTATCGATGACTATAGTAAATGATAAAAATAATTTATTTAGAGAGCCGTCTTCTAGAGAGCCTGCACGCTCTATTAAGACCTTTAAATAAGAGCGCACGTTTTCCATTGCATTATGAGGTTGAATATTATTTTCTAATATTTAATTTGTTCCCGTTAAAATTGGTTCGTAATATTATTTTAATGCAGCCATACAATGTTCCTTTGTTGACGTTTTCATTTGTGTAATTTTTGTGTACTTCTTTCGTTCGTGAAACGGTGCTAAATAAAATAAAAATATATTAAAAAATGAAAGTAGTTTGCATTTTCCGAGTAAAATCCCAAAATACGCCAACTACGTGGCTATAGCAAAGCAGTCTAGAGTTGCAATGTATCGAAAAATAGAATTATTTTCTCACATTCATTATAATGTAAAGGACATTCATTATGTCTCATTTTTACGATGTAACAAGATTATCATTTTTATTTCGCTTAATGTTACACATTCAATTTGGCCAATTTATGCTCGTTTTGATTTTCTAACATTTTTTTGTACGTTTCCATGATTTTTCTTGCTAATAAATGATCGGACAAACAATTTAACAAAAATATAAATAAAAGCAAAGATAGCAATTGGCAAGATCAGAATATCAAGCAGTAAGTATGAATGCCATGGCATATTCACAGCATATGATTTTAGATGTTTTGCTCCTTTTGATCGCATTACATATTCGATCCAGTAGATTGATTCCTCCATTGGATGAACCAAATAGTCGTTGAAATTGCGTTGGATTTCTTCAGCAGACTTTTTGTATGCATTATTTGTGAGCATCTCTTCAAGGGCTTCTGACATTGATTCAGTTGTTAGTTTCGAAAAGGATAACATACGACCATTTCCAATTTGCTCAGCTCTTAAGGCATTTTTACGTTGATCGGAAAAAAATGGAATGTACAGCATTGGCACACCACGGGCTACACCTGAAAATGTCACAGATATTTGCATTTCAGTTGGAATGTTTAGATTAGGACCAATGTCGACGTTGCGATTACTTACCTTCATAAGTGCTTGATATTCCTGGGGATAAATGATTTCAATAGATTCAAAAATTAGAATTTTTAGTACAGTAATCAATTAATTTTTTTTTTTCAATATTTCGCATACCTCCATGTGTGATGAACAGCACAACATTTGGATGAGCCAGTATGTCACTCTGGGGTAGCCATTTTTTCACCAAAACATTGGACGGTACTTTGTATGATTCGTCTTCAAATTTCCAAATCACACGTTGCTTCAGTTTACTCAATGCTTTCAAAAATATATCGATTTTTTCCTTTGGTAACTGTGAACTAATCAGAACTGATCCTAGTGAAAATATAATAACACCATGTTCCGAATTGTCAAGATACTCTTGAAGGTGCGGCGGCAGTGGTTTTGGTGGTTTAATATGTGCTCCGCCATAATGAACGATACCGGGCATTTGAGGTCTAGGCGATGAAATACTTTTGTGGACATTGACCAGAATCAATGAAATATTACGATACAAATCGGCAACGTGTGGTAACGGCTTTCCAGCCTCTAAATGAACGCAAAAATGATGAAGATTCAATTTAAATTACTTGTTTCAGTTTGATAGTGACAAATAGACACAGGGTGACCCTGGCATGGAGCTTAGAGGTGTTACAACATTACAAACCAAACAATTCGTGTTTCGTGTAATCATATTCGGTTAGTTTACAAATTTATCCGGTTTTTAATCGGATAACGACCGAATAAACCTCGAACAAACACAAATATGAACTGTTTACATCCAGTGCCGAGTTATCTCAAAAAAGAACACCCTGTATGCAATGAAATTACAAAATTTGTTATTTACCGGCCAAATGTGCAAAATATTTATGGGCTATTTGATTTTGGCGTTCAAGTCTAATCCAGTTTCGATACCACCAATCATACGCTGATAAGATTACATTATAAACTCGCTGTAGATAGGTCATGTCATCTCCGTATGGAAGCAACATGTGTGGAACATGTGACCATGGTGTTAACAAACCCATTGCTCGATCAAAATAGTCCGAATATCCGTAGGGACCTAGGGCAATTTAAAACAACAAACAAATTCCTTAACTATTTAATATGAATGAAAAATGACCGTACTTACAAATGGTTACGATAGGTGCATTAAATTTATGTGCAAACATAAGCCAACTTTCATGGAAAAAATCCGAACTAATCACTAAATCGAAGTGCAAATCATCACGGTGAATGAATTTTTGCACGTTCAACGTTTTCAATGCATGTTCCGTTGGTTTTGTGGCATATTTTTCATATAATCGAACCTTTTGAAAGTCACTATCATCCACACTATTGACAAAATCATCTTGAGAAGCTGTGAAATAAAGATCAAACAATTGCAAATGAGTATTGGCCGTTCTTTTTCTATCTATAATCGAATCTAATATCTAATAACTTATAAACTTACAAACTTCATCCATATTAAATGGTGGTTCAATCAAAATTTCAGTGTAATTTGGAGATTTGAAATTTGTAATTGTTGTATTAACGATGGCAGTGACTTCATGACCGCGATTCATGAGCTCTTTTGCAAAATTCTGCAATTGCATCCAATGACTTGCACCGGGAAACGGTACCAAAAATAATATCTTGTATCCATTTGAAATGGACAACAAACACAACACCAAAAATACATGGATTTTCTGTGAAAAAAAACGAAATATGAAAAAAAAACGTCGAATGCTTTTTAAATGTTTTTTTAAATGTTGAATATTGAATAATATATTTTAAACTTTATACGAGTTTTTGTGTTTATTTCAATAATTTAAACTTTTGGAGTTTGAATTAACAGTTTTTTGTTTGCCTATAAACAAGTTTTGTCTTACCATTTCGACCAATGTCAAGCAACTAACTCATGAAGTAGTCGGTAGCTTCTTCAAATGCCACTCAATTCTTTTTTTCATTTGAGCGCACGCACACAAATAAAGTACAACATTTTGGTTGCTGCCTCATGTCAATCACGTCAATTTTGAGAAATAAATCCCCCGACGACTGAATTAAATTCCCATTTTTTAAGAACCAGTATTTGAAATCTGTATTCAGCAATTTCAATACAGAATTCAGTTCAACAAATCAAATGTGTTGACTTTGTGTTTTTTTGTTATTTTATATGCTCAATAATTTTGTTGTTATGTGTGAATATGAACTTATTGTATTAAATACTATACAATAAAACTTTATTAACTTTTTAATGAATTTCAACGATAATTGACAAAATGTTGATAACGTGATTTGGGTTGTTTGATACGTTATCAAATATAAGTCATTTATTTCGGTAATTCTTATGTTAATTTAACATTTTGGATGTGATTATTGCGCAAATAAAACAATTACAAAATAAAAATGACACACACTCACACACTACACAAATCAGCTATGCGATACAATGAAATGTCAAATTTTGGCAAAAGTATTATCTCCACTTGTTCGAATACAGCATCATAATTTGATTATTGTTTCTCTCTCTCTCTCTCGCCTTCGCATTCACACAACGATGAAATGTTCATCACCACGAATCAACACAATCACAGTAGCTGTGCAAATTCATTCGCTCCAGTTCTCTTTCTTCATTTGTTTCATGTCAATGCTATGAATTCGAGAGTGAGACGTCCACAATCAAATATGTTGTTGTTCCATTCATAGCTATAAGAGAAGTGACAAATTCTCATGCTTATTGTATGGGGGGGGGTCTCTGTTTTGTATTTCATTGGATTTGTATTTGTAAATAAGAATACAACTGTTATCAAAAATCCATTGTAACGGAACGAATATATTATATAATCTCAAATTCAATCGAATAATTCAAAAATTGATTTGAAATCTTAATTTCTAGGTTGGGACATTACAAAGTGTTTCATTTCAAAAATGTTTGTTTATTGAGTTCACATGAATATTCTCTTATAAATGAATTTCAAAATATGATGGAAAATACATCGAAAGAAATTTTATGAAAATTATTTTATTACCACTTTGTAGTATAATAGTTAAAAATGAAGCTATTTTAGGTAAACTAGATATAATTTGGCTATGCTAAAAAAATGTGTTATATCTTCATAGCTATTCGATTGTAAAAAAAAATCTTGATCATTCGTATTCAAAACTTATGCCCGTTTTGATTTATTCTTTTTCAACTTCCTGTCTGAATGATCACCTTTTGTATACCGAAGCAAAAGTTTTACAAAAATGAGAATAAAAGCAATAACGGCAAATGGCAGAACAAAGACATCGAGTAGTAAGTATGAATGCCATGGCATATTTGTCGCATACGATTTCAGATGTTTTGCTCCTTTTGATCGTATCACATATTCAATCCAGTAGATTGCTTCATCCATTGGATGAACTAAATTATCATTAAAAAGTCGTGCAATTTCCTTAGCACGTTTGTCGTATGCTTTATTTGTGAGCATTTCATTCAACGCTGCTGAAAATGATTCGGCTGTTAACTGTGAAAATGATACCGAACGGCCATTGCCGATTCTCTCAGCTCTCAAAGCATTTCGTTGTTGATCGGCAAAAAATGGAATAAATAACATTGGTACACCACGTTCCACCCCTTAAAATGTCAAAGACTTTAGCTAATTGTTGAAATGTTAAGATTAAAACGTTCATACCTTCAAAAGTACCTGACATTCCTGAAAATATAAAACTCATTCAATTAATTATTAATTTTTTTTTTTCAAGACAAGTTAATTCAATGTAAAATCAAAATACCTCCGTGTGTGATGAAAAGAACAACATTTGGATGAGCTAATATATCACTCTGTGGTAACCACTTTTGTACTAAAACATTTGACGGTACTTGGTACGATTCGTCTTCAAATTTCCAAATCACACGTTGCTTAAACTGACTGAATGCATTTAAAAATGCATCGATTTTCTCTTTGGGCAACTGTGAACTCTTTAAATGTGATCCCAATGAAAAGATGATGACACCATGTTTCGAATTGTCAAGATACTCTTGAAGATGAGGCGGCAGTGGTCTTGGTGGTTTAATATGTGCTCCGCCATAATGAACGATACCGGGCATTTGGGGTCGGGGTGGCGAAATACTTTTATGGACATTGACAAGAATCAATGAAATATTACGATATAAATCGTCAATATGTGGTAATGGCTTTCCGGGCTCTGTTTAAATACAGACAAGTTACAAAATTTCAGTTTTACTTAAGGAATAAATTATTATCTTTGGTCATTGACCATTGGTCAAACACTCACCAGCCAAATGTGCAAAATATTGACTCGCTATTCTGTTTTGATGTTCAAGCATAACCCAGTTTCGATACCACCAATCATAGGCCGATAGAATAACATTATAGACACGCTGTAGATAGGTCATGTCATCTCCGTACGGAAGCAGCATATGAGGAACATGAGACCATGGTGTTAATAGTCCCATCGCCCGATCAAAGAAATCCGAATATCCATATGGACCTAAAAAATGCCGAAAATTGTCACAACTCATGAATTGTATTCAGTAAAATGACCTGAATCTTTGTTCACTGACAGTACTTACAAATAGTTACAATGGGGGCATTGAATTTGTGTGCAAACATAAGCCAACTTTCATGGAAAAAGTCCGCATTGATTATTAAATCAAAGTGCAGATTTTCACTGTGGATGATTTTTTGTACGTTCATTGTTGCAAGTCCATGTTCACTGGAACCTTTGACGAATTTGTGGTATGATCTTACTTTTTCAAAGTCACTTTCATCTGTGCCACTGAAAGCTTCGTCCTGGGACACTTGGTGATGAATTGAATGAATTTATCGATCCTCTCAAATTTGTATTATGGAATTTTGAAACTTACGAATTTTAGCCAAATCATATGGTGGATCGATTAAAATCTCTGTGTAATTTGATGATTTGAAATTTTTAATCGGTTGATTAACAATAGCAGTCACTTCATGGCCACGATTCATGAGCTCTTTTGCAAAATTCTGCAATACCATCCAATGGCTGGAGCCAGGAAATGGCACCATAAATAATATTTTGTATCCATTTGATATGGATAATAAGCAAAACACCAAATATGCTTGAATTTTCTAGAAAATTATCAATAGAATTCATTCAGTGACGATTTTAATTAAACACATCAAAGTGTAAACATTGTTTACACTTGAAATCTGAAAATGTGGAGAGATAATTTGTTCAAATATGCACAGTTGCCGAGAGAATTTGAAAAGAGAAACAGATAATTATTATCATCAGTTTCAGATTAATTCAAACGCATGCCGTCTATCGACCAAATTCTGAAGATAGAATGTTGATTTCACTTGGCTACCAACAAATTATGTTTAGTAGCAGAATTGTTCAAGTTTTTGATTAAATTATTATGTTACAGATTTTCAGTGTGCGTATTTGAGCAGTTGAGAATAGCAATGAGAATGAGAAAACAATAAAACAAAAGCAAAACGTGAACAATACTCCGAAAAAGAGCAACACCAATTTATGCATAATCAGAGACACTTTTGTGTAATTCAATGCAGAAACATGCGTATGTAATAAAAATGAGTGAAACAAATATCACGTTCAAAATGGTACAGAAGCCAAGGATTTACCCATTGATTGTTAGTCTTTAAAAATTTGATAGGTTTGAACATCGAGACTAAAAATGAGTTTTCGCGCGGTTAATGATCTTCAAAAGAAACTGAAATATGCTGCGTGATTCAAATGAGCCAGACTTGTTCGATCTACTTACCATTCCGAAGTTTACTAAGTAACTAATTACTCCTTTACTCCGAAATATCGCGATTGTACCGGGCATGAATGGAGCTCCAAGGCTTATCATCATACTTAGGGGTTGACACTCGACAATTTTCAATCAACTTCTTTTTAGTTGTTTTCTTCTTAATTTTTTGACAAGTGAATTTTCTCGACAGAAGATTTAAAGGAATGAGAGAGTATTCTCATCGCTAAATATTACATTTGTATTTAAATACAACAATTGTCTTTCGCAATAACTAACGATTTAATGCACACCGAGAAATAAATTTAACAGTTAAAACAAATTCTTAATTTTAGTCTGTCTCCTAGTTATCATATCTAATCTCTAGAAATTTTTATCCAAAATTATCAAAAATCCACCTGTCAATGACTTGTTGCAATTTAATTTATCGTAAACAGATTTAAAGGTGATTCAGATCACACGTGTGAAACAAATTTAAAATATTTAAGCAACGAATAAATGATTATAATTAAATATTTGCTCATTGTATAAGATTGAAGTCAGTAGTTTGATACAGAATGTATTTTCGGAATCGAAAATTGTTGAAATAAATTCTCTTGTTTAAAGAAAAATCTCACATTTTTCGGGTTCTCTCTTAGCAGTTTTTGAGAAGATTTTCGAAACATCTTTCACCTTCTTTTCAAAGTGAATACTTTTGTTTTTCGATATTCTTCCCTTATCTTCAGAATGTACGATGCTACGATGCCAACTGTATCATTTTGAACTGTTGTTGATTTAAGTGATAAAATCATGCCGCCAAAACAAATTCGGTCTCTTTAATACTGTTTATCAGTTGTAAAGTGAAATAACACTAGATAATTCTTGTTTGAAGAGCTGTTTTCTATAGCGGCGCTTACCTGAGGAATGAAAAGTTTCCGTGAATTTCAGTTTTTCGTACTCCAACTTTTGATATCCAATTGAAACCTTTTTATGAATCTTATAAATTGCTATACGCTACTCATTTGAAAAGTAGTCATTTTTTAATGCATTTAAAATTCAACCATTTAATATCTCCAACATTTTGGTATTTCGGCTATAATTTATTCCAATTGTTCCGAATGATTTATATCATAACTATTTTTAAGCCATTAAGTTATCATATTTTGCACGGGATTCATTCAAATGCTTAAGGCTTTGGAACAAAATCGGCAGACAACTATTAATGCAAATTATTTCTGGAACCATACAATAGTTTTGCAACTTAAAAAAAAAGGTAAACGAAAATTTCATCCAAAAGGAACAACTTTGTTCACTTTATGAGTGATTTATTTCGGTTGAAATATTGTAGAATTTATCGATTCAACTACAATGAAATTCGAAGCACGTAAAAACTTGTCATGAAACTTGCATGACACTCAATATACTTGAACTTTTTGTGAATCAAGTAAAAGGACTCGGAAACGTGAAGCAGCAACAATATTGAATAACAACAATAGAATGAATTGGAAATGGATGAAGCGAACCGCGAAATGCGTTCATGACACGACACGAAACTTTGTTATTTTTGTTTGATTTTTGTTGTTGTTGTTCGTTTCTATTTTTTGCTTCGCGAACAAAGTTAAATCGATACGGGTTTCAGTTTAGTTGGCCCAACATCTATGGATCAGTTGACATTTGTTTAACTTGCTGAAAATCACAACGAAAGTGAATCATCAGGATTGAATCTCAACCTCGTGTAAGTTATAGATGGTTTTTTTTTCATATAATTTTATGTTTGGGAATCAAATTGGAATGGCCCATTCATAGAGGCATTGAATCAAAACTACAACACTATATTACTTATTAGTGTTGTTTTAGTCTCTTTTTTTTGCGTGGTGATCAGAATTCAAAATAAATGGCGAAATGGTGTGTGAATGAGTGTTAAAATACAAAGAGTAATGAAAAATGTCAGAAATCAGATGAGAAAAGAGACAAGATGAACTTATTTTCACACGAAATTTCCATTGAATTGGTCAGAATAGACCATATTTTAGCGCTCAAGGTTTAGTTTTCATTGAGTTGCGTCAAGTGTAACTGAATAGGAGATTTGCGGACGATTGAACCGAGATGAAGCCAAGCAAATGAAATATTTATAATTTGCGTTATTTGTGGCATCTTCATCATCATTTTTTTCTTTCTTTCTTCTTTCTACTTCTTTGTCTTTTGATGTATGCGTTTATTGTAATGTCTTTTTTTATTATTCCAAAAGACTTTGAATCATTGTGAGAAAATTCGCAAGTCAAATCCAAAATGTAAGACTTCTATTTCATTTGTAAATGTTTGTAAAATGTTTTCATCAGCACCATCATCATAGCAAATATGGAGTTCTATTGGATCCCTGGAAATTTAATCACATAACATCATCGCCAAAGGAAGCCAAAATTGAATGAATATTTGTGAAGCATTTGTTCAACTCAGTCAGATATTGTGATGATTACCATCGAAATGGAAGCAGACCGAGCCACTGATGAGACTCAGCCACTGAACTACTGAAATATTCATCTACTTAATTTTTGGTCTAAATTTCGACTGATTTTGAACAAAACAAATCTTAATTAATAAAATATTTTTATAGATGAAGGTATTTTGCCATAACTAATTGAAATAACTTGAATCGTTCCCCAAATAAAAGTGAAAAGTGTAGAATTCCCTGGGTTTTCTCGGTGTGGTATCTACTGCAACATGTTTGTTGGCTATTGCCATCTGCATTTTACACAACGTAAATGAAACAAATGATACATAATAAGCGTTCAACTCTCACAGCAGAAATATTGAACCGTGACGTGTTCATCACAGTGTAATTTTAAAGATGAAAACCACCAAGAAAAATGGCATTAATTACATCAACTTAAGAAATGGAAATCAAGTTCATTCCAATGAACTTCCATACAATTTGGTGCCACTAGAAAAACAAACAACGGAAAAATATCCAGACAATTGCGTTAACCGCATTCGGACAAAAGATAAATAAAATGGCAAAAACAAGGTAGACGTCCAAAACATGATTTTTAAATGCCTTTTGGATGATCTTAAGAACATTGAGATTTGTTTTGTATGCGGCGTATTTGTTAGTTATTAATTAAGTTGAATATTCTCACGCAAACTAACAAACGAAAACGAAAAAATTGTTGAATTGGATGAGCTTTGTAATCCACTTGGCGCTACTTGCCACTACAAATCACATTTGTTTTTTAATCATTAGAGAAGAGAAAAACTCAGCTCATTTTGTTGCTTTTTCACAATCGCAACAAAGAAACACAATTATGTTATGGTGTTCAAATTAGACCAGTTCACCATTATGATACAATTTATGTTGTATTACAGTTGAACAGTAGCTAAAATGTGCTATTTCAATCAATCGTAAGTGGTTGAACGAAGAAAAAACGAACTAATCAATGATGAAACCGTATGCTCTGTTATTTCAAGATGGGCAAGAACTCGAAAACTGAAGAAGATTATCGCAATTCAACGGCTATTTCGTTATAAACATAATAAAAAATAATAAAAGAAATATAATCACTTTTCATGGATTCGCAGAACTCATTTTCTTTTCGTCTTCTCTGTGGGGCCGATTCGATTTGCAGAAAAAAAAAATTACTAAACACATCAATATGAACTGTGAACCGAGTATCTTTTGTTTTGTCTGTGCCACATCAATTTTATCCGGCTGAACAAAACAAACACGAACGAAAGAAACAACAACAAAAAATACTGCATCAAAAATTAATGGTGTTGGTATTTGTTTGGTTGGATACAAACAAACGTTATTATTATTCTGTTTGATGAAGTCATGTTTCATAAATAATAGAATGCGAACGAACGGCGGTACGTTCACTCTCAGGCAATACACACAGGCTAAAACAAAACCAAAAAAAAAACCATATGTAGTAATCGAGATATGGAGAGCATATTGAAAATGCGAGCAAAAACTCCACAACAACAAAATGAATTAAATAGCATTGCAACTGTGATAATAAACACACAACTGCCAATTGATGCGACGTGAACGATCACATCTTTTGTGTATGTGTGTGTGTGGTGTATTCAAATACAAATTGATAGCGAAACAAATGAACAACGAACAAGAAAATTTGTGTGTTTGTCTGCCGCTTATTTGAAACCAAATGCTCTCTTGCTCTTGCTCGTTGTGCGTGTTTCGGTTGGCTGATCATTTAACCGATGTGCACAAGAAAGAGAAATATAATAATCAACAACAACAACAAAATACGTTAAAATAATTATCAGTTTTCGAGACTATTACACAATTCTCTGCACCCCATTTTCCATCTCTATCCATTGCATCTTCTTGTTTTTATATCGGCTCTATTCGTTCCATGCGGCGAATTTTCAATGGAAAAAAAATTGACTCGAGTGTATTCGTTTGCGGGTTAAGCCGCATCAACTTCAGCATATTGCCGCCTGCACAATTCAAAGTGTTGTTTTCGTCAATCGCTCAACCAACACTGGAATAAAGTCAACGATTTGTTTCATTCTCTAATACTAAAACTCATCGTATTGGCGTGGATTACACATACGCAATAAGAATAAATTTCTTTAAAACCCCAAAAATGGTACGCATTGCGATACACACAACCACAAACCGAAACCCAATGCGTTGTATTCCATTTTACAGGTTTTATTCATTACTTCTTCTTAATGGAAACGTGTTAAATCTATTGTTTTCTTTTTCACAATTTCCCACGCTAGGTCGAAGTTCTGCTGCTGACTTTTCGAATGTTGGCTGTTGTCGTCTTTGCTTTGTTTCATGATAGTCTTTTGGTTTGCGCATTTGCCATTCTTTCTCCCTCTGTTGATTTGTGGCACAATTCAAAAAAGAGACAGACAGACAGAGAGAGAAACAGCGACCGAATGCACAATCACATGTAATTGAATTGCGTTTCTGGTTCGTCTTGTGAACGTTTAAATAGCCAATTTGGCGAAAACATTTAATTTAATGCAATTTCCTTGTAAATCTTTGCTTATGGGCAACATGACATTCAGGTGAACGAACAAAGAATCCATGTGATGTGGAGCATAATAATTGTAAAAATGAACTGACCAAGTCCAACGACCAAACGACAACGACGATTCTGAATTGCGATGGAAAATATCCGCACTTGATTTTGTTTTTGTTATGTGCGTTTGTTCCTTTTGGACACAGTAGCACCATTTAAGGAGCCAACAGCGCAATCATTAACATTGTTACAATTAGATGTGATTGCATTTGTTCTTGCGTCTGCGATTGTTTTTTATTTCGTTCAATAAAAATTCAACAATGTTTCGCTTTTTTCGTAATAGTTTTCAACCGAGTCTTTTTGTCTTTATTAAAGACTCGTTAGCGACACACACACACACACACACACACAAAAACATTCCCAAAACTAAACGACGGTAAATAATTGTTATCATTGTGTATCCTAGCAAACATTGTTTGTCGCTTTGGGAGATTCATTTCGATTTGTAAACAGGAACCACAAAATAATGGATTGCGGAATTAGCATAAATTCACCGACCATTTCAGTCGCTGCGACCGATGTGTTGTTGTTGTTGTGTGTTTGTTTCTGTTGTTTTTATAGTTTGTTAGTTCCCATCGTAAATACGACACGCAACGATTAACATAAAATCGATTCAACGAAGTAGAAGAGATAGAGGAACAGCAGCGAGGGTGCGAGGTCCTTGTGAATGTGAATGAAATTTGCATAAATTTTTAACATCGATATCATGTATGCGCATATTCATTGAAGAAAGGGATCCCTCTCGCAATGAATGATAAATCATAAACATTCAAATCAACTATTTTCTATGAAGCTTGTTGCTTGGCAAGTAGTCAATCAGTCAACACAGCAATAATAACAACAGAGGCAACCTTCATACATATTAATAAATTGAATTGTGTTTGGATTGCGTACGAATTGCCGTGGATTTTCCCATTTTGTGAACTGCTCACCGTTCAAACCCCTATGAGAAATATAGCTTTGATTATGGCCAATAAAATTGTTTTCTCCATAAAATTGAGTTCGCAAAAAGAAACAGAAAGGAGATTTGTAAAATAATTTAAAGTCATTCTTTTTTTTTGTATATTTCAATTGGAATTGGATTGATGATGATGAAGTGCACACAATGTGCTGTCTACAGACTACAGCACATAGTGCAAAACAGTGCACAGAGCAAAACACATTGTGCACCAAGGAAAAAAAGCAGCTATTGCTATAGCTGCTGTGTGGCGCTGGCATGCCGCTTTTTTACACGTGCTTCATTTCTCTGTTAGCGCATTGTTTTCATAGACAAGATCCAGCGACCATTTTCATGTGGAATTATTCCGTATGTGTTGTTGTTGTTATTATGTTTTTATTCCTTTATAATAAACAAGCAAAACAGTTCCCGCGCTTATTAAATTGCTCACTACGATATATTGCATACAATAACCGAATACACTTTCTTCTCTATGCACTATGCGCACATGTAATATAATCACACGCTGATATATACGGCAATCTGTGAACCGTTCTCTCTCTCTCTCGCTCTCTCTCTGTCTTTCTGTACTCCACACACAAACCACTGATACGGCACATAATTTATTCTTTTTACATTGGATTTGTTATCCGAATTCGCTGGTAGCTAAATGTGTTTGCATGCGGAATAATAGTTTACAATGCTGTTTATTTTCCCATGTCTTCCGCTGGGTGTGAGTGTGTGTGTGTGTGTGTGTGATAGGCTGCAAAGATCCATTGAAAACGACCAAACAGTTCAATTTGGATAAAAGAGTTGACAGTTTTTGAACGGTGCAACACGTTTAACAGGAATCAAATTGATTGATTCATAGAATCGCATTTTTTTATTTTCATTTCTCTTCTTGTTGATGTCATGTTATTTCAAGCAATGTGACCGATTGACGAGTGACATTTTAATTTCATGTGTCATTTTTGACCTGATTCGATATAATGGGCACTTAATTTTTGTGCTAGAAACATAACGATCTAATTCCTCGTAAATTGGTTCGATAATATCGAATCGAAATGGAAATAATCCGCCGATATGATGACCACCACATAGCAAATTTATTCATTTCCCATATTAGAGATTCATTAATGAAATTTCCAAAAAAAAAATCAAATTAATGTGGATTTTATTAAAATTTTCCAATTCATGGAAATGTGGAAATGCTATTATAAATATTCATTAATTTGAAATTAATTCTCTCATCAAAATTGGTTGTTGTTGTTCATCTCGAGCTCAATCATGAGCAATGATTTCTTTTTTGTTTTCTTTTTTTTGTTCATCAATTCATCGCATGTGAATTTTTACAGCTACATTCAAATGCTCTTTGACAACGAGCCAAATGTAATGTCGCAATATTCTCTTTAGGTTAATGTTATTTTGACCTCTTTGGCCAATCTACGCACTAGAATATGAGTTTGATGACTCTATTTTGCCATTACCGACCGTCGACACCTTCACAAACGGTATTTCCTTGTTTGATTTTGTCGCATTTTCCTCATCTCTCTTTTTCTCAGCTCTGTTTTGTGTGTGTGTGTGTGTGTGTAAACAAATGAGTTTCTATTCAAACATTCAAATGTACAAAACAATAAACGACTACAGAACAATGGCCTTTTTCCGCGGTTGACATTCATATGCAGCGCATAGATTTTTAGTCGATGTGTAACAAAATCCATAAAAATAATCTCTCGATCCAAATTCGAATATCAAACAAATGGAGTAATGCATTTTTGGATAGAGAAAAGCAAAATAATATGAACAAAAAAATGAATAGCCCGAAAACAAGAC
The DNA here is from genome assembly GCA_030463065.1 of Aphidoletes aphidimyza. Lineage (NCBI taxonomy): Eukaryota > Metazoa > Arthropoda > Insecta > Diptera > Cecidomyiidae > Aphidoletes > Aphidoletes aphidimyza. The sequence continues at coordinate 12,415,555 of CM059999.1, forward strand.
GATGAAAAAGGTAAAAAACAAAAACGAAATTGTAATCTAGAGTACGAGATGAGTGCGATGCAGTGAACCGCACGAGTGCATGGTCGACAACATCGGAAACAAAGAAGCGATATTTGTATGTTTCTTCAGTGTGTTTTATTTTCATTCGCCGGTTGTCTCATCCGCGCCAACGCAACTCGCTCATTCTCATGTTTCATTTCCACTTCGTATGCACTTCGCTCTGCTGCCAGTTTGTTATTCGAAAATTTATTATTTATTTTGTCATATTTTTATGTTTCCTATTGTTTTGGTTTTCAGACGTTCAAAAATACGATGATGCCATTGCGCAGTAGAGTTTCGTTTCGTTTCATTTCGTTTCCATTAATTTTGTTTTCTGTTCAAACTCGAGCGACTTTTTTTTCGTTCATCGTTGCAACGCGATTGACTATCGTTACGTTTTACTTTACACGCTACAGCATTGATGTTTGCATTCAGCGGCCGCGCTACATTCGAAAGATTCAAACATATACACACACACACACAACAAAAAAAAGGTTCATTTTCTTTGCATTCTTAATCACTTCTTCTTCTGTGTTGTTTGTCTTCTCTTCAATTTTCTCTTTTTCTTTTATTTTATAACTTCTTTTCGTTCTGTTGCTTTTGGTCTGCGGTTATTGTGCCGCACCATCGGCGCACACATGTGTGTTGGTGTTAGTGTTTGTGCTGTAGAGAGGCACACATGCTAACGGTGTGTATGAGAATTGCTTGAGTCTTTTGTATGCTCAATGCGAGCTACACACTTCATTTCCATTCGATCGGTGTGCGCGACAGGATCGTTTCTTGTTGTTCAAACTTGTTGAGTTTCTTTTTTTTATTCTGTCGATCTCATATACATTTTACAGTGAGCGTAACATTCAATTTGGTTAAACCACACACTGTGCGTGTTTTCTCTGTTCAGTTTGTGTATATTATGGATTTGTTGAATTTCAATTTGTGTTTAGATTTTTTTTTTTCGTAAATATTTTGTGTTCAAAGAGTTTTGTTGAACTGTTCGATTGAATTGAAAGCTGTTTCATACAGAACCATCAAAATATGTCAATTATTTTCAATGCGACAAAAAATTGTGTGAAAATTGCCTGATATAGCCAGAGGATAGAAATCGATAATTTACAGTTCACAGAGTGTTAGAGTAAAAAATTGTTCAACAAAGTTCAAAGTGACAAATGTGCTAGCGGCGAAGATTTAAAACAGAACGAAAAAAAAGGTTTCCGATGGGAAAACAAGTTGCAAGGTGCATGTTTAAGGCGCTTGAATGGTAGCAGAAGCAAAAAAAATGTGTGATCAATGATTTCCGTTTTAAGTGTGGGAATTTTATCGATAGCAAAAGTAGGAATAGAAAACAAGAGAGAAATAAGTACGTTTGTTTAGAACAGGAACTATGAAAAGTGCTTAGTGGATTTTCCTGTTGAATGAATATATCCGTTAGTACAACGTTAAGATCGAATTACATCGGATATTTTCGATGCTGAGAACTAAATTCGAGCATCTGTTGGTGAGCGCAATTTTTTTTCCCTGGTAATCAAAATATAGAAATAAATGACAAACAAAAAATTGGGACTTTTCAATGACTCGCATTTTAAGGAATTTGAATAATGAGTCGGGATGATTTCCATAGCGATCGCAGATAATAACGAAGAACCCCTCATTAAAAACGGTCGAAACAATTTCATAACCGCAGTTTGTATTTAGCACGAGCTGAAAACACACACACAAAAAACCTCACAAATCATTGATCAACAATCATTTCGATGGATTGTTTTTGGTTGCACAGAAAACCTTCAAAGAATTGTCGATTGCCAAAGTCATTTTGAGAACCCACAAACGATTCAATATTCAGATACCTGGGTAGAAGAGTCCCATAAACCCAGATAAATCTACTCTTTTTTTGTTTGACCATAATCACTCATTTTCAAGTAAAACAACTTTTTTTTTAGTTCTCAGAATAATAACAACAAAAAATGAAGAACCTAAGATTGAGACGGAAATGAAAGGGAAAAAGGCACAAACAGCAATAGATATGCAATCAGCATCGATGTGCACGCACACTGAAAACAAAATCAAAAGCAATTCACATTGAATTTGAAATGAATATTTGTTTATTTCGTACAATAATAATGGGTATGTGGTGATTACAATGAGTCGGTATTGTGAGCTGAGACATCAGCAGATGTGCGGATTTCAAAGTTTTAATTAACCAAATGCATTGCGAATGTTTACACATTTGAATAAGAAAAATTGTCGATTCGCAAGCAAAATCAAATACAAAGCATTTGGTTGGTATTGTTTTCACAACATATAGTACATACACACACATATTTCCTGATGCCTCAAGAAATGGGAATAAATTTATTGTGTGCCTGAATGTTGGATTTCAACACATTTGTGTTGAATGGCGTGCGCAACGAGGGAAGAGACAACGAACAAAATTGGTCTTTAAGATTAGAAAAGTGCCGACAATAAAGTTCGATCGTTGGTTGGGCCTGAAGAAGGAAAGGGAAATATTATGTTGTATGCATACGCAGACAAAGAGCAATGCAAGATAATCGCTCGTGCGCCGTTTATGTTTGTCATTGTGGAAACGACGCGCAAGACCGATTGAGCACAAGTGGATTTTTATTGTGTCTGCGCATTTATTGACTATCCCAAAATCCGAACAACCGTATATGGCATCATCTCGAAGCGAATGTGTATATATTGAAAATGGAGTAAATGGCGACAATAAAGTCATATATATAAAGTGAAACTGTTCAGCGTTCAACATACGGGCCAATCAAATTCAAATGTGAAAAAAATGTTTATGGTTTTCACTCTTTACTCTGTGCAATGCTTTGCATTGTTTTTCAAGTGTTTGGTTAAGGTTCGAAGCAATTTAAAGCTCGTGCGCAGAGCCTCAAACACAAACAAATCGTGAAGAATTGTTTGTTTGTTTGTTTTACGAAACCTCATACGATCTTCAATTCGTCCGAAATTGATGTCTTTTGTTACAATACGTCAATTTATTACGGTCCATTGTGTGTAATTTCACACACACACCAAATGTATGCCCTCCAATGCTCACGACACAACACACATATGTGTTAAATTAAAATGTGAAACCATTTATTAGAGAGAAAAATGCATTTTGCCTCGACCGTAATTGAATAGCTATGCGTGTAAATGGACTTAAGCATCGTAAATTCACTGCGTGTACGCAGTACGTTTTGGCTGCAAAAAAAAAAACAAAAAAATAGAGCCCAAAATGGAATTATTCATGTTCGGGTGCGTAACGATACGTAACAAAAACCACTTGAATCTCAATTCATGAGCTGCGACTTCATTCCACTTGATCTTTATCATCGCATTAAATCGTCAATAAATCTTTCGTCTCGCACTTCAATGGGTTTTTTCTTGTCGTTGTCGTTTTTGTTGCTGTTTGCTGTTGGGTACTACTTAACAATTACGTTTGAAATTTCATTTGTATGAGAATTGTAACCTAATTTAAAATTCAAAACTGCCACTTTGAAAGCCGAAAACGGATGACATTTCACCGCATGTTTACACGCTCAAAACGTCCGCACACACACACTCGAAACCAATTTAGATCGATTGTTCAGGTTTTTATTTATTGAATGTGTTCACGCTTGTTTTCGAATGCAAATCAATTAATGATTCAAGCGCAAACCAATTCAAACACTGAAACCGTCAACCATTTGAAATTCCGTCATTCTGTGATTTGTTCTGCTCGTGTACAAATGTCGAGAAAACGCTTGTTTCGAAATCGTGACACTTTTCAATAACTTTTTAAATGTGTGGTTCATAAATCAACAGCTTTACCATGAATTAGAATTAATTAGCAAATCAAAAGTCAATTTTAATTGAGGAATTTTTGAGAATGAAACACTTTTGAGCTAGTTTTGAACATTAACTTTGAAAAAACAAAATCAGATATTAGCAAATATTTATTGGAGCGTTGTTTTAAAGGGCCTAAACTCAAGTGACCCCATGGACCAAGGCTGAGAATCACTGTGAACACATTTTTCCACTCAGAATCTCTTTTCTCGTTAAAAATAAGTCCAAGATTGTTTGTTCGACTGCACTTGCACCGCAAACAAAATGCACAAAAGGAACAACGATAAAATTGCCAATTAAATTCGTGCAATTGATTTTTAATTGTTTTGTTTGTCCGTATTCAAGTAATTTTCGTTCGTTCACCTAGTGTCAAGAACCGTCGATGCAATGTATATAAATGCATTCGCATGGAACAGATGTTGAATTGTTTTCGTTTGGTCCTTATCCCGAATCCCAAAATACGGCGACAATCGAAAAGTTCAACTGTAATTACACAGCCAATGCAATCCGTTACAAAATCATTCGTATCATCTATATGCAACCAGAGATACAAAGACAAAACAAGAAAATGCGTAAATTGGTTTGATTTTAACTGTGCATGCGGCGCGCAATTTGATATGTTGACTTGTTGCTTTGTTGCTGGTATTTTTCTCATTTTGTATGAACTTATAAACCAGAAGTGTGTGTGTGTGTGTGCATTGTTCGTGAATTGCTGCTTTTTTCGCACAGTAAATTAACAGCGTCGAGTTTGCAATCATAATAATGGTATTTAATTTCTTGTTTCTTTGGTGTTTCTTCACTTGATTTTCGAACAAATCGCTTTCATTGCTCAATTTTATGCTCAGCGAGCTATTATCAATCAAACGGTCGGTTGCATTGCCACATTGAAAATATCTTACGATTGACTGTTACTGCACACACACACACACCCAGCGATTCCAGTGACGAGAGCAAATTTAAACGAACGATACGCCAACTGAGCGCAGCGGAATGCTTTGCTTTTTACTGTTTTAATTATTACATCTTCTGGGTGAATCATTCACAAAGATGCAATGATACATGCTCTTTTAATAGCCTGACGAAATATGCCCAATGCCAAACGCAAAAGAGACCGAGAGAGAAAGAGAGGGAAATGCATAGTATTGCGTGCACACAATTTAATCGTTTTTAAGAGATTTTAAAGAGATGCAAACTCAACTTGTGCAAACTCTTGTAATAACTTGATTGTGGTGTATGACATGACAACTGTTTATTTGCAAAAAAACTTGTTCTACGCATTGATAAAATCAACAAATCTAACGTTCTCTGGTTTTATGTAAGTGGCTTATTAAATAAATACACTCACAACGTTTGATTAATTTGCTATGCTTTCATGAAGGCCTGCAAAATGTCTGATAAAAAAAACGTGTATTGTAGTCGAAAAATGAGGGATTTGTGTCGTAATACAACACGAATCTTCAGCCACATTTTTTTTCTGTTTGGTTTGTCGTAAAAGCCACAATTTACAAGTTGTTTTACGAAATATGACAAATTTTATGGTATTAATAAAAGAGACGGTTTGATAGTAGAAAATCAGTACCTTTACGATAATAGTATGATACAAATGACCGAATGAAATCCATTCCCACATAATAAGTCTCGTCTCGTTGTTGCTATTCGAAACGTTCGTTCAGTGTTCGGTGTTCGATGTTAAGACTAACGAAAGTGTAATAAATACTTGAGAAGGCGCTGGTCACCATGGCAAATGTTTATGCCAGCCGAAGTTTGTTTTCTCAACCGAACGCACATACATTTTTCATATCGTTAAATCACCGTATCAGATCGTTAAGTTCAATTGCCATCAATTTTCTTTTCTCTTCTTTATTTGCTCTCCCTTTTTCCGTCTCCGACTAATTATATTTGGTAATTTTTTTTTTGGTTTGCATTGCAAAGCAACAATATAACGCTTCTGTTTTCACTCTATTCAGCGAAATTCCATTCGACCTATAATCAAATTAAAATTTCACCACCAATTAATTTGGCAAAGAGATGGGAAACCTTATGCATAAACAATTTTCTCGTGTAAATCATGCGCATTTACTGAAAATGTCTATTGTTGTTTAATTATAATCGAGAATATAATCGCCAATAATGATGATGATGACATGATGTTGAAGCTCTTCAGCGAAATCGTTTAACTGAAATGAAATTGTTTTTTTTATCAAACCAACACTTAACTGAAGCCAACGTGTATATCGAGGTCAATTTTGCATGCAAATCGGATTTTGTTGTTTTCATACAACAACAACAACAACAACAACAACAACAACAACAACAACAACAATACCATACAGTAAAACTGTAAACAAACAAGCAAATTAAATATACCGATAGCCAAAGCCAAATATGCTAGCCAAAGTAGCGTTTGTAATGAACGTGAACGTTTTGGTTGTGGTCATTGAAAAAGCAAACAAATCAGACTCATTTTTCGAAACATACAAGCAAATCAATGGAATCAAAACATAAATCAAACAATTGCGATTGTCGATACACATAAAAAAACCAAACCAGAAAACAAAGCAGAAACAAAAGCCACAATCCAAAAAATACTGCATTAAAGCAACAAAAAAATTAGCATATCGTTTGGAAATCAGCAGCAGCAGCAACCACGAATAATATGAACAGAGATAGCAAAACTGGTACATGAATCTCTGTAGTTGATAGTATGTGCCTGTGTGTGTGTGTGTTGTGTGTGTCTGTGTGTGTGTTGTATGTGAGTATTATCGACTTGGTGGACCGGAGGCTCGAGAGCAAGAACGATGCAAACATGCTGAGTGCTGAGAGCACGCGAATTTCCAAATACGTCGAACCAAACTCGTTTTTTGTTGAGTCTCATTTTGTGGGTCAGACGACACCGTTTTGCGTTTGTTTTTTGTCTTTGGCAACAATTTTTTTTTATTTCTGGTTTTCCATTCATCTCGAAATTCAAGTTCTTCTCGCGTTGCTATCGTATAAACATACAGCTATAAAATGCACTGTATCATTTATTTTTTATTGGTGGGCCTTTTTTATGAGCATTTGCAAACCGCAAAAAAGTGACGAGAAAAAAAGAACGAATCACACACAAATGTAATCGTGTGTATGCGACGCGGCAATGGCATGGGCAGCAGCAGCGCAAATAAGCATTCGTGCATTTTTAATACGCAGTTTTTTTTTGTTTGCTTTTGTTGATGTCAATCGATGAATAACGGTACCGCCTCGATGATAACATTCTTGCGGCCATTTAAATGTGACAACTGTTATTTGTTGTTGTTGTTTTTTTTTGTTTCTTGTCATTCTTTCTCCCGAAATAAAAATATCTCAACCATTTGAAAAGTCTAAAATTCAAATATGTTGTTATTCCATTGTAAATGGCTATCGAAATTCGAAATTTTAACGAAAATGATACAAAAAACATCAGTTTTTTTTAGCCGTTGAAATTGCTGTTTGATGTTATCACTGTGACAAATATACATTCGAAAAATCAAGAGACTAATTCATTTGGACATAATCAAATTATATGGCCGCCAATCATTTCGTTTCATTGAACTATTTTAAGCCGCTGTGAAAATTAATGCTAACTCTAATTGAATGAAGTTGTTTTGTTTATGTCACATGCTCTTTAATCTTCTGCTGGTCAACCAAATAAAAAAGCATTTTAAGACCATTGCATATCATAAATTCATTGAGACAACCAATGCCAAGCATGCTAAATGCTGCTGAACAATTTAAGTATATGGTCCGTGTTCTTGATATAAAATCGACGAACGAATGAAACAAAAAACACACAGAGCCACCAGCAGCAAATACAGAGAGTGAGAGACAGAGAGAGAGAGTAAAAAAGGTAATAAAAGTGAATTGAACCATATTTCAATTCCATTGAAAGGTTTTTTGTGTTCTATGTCGTCGTGTGTGATATGGTCAAGCAAAAGAGATGCTATGAATGTGTGGCCGTTGGCCGTGTTGGTTTGTTTTTTTTTTTTGTAATGTAAATCGAGCACGTGTTCGATGTGAAACCGGTTTTGGCATTTTCTCATTTCAACATTACTATACTACATGGTGTATGGTTTGTTCGGTAGTTTTCCGAATGTTTGCCTTCCTTTCTATTTCGATTCTGTTCAAAAGCGCCAAACAAACGCGACCATTTGCCCGTCACATCAATCTTCATTTGTGGATTTCGATGTTTTTATTTTCTACAATTTCATTTTGACAACAATTTCTACGCAACAATCGGACAAGTAAAATACAAATCTCGGAAAACCTACTGCTGATGAAGCACGAAACAATTATGATTTTGAATTGAAAATGAGCATTGGATGTTGGGCGTCGAATAACAACCAACTGAATTTGCGTGTAAATCGTTCACCTTTTTCAATCTTGTCTCGTTAGCTCGTTTTGTCATTTTGACTAATTGTTCAAAGTGTCACACATTCAAATGCATATTCATCAGTCGCGGACCTTTTTCGCTGTGGGTGTGTTTATGCGTGCCATCGAACAATCCATCCGCCCGTGTTCACTGTACATTGGTTTTGATTTAAAACCAAATCCAAAAATTGAAATTGATACACGTAATTGTCTTACATTCAGACCCCATTTCTTGATAATATATGGATTTCATAATTTTCGGTTGGTGCTCATAAACATATCAAACACACTCAACGCACCCATTTAACATGGCGTAATAATTGTAATTCAATAGTAAATGGTGATTCGTTCACTGAATTTTGACAAAAACAAAACGCACAAAAAAAAGAACAAACCAATCGAATCATAGTGAATGGTTCCATTGAATGAGTGTGTAAATAAAATGCCACAAGTTTAGCTGCTGCACTATGAGCAGTATTATGGAATTTATCGCGCATGAAAAAAAGACTATTTATAAATAATCACAATAGAATTTATGAATGCCTCCGCGTGCACACACAGTGACGCCAATTTTGATACATGTCAATAATGTTAAGCACGAGCTTGAAATTTCTGTTTGTTGAATAAGGAGATGAATTTTAATAAACACTTTTAATGATAGCACATAAATGTTGATGAGTGAATTTGAAATGCGAATGGTGTCACAACGGAACAATGTCTTTAAGGAGTGGTAATTTATGAAAATTGCTGTACGCTTGTTTATCCCCAAAAGGGATTTTTATATGTATATTTTTCTGTTGGGATTATGTTTTTTTACACGCCATTCGTACAAAAACATAAACACGACGTCGCAACGATTAAATGTGTTCATAATTCCCCTTTTTTGATCGTTGTTTCATCAAACGGTTCAATTATTTTTTTGTTATATATTGTGAAATGTTTCGGATTTTAGTCTAATGAAATTTTTTTTCTGTTTTGTTTCCCTTTAGATTGATCATTATCGTTCAACTTCCGACGAACAATATTGCCACATTTGAATGCGTATGAATTTGCCCCTCTATAAAGCAGTGCATCAACACATTTTCGGTGAAATTATCGTTGATTCCGTGGTCAATTAGACGCGGGCACATTGAATTGTATTCCGTAAAAAGGATTTACGGCCATTGAATTTTGGGCCAATTTCGTGTGTTGTTAATTTTTTCTTTGCTATACCCACATATACCGCGCAATGAATCGTGACTCAGCACGAAAGTTAAGTGACAGTGACTTCTGGCAAATATGCCACGAAATGCATCCCAGTACAAATTATACATTTCCTGTAGCTCCGATGCTGGGCGTGGAGCATACCGATAATTTAATTTCAACTCTTGAGACATTGGATCAACGGCTTGGTTTTGATCAACACGAAACTAGTGAAGATGTGTCAAGCGATGATTCACTGCAAAATCTCTATATGAAAAAAACACGTGCACATCGTAAATTGTTAAGCGCACATTCGAATTGCGTGAACACACAAAAGATTCTCGATACAATCGATTTATTTAGCGATAATGATGACGATAAAGCGAGCATAGATGGTGAAAATGGTAAAAGTGAGAAAACCAATGACACAAATCACAAACAAAATGAGTTCAAACTAAATCAATACGAAAGCAATGGAATTGATACAATGCATAATGCCGATGATTTACTACTAAAGATTGCTGACAGTGTGCAACAATTAAAAACGAGTGTCAATCAAATGGAATTCAATGAAAAATGCCAAACGAGTTCAGATGCATTTGTAGATGGTGATTTGATTGACTTTAGTGACGATTGGACGAACGGTGAAAGCGACAACAACAGCAACGGCTGTGACATACCCATAAAGAAAGTTACGCACTCATGCGTTCAAGGTAATCATTTATGTGTGTTTTGTTTGCAATTTCTATTTTAATATTTCTCTCTAGTTTTCATTGCAATTTGAAATGGTCGCTCGTTTTCATGTTGTTGTTGTTGTTGTTGTTGTTTTGTTTTATTTTTATCTCGCTCCCTTTTAACATCGGAATGTGAAATGTGTATTTTTATTCAGCTTTTGAAATTGAATGTTACCAACAAAAGATTTAGGTCGTGATGTTGAATGCACATTTTGCACACGGGGCTGTATGCGCAACTTAAAAAAAAATAAACAAACAAACAAATTAAATTGTAGTTGAAATGAAAAATGAAACTAAAATGACAACATCGTTTAATTCTTTGTATTCATCTCTCTATGTGTGTCTCTTTTCATTCGACAGGATCACCTAATGATGGTGTAGGCAATGAAAGGCTTCCATATGTCAAATTTCAATACAGAAAAAATGTATTAAACAATAACACAGGAAGAGCTACCGTTGAATCCAATGAAACTAAATACGATGCAAATATGGAGGTGAATAACCATAGAAGTGGCATACAGGTGAATTATTGCAATGAATGGCATACTGAAAACGGTAACGATTATCCGTCACCGACAACAAGCGAAAGCAGTGGCAACAGTTGCAGTTATACGGATAGCTTGAGCAATAGCAGTCGAAGCACCACCAGTGACAATCTAAATGAGACTGAGACTGAGACCAGCAACGGCCATACGTGTACGAATGGCAACAGTCACACACTGAATACCGAACACAATAGACCGTATACTGAATTTGAGCAGTGCGCATATCAAATACAAGCGAACAGCCAAACGACAGATATTCACGACTGTCATGACAAAAGCCTAACAGTTGGATGGCAAACGAGTGCTGCTGCTGCTGCTGCTGCTGCTGCTACAAATTCTCGTGCAAAAATCAACATTGAAACAAACAACGAGAAAGACATTTCAAACGGCGCATGTGCTGTAAATACATTCGTCACCTTCACCCACACGATACGAGACAATAACGAAGTGAATTCATCGATCGAGCCGAAATCGCACGGGTTTGGGGTTGAAAAGGCTCCACAGGATGTGCTATCAACGGTCACGGTATCGGCCCCACACTCACATTCACATACATCATGCTCAAATGAAACCAAGAAAATTCATATAAATGGTACGTGTGTAGTAACACAGCCGGAGCCGTTTGCCATATCATCGTCATTCATCAAACCATTACCACTGGATACCAGCACATCGGTAGACACTTTTAGTTTACAAAAGCAAGCTGAATGGGATGCTGATAAAAACAACAATCCTTTACATTACAAGGACAAACGAACAAAAGCTCTTCCATTTCATACGATTCAAATAGAAAACTATCCAAATTCACACACAATACAATCCAATTTTAATCATTTTGATAGTGTAAATTCAGTGCAATTTTCAGCTAGTGAAAAATATGTGCCAATTTTACATGAAAAACACGAACCACATTCAATCAAATCAAAACGAAGCTTGAGCTTAGCCAGTGCTGCGTCGACACCATTATTTTCATCCGATGCAGACAACAAAGATGAAAATGAGCACGTCGCCTATGTGAATGGAAAAATATGTTTGAAAAAAAATCCGAGTAAAACGACCAAATGTAAATTAAAATATCGAAATAAAGTGTATGGGTGTTTGTGTGTGCATAAATTTCGTATAACTGTGCGAAAATCGGCCAATAAATTACCACAAAAGTGTAGAAAACGACGAGGTGGTGGCGAATTCAAGTGTCTTGAAAAATCGACAAATTGCACAAAACGTCAGACGACGAGCATAGATAGAAGAAAAAAACGAATTGGTAAGCAGGTACATTGGTGTAATTACAAGTGGAAATGCTGTCGTTGCCATTTATGTGAATATGATTTATGTGAAACACTTCTAGTGACTGCAAAGTGTGTCCCAACCAAATCCACAGCGAATTCCGTTGTAAAAGCATTTACCAAACACGATCATCGTAAAAAAGCCAATGGTGTAAGAAATAATTGTGAAAATTTTGCAAGAAATTCGAATAAAAATAGCCAGAAAACTGGTGATCGATTCGACGATGCCACATTAAATCAGTCTCAACACAATCGCCATAGTGGTAGTAATGCGAATACGTGCGATAGCACAGCCAATGTAACACAACCACATTCATCGTCGAGTACATGGTGCGATGCAGTAGAAACATTTTCAACGACTTCAGTTACTTGTGATACGGACCAAAGTTTAAAAGCTATAAATAAAGCGTTGTGCATCGACAGTGGCAATAAAGAGCATAAACGTTTAATTACTTCACCCATTCACAAAGTGTGTGCGAATGATGATGATGATGATGATGATGATGTTTTAGCTGATGCAGATGAAGATGCAGATGAATTGAAAAAAACACTCGAACTATCACCACCCATTGAAAAGATAAAACAAGTGCTCAATGCAGTAAAGTGCAGCAATACTGATCGAAGTGGCGTTAATTGTGATAGTAATCGATGTGTTGAAAATGCAACACATCCAACAAAGTATGACGATAACAGCGATTGTCCACCACTCACAGCCAATTCATTGAAAAATTCGTTGAAATTTAGCGAAAGCTGCGATTCCATATTTACGTTAAAGCGTTCGGCCATCGCATCATCGACATCGTCACTGTTATCGTTAAACGCAACCGAACCATTTGAAGCAAGCAATCGCTTACGACGACTTGAAGAACGTTTCAAAGACTTTGCAATCACCTCATTGGTGGCCAAAAAAGGTAGGTGCGTGAGCAATAATTTGTCGCCATCGTCGACTTCATCAGCGCGACAGCATCACATTCAACGAACACTTGATGGCAAAGGTCATTTAGACGCTGACACCGAATGGCAACACCACCACCATCACCATCACCATCACCACCATCAAACACTTGATACACCATTATCCATCGAACCAACAACTAAATCGGTCACTAATAAAGAGCTTACCGAACCAAACAGTTCACACTTGAATGATGGTAGCATTACAAGTGGAAATGAATGTAATTTAAAATATAGCGATAACAATAATAATCACATCAAATTACAAACCCATTCCAACGAAACTTCGGCCATCAAGAAAACTCATATTTGTTGTTCACATACAATTCAAAAGCGTAAACAAAGTGAACAATTAAACAGTGTCGATTGTGAATCAAGTGGTGAATTTGGCCGACGAAAATCACCAATTGGTGTTGAACATTTAATTGAAAACGATAGCAATTCGCCCAATAGGCAATTGCTGACTTCAGACAAGCCAAACGAATCAATCGATGTACGGCAACAAAGAGTCAACCATCCATCGATAAATCAGTTTGGCGATTCAAATACTGTACATCCGTTTGGTTCGACTGAATCGCAAGCGAGCTCATTAAAAAAGGATTTCACACAACTCCAACAGAAGCATCATCAAGAAATCCGAACAGCAAACGAACAAATCGAAGACGATAAACCAAATCCAAACACTAAATCATCAACGAAGTCATTGAATGACGATCATTTTGAAAAAATCAATACGCACGATAGTTGGAGCATTTACACGGCCAATATCAACAGCATCAATATTGACGATAACAAAAATAACCTTGAACAAACATTAAACGATAGAAATACCCCGAAAGGAATTAATCAAAATCGAAACGAAAACGAAGCAAAAGAAGTTGATGCCGACGACGGTGGCGTAAATTCCAAAGAAAATACATCGAATGCTAATGAGACCAAAGGAAGTTCCACCAATGATGATGTTCAACAGCTCGAAAGTATAGCGAATCGTTTAATCAATTGTACGCCTGTGTCAATAAGCACTGAATCCGAAGAAATTTGCAATCTTTTCCCCGAGCCACAACGCCCGGCCCACGAATCACCATTCATTTATCGTGACGAAGAGCTCAAAACAAATTGTATATTTGATGTGCGTCAATTAGGTGACTTCCATTTACCGCCATCGTTCGATCAAATTTATGAATGCTATGATGAATTGGAAGATGATGTTGATGACTGTGAAATTCCAATTTACGGTCTTAATGTAAATCAATCAAAAGGTATGAACGCATAGTTTTAAGCCCATCCGCTGGGCTTCATTCAAACTAATTGAATAATATTTGATTTCATTCTCCTTTCTCGATTCTCTCGAAATACTTTTTCATTGCAGATATTTTAAATAATAACGACAACGATGCAGAATTAACCAGTTGTGATTCAGAGCAATTAGATTTCCCGTCAAACTATTGTCAGTGCACGATTGAATCAATTGTGCCATTGTATCCAAACGCCTATCATACGACAAATACAAATAAAACCGAAACAATCATGCGAGATATGACAAGTAGCGGTACACTGCGTGGTTTATTGAAAAAACCGAATCGTCCGCAACCATCGCAAAAGAATCGTGTCATCTTTGATGAAACACGTAACGAATTTTTTGATGCCGATTATATTATACTAGTTCGAGATGATTGCCCATACGATGAAGAAGATGAGGAACCATGCACGTGTGGTGAACACGAATTGGTACGGTTGTGCTGTGATGAGGGCTGTCAATGTACTGCATATGCTGATGATGGACGCACACCACAGGTAAATTTATTACATCCACACCCAAACTCTCTCTCTCATCATTTCCGCCCTACAGTTACCTCTAGAAGCCTCCCCTCCCCACCCTCCAAAAATCAAATCAATTTATTTTCAATTCACAAAATGCGCTCAATCGATAAATTAGAAAATTGGTGGCACATGGCTGTTACTTGGGAAAACTTTATAAATGAACGATCTCATCCAGTTTCCTCATATTCTTGTGTGGAAAATTCTTATACTGCAGTTTATCTATTTACCTATTTATTCGATTTTACACTTTAGCATATTTTCTCTCCGGTAATATGCATCCAAAGGATGTAATAACTTTTGACATAATTCATGTACACAACAATATCATATGAACATTATGACTTAACGAAAACCTTTTGACTTTGCGAAAATTTCGAAACGTAGTTTCTCGTTTGGCTGAATGCCAACATTTTCCATCATTCAATTCTCTCACTCTCTCTCTCTCTCTTTCTCTCTCTCTCTCTCTCTTTCTCTCTCTTTCTCTCTCTCTCTCTCTCTCTCTCTCTCTGTGTGTGTGTGTGTGTGTGTTTCGATGCAAAGTTGTGGTGTATTGTACTAACAAGTAAGGCTGAGATTGTGTTCCTTTTCGAATCCAATTTTGGTTTAATTCATATACATTGTTATAAGATGTAGTGTGTCTAGTGAAGCGCCTTCAAGATGTTGTTAGAACGGAAATGAGCCATTTTCCTACACATAAATACTAATTAACTTGTTCATTCTGAGGATAGATTCATTCATTCGCTTCACCGCATTACTGATAAAAAGTCAACAGAAAGGTCACACAAAGCCAACAATTGCTAAGTGATTTCGATGGACATATCACATTCAATTCGCATCGTAATTTTTATCGCTCTCATCTAACCAGATACGGCTGTCCAACATTATTTATAAAGCTTAAGCATTTTTTTTCTCTTCACATCGATCTTGGCCAATTCGAATGGTGCGCCTGTGCACAAGCAAAATGAACTAAATACAATTATCGAATAAAAAAAAATCAATCGGTGATTTGAAAAAGCACATAAATTAAATGAAAATCAATAACTGAATTTCACAAAATCAGTCTACTTCAATGTTTTGTTTTCACGAATAATTCTCTCACTGCTCTTGAGTTCTCTTCATCTCTCCGATTTCATCTAAATAAATTCTTCGTTTCGCATGTAATCAAATCACTTCAAGATGTTTACAAATACAGAAAACTTTATGAGGTGCAGTCTTTAAGACGCCTATAAAAGACGCAATAAGAATCAAAATGCCTCCACTCCAATTGAAACTCTTCTTGTTGCGCTTTGATAGCATGTTTACTTTTCAAATTTATGAGACGCTTTTACGTTGTTATTTTCTTTTTTTCCTTTGCGTCACAAGACAAATGGAATTTGTTTTGATTTGTTCACCAATCATTCGAGTGTGCATACAAATGAGGAAATAAGCTTTCAAATGACGGCAAAGTAAATTTCATTCTTGGTGTTCACTTTCAACTGATGTTCCATGAGAAATCTCAAGGATTTGCAATGAATATTAAATAATGGTAAAAATGTCCATGATTTTGCATTGAAAAGAGATACTCGGAAACTCGCAAAAAAAAGAGAGAGAAATAAGAATATCTACCTTCAATTTTTAACACTAAAATTCAAAAGATTTGTGATGTGCTTTGTGCAAAAATACTTAGGATATTTCAAACTGCGCTTCGCATTGAGGCTTAACAATTTTTCACAAGAAACTTAATTTAAATAAATAACATGACAAGAAAATTCCTATTGGTTCAACAATATTCCACATTTCATTTGACAACTCTGTCGTTTCTATTTACATTTGAGTTGCTTTCATCCTTTTGACCAATGGAATTTTCACATAATTCGATGCTATAGAAAGCTACACAAGTGTATGAATATGTTTCCCTTGGTTGTGTGATGAAAAAAAAGAAAATTTTGAGTTCTTTGGTTACCATATTACATAATTATATTGAAAACCTTTGGCACAAATGAAAGAACGGCACATGAAATGTGTAGAAAAGGGCAAATGAAAACTACAACTCAATTGCCTGTAATTCAATATCTATTCCAATTTAGTTATCAATTTTGCACAAGATTCGTTTGAGTACTTTGTAATGAATTTTCCAAGGTGTACCTTTGCATCCATTTACGAAAAAGAACAAATTGAGCAGAATTGTGCTCACAAGCACAGGTCAATGCTCTGCACATTGAACGATTCATTTTCCTCAAAATTTTGTTTTGTCTTTACAACAATTTCGGAGAAAATGTTCTTTTGGCAGAAAGCACAATCACTTTGCTTGATGTTCATAGATCTCATGTACTGTGACTCATCTATTTCCTATTTTATTATAATTAGCTCAAGTTTTTCCCTTGTCCATATTGGAGAGAGAACAAAAAACAACGAAACTTTTTTCATACAAAAAAAAGATGCCAATATGCATTGTTCGCATTTAGCTGGTGACGTGCCCAAGTCAAAATCTCAAGAGAGACAAAAAACAATTGGGTGGAAAAAGTAAATAGATGCGATTCGCATATTTATCACATGAAACAATGCCATGACATAAACAATAGAGAGCTCTTGATGCACCGCTGGAATATGCCCCATCGATGTGGCTCCACGAACACAAACACACATACAGCCAAGTGCAATTTATGCAAACAAAAAATTATTATTTTTATCTGCACAATGTTGAGAGAGAAAAAAAAATATGCACCAGCTTTCAACTGCAATGGTGCGCATTTTAATATTCTTCGTGTGCGAATGGAATTACTTTTTATATATTATATTATGGGCTGTCTCCGTGTGGGTTTTTTGTTGTTGTTGGTTGTTGGTTGTTGGTCAACAAGAACAACAGTGGTTTGCATCATGCAATTATTTTAAATGACTTTAAATATAATCACTTTAAGAAAAGTTGAAATTGTTTTGGACACCAGTAAAAATAGCACACAAAAATACCACCAAACCACGTACGAAGAGTAGCTCAAGCGGTGACATTATGTAAGAAAAAAAACAACAACGAATATTGATTGTTCTATTTAAAAGTGGTTTTTGTTGTTGTGATGACTTTGTTCTACATTTTGTCATTAATTTGCATTGTTTGATAATTAAATCGCTATAAATAGGAATGAGAATGAACAAAATTAATTTCGCGGATAAATTGTTTTATTTTTTTTTGCTGCTGGTTGAAAACAATGATGTTTTTGTTTATATTTTAATTTATTTATTTATAGAGTCCCAAGTATGCTCCACCTATAGAATTTGTGGATCAGGCGGCATTGAGCCCGCCAGAAGGTTACAAAGATGGCGGTTTACAGCAAGCTTTGGGCGGTGTGTTAGGCAGTCATATTTTTGGAGCGCAACATATTCAACAGCTTCAGGTGATTCAGCGATTGCAAGCCAAACGTGCGGCCATGTTGGCTGCCCAACAACGCACCAATAATAACAGCACTAATCAGAGTGGCAGCTCAAAAAATCAATCAGTACCGCCACCACCAGCGATGCCAGCGCAAACCATTTGCACAGAATGTGCTGAATGTAGTGAATGCGCAGCCAAACAGGAACACGATGAAGGTAAGTGCCTTAACTCTCACTCTCATATTCATTGAGCACATTTCCAAATATTGAATATTGAACACTGAACATTGAGCGTGTTTTCCATTTGGAAGTCTATGCATTCGTAACATATCTAGAGGTATTATATGTGTGTGTGCAAATGTGTGCGAGTGAATGTGTCTATAAATTTATGAAAATATCACACTCACGATCATGCTCTTTGGACGTCATAAAAGTTAACGCAAAATTTATTTGCTGAAGAGAAGAGGATGAACATGTATTACGAAATGGCGCAAATATAGCTGTAACTGTATGCCTGTTCGGCCGAGGCAAGCTTCAAACAAACAATTTTATTTTATGCCATAAATAACGGATGAAAATGCCTTCCGTTTCTTGACATTTCACTACACGCAATATACAAGCGTTCGCTTACACCCACCCCCCGTAATCGCATTCACACAATAAATTTACCGAGAATCAGTGAAGCGTGCCATTTTAGATTAAAGCATTGAAAAAGGGTGATGTTGCAACCATCCATTATAGCATTTTTAGTTGAAATGCATTTGGTCGAGCACTTGAAAGTTGCTTTCCCTTTTACATTTCTTTGTGTCGATGGATTTGTTCTTTTTTCTCTCGCTCTATTTATTATTGAACATGAACCATCAACATCACGAAATGGTTTTTAATCATTACAAATAATGGTAGCGGTATGAGTATGAATGTCAGTCAACCTTTAGCCTTGACCCAGCGTCGGTATGGGTGCACGTCGCACACACACACACACACACACACATCACGCGCACGCATATTGACGATAAGATACATACCAAGTACAAAGAAAACAATCGCTTTGGTATCCTGATGTGGCACAGAGCGTACCATTGAATCGCAATGCGTGCTTGTGATTGGCTTTGCCCTGTTTTTCTCCAACATCCAAGAATGTGCAGATTTTCAATTTGCTGTACAAATTTCCAGTCGCTGATGTTTTTTATCCGATTCGTGTGTTTGACGTTTGTTTGAGATATTTCGACTGTAGACTACAAAGAAAAAGACATGGGGCGAAGTGTAAAATTTTTCGGCTATGCTTGTTAGCGGGACTATTCCAACAGATAAACTCAACAAAAGAAAAACTTTGAATAAAATGGGCATTAATCACACAGCCAGTGCAGACAGAAGTGACACACATACAATCACAAAACGAACTGAAAAGTCGGTCGTCGGTCGTTGCTTGGCGGTTGAAATAATTTCGGGCTCGAAGTTTATTCGAAATGCAAAATAGCTGTACCCATTTCAAGCAAATAAATTGCGAGTTGTCAATGGTCATGAGAAATCCCTTCTCGTTTTTGTTTTTTTGTTTTTGAAATTTAACATTGGCATTTTAATTCAATGCAGAACAACTTTTCGCGTCAACACATTCTACTGCGTCAAATTAGACAAACCATTTTCTTATCAAGTTCAATTTTACATTGAATGCAATTTAAACTTACTGTTTATCTTACTCATTTGAAATTTGAATGGATTTCAAACGCAGAAAACCCTGCTTTTATATCAACAAATAGTTTGTGCTCTATTTGCGCACAAATTCAATTCGTATTCAATGCCCCTAATGCGATTAACATTTTAATCGTTAAATATACGTGTGTGGAAGCAAGTGGAAAGTCACATTTTTTTTATGGTGCTATTGTATCAATTTGGCATTTCGTGTGCATGATATCAGTTTTCAAACTATATTTAATGATTCAGTAAACGTGAGTGCTAGGTTGTTCCGTAGCTCAAAACTGTCCCGGATTGGATGGGGGAAACGTTCAACATTTGTATGCACATAATTTCTCGTTGTTGTTGTTGGATAACAAAAAAAAATATGACAGAATGTAAAAGAATTTTGTGAATACAGAGCAATGAGTCGTTTGCTCTTTCAACTGTGACTCCGGTATCGGAATGGTACCAGAATGTCGTACACTAACACTCGCACCCAGTGCAATCTGTTCCGGTATTCATATTATTAAACAATGCGTCAATGGGAATATAAAAAAAAAGGTTAAGTTTAACTGAGTTGAAAACTCGGAATTCGATGGAACGACACACGAAAGAAGAATCATGGAAGTGAATTTTTTCTATACCCTCAGCGGATAAACGAGAATTTACAAAAAAAAATCGACAAGCATAAAAAGCATTTATTCCCAATGATTTTACCACAGAAGAAGCATTGAAAAGGCAAGGCTATTGTTTCACTTGCATAATTGTTCGTACTCAATAAAAGCTGAAACGCATTTTGAACTTCCGAGTAACGTTTTTTTTTTGGAATGAAACGAATGTTTTATTTTGCTGTTGCATCGATTGGAAAATTGATTAACTTGGCTTTAGCTTTTGCCTTTAATTGGACTATTTCTGCTTTTTTTTCGGGTGAATCAAAGCTATTTTGATCATGCAACCGAGCAGAGAGTATTCGATTGACACACTCTTGACCAAAAAAAACAAACACACGCACACTCGGATATTGGATATTATATTTCGAATCCGGTGCACATAGTCAATGACCATACAGCACACACCTTTACCTGCGGTACAATGAACATATCCATAATTTTAATGAGGTAGAATCAAAACAGCTGAAACCAACACACAAAAAAAATCGGCGACAAAAGAGAGATAGAGAGAGACGAGTTGGAATTGAAACAATATCTGGGCATTAAAATCTCGAACCTCAATCGCTATCGAATCGTTTTTGTCATCGGCAGTTTTCATTTTTGCACCAAAGCGATCGATCATACAATTTATCGGGAGAACAAGTGGCTCGAGCACCTCAAATAGATTTACTAATTGTGGATTTCCTTTAAAACCATTCCATTCAATGTGTTCGGTTGTGCGCTGTAAGTCCCATTTATCACAGTTTTTCATTAGTGCCACGTTTTTCAATCGGATTTAATAAAATTTGGTTTTTGTTGCCACTGTAAAAATTGTGCAATACGAACAGTTTTTTTTTTGCTGTTTCATTTGAAAATCGTAGTTTTCATTTAAAGCTGAATTGAAAAGATTATAAAAACATAAAATATAGGAGTGTATTTGTTCAATATATTATAAAACCAATTTTTCCGCACAAAAGCAAGCAGAAAAAGAGTTGAGTTCAAGTTATCTATTGGCGTCGTTTTGTGTTTTTTTTTCTCTCCAATGTTGACAGCGCAATGCCTGTGAATATAAACTCAAAATTATGGAGTCTAACCTAAGGGAATTTTTCTCTTTTTTTGTTGTTGTTGAATATCTATTTGTGTTTTCGCATACGAATTCCAATCCACTTTATTTGTTGTAATCTTATTCCCATCTTGTGAAAATAATGGACTTCAAGGAAGAAAAGTTTTTGTATGCATTTTTTTTCGACAGACAGTTTTCCATTTTACTCACAGTGAAATTCGTTGTGCCTTTGATGAGTGAAGAAATACCATTTTCTATTGTGTTGTCTCTCTTTTACCAACATTTTTGTGATTGACGTCTACCGTTTCCGATTACGTACATGCGATATTTGTGCAAAAATATCAGCACAAATTTAATCGATTTGGTAGGAACATTTCAGGAAAACCTATTTCATTTGAGTGAAATGCCAAACCTATTTCCCTGTCCTCGGCTATTTCAACTCATCTTATCATGAATATCGAATGGAATTTTCTGCTTGAACAATTCCCGGCAATTCAATACACCTAACGTTGTCTTTGAAACCAAACCACTATTCCATTGGCAAGATTTCAAAACTCGTTTAGGGCTTACGAACACACTGAAAAACTAACAAAAGCATCTTTTATTCCGATAAATTTATTTGGCATTATTTCTTTCATTCTTTTTTTTTTTGCTTCAATCAAATGCATTAGCATAAGAGAAGAGGATGAAGAGATGAGAACGGTACTGTGTCTCATTTCAATGGTCGTTTTTGTCATAAATAAATCTATTCATAATGGTGGCATATTATAATAATCGTTCGCACTCTGTATTATTGTTATAGTACACGGGCATGAAGACCAATAACTCAAACATATTTTCAATGAAAAGAGTACGAAGTTAGGTGTAGAACAAGATGAACAAGACCAGTGACACAGCAAACCATCCCAGTTTCATTTGAATCATAAAACAAACAAGATATACATTTATTGTATTGAAATAATAGTTGCACTAGCAATCCAACCGCAGAGCCTCGCCGAGGCACAGCATTGCTATAAAATGAGCTGATTGTTGTTTACCATTGTGTCGTATGTTTCAAAATGATAAATTAACTGAAAAGCATGATTTGTCATGTGATTTTGTAATGTGTGTTTTGCGTGAGCGTTTGGCATCATCTACATTACTGTCGGAGAGTCGAGGTCACATTTTCGAATGATTTTGGACGCACGTTTGCTTCACACCAACCAATGGAGAAAAAAAATATCCGTTTCCTTGCCAACAATCTGCCATCGTTAGTCTTCTCTCTCTCTCGATCTTGCCCCAGAACATTTTACATCGTTCTGTAAATTTATATTCGACGATTTGTTTTCTCTATTCGCACTTTTAAAAATGAGTTTTGTGCGTCAGGTTGGATGTCGAGTGTGCTTGGAATCTGTACCATAGACACAGAGTTCATGATTATACTACTGTATTTCCTCAATCGACTACACACAAAAAATGAACACTGAACACCTTCTTTTGTTTCGTACAACGTTCTATGGGATATTTATACAATGTAACATCACTTTGTAACTATGTTAATCAACCAAAAGAAAAGGTCGACAGAACAAACAGAAAAAAAAATGTATAACAAATAAGCTTGTACAATAGTCATCTTTTCTATTTTGCAAAGAGTTTACAATTTCCATTCAATTGTGTTGACCTAAAGAGATTGCTCTGGATGAAATGGTGGGTGTTGTTTTATTTTATTTTCTTTTTCTTTAAAGAACAAAACCATTTTCTCACTACTTGCATCATTGAACTCTTATCGTTTACCGTTTTACCGCTGTACCCAGTTTTATTTTCGGCCCATTGAATTGTTCCTTCATTCTCTAATCACAACAATAGAACAACTATAAAATGTGATCCATTGCAAATTATGCGTGTGAATGACCGGATGTTCGCAATTAAAATGCGATGACGATGGTACTTGTGTTCTTTCGCCAGTTCATTTGTGCCATCAAAAGGCTGACAAACGATATAGATGGTTCGGAAATGTTCGAACAAAAATGAAAATGAACCCGATGTTAAGTAATAATGACAGTCTTTTAATTGATGAGTGTGTTGCGAGCTATACACAGAATAAACACCGCACACAAACACACAAACACACAAGCAAAAAGGCACATTATTAAGTTATTGACGGCGACAACCAAATAAATGATGTGAATGATGATAATCACAGCTACGAAGACAAATTGTATACATTTCCATCGTGCTGCAATTCAAGTCTTATTTTTTGTTGTAAGATTTTTATTTTTATTTTTTTTGACAATGCGCAAGACACCGAGCACTTCGTCTAGTACGTTTAGCGCCAGAGACATATACTTTGATATATGTCTTTTGTTTCATTCCTTTTGCTGTTCATCTGTGTCAATTTGTATACGTGCGAACAAAATTCGATTTATTTGAAACGTTATCGCTGTAAAAAGATCTACATGTCTCGGAAACCGGTCGGTTGGTTGCTGTGAGCAACTTGAACCTGTCATTTCTTTGCAATTCATTTATCCAGCTGTTAGCCTAGCTGTACATTTTACACCGCATTTATTCCATTGTACAAATCGTTTTGCAAATAAAAATGATTTCATGTTTGTATTTGAATATTTTCTTTCTCTTTCATTCTGACCTCTTGACATGTGTATTTGTAATAAAGCTACCGTTAGTCGTAATGTCGATAAAGATAAACATAATTTGACATGATCAGAGTTGACATCTCTGTTGAAGTGGAAACAGCAAAAACAAACTTACGGGTAACAACACAAAGAGAACAAGGTGTCAAATCAAATTCAATTTAGTTGGAATGCAATAAAAATATTTTTTTTTCTCTCTCTACATTGCTATCATCCTTTCAATTCAACAATGTTGTTCGGTTCGTTCAATGGTTCTATATTCGATATGTGTTCTATATTTGAAAATATTTGAAATTTATTTCACATGAAATTTATGTGGAAGATTAAAATTTATTGATTTTGTATTTTATATTTTGTCTATTTTGTCCGCTCACTCTTAATATCAATCATTTCAGCTTTACCACACATGGCCCTATTATCGATTCAGGCAACATCACCCGAACGACGATTCACACAAAAAGAAATTATTGCTGGTGAAGAGCGGCCAAAATATTTGCTCATCAAACAGCATCCAGATGCGGTATCACCTGGTTCGAATGTCACATCTGCAGGTATTTAAAAAACACCATCAAGACCAATGTCTTTTTCATTCGCTAAATCATTTATTTTGTCATTGAAATGGATATTTATTGTTAAGTAAATAACAATGAATAAGTAAATTATATGAAAACGAAACTTATTCAAAGCAAGCATTCATTCATATAAAATGGCTAGACGATGATTTAATAACAATTTCAATTACAATCTGTATTACTAAAATTAGTGACACTCTATAGACTTTGATAATCGATAAAATCTCTTCGGCTCGTTTAAATCCACTTGATTGGCAACAACAAAACCATAAGTATTACAGACCAACACAAATACACTCAACAAACATAGACAAGCAAAAAAACACACACACACACACACAATTTTATCCACTTTCGGTGGAAGTTTTTGGGTCGTTGGCCCTTCATCTATATTGAATATTTATTGGATTTTATGAGCTCGTTGCTATTTTGGTGTTATTGTATTTCATTGGTTTTATTATTATTTTTTTTTTTGCATTCGATCAATTAATTAAAATTGATTGCGTGTCATGTATTGGCTGTCGTTTGGATTTGTTTTTATTTTTATGTTGCTATTTGTGTATGGTTTGTGGTATGACCTCAATGAAATGTGCGTCATCTCTGTTGTTTTGTTTCGTTGATTAAATGAATTTCAGACATTTGAAACACGAAATTAAATCGTTGAACACAATTTATCAAATAGTATATACGAATTATTGTACTTTTCACAATGCATCGGTTTTACTGATTCGGTAATAGAGTGCCAAAAACTTGTCAATACCGAGGTCATGCGCGCAAACCAACTATGTTATTCAATAACAAAAAAATGGTGATTTTTTCTTTGCCAGAGTTGATTTTTATTTGTTAACCTTCTTTTCCCAGAATTTCGAAAGAACTGCATATTCATGGATTATTCTGTTGAATTCGAGCCAGATGCAAAAATTCTCGGTCTCTGTTTTGTTTGGCGGTGAAAAAAAAACCATAAAACTTCATGCTAGTTTTCCATGTGTTGTTGCAACAATATAAACTTTCATTTCAAATTATTTGAGGCAAACATGAAATATGCAGTTCTCATTCCGTGTGCAGAAAATACCACAATATTTGGAGTTGATGGTCGAGAACACAAATACACTTCCACACATACACATACACACCAGATTCCAAATTTAGTTGAGTAAATAAAATGTGTATATTTTGCATATATATTCAATAAAACCCAGTCCGTATGGAATACATATGATTATGAGCAGGATGCATTGAAATAAAATATACAAAACATAACCTGTAGGCCAACATTTGATAAAATGTAATCAAAAGTGTAATTTGTATTTTGCATGCGTTGATTTTTGTTATACGTGTATCAATACATATTGACTATGTGTAATATCGCGAAAGTGGAAACGCTTTGATTAATCGCTACCGTAGTATTATCAACAGGGATTAAAATTGTTCACATCAATGGTGCTTCAACAAAGTCGCTACAAATGATGTAATATTGATATTCGATTTTTGATCAAACACAGCCAAAATGTGTGATGTGGCTTATTCTTTCCCTATGAATAATCTGCACCACAAAAATGTTTCATTCAAACAGTCTCAATTCTCAGAATTTTTGTTATACAATAATTTTTCTGTTGCTGTTTTGAAGATGAAAATAATATTTATTTGGGTTCAAAATGGTTATTGGTTAAAATGGCCAAGGAATGACTACTTCCTTCTCATCTACACATGTTTGCTGATTTTGATCAGAATTGTTGTCAAAATATTATTTTACACATTCGACATCGATTTTTCCAAACACATCAACCGATTTTAATCCCTGATTTTCAATGTTCGCTTGTTTTCGCTGAACATACCAAATTTCATAATATCCAAAAGAAAAACACCACTTAATTTGTATTTCTTTTATGGTTGAAGTGTGTGTGCCTCTATGTTTCACCAAAAAATGTGCTCTTTTTCTCTTCTTTTTTTGTGTCTTCTTTTTGTCTTTTTTCCAACTTTTTTCTATTCTCACACACTGCTGAATTTTGTTGGGCTGCACATATTCAACACCACAACAAAATGATGGGTTTACATTTTCTGTAACAACGTTACACAACCATCACTCATCCATTGATATATATATAAAAAAAATTACAATCCATGCCTCACACACCAAATGCAATGGAACAAATAAACAACAAATATATATAAAAATATATAAAATATATAATAAATCACCACCCAACCAAATATATAATGATTTGTATTTTGAACGCTTATTTTCCAATTTGATCACCAATGCGATAAATATGTGTAAATGTTGTTGTATTTTTTTTTCTTTTAATTTTCGGAACGTGCAACTCCACTACACACGGACTCTTCAAACATTCATATGAAATTGTGTGATTTTTCATTTTAATTTATTGAAACTCTTTTGTTTCTGTTTGATTCATGTGCCGTGTTATCCTTTGAAAATTTGATGTGTTGGATTTTATTTGGCCATTCGTTGACTTTTCGTTCGTTTTATAAATTGCTTTTTCTGTTGTTGTTGCTGTTGATGTTTTGTGATTTTGCTTGTAATAATTGAAATGCTGTTACCATACAACACAAACAAAAATGTAATATTTTTTTGGGGGCGGGCGGGGATAAAAATCATATATAAAAAAAAAAACCAGAAAAGAGTCGTTCATCAAAAAGTCCATTGAGCCAACGTTATGTGGTTGAGACAATCACAATGACAACTGTTACTGAACGACGTGTTCTGCACGAAGCGACTAACACAACCAATTCTATTATTATTGCACCGACAGCGACCGTAGCTCCAACCACGGATAAAACCGACGATGGCCAAAAAACCACAATTGCGGCTGGGAATGAAACTCGTAGTACATATCTTAATTCAGATATTAGCTTGAAACCGACTAGCATTTCCGCACAAATTACTGGCATTCTCAAAGGTGGCAAATTATGGAAAAATGAAACGGTGAGTTGAACATATTTCAGATGTGAAATTGATTCTAAATGCTTTTAAATTTGCTTGACGCTTGTTGTTTGATTGTTTGATTTGCTAATATGCGATTACTTGTGTGTGGAATTATAGAGTGATGAAACTACATCGAGCGCTACATCAGATGATGAAACTTCCAAACGTTCGGTACGTTTCATTGATGGTGCCAATACCAAAAACACTGAAAATCCAATTGAATTGGAGCAGGATGTATGCGATGGGGAATCAGGCATTGGTAGCGAACAAAATGGTAGCAGTGTTAGTGCTAATGATACCGACACTGAAACTGACACAATGAAAAAGCATTCAACGCTATTCCATAATTCATTGAGACCGAATTCGGCTGTGCGTCAATTATTTCCATCGGCTGTACTAAATACAAATGCACAACCAACACAGGCGCTAACCCATGAAGCCTTGCGAGCATTTGATGAATCAAAACGCAGCCAATTGAAGCCAAGCATCGTGCATAGCGATTCCGAAACGGATACAATTCGACGCACTATCGAACGAAATGCACTTCGACGTTCGCTCATCAAATATGAACCAAAGTGAGTTGAATTTGTCTTTGGGCAATTGTTTTTTTATTTTTGAATTCACTTCTAAATGCACTTATTTGATGGTATAGGAAAAAGCCACCAAAGCCCGACACATCGCTTGAAGAACGTATTCGTATGTTGACTTGTGATGTTGATGAGCCACCAAATGACGATGCGATCATGAGCGGCGACAGAAAACTTGAGCGACGTAGTAGCCCAACCGGTGAAGAGAATCCACCGCCACAGCCACAAATTACAAAGTATGTGCCTGATAAAAGTTTCTCGCCCATTTCAACGGCATCCAGTTCATCAAGTAGCTCAATTTCGGCCTACAAAAAAATTACCGACATCTTCCATAAGGATAAACGTCAAGAGCGCATCCCAGAGGCCGATGAAAATCCAATCGTTATCATACCTCAGGTGAGAAAAGACGATTTAAAATTTACATTGTAAATGGACCACTTTCGAACACAACAAGAATTATTCAATTTGTTGTCATTTTTTTCCAGCAATTACAGCAAGATTGTCGATGTCCATCGGCACCAGATCTTGGAATGGGAACACATTTGTCAAATACAAATAATCAATTGCAAGCGGTTCGACCAAGTGATGCGCGTCGACAATTTTTGAGCACATTGGCACCATTGACGGCTTGTGTGGCCGGTCAACGTGATGATATGTCATTTTATTCATTGGCAGCCGGTGATCGCAATTCAACAGGCAGCTCACGCGGTTCCGAGTACAGCATAGGTGATATCGATGCCATTTTACAAAATGATGATGCAAAGAAAGTGGCACCCGATGTGATTGCTGGTACTCCGGGTCAGGAACAAAATGATGAGCTGGCCGCATTTGCACAACAAGAAGCAACACGAACCGAACGCATTAAAAAGCGTTACAATAATACCGAAACAATTGCAGCTACATCAGTTCCCACATCGAATGCTGGCTCCGATGATGATGACGAGCAAAATGATTATGGTTTCAATCATCGTCCGTCGGTGCGTGGCATTAAACCTAGATCAAATGAAGAAATGCTCGAGGAAATGCAAACACAACTATCCAGTTCTTCCGTAACTAAACCGCCACCGGTAAGAATAGTCAAACCCCGAGTGGTGACAACCGATACTAATCCGATAATATTTGTTCTCTCTCCAAATTTTATAGTTGCTTCCACGCAAAAGTGGTCAGTCAAATACATTGCCAAAGGCAAATACTCAGACACTACAATCAAAGCTGATGGCTCCCGTGCAGATGCAGCAACCGACTCAATCACAACAGCAAATTGCAAGCATTGTGCATCAACAAAATATTTCAACATGGAACGCTTATTATCAAGAGCAAGCACAACGAAATAGTTTGCCAGCAAATACACCGGCTTCATACTTTCAGCATTTACCAATTGCAGCACGACATAGTTTCCATCAGGAGGAGGCGACAATTTATCAAAATTGTCAAGGTGTTGCAATGGAACAGCATTATCATACAATTGCAGCACGAAGTCCAACACGTCGACCAGAATCACCGCCACCACTCCGAAATTATCATCAGACAATGGTTTTGATTCCATATAATACTGAGTACGCACAAATTACAGCTGATCAAATTGCCGCACAACATTTTCAACACCAAAACATTTTGGAATATCAACAGGTGATTGGCTAAAATGTTTTAAAATAAATGAATTCAATTTTGGTGTTTCGAATGATCAATTGCTATAATTCTACCGTTTTTCCGGTCTTTTTTTTTAAATTTGAATAAGGTCACACAACAAACAATCCGTGTGCCGATCGGCTATCCATTGCCCGGAATGCAATTACATGTTGTGACTGGCAATGGAAATCAGCAAGCTGCCTATGCTCAATACGCCACAGCACAACGCCAACAAGCACAAATGAATGCAAACACACGGCCAACATACGGTTACATTCAGGAGAATCAAGTGCCAGCTGCTGTTAAATATCAAGCAACGGAACGTGGCGCTCCAGAAGGTGCGGCCAGCATTTTACAACCACAATCCGATTGCAATGCATTAATGCAATCAGCATCAAATAATGTGCAAGGCAATGTTCCAGTTACATCAACGGAAAATAATACACAAACCTCAAATACATCGACCACAGCACAACAAGGGGCTGTTTTCTATGCCATGAATGTTTGATCCAAGATTTAGAAGAAAATGATCATTTTTAGGCGATAGATGAAGAAGAACAGATGAAAATAAAAACCGACATCTTACTTACTTTTATATGGAGATTCCATGAGTCAGTGCCAAACAGAACAAATAAAAGACATACACAACCAGAAGTTTATTCCGATTTGCACACACACAAACACAAACATTCATAAGTTAAAATGATGTAGTAGCGTTTCGGCATGCCACGAAACACATTTTTAAGGGTAGTTTTTTTTTTTAAACAAATCGACAGATAAATGGGAATCGTTTAGCAATTGGATGTGAATTTTCATAAAAAAGCCAGTAGATTTGTGTTTATGAGCTTACTCAAAAAGAAAATGATTCGATTTTGTAAAAAAACAAATCGCAAGAAAAGCATTGTTTTTTTTTCTTGTTTGAATGTTTAATCAATTGTATGGCGTACACATAAACCTGTATAAAATACATTGCACGATGATTTGGAGCACATGTTACATTGTAAATGTGAAAATCGTGTATTTTTAGTGGAAAGTAAAAAAAAAAACAAACATAAACAAAACAATTCAAAACATAGAAATCAGCTTTATTATTTATTTAAATAAGATAATTGCTCGAATGGAATGACTTTCACACGTCAGATTTAAAAAAAAAAGAAATCATCTGATAAAACGGGGTCATTGATAGGTCATCGGTGTCTTTTGATTTATTGGATTAATAGTCGATGCCAAAGATTGCAGTCGAAGTGCCAATTAGGCCATCTCGATGAAACATAATGTTAAATACATTCAGAATGGTTTGACCTTAAATGCCGATATTGATTTTACCTAGAATTTTACTCGTTTTGAAAAAATACACAAAAATGAATTACTTGGCAATGATATGCGCTTCAATCGCTTTTTTTGCACAATTACCATTTGATCGATTGTTCTAGGACTCAACCTCATTTCCTCATTGACTCTAATTTTCTCTATGCTTTGTGTTGCTGCAAAGTCAGATGTAAATTATCATTATGGTCAATGCAGTGTTGAACCCTGATCAACCAAATTATTGAACGAAATTGAAAACCTTGTTTAATTTTAAAGTTTCAATCTTAACCCGAATTTCTTCAAACAAATATTGTTACACCTGTTTTAATAAGAACAAAAAAAAAATATTTTTAAAATATATATTGCGAATCAGTTAATAAATTGGCTTGGAGCAAACAACATTTTTTTCAATGCACTCCCGAACACAAAATCTATTGCTAAATCCAATCTCGCATTTGTTTGTCCTTGAACTACTAAAATAATCCCATTTCAAACCAATTTATTTTTAATCATTACAATTTATATGACTATTAACAAAACAAAAACAAATGACACCATAAGCACTTCGAAGCGATTTATATCATTCTGAGGCTAGAATATACCAAATCAATCTAATTCATTTCGTACATTTGTTTTTCATTCTTCTTTGTTTGAATTTAAAACAAAAAATGTCATCGACGCAGCTGTAAAGCGACAAGAAAAAAAAATACACACGCAACTCTATATTTATACCCCTATATTTATCTGTTGTATTAGGATCTCAAATTTATTGTTATTGTAGTCCAACTCTCCTCAGATGCTCCAGAACGGAGCTAAATCATAAACTAATCTAAGCAAAACAAATGAAATCGAACGTGAAAAATCCTAAATTTGAAATCTTTATTGAATGCAAATACAAAATAAAAAAAAATCGAATAGCCGAAATGGTAAATAGAATGTGGAAATAAATTTTGAACCAAGTCACAAAATCGCATAAAAGAATAAATAAATTATTATATTTAAAAAAAACAAAAACAAAAAAACTATTATATTGTTTGTTGATATAAATAAAATTAATACAAAAAATAAAACAGAAGAAATAATTTAGATTAGAAATGGTATATAGCAAACACAACTAGATTTTAGTAATTAATTCTATTTTTTTGTGAAAACATTTAAAATGAACATAAACAATAAACAATTCATGAATGAATTGAATACTTAAGTAACTTAAATAATAAATTATGAAGAAAAAAAAACAACAACAAAATACACCACAAAAGCATTTGATGATAACGATTTTCATTTTGCAAATCTGCAAAAACAGACAGTGAACAGTTGAAACGGATGAACAACAACAACTAAATTTATAGAATTTATTTGACCGGCGAAAATGAGTTTTAGAATTGTCAAGATTTGAATAGGCGATGAAAGTACACGCAAACATTCGCGTCATATATTTGCATTATTACAAACATAAATTCAATCACATAAATCAACTGTATTAACGAAATCTCTATCAAATATAACAACAGCTACTGGAATGGCAGAGATGTGAATATAATATTCTTTTTAAAACTTTATGTAAAATTAATTTTAGCAAAACCAAAAATATTGATTGATTCAATAAAAATGACAAATGATCCAAAATTATGCCGATGTTTTATCACCCACCCCAGTCCGCCGGAATGTTTGCTGGTGAAATTTGATATGATTGTGAAAATTGAAGGTAATTTAATGAACTTTAAACAGAAATATATAAATTTCAGTAAATGTGACAGAATTGGTGGTCCGGAATGCATAAATCACAATTCATTCATATTTTTACGACATTTTTATTGCTATTGAAGACTTTTTTTGATAACTTTTAAATTTAAATGATGCATTAGCATAAATAAATCAACCGTTTCATTGAAAGGTAAGTAAAAAAATATAGAGTTTATTTAAAATTATTTCAGCAATTGAGGAACTACTAATTTTTTTTGTTATTTTTACTCTTTCCCATTGAAAATGTCAATGTTGATGACATCAGCACCTTGGTAGTTGATGTAAAAATAGCGTTTGTTCGACTACATTTCATTGATTTATAGCATCTAAGAGGCGAAAATAAATCCGCAAATTCTCATTGTACCAATTGAAATCGGTGACTCTTTGATAAGGCTTTCAAATGTCTGCATAATTTAAATATTTACATAAAGTGTGAATGAATTCAGTTTTTCATGTTTAATTCAGTGAAACGTATCTTCAATTGAGGTGGACCGTCCAAATTTAACAATCTGCAATGGAACTGATTGCCAATGCATCTTTCAACGGAAATGAATGAAATGTTCGTTTAAATCAAAACAAAATTGCAAAAAAACAAAATGTGAAAAACAGTTAAAAATGCCCGAATTGGAAATATGGTACACATTTTTCTTGGTCATTCCTCAGTTCGTTAAGTTCTTATATTAACGGTTCATTACGGTTTTTACTTTTCCGCACACCACGTGATGCGTAAAAGTATTGCGATTGGCCCAAATTTTGGAAACCACAAAAATGAGTTTTCTATAAGTCTGGAACCCATAGGAATGCGGTGGAACCGTTTTTAGCTCATGTTGATGTGGGGCTGTGGCACGTTGTCCGCCGTCCTTTGTCCGCCGTCCGCCGTCCGTTGTCACGTTTTTTGTTACCACGATAGCTCAAAAACGACTCCACTGATCGTTTTCAAATTTTCACCATTTTTTGGAAATTATTAGACTTAGATCCCATTAAATTTTGAGCAATATTGGTATAGCCGTTTTGGCGCACCATGCTCTCAAGTGAATATACGTTTATTGCCCTGAAAATACCATTTTTGAACAAAATTACCAAAAATTGGCCTACTGAATGTTTTTCGCGAGCCTATATGACTTTCCTGGGCTTAGTTCTGAGATTCCTAAATACAATCATTCCATCTTTGATGTGAAATTTCTCAAATTTGCTGCCAAAATAGACGAAATTCATAAAATTCGTACACGTACGCCATACGCAAAATTATTAATCAATTTGCGCTCAAATCCAAGCTTTGACTCGTGGACCACTATTAAAAATGGTTTAGACTTCATAGCACTAAGATTCCATCCAATTTTGAGCAGTATTGTAGTAGTCGTTGAGGTGCATGACTGACTCAAGCGAATGTGGCTATTTTGCTTGAAAATTCAATTTAATATGGAAAGTACCGCGAATATGCGTACTAAATGTATTCCGCGGGTCCATTTGACTACCCTGGGACAAACTATAATGGTTTTGAGATTTAAAAATTGAATCATTCCATATTTGTGGTCATAAAATAGATTGGATTCAGAAAATAGGTGGAACCACCAATTTTTGACTCACTGCTCCTAACCCATATAAATTGCTTATTTTGTAGAAAAAATGGTCTAAATGAAATTTGAGGTCGATTGGATGATGTTTTCTTGTAATTTCACTATGTTTACTTTCACATTAAAACTAATTTTACAAAATCACTTGATGGTTAAAAGTGCGGAAAAGTAAGCCTTACGCATGTAAGCCCATTTATTTTTTGTTGTTGTTGTCTGATTTCCATGAATAAATATACAAAACAGTTATTTATATCAAGGTGCGTAGAGTAGAAGCCATTTCTGTATTGTTTTACCGATAAAACGTTATTCTATTCTCCAAAGGCATGTGCCATATTGAAGTTTTCCATTTCTAAATCATGGAAAATCATAAGCTCCATTGAAGCCCAAAAATATAACCAAAAATGCATTTGTTCATTTATCAAATGAAAGAAAATTGAGTGTCATAACATCAATACTGAATCGATATTGAATTGATTGAATTGAGTGAATAAGTGATATCAAAACATCACGTGTACCGATTAACGTTTGTGTGCATGCGTTTGATTTTTCTCTCTTCTCGCAATTCCATTTCGAATATGAAGCGGTTATGTGTTTTCATCTGAAGAACAGTATGGTAAAGCAAAAATGAAGACGAAGTAAGCAATTTTTAGCATTGTTCAGCCGGTCAGTCACGTTGTCCGATACGTGTTCTTACCAACATTATATCAACTTTTTCATGGTTTCAATTTCATCGTAACTTTTCTTTCTGTTGATATGTACAGTACACGCGTTTATCGGTTTGTGTGTCTTTGAGTCGGTTTTTTTTCCCTAAATTAAACTCCAGTTGGTTTTTGCACACAATTCAAACACATAAAAAAACATACACACAACATAAAAGTATACAATTTCATAGTTGTTCCATCAAAATTACTCACTCATAAATGAATCAAAAATAAACAACAACCAAAAAAAAAAGCAAAACCAAAACACCCGATGGTTTATCGTGCTCCGGTTCGGTACAAATCGTTGAATACACAAGCCACTGGTGAAATGGCGCTTTATCATCCACATTTGTATTGCTTCTGGTTGTATATGAACCTTGCCGCCTAGCAAAGTAATAGCAGTGTTTGCAATTTTACCTTCGATTCAGTTAGATTGCTACAGTTATATGAAGCAGACGCTTTACGTATACACTGGCTTAAATGTACTGAATAGTTGAAAACCGTTAATTGTCTATTTCATTTGGAAAATTGCAAGAGAAATTATATCAAAAATATTCTTTAATCATCGAATAAAATTTTTAAACTGTGTTTATTTGAAGTTCAGTGTTTCGAAATTTGTAACCAAATGAAACAAAGCAAAATTAGAACGAAATTAAATTCAAAATAAATAAATCGTCCGATTTTCATACACAGTTTCGGACGTGGTTACATGAAAATATTTTCCATTGAATTTGAGAGTTCATTTGAATTGATGTTCAAACTGAATGTTATTATACTTTTAAAATAAAAACTTGAATTTTCAAATCAAACCGACCAAACTAAAAAGTGACTGTGATGAATCAAAAATGTGAATGAAGTCCAGCACACAAATTTGAAATTCTTTTAAGTGAATTAAGTGAATAATCCAGTGATATTTGAATGTATAACATTTTTTCGATGGTTTATTTGTTATAAATAAATTTTATATGCAATTTAGAACAAGCATTCTGTTGAATTAAATTTTGAAAGGAAGTTCAATCGAATGAATTGGAATATTTTGTATCACAACAGCAACAAAAATAATCAAAAACTGGAGAAGAAAAACGGTGAATAATATAAACAAAATACTGCGCCATTATACCATTTCACCGTTTTAATGAGTTGTTATCGTGGATTGTAAATTATGTTGGAACAACAGCTCAATTTAAACACAAACGTATCAATCACGTGCAAATTAAATTGCTTTTAACTGAAACGTTGCTCAAATATTGATTCATCATCAATTTTGTGCATTGGAAAAATTGGCAAATTCCGTGCTTCAATGAGCTTGTGTACGAAGCGTTACACAATTTTAATTCATTTAATTTGGAGCAAAATCAACAATTGAAATTTCTCTCTCAAATCGAAAATCAACAGTTCAATTTTAAAGGTGGGTATTTTTATTATTGCGTAATTATTTTTCATTAGTTGTGAGATGTCTGTGAAAACGGCATTTTCAAACCGATGAAATATATTTAAATTTTTTAACGAATCAATTAAATAGCTCGATACAACATGATTTGGTTTGCAGTAAATACTATATGGTCAAATATTCATAAGCCGACCAAATGTTTTTCTACATCGTGACCAAATAAGCAGTTTATCATAAGTAATCGCTTTAATTATTTCACTATAATCTCTCCACGTGCAAAACTTATTACGGCAAATGCCAATCGATCGTTCTGCCGTAGTAATTTTGTCTAGCATATTATGTTTGCAGAGTCTGGTTACAATTGTAGGGAATCTCAAATCGATACAAAATATTCAGGGTGCAAAGAAAGAAAAAAAAACGTAGATACAAATACACAGTGGCGTTCACTTCGATTGGTTTATGGTTTGTATTGACAATATCATTTCAATAAGACCAAACATGCTCATGCGGAAAATGAGTAGAAAGAATAAGCCAATGCACGTTGTATTCAATAAAACAAGCGCTTAGACTGCCACACTTCGAATCCGCCTTGTGATATAAGACTGACATCTTCAAGGCAAAAACCAAATAGCATTCTGCGTCTTTGAGCATGAGTGAAATTTACAGAAATGTATTAAGTTCTTTAATGTATTTCTTTTCGGTTGTCAATTTATCCAACTATGCATATAAAAACGACATGTCGAAAAAAACTCGACCTAGGCTTATTAGGATATGTTTATGTCATTGATAGCAATCGGATCTGGTATTCGATGAAGCACGCGCAAAACCACGATAAAAATGTTATTGCGATCAGTCAACAATAGCGTATGTTTGTTTGACGCGACCGTATATTCTACGTTGCAAATTTACGATGAAAACAATTTTGATTATGGTCTGAGACTGTCATATCACGAGGCAATAAATGTGTGTTAAAATATTACACTCGTTTTTTTCCTGTATCGATTGGACAATGACACCAACGCAAAAGATATTTTCCAGTAATTTAATGCGGCTACGTGATAGACAGAAGAAAAACAACATGAACTTTGTTCATCCAAGAGCTTTTTAACTGTCGAAAAATTTCGGGATTATCATCAATTTGGAAAATTTATGATATTTACTTATGGGAAATTTATTATACTAGCAGGACAATGGAAGAAGCCACACCACCAACATCGGGTGCTAATGTCGTTGACACAGCGCGTCCCCAAGGCAGCACACAACGTTCAAACAGGTGACCTTAGTTTTTTTTTATCAAAATGTTCATATTTGTTTCATCATTTTACGAAGCAAAATTGATTGAATTATAAATGGCATCCAATGTAATTGAATGATTTTTTTTGTACTTGTAATTAGCGAAAATTCCAATTTTCGTACAAGTGGAAGTAATTCATCGGGCAGCAGTGGATATGGTGGTAAACCAACGATGCCATCAACAGCCCAAAAAGATATCAAGTATGGAATTTATTCATTTTTTAAAACATTTGTCATTAAAATCCTTTTTTGATCATTTTTTGTCAAACGAAATTTTCTGAACGTTGATGAGTTTGTACGTTCATTCATTTGATCATTCATTTCTATTCAAACACTTTTCTAGCAGAACCATAGAAGATAATGCAACAACAACGTCAATAACAAATGCTGTTGATTCGGCGTACTCACAAAGCAACAGTCGATCACTGAGCAGGTAAATATCATAATATTTTTTTTTTTTCAATTTCAGTCATTGTTTTCATAAAACAGACTGTAAATCGTGAAGAATAGAACAAATTAAACAAACTAACAATAAACTTGCTTAAATTCTAAAGTGTGAGCTCACAATGCCGTATGCGAGATAGTAATTCATCAGGAAGCAGCGGCTATGGTGGCAAACAAAAGACATCGCTATCGCCAGCTCAAGCGGAAAATAGGTAAATACAAATAAAATACAAGTAGAACACAAGTTCAGTCATCAACGATAACCGCCAAAATCACAGAATCACCCCCAGAAGTGATGTGAGACCAGTTTTCTATATTGTTGATAATGGCAAAGAGCCCGAAACCTTACACCTTCCACATGTACTAGTATGATGATGAAGCACTAATAAAAAAACTCACATGATGATTCACTACTATCGAGTTACACATCGTCGACAGTCGAAAGATGAGACTCGTGTTTCGATGCAGACGACAATGAATCGTAAATTTTTGTTTTTTTTTTCTGAAAAAAAGAAAAAACAAACAAATACACCTCGAGACCACTGCAGAAATATCCATAAACAGTTGACATTTAATGACATGCACACGCTTCGAAAATAAATCGCAGTAAAACGAATGTTTAGCAACGTGATGCCACTGCCAAAGGGATATGATCAAATCAAACAAAGATGTGAATTTATTTTTAGCATGTCATTGTATTGCACCGTGGGCAAATGAGTAAATGGAAATAATGTGTTGCAAAAGTATGGAATTTGTTTGTCTTCCAAATAGAATAAATAGAAAATAGAAAATGAAATAATCAAATGAATAATCCAAAATTAGAATTGTATTTGTGTGGTTGTTTTAAAATGTTGACCTAATACCAACTACAAATGAAAGCATTTGAACGAAAAAAAATCCCAATTCGCTGAAAAAATCTACTCTCATGTAATTTTATGTAAGCATTCAGCAAACGCACAGTAGTAATGCGCACAGTGAGCAGTGCTAACAGTGTGCCATTATGTTGCGTTCTTAGTATCGAATCAGACAACCTGATTATGAAACAGATTTCAATAACAACCGATGCTCAGCACTCACACACTGCAAACAGCAGCAGCTACAGTTCAATGCTGATTTGCAGCGCGTCTATTTTAAGAGAAGCACCCCCATAGTTAGCGACACGATTTCCATTGGTATCGACATCATGCTTGATATTCATCCGTCTTTTCAACGATTTATTCGTTACGCGTACCAAATGTGAGATTTAAGTTAGCATTAGAATGTCACCTTGTTATTTGCCATTATTGTTCATCGTTTTGGGGCTTATTCTCTGTGAATACAACACAAGTTACATAAATCAAATTGTCTAACCGTACTCGGGGTGTATGCATCTTATATAATTTCGATATGATTTTTTTCCGCATCGATATCAACTAAATTAGTTGAACTAATCTATTTAATTTTTGTTTTATTTTATTTTTATTTTTATTTTTGTCTTTGACTTTGTTAATCCCATTGTTGTTTTTTGAAAACTGAACTAAGTAAATCAAGCAGGTGATTCTGAGAGCTCAATCATTCCAATTTTAAAATAAGTTTTCATGGCAACCATTTCGTCCCATTTCGCACTGTTTTCAGACTCACAGTCATGCGTAAATTTTTAATAATAACTGTATATGAAGTGAATCAAATATAGAAAACAATTGATTTTGGTGTGGTTTCAATGAAGCGTCACATTGCCATTCACTGCCGATCGTTCCTAAAGGGTTCGAAAGGAGGTGAGGTGGGGGGGGGGGTTAGTTTTTGAACAGCACGTGGCACAACTGTTATTTTCAATCAACTCAATATTCAGTTTATTTGCGGCGTAGTTTAAACGTGTTTGAACCCAAAATGCTCTTGATTATTACTGAACGCAATCAAAATGAACATTTATTGAACAAAGGCATAATTTTAAACACTATTTCATCATAAAAAAATTTATGTTAATTTCTATTCAATTAGTGCGAGTAGTGGTAACAGTGCTGAACTAACGACAATCAAAAATTTAAAACGAAGCAAAAACAAGAGCCGAAAAAAGAAACCCAAAACAAAGGAATTACAAATCCGACCGAACAAATCCGTTGAACCGGTTCAAGAGGTCAAACCACAAGATGTGAATTTAACAAATGATACATCAAGCACACCCACAATAGAACAACAAACCACCCTTACAACTGATGCAAATCATACAGACGATGTAGCCACAAAAATAGATGAAACCATTCTAGCTGAAATCCAGACTACGGGTGAATTTTTGCTTTGATCTAGAAGATCTAATCTCGATTAATGAGAATAACAAAATCACATTCATTAATTTCATTCCGTTTCTATTCAATTTATTTCAATTTCATTTGATTTCGATCATTTCGTCTTGAGCAGAATGTGATATTTCACAAAAGGTATGATTGAGTTGAACATTTAATTTATTACCAGGGATTACTATGGGCTGACAATAGCAGCCTATCTGAAAACAGCAGCTGAAAATAGCTGGCATTGCAAAATTTCGACTGAAAATAGCTGATAACTTGAAAAAATTGCTGAAAATAGCAGATATTTTCCAAATAAAACAATGGCTAACTTCTATTCTCAAATAGGATGTTCTTGTCAGCCCATATCCCTGTTTATTACATGAATAATCAAAATATTTTTTGTAACAATAATATTGCATTTTGAAGGAAAGCACAACTGAAAATAGATCAATTCATGATCATAATGCTATTCCACTGAGTTCAAGTGAGTCAATGAAAGACAAACTCGATCAAAATTTGGAAGAAGAGAGTAGCTCAGCAACCGATAAATCACCTGATGACTTGGAAGTCGATAACATTTTATCACATTCAAAAGTTGACCAACCAAATGCCGAACATCGTTCCAATCTTATTGTAAGTATTGATTTTAGATTGCAATAAACCTGTCGATGGTTTGGCATGGTTTTTCTTTATTCCTCAATAAATAAAAAATTAACTAGTTTTGCTGCACGTTGAACACATTTTGTCTCTTTGAATCAAATGGATGCGCCACGTGATAAGGGGACTTATAGAAAAATATTTGTGCTTGACAACAGGCATGTGTCTATGCTAAATGACATCTTCGTTAAATGACAATTTACTATAGCCAATTAAATTTAATATACACTAAATATCTTCAAAATGGTGTGAAATTTACGAATGTATGACATTTGCTTAGAGGCAAAGATATTCGTTTGTAATCCAATTAATGTTTTGTTTACATAAGCAAAGAACAGGGTGAAAAAAAAGAAGAAAAATATTGAATATGAAAGAAGGAAAAACAGAAACAAATGAGAACCTAAACACACCCAGTTAGGAAAATCGATCTTTATATAATATTTTATTTTGCCCTCATCGAATGTGAAACTGAATAACTCCGATGTGAAAATATTGAAGAGAAAAAAAACTAGTCAAAGTGATACCAAATGGTTTCGATTGCATTATATAATTTTGGTATTTTTTTTCATCTGTTTGATTTCAGCAAGAGAGTTTTTGTTGTGCAATTTCAATGCATGATGGTGTTATTTTATCCACTACAGCCAATTTAACCGATAGCCTTGGATTTCCAAAAGATGTTTGGCTGGGTCGTGCATTTATTGATTTTGTGCATCCAAAAGATCGGTAGGTTATCAAAAAATTTCGATGTTCCATTTACACACCACTAGTTAAGAATACTTGAGACTCGGGCTAACAAATGATGAACACACATTCTTCCAGGCCCACATTCGCCAGTCAAATAACCAATGGTTACCTGGATCACATTTCATTGAAGGAAGACTACATCAGGCAAAGTAATTTCGAAAAAACGCCATTATATGTGCTGTTGAGATGCTATCGTGGTTTCGATACCTGTGGATTTGCAGTTAAAAATAAACCTGTCTCATACAAACCATTCAAATTGATCTTTCGAAAGGCGCCATCGAATGCGATGTCCGCACAGGACGGCAACAGTGCTCTTCGTATTATTTGTGCAATCGCATTGTCAAGCATCTATAAAGGTTTGAGCTATTTTTAATATCATTTTATCAAACAAAAAATAAATTTAAATGTTTATTTTTATTGGTATTCAATTTCAGTTCCGGACGAAGCCATGAAAAAACAGAATACCAAATTCTCCACGCGACATACAGCCGCAGGGATTCTCGTGCACATTGATGGAAATTCGGTGGCTGCTATTGGTTTTATGCCACAAGACATACTGGGCCAATCAGTATTGGACTTTTTCCACCCTGAAGATTTGATGCTGCAGAAAAGTGCATATGAAATGCTCATGAAAAATACTCAAGTGGCTGATGGACGAGTGTCAACGCCGCCCTATCGGTTTTTAATTAAAAACGGTTGCTACATCACCTTAGAAACGGAATGGACAAGGGTGTTCAACCCATGGTCTCGCAAATTGGAGTTTGTTACCGGGGACCATTGTGTTTTAAAAGGTATTTTATGTTCAGTATTTATTTAATCACTGTTTTTCTATCGTAAAGTTCATATAGGGTAAATCATAAAAAGATCACATGCCGAAATCGTACCATTATTATTTTTCATATGTTGAATTTTTGTTTTTGAAATTCCACAGGTCCAAATCATTGTGATATATTTACAAAAACGGCAAAATATGCCTGCAAATTTCCCAATGAAATTCTTGAAAAAGCGGCCATACTAAAGAAAGAATTGCTAAAAATATTATCAGAGCCCGTGCCATATCCATCGGATAGTGTAAAGCAACAGGTGTCAAAGCGATGCCAAGCATTGGCTTCATTTATGGAAAGTCTTCTGGTGGGTGTTAAGAAGCAAGAATTAAAATTGGATTTGCTTACGGAATGTGAACCGGCTGCTTCCGAACATGGATCAGTAATGCTTGGTGAAATATCTCCACATCATCACAGTAATCATGATGACAGTAAAAGTTCATCTGAAACACCACCGACCTACAACCAGCTCAACTACTTTGAAAATTTGAATCGTTTCTTCAACAGTGTTCAGCCAATTTTTGTTCCAAATGAATTTAAATCGTTGCCATACCAGATTGATCACGTTCCAACGAACGAAAAAGATCGAATGCTGAGCCCGATACAACAGTGCGGCGAAGAAAGTGGTGGTTCATTTAATTCGAGCAGTGATAGTCCACAATTTGAGAGCACAAACACCAGCAACACAAGCAACAATGGGAACACAATTCAACCACATCTTTTGCTTACCGAGGCGAGTGTTTCACGTCATACAGATGATATGGAATTGCAAATGGTGAAAAATCATAAAAAGTATCGCACGCGTAGCTCGCATATGGCTGACAAGAAAAAGGCACCGGACAAAGGCCATCAGAATCCAACGGCACGTATTCAACCACTTAAACGTAGTTGGCCAAATGAATTGGGAAATGAATTAACGAAAAATTCTAAATCACACAATCAAAATGAACATCGATACACGTCGAAG
Organism: Aphidoletes aphidimyza; assembly: GCA_030463065.1. NCBI lineage: Eukaryota > Metazoa > Arthropoda > Insecta > Diptera > Cecidomyiidae > Aphidoletes > Aphidoletes aphidimyza. The sequence continues at coordinate 12,459,327 of CM059999.1, forward strand.
TTGGGAGAAAATGTACATATTGAAGGACCAATAGCACAAAGTGAAGCAGACAAATCAAATTTCGGCATGGAGACAAACTCTGGCCAGGCGATGGAACAAAATAGCAAAGTGCATTCAGTTCATTTGTGGCCACCATTTTCGGTTAATTCAACAACCATCCAAAATAATAAACCGACCAACACCATACCGAATTCGATCAATCAATTCATTCCACTCTCCACACCACGATACTATATGCCGCCTGTTAACCAAAACGGACTTTTGACAATCGAACCAGTAATTTTAAAAATCAAATTTCAAAATAAACTAATAAATTTTACAAATGAATCGAATAAATCATTGCAGGGAGTGAGCGTCCATCCATCAAAAAATTTGGCCGTTCCAGCAAATTTGCCGAATCCGTACGCTCTTCATTACATAAAAACTCTAATGTGTCAGCCTCGGCCATTCATCGGTTCCTATCCTTATCCACCGATCACATATCAACCGTTGCCGCTGCTACAACAAGTATGTATTTTTCTTCCGATTTAGTCACATTGTTCAAAATCTATTGGCAATTCAATATCATTTTAAATTACTAATCGAAATGTTTTCCATCGATGCGTGCGTTTGATTTAATCAAAATCATCCGGTCGAGCTTTATTTATATCTTCTTTAGAAACCTATCGTTGCAACACAGGCTAGCGGAGCAGCACATGTTTCGCTAGATATGCCATCCACATCGCAACAAACCACACGCAAAATGGCCGAACCATTACCAAACATGGAAAGTATTTTTATTGTACCACATAGTTACATCATTGAGTTGTGTAGTGCACAGTTGGTTTTAATATTGTTTCATTTGTTTCTTTTCTTTTTTCTTATCATTCGATTTTGCAATTTGCTGTGTGTTTTTTTCTGCTTACCGATGGGTGAATAGGCTTTTTTCGAAAATTCAGAACCGGTCAATTTATCAACGACTGGTGCGAATTTATCCAAATTACAGGTCAAACAATGGGCCAAAGTATGTTTTGCATGTGCGTGAATACGAAAAAACCCATTACATTTTATTTGAATTGTGTTATTTTTGAACATTTCATCAGATGAAGGATGAAAACAGCGAAGAAGTGGATGCATCCAATTCTAGCTTTAGTTCGAGTTTCTTTGACTCACAAATTCGAACCGATGAATCATCTGAATCTGACAAAACATCAAAGGTAATTTAGTAAAAACTGGTCATTAAGTACTTATTATTGCAAAATATTTCAAACAGGGTGATGCAATGGAGCCAATGGAACCAAATGCCCAAACGCAAGAGACTAAAATGCGCGGAAAAATTCCATATTGGATGAAAAATGTGGAATCCACGCCGGATCTTGTATTGCGGTATCAAGTGAGGACAAAAGAACTTGAGGATGCATTACAGGATGATCTGCGGGTGCTCAGAGAAATCAGTCAGGTAAATTTATTGAAATAAAATCAAATCAAATAAAATCAATTCAATGTACACCTCGAAAATTAATTATACTTTGAATGACAGCCGGGCATGGTGAACGAACAATTGAACCAATTGTATTTGGAGCTGGATTTGGAAAATCACGGCCATTCAGCCCAAATATCTCTTGGCGATACGCCAAGTAATAGCAGTGAAGACGAAGAAAATATGTCAAAAAAAAAGAAAAATACTCATTTCAGTAAGCTATCGATGATATATGAGGAGAATGCACCAGTTCAACCACCCATTGAGATGTGAATTTGATGGATATCCAATCACGTTGTAATCGTTCATGTTTCATAACCACATTTTGCCCAAAAATAGCTCAATGATAGAGCTTTAGATTTTATTTTTAATAAGCATCATTTCATGGATATTATCAAAATAGACAATTATTATTAATAGAATATGTTGTGTCATGTTACGCATTTTTCTACTTGTGCCTCAGCTTTGGCATCAAATATACTCTCAAATATTTCATATAATGTACTCTTTAAGCATTTTTGACCATTCGATCTAAATAGTTTAATACACAATCACTTAATGAATATTCCTTATAAACCTTTACGGTTGCACATTTAAATGTTTAACGTAATCTTACTTCAAATGATCAAAAGATTCAGATGATTTGATTTCCATTTATATCACTCATCTGAATAGATTTAACATCTAATTTTAAACAAATTTAATCGAGTTAAAAGTGTCAACATGAATTTTCGATTTAATTCCACTTCCCATTTTAATATCATTATCATAATGAACAATTGCACGCACTCGAATTTATTTGATGATATTTTAGAACAATTATACCATGGCTTTATTTATTCATTGAAATATTTTATTTATTTGCAACTATTTGATAAACGTTGAGCGTTTTGATTTATTTTCAATGAATATTAACGATATATATTTGTATTTTTAAACAAATAAAAATGAATAATATATATTTTTGTGAATAAAAAAGAAAAACAATTAAAACCAATTGTTTACTTAAGTACAAAAGTACAAAATACAATCAAGTATATTACACTAAATTAATTAAAATATATTTTTGTCTTTCAGATGTAATGCATGTGCTCTGATGAGTTTAAGATAAATAAACAGAAATTTAAATAAAAAACAATTGTCTTTTTATTTCGAATGTTAGTTTTAAAACAATAAAAAAAAACCGTAAATTCATCTGAATATAAATAAAGAAATGATTTTGACGAACCCTGCACAACGAATGCCCATTGACTTTGACAGTTGTTTGAAATGTCAAAATTTAGCGGACTTTTCTTCTTCAATTCTGTTGTTGTCTAGTTTACATTACAAATAAATATGAATAGAAAAATATGGCAAAAATTAAAATGTTCAAAAAACGAACTGCAATTGAAGGTAACTCTAACTGGTGGTCAGAGTTTCAGGTATCATTTATTTCAAATTCATTTTCATTGGCCAATTGGTGTTTTACTTTAACTTTATCGCATGCAGATGGAAAATCGGAAGCTTACCAGAGGACAATTTAATCGATGAGTCTTACATTGGTGTTATGGCCAATTGTGTTTGGCAATTAAGACAAACCGATAATGATCTTCTTTATCGTGTTCTCGGTGAATTGAAGAATGACTCAGAAAAGTACTACAATCAAGTGCGAATAAAAATTCCAATTCCAACCATAAAGAAGCTGGGAAAGAAGAAGACTAGTTCTGTTGATGACACTCAACTGTTTCATAGTATCAATCACTATGAATCAATATTGCGTGCATATTTTCGGCTGGATGTTGATTTGAGCGAATGTTATGCCAAATGGTCGGAAGCACATCCACATTTCAAGGCAGAATCTGGCAAATTTTACGCGATTCGTGTACTAGATCAAGACCCTATTGAGAATTTATTCTCATTTATCTGTAGTCAGAATAATCATATTTCACGGTAATTAAACATTCAACCTCATATTTTTAAGCGCTTGAAAACATTTGACATCGTTTCTATCTATGCAATAGTATATCAAGCCTGGTTGAAAAACTCTGCAAAAACTACGGACCAAAAATCTGTGATTTGAATGGTGTTGCATATCATGCATTCCCGAGTTTTGATGAACTTGCCGACCCAGAGGTGTGTAGTGACATTTTTTTAAGCAGCATTTATTAATTTTATTAGGTTTGTTCTAAAAAATAAATTAATTTTTATTGTAATTCGACAATATATTCAAAGATTGAACAGGAGCTTCGACGTGAATCATTTGGATATAGAGCAAAGTTCATCCAACGAGCTGCCATTGAAATAAAAGAAAAGGGTGGATTGGACTGGTTTCAAAAGGTACAAAATATGGCTTATAAAGATGCTCACACTGAACTCGTCGCTCTAACTGGAATTGGACCAAAGGTACGAAAAATACAGAATTCAAATAAATCAGAAAAAAATGTAACTTTTCTAAACGTTTAAACCTCAGGTAGCCGACTGCATTTGTCTGATGTCATTGAATCACTTGCAGGCGATACCAGTTGATACTCATGTTCTGAAAATCGCTTTGGAACATTACTTGCCCAAAGGACGTGAAGTTAAATCGATGACACCAAAACTGTACAACGAGATTGGAGATGCATTTCGTCAGGTGTACGGCCCATTGTCTGGTTGGGCGCAAACCGTTCTATTCTGTGCTGATTTAGTCAAATTTAAAGAAAATGAATCAAACAATGCTGTAAATGGGTGTTCAACGAAGAAAAAACGAAAGAAATAATTGTTGGAATTTTATAAATTCTTTATTCAATATAATGTTATCGCTCAAATTCAGAGATGAATCAAATTATCCATGACAATTTTATTGTTGCCAAGTAAAACGAAAATCAATTAGTTGATTTTGACACACGTGAATTCGTATTTAGTTGATTTATCATTTGTTCTGTAAGCGGTGGAATGTAATTCCGTGGAATTAAATATGTTGACAAATTAAATAAATCAAGAAACACCTTGTAGCGATCACTGAAATTCGAAATTGATGAAATGCAATGAAACCGTATGAAAATAACATTGAACTTTACAGGTGTGACATTTACCTCAAGGTTGAACGTAAATACTGATAACCTGATGATCCACCAGTACCGAGTTGCTGCGAACCAATCATCCGTTGAACCATCATCACGTGGCTATCTATTGAAGAGAACCATCCAAAGGACATTTGATTTGTGGACAAGTTCTTTTTTTTTGCAAATATCAATTCAATACACTTACAGCGCCATTTCGTCATGAATGAATCAATATCCATAAGACAGGTGAGAACTTGATGCGGTTGACTGAATCTGGGTTCGTCACGATACAAAGTGATCATAATTGCTCCCTGCATTGCTTTGTACGAGAATTTACGTTCGCCACGTGATACAAGCGCCTCATGTGCATCTTGATCAAAAATTGTATGATAAACATCGCGTCGTTTATTGATATCCATTAGTCGATAGTTGCGAATGTATTCATCTGTCAGAGACTGATATGAGAGAGAATACATTTGAATGGATTTACATTGAATACAACAAAATGAAAGCTTACATTAGCAACGTTTTCCTCACGATCGAGCAGATCATGTACATTTTGCTGAAACTTTTTCCAAAAATTAAATCCATCTTCCTCTAAACCGGGTGTTCGTTCAAGCCATTTTTGCACTAAATCACACAATGATGGTTCAGTTTCGGATGCGATGATCCTTTCAATTGCATTCGCATCATCTCCAAACACATCTTGATACCGTTGATTGTACTTGACACGATTCTCTTGCTTTACACCCAACTTATTTTCCATCAAACGAAATTGAAGACTCTGAAAACCAGACGCTGGCGATAAATAGTCGCGAAAATCCATGAAGTCTAACGGTGTCATTGTCTCAAGTATGGGAATGTGATCCACAAGTAGCTGCGTGTATGTGTTGAAACATACCGCGGGCATGAAAAAATAAAATCGATATTTCCTATTATTGATTGTAATTTGAGTCATTTCACGCATTTCGCGTTAAAGTAGCTCTTCGTTAGATCAAAAAGAAATGAGATTAAGAATGTTTGTTTTGTGCGAGCGTTTTTGTGTTTGTGTGTGTATGTGTGCAATGTGCATGGATGTGGCTTCATTTAGGTATTTTTATGGGCCGCACTATCGATATCGAATACTTTCAATGAGGCCCATGTGTTTGTGAATTGGCGCCAAATTATGTTGCTTAGCCGAAGAATTTTGTGGTCAAAGCTGCAAAATTCACAATGAACACCACGAAACAAAATTGTGTGTTATTTACATGATAATATAGAACAGAAGACCCTTGTTGTTACCAACTGTTGTCATACAAATGCCGTTATTTTTAATTAGGGATCCATATCAAGTATCTATCGATCGATTGAGGTGTCACTTTAGTCATATAATATCACAAAAACCACCGCAAAGCACACAATATTACAAATCGAAACTAAGAAATTTAAGAACGGCGCTTAAATTTACCTTCAAAATAATGGCGATCCGATTAAGTCTTTTTAGGATTTCCAACGTACGCGATTCATCCACCGTGATTGTATTAAATAAGTCTCGAATTGAATCGATTTCATAGATGATTTGCTTGAACCAAAGCTCATAAGCTATCAAAAACCAAAACAATGGGAACACTTTAAAATGAAGACTTTCATTTGCTTTCATAGCATCAAAATTCCTCATTTAAATTACCTTGATGGGTAATGATAAATAAATGCTCATCATGTACCGGTCGATTGCTTGCAGCTGATTGCATCTGCTGCGCGTTAAGTACTTTATCGAGCATTAGATAGTCTCCATAGAGCATACCAACATCCGATCCAAGCACTTCACCCTTTTGGGCATTATCTCCATTTCTGTTTCAAGAAAAAAAAACATGACAAAAAACGTAAGAACGAACAAAACAGAATCACGACAAAGTAAATGTGGTAAATGATAATGACGTAAAATTTTGACAGTAAAACCAATCGTCACTCTTAATTTAAAACAACTACAAAAAAACAGAACAAGGACACGTTGAAATGAATTCGAAAGTATTAGATTTCACAACAGATATTTTCATATTCAATTCAAAACATTAATATAAATGATGTGTATAACGGCAGAAGTGCACGATTTTGAGTGACATTTGACCCGATCCGTAATCTTTTTTATAAATTTCAAAACAAACGACCAAATTCATTCGACAAACAACAATTAAACTGAAGAAAAACAAACACATGAATTAAGATTCTAACGTAAATGTTGCTGGTGAACTCCGATATGGGCAACTCATTTTTCACGTTCACGTTCACAATTTGTAACGGTTAAATAAATATATTGTCAAACGTTGAAAACGAATATACAGCGAAACTAGCGTGTGTCTCCTTAGCGATCACAAATTCAACTGAATGTTCAACGGCAATGGTGGCAAATGCTTAGTAGCAAGTTGATAACTATTGGTTTTTTTTTTTGTTTGTCTATTCGCTGCTGTCAACAGCAGTTAATCGGCATCTGTCCACATTTGTAACGTTTCATTTGGTCATTAAAAGCAGCGCTAAAATTTCACTAAAATTTCGAAAGGGAAAACTAATTCAATTAAATGTAAACGCAAGATTTTGATTGAATATATTCCATTTTCTTTATTTTAATCGTTAGTGCACTGGAAAATATACTATAAACACAAAAAAATTGGTTTTTGTATAAGGTTGTCGCGGATAAATGTTTTAAAATGGTCTTGACTCATTTGTGATCATGATTTCCGAATGGAATTGCACATAGTTTGTTTTTTTTTTTTTTTAATTTATTTCATTCTTTCTCAATATCGATGTCTTTTAATTTTCACGTGTTAAATTTTATTATCATTCACATCGTTTAATTTTAATAGTTCAGTCCACTTTTAGTGGATTGTGAGATTGAAAATGCACCAAAAAAAAGGTTTGGTCTACACACGATACTTTCGGTTGGTTTTTACCTCTATTCTTCATAAGACTGTGGATGCAAATTAGTCTGAAGCCATTTACTTGTGAAAATGAAATGTCTACACTTGTCTCCCTAATTTGTAAGTTATACTTAATAATAGAAACTGTTTATGAAACTTTAAGCAAAGAATTTTTTTTTCGAATGAAACAACATATCAAGTCAATGAAGATAGATATACATAGAATTTGTTTGTGTGTGTGTGTGTGTTTTTTTTTTTTTAAATTTATTGTAGATTTTCATTTACTGTATGCTCTCTCATTGTTTGACTCATTGAAAATGAGCATCTATACATAATATATGAATGCAATTTCAAACGAAACTTAAAAAAAAAATCGTCTCTACTCTGCTGTCTTAAATATATATAATTTTTTTAGGTTTTTTTTTCAAAATAAATTTTTATAAATCGAATGACGCTATTTGCATTTTTTTTTTTGTTTATCATAATATGATTTCAACTAAGCGATTTACCGTCAGCAAATTCGCTGCGGCCTTCATGCGTAATACTTTAAACATAAACCGATATTTAAATATATATTTTGTTTGTTTTTTTTTCATATATATATATATAGATGTTATACCTCCATTTCTTTTGTTCTACATTTTTATACTCCCTACATTCTCTTTCAATATTCAAGAACTGTATGAATAGAATTTGTTTTTTTTATTTATTATTATTTGTTTGTTTCTTGCTTGCTTCTTGTTGCCTTGTAAATAATTCTTCATAATTCCTCTGTTTTGTGTTCTTTTTTTTTTATACATACAATATAATAGAATAGAATATCTATGTAATTTCTTTTACTCGATGCCAGTGTTGTTTTTCTCATTATTTTCACTATTAATATTTAGTTGTTGTTGTTTTGTTTAACATTTAAAATGCTCCAAACGGATCCAGTTGCACATTATTGGCTTTGCCATTTTGATGATCAGTTGACACTGCACTCGTTTGTTGTGGAATGATAAATTGTGGTTGAGCTGAGGCGGCAGCATTTGATGGCATAACCATACCCATTGGCATCATTCCCGGCTGCGTTCCAGCCATCATTGGTTGACGTATTGGCATTCCTTGCTTCATTTTGCATAAAACATTTGGTAACAACAAACAAACAAAAAACATATTTGTTTAAATTATTGAATAAATATTGGGCATTCGGAAGCCAACTTGCAAAAAAAAATTAATAATCTGATTATGATTTTGGCTTTTGTATTCAACTCTCCAAAAATTAAATGTTTTGATATATCTTGAACAAACATTTTCGAAAAAAAAGACCCGAATAAATTATGTTACAAAAACTTAGACCGAAACCAAAGAACAAAAAAAAAATTAGACTAAATTCGTATACATTTGAAGAAGTTACTAGATCAAAATGACTTTAGCAACACTCCATTTCTAATTGAATGTAAATTGTTTGTCAATATTTAAATTAAGGGAAAAAGAGATGGTGTTTTGTGTTTTGTGAGTAAGAGAGATTTTAATGGTTAGAATGGTGAGGCTACATTTTGCATTGAATGATGATTCTTACCTGTAAGTATTGCGTCATTGCAGAGTAAGAAGCATGTACAAATGGATAATGTACAGTGCTTGGAGCTGGACTTACAGTACCTTGCGCCTATTTATTTTTTTTTATTAGCCGTTTAGATATTTTTACGTGAGTGCATAATTTTTTTTTATGTGTGGTTATCGCGGTTTTATATTGTGTTTTGTGTTGTTTTACAAAAAAAAGAAAGAAATAAATAAAAAAAAATAAGAAACATAAAATTCACAACAACAACATCAACGACAAAAATGACATTCAAATTAAAATAAAAACAAAAGTTACCAACAAAAAAAAATAAAATAAAATAAAACCAAAACAAAAGCAAAATCTCATTTCAAATTTAAAAAAAAAAATTGAACGAAAAATAAGGAAATGTAAAAATTAGGCGGGAAAAGAAAGAGGTTGCTCAACCGACCCGTTTGAATACTTGTGAATGGTATTAATGTGCAAGCATTTATTTAACAATCAACCAGAAAATTGAACGAAGAAGACATTAGCGCAGAAAAAAACACAATCATGCTACTCGAGCACCAAATACATGTTAGTTTTGGTCATGGTCTATGATTTTGTGATTTAAATTTACCTTAAATCTACAACACCATTCATTTAAACAGAAATGAAAAAAAAACCTTGCAGAAAGCGCTGATCATGAGTTTTTTGTGAGAAATATGAATGAAAGCGATCAATAAATTGTGTGGTTTTTGTTTTGTTTGCTTGCAAAACAATTTACGATGGACTGTGATGATGAGTAAATCCAAACACACATACAGACATGGTAAATGTCATTGCGTCAGCGCTTTATACCAGGTGTTTCAAAATAAAATCAAATATTAAATTCACAATGATTAGAAACACAGATATTATTAATCTAATGATTAAAATGAAGTTCAATGCAGGGCATACTATCCAATAAATTCATCAGCTTGAATATTTTTATTAAATAAATTTATTAGATAAATTTGATGCGTCCACCGTATCGATGCCACGCTCCAAAAGAAAAACAATGGAATCCATTGATAGTCACACTGAATGTTTGAGTTACACGAGACATCCAACAAAACTCAAGTTAAAACTAAAGTTAACATCCAAAATTCTACTTCGGTCCAAATTTCTACTTCGACCCAAACATTCAGTGTGACTATCAATGGAATCCATTGTTTTTCTTTTGGAGCGTCGCATCGATACGGTGGACGCATCAAATTTATCTAATAAATTTATTTAATAAAAATATTCAAGCTGATAAATTTATTGGATAGTATGCCCTGGTTCAATGATATTCGTGCGAGCACAAAAACGATTCGTTTCATTCGATTTACAAGCAAATGCTTTAAAATATAGTATGTGGAATAAGATGATCTTATCATTTATGTGAAGCAAAACAATTATTGCAATATCATTTTTCAATAAGAACAATAAATTGTTACGATCCAATTAACGAATAACGATTTTTAAGGGGGAAAAAAACACCACCATTTTTATATTACTAGGTCTATGGTACTTCCTTAATTGTTATAGAATCTGCGCTTTGAATGTCTTCATTTTATTCTTGACCACTAGAAATGGGGTGGATGAGTTTATTTCGTACAATGAACGATGAATGTTTATGGTTGGGATAGAAAGATTTAGAGAGAGAGAGACCGAAATAAATCATAAAAGTGGATAAAATGATACGATAACTGATAGAAAACGGAATTATCAATTAAAAAATTATTGAATTACTAAAAAAATAAAAAAAAAGAGCGGAAACTTTTTTTTTGTTGAAAAATTAGATCCATCAGCGTTGTAGTCATTTTTTGCACTTTTACTAGAATTATTTATTATTTATGTACATGAGTCCAAACAGTTGAAATATTAGAAAGTGAAAAAAAAAACGAGAAAAGTGAAGCGTAATGAGTATTTTGCGGATAAACAACATTTTGAGAATTTGAGAAACAGAACAACATGTGTGTGTTTGTGAACACTGAACAGTGAAACTGAACTGAGCATTTACATACCATTGGACGATAGTTGGCTCCAGTTGTTGCAGCCATTGGTTGCGGTGTCCATCCGGTGGAACCAGTTTTGGCTGTATTTTTCGGTGAATTCCATTGACTTTTGTTGATCGTTAGATTTTCCGCTAGTGATGCCAATGAACTATCCAAATCTCCTGTAAGTACTTTTCCCGTTGGATTCGGTTGTGATTGTGCAGCACCAGCACCAGCACCACTTTGTGGTTGACCTGTTGATAAAACAGAACCGAGAACATTTCCCGTGGTATTGGTTATACTTCCGTTTGTTGTTGTTCCAGGCAAAGCAGATGCTGGTTTCAAAACATCACCCAATGCGTCAAAACCTTTTTTTTTTGTTGTTGTTTGGTATTAGGGTTTTGGTTTTGATTGTGTTGTGATAATTTATATAATGTTCCCCCAGTGTGTTAGTGTTTGTTTTTGGGATTTTGTTGGTTGAAAATTTGGTATGTGTGTATGTTTGTGTGTGGTTAGGTAAATTATATCATTTGGACAACATTTTTTTAAAAATAAAACAAATTGATTTTTCCCATCCAGAGTATGTGTTAGGTAATTTCAGTTGGTTTTTTTGTTGTGTGTGTGTGTGGAAAAAAATTTTAAATTAAAAAGAATATTTCAATAAAACCAATAAAAAAAGAGAAAGAAGAAAATAAAAAAAAGAAAAACAAATAAGAAAATGAGTTAGTTACATGGAAATGATGACGACATAAAAACGTGTACAACATACAATCTTAAACATAAATGATTTTAACAATGGTCACAATTGATGTGGACAAATGAAATAAAATGAAAACAGTTAATCCATCAAATGAACATAGAGAATATAGAAAAGTTTGATGATACAATCCCCGAAATGGACTTAATTCAAATTCGATAACATTTGCCCGATGAAATAAAATTAGTGTTTTTTTCTTAATTACGAAATAAAAAGGATGTGATGGTGATCATAGAAAGGGACAGGAAATGTGATATAATGAAGTTTTTTTTTCATAAAATTCGTCATGGGATAAGCATATGAAAGCATTTCTCGTACATAATTAACAACAGAAGAAATGGAAACAAATAAGGAACATACTTTGGCATTACAAAATGAAAACAACATAAATGAAAATGAAAATAATTTCGTAGGTGCCGCAGATTTTTTTTTTTAATTTCACATTTTTCAAGTGCTGATTGCGTTGATTTAATTGGTAAAGTGCGTTTGAACTTCGTGCAGCTGCGAAAATTTTATGCCGAACAAACGAATGCACGTTGTTTTCAGCCAACACCGAATGATAAGGCAACTTAATGGATTTCACACAAGGTGCAACCGTGCAAAGCTAAAAGTGAACTTCCGAAAGCGAACGAAAGATACAAATGGCAATCTATACACACGTGGCGCTTTTATTCGCAATAATAATAACAACATAACATTTTGCGGTAGCATAATTGAGCAATTAAGCATCCACACAGAATGTGCAGCGAAATGGAACGCATACGTACATATTTTGTGTAGATGCCAATTCGAATGATTGTATAGATTGAAAAAAAAAACAATACTCCGATTTCTATTCATTTCGTTTTCTTTCGAATTCGCAATCTTTTTTCCCTTGGCACGGTTTCGTTATTCACAAATACACATAACACACATAACAAGTTGCACGATTGGCTATGGATCTCGATGATGGTGAGTATTTTGTGGTGGTCTACTACTCAAATCGCAACCAATTCATCTTGCTCATGGAGCTATTATTGTCAGTGCTGGGCGAGATGAACGGATTACGATTTACACAACTAATTGCTAAATCACCTGCTGGAGGAATCGAGTCCGATAGGAATGGATTCGGTAACGTTTCATCTATTAGTTTTTTTTTTGTGATTTGATTTTAGTTTTTATTCAGCCGTCGAGAAGAGTTGGGCACCAGAATACGAGACAGAAATAATAGAAATAAAATTAGAACGCTTGACAAATCAAACAGAATTGTTACTATTCGTTAATTTAAAGAAATATCAACAAAATTCAGAAACACGAGCTAATTGAGACTTAAATGCTTATGCAATTAACAAAAGTCGGAAGGTAAACAAAAATGATGCAGAATCAGCTATAATCAATTTAAAATTTGCAAATAAATGCAATGAGGTTGGCTCAGCTGGAATTGGCTCAAGCGGAAAATGCTTTTGATGATTATCCCGATCAAATGTACTTTGCGGCTTTAGAAGTGTCGGAAGGGGGAAACATAAACCAATAAATGGGCTTACATGCGTAAGGCTTACTTTTCCGCACTTTTAACCATCAAGTGATTTTGTAAAATTAGTTTTAATGTGAAAGTAAACATAGTGAAATTACAAGAAAACATCATCCAATCGACCTCAAATTTCATTTAGACCATTTTTTCTACAAAATAAGCAATTTATATGGGTTAGGAGCAGTGAGTCAAAAATTGGTGGTTCCACCTATTTTCTGAATCCAATCTATTTTATGACCACAAATATGGAATGATTCAATTTTTAAATCTCAAAACCATTATAGTTTGTCCCAGGGTAGTCAAATGGACCCGCGGAATACATTTAGTACGCATATTCGCGGTACTTTCCATATTAAATTGAATTTTCAAGCAAAATAGCCACATTCGCTTGAGTCAGTCATGCACCTCAACGACTACTACAATACTGCTCAAAATTGGATGGAATCTTAGTGCTATGAAGTCTAAACCATTTTTAATAGTGGTCCACGAGTCAAAGCTTGGATTTGAGCGCAAATTGATTAATAATTTTGCGTATGGCGTATGTGTACGAATTTTATGAATTTCGTCTATTTTGGCTGCAAATTTGAGAAATTTCACATCAAAGATGGAATGATTGTATTTAGGAATCTCAGAACTAATATAGTTTGGCCCAGGAAAGTCATATAGGCTCGCGAAAAACATTCAGTAGGCCAATTTTTGGTAATTTTGTTCAAAAATGGTATTTTCAGGGCAATAAACGTATATTCACTTGAGAGCATGGTGCGCCAAAACGGCTATACCAATATTGCTCAAAATTTAATGGGATCTAAGTCTAATAATTTCCAAAAAATGGTGAAAATTTGAAAACGATCAGTGGAGTCGTTTTTGAGCTATCGTGGTAACAAAAAACGTGACAACGGACGGCGGACGGCGGACAAAGGACGGCGGACAACGTGCCACAGCCCCACATCAACATGAGCTAAAAACGGTTCCACCGCATTCCTATGGGTTCCAGACTTATAGAAAACTCATTTTTGTGGTTTCCAAAATTTGGGCCAATCGCAATACTTTTACGCATCACGTGGTGTGCGGAAAAGTAAAAACCATATAATTTTATATTCTTTAATTGAACTAACGAAAGGTGTTTGAGGATGGAATCCAGGAGAAATGCATGCAAATACTCAAACCATTCTTGTAACTTCAAACGTAAAAAAAAAATTGCTATAAAATAGTTAATTTATTCTCAAATACATTTACGCATACGTAATAAATATTTCTTTTGGTTTTCATTGAAGTAAACATCCAATATTTTGCGATGGATTGAGTTTGATTGAGTTTGGAATTAGGTTTAAATGGTTACCATCGATCTCATTAACGGGATTTAAACGGAAAATTTTAACAATTTTGTATGATTTTTTGGATTAGTTTTGTATCTGTACAGTGCACACCATTTTTGTCAGTTAATTAAGTGATTTGTGTGCATATGAATGAATTTTGTAAAGAGGAATTGCATCAGAGAAAATTAGAAAAAAAAAATTGAAAATAAAACCAGATCAATTGGTGTTTGGTGTGATGATCACAATCTTACCGACTGGTTCAGTGGCACCAAATACCGATGAAAAATTACTATCTGAAACGAATGCATTGGATGGTATCGAATGAGGTGCTGGGGCTGAAACACAAAATAAAAATGGATTCCGTTATTGTTCTGAATCTGCACTGCGATCGATTCGAATTTCAAGAAAGAAATAAACACACAATTATTACCAACTAATGGCTGAGCTGGTGGTGCAGCAGCACCGAACATATCGGCAAATGGATTTCCAAGTTGCAATAAATCATCGGATGCTTTTGCATTTGGTGGCTGGGCGGAAGCGGCTGTTGGACCAAACAAATCAACAATATTTCCTGAGCTGGTTGGCGATGACAAGAATGGATTATTGGCTGCAGCTGATGCGCCACCCGTTGGTGACGTCAATTTTGATTGCTGTGTTCAAAGGCAAAAACAATGAAATTTAATTAATGTTTTTATTGGATTAGTAGATGGCGAGGAATAATGTAAATACTTTATATTGATTCAAGATAGCTTCCTCTTCGGCAAGGGCTTGCTGTTTGACAGATTCATCAATGCCATTTGAATATTGGTCGCCACGACTCGATGCACCAAATGCTGAACTGGATTTTAATAAAGTTGAACAAAATATAATAAAAATGCACTCAACTGCAATCAATTAAGAGATAAATCTATTTAAAATACCTTGACGATTGTGTTGGTGTGTTTGCAGCTGACGTTTTTCGACCTTCCAGTGTTGCAAGATGACCTTCCAATGCATCGAGCAATGAGCTTGGTGCCTTTGTTAAATCTGGAATATCTCCCTTGTCAATGCCAACATTCTGTTGAATATGAAAAAGTACAAAGAACAATTTAATTAAAACAGCTGAACATGTTCGATGTTTGCTCGGTTTTGTTCATGTTCGATGGATTAAATTGATGCACATACCTCAGCAACTTTAAGGAATTCACCAACACGATCCATTCGCACCAAAAACCGTTTATACAAATCCAATGCATCTTTGCATTGTTTTTTGTTCATATCAAAATATTTCTCCAGTAAATTAATGATACCATCATTGTAGCATGCGAACAAACGTATCAAGTCACGAAACAGTAGCATGAAACACATGTTTATCACACCTGAAAAATAAAATATGAATCGGTCATTTTGAATCAATCTCATGTGAGTTGCACTGGTGTCTCTGGTTTGGGTTTAATTTTTTGTTTTTTGTTTACCATTAGAGAGATCATTAGCCTGGCAGTCGAACTCAAGCAGACCGTCCAATTGGGACTGTAGCACTGGTAATGTTTTTAGCAATTTGTCTGCATTCATTGTACGCAATGAACCTTCCTCTTTGCCTCGTTTCACTTTGCAAAAATCGAATGCCACGGTGCGATATGACAATGCCTTATCGTTCAAGTATTTGGCATACCGTCGAATGAACGGTGACATATCATAGCCTTTAGAGACAAAAATTCATTTCACAAATTAATTAAACGAACAATTGTATTTTATTTTAAGGAGTGTGTATAATTTTAATAAATGATAAAATGAATGACAGAAAATACAGAACAAATAAAATTGTCTAAAATTACATTTTTTTTGTTTAAAAAAAAGAAGGCGGATTTCGAGGTGATTAGTATCGCCAATCGAGAAATGAAATTATAATAACACGAAAATGGTCAATTTTAAGCTAATAAAATAATTAACTTACCAATCCTTGCACCAACTGTGCCTATATCGCATAGTTATTAGATAACGCATTTATTTTTTTTTTTTTGGTTTTGATCGAAAAGAACCAGGTTGTTAGTGGCATGAAAGAAATGGTTGAAATTTGTATAGCAAAACAACAAAGAGATTATTTACACCATTATTTTTAGTGGATATTTGCGTTATTCGCATGTGTTAAACTGTTAATTAAGGAGCTATTTCTATATGAAATTGACTGCTTAACTATGCAACTGTATGAACAATATATTGGTTATTTTAAAGCTGTTGTTAAATTATTTTTTTTTTGCATAGTTTTTCTCTTGTTTTACAGTTTACACATCAGAATCATGAAATGAACATACCTTGAACGCCACCTTTATCCAGGAAATTACTTAAATTAAACGTGGAATTACTTGACGCTAGATATTGCATAAATCTCTGCAAATGCATAAAATAAATCACATTAATATACATCAACTTTGGAGTCACAACTCACAGACTTTCATAGTCATGTTATTATAGAAGATATTATATAATAGATGTGTTGTTGTTGTCATTTTTGATTAGTTTACCTCATTTCCATACGCTAGTAGATGATGTACGGTTAGTAATGATTTGTATACGACCACCCAATTCGCATTTTGTGTTCGTTCAACCAATAAATTAGCCAAGTGTGGTATTGATACATTTGGTTCGTTTGTACAGTGCACTAAATCTGGAATTAGACAAACGATTTGAAAGTTAAAGAAATTGCATTAAATTGCATTTGAAATAAAAATTTCATAAAAACAACCGAATGGGTAGCATAGTAAAATCCTTGAAAACAACACGAGTTCAATATTGAAGCATTCATAAAACATTTTCATTTTCAGTTTTCATAGTCAAAATATACAGATATTGAAACTCCCATTTTGCTGAACAGCTGAGGATGTTCACTGCAATATTATAATACTAGTGTAAATTGTTGATAGCTCATTTTGCAGCTAAAGTGACAGTTTATTAGCGTATCTCTGCATGGAATACTACTGATTATCACCGATTTGTATGTCGGGCAGCCCTTATCATACGATTCCATTGTCGAAATTCAGTTCAGTACAATTGTTCCAGTTCTATGGACATTCAATCAACTCAACTCATCCGTGATGTGGATGTGAACTTGTTTTTGACGCCCCCACCGGATTTTTTTTTTGCGATAAATTACATATAGCTTGACAGTATTTTTTTGTTCAATGTTTTTATTTGTCGATGAATAAAAATGTTTGCATTTAATAGCTAGATGGTGTCTCAAGCATCAAATATCATGATAAAATTGAACTGAAGATTTGTTGAGGCAAGAAAAAACGATTGCATAAACATTCAAACAAAGATGTGCAGCGCGCATTTGATTGGAAGCTGGTGGCGATGATAAATGTATTTTAATTATGACTTTCTCCATTGGAATGACTGATGAAACAAAAGGTTAACGCTCAAGTTCTCTTTTCGGTTGAAATATTTTTCAAGTGTATGCGATGAATCTAGCTTTGAAAAAAACTGATTGAAATGAACTGTGGCATCAATTCAGTTATAAATGATTGAAGCTGTGCATATTCAAAATAAACCAATATGTTTTCCATTTCAATAATGGAAACGATTGATATGATGAGAAACAGTAGTAAATCATATACTGAAAAAAAATGAATTGGATTGAGTGAATTTTATCAGAAAAATGAATAGCACATGGTGCAAACTTCAAGTATGATTGATGCAAATAAACTGAATAATCCGGTAAATTTTGTGTGTGTGTGTGTGTTTCTCTCTTAATCTCAATCTACTCATAATACAACAATGTTGAAAATGTTCGACGCGCAACACAGTTCTTATTGAAACTTCGAGTTCAATTTAACTCAAAGCAGAATGGCACTCTTTTAAAACATGACATGGGATTTTTTACCTAGATGGATTGATAAATGACGAGATAAGCGAATGAAAATAAAGAGAAAAATGCGGAGAAAACTTTTTTTTTTGTTTCAAATAAGAAATCTTGACATTTGTTTAGATGTTTCAAATGAATGCGTAAACAAATCTATGCGAAGTGACGTTCTGTTCGTGTGTTCGATATCAGTCGAAGATTGTGTTTGTAACACTACTTGACCGAACGTTTTTTTTCCCCTGTCAATTCGCCATATCACAGTGAAACGAACTGTACACCAACACATTTGCAGTGTACGAAAATTGATTTGCGCGCCTACAAATCACCCAACATTGAATAATCGCTACACGCTGAAGCAAAATCAACAACGTCACATAATTGTTGGCATACATATTGGGCTCACCACACACCAAATACACTGACTCCTTCGAATTGATATTCGAGTGAAAATAGCAAGAGGCATATTTGATAGAACGCATATTACGATGAACATTAGTATGTTTGACTGTAGATTATTAAGGTTACTTAGCTATACATCTATTCAGTTGGTAATCACGTATACATCGACTGTTGGTATGCATATATGTGAAAAATTCATGAGACGCATAGCGCTGATATGCTGCACAGTGTAAAACATCGTAACGTTTCGATGATGAAAGAAACCCGTAGCATATACTTCAAGGACACACCACTACACACGTTGCGGGTGTACGATGTATGTATTTGTATACATTGTACAAATCTATACACATAGGCCATTTGCCACAGTTGTTGGTCTTTTAAATTGCAGTCTTATAACAAGCAAACGAGAAAAAATCTATATGAATGAATCACGGAGTGATAAAGAAATGTAAGAAAAAAATTACATTTTTTTTCCACAAAGATTGAAGAGAAGAAGAAAAAAACAACAGGAAACTGTTCTATCTCTTGTAGAAAACAGAAAACGATATATTTATCGAACTGGAAATTGATGTGCCAATACTGATAAAGTTATAGGAAGGGTTGTTCCCAACTTGAATTCAATACCAATGCACAGTGCATGAACACAACTGATAAACACAATTGACTTTTCTCATTGGAATTTCGTGATTTGAACCGAAATCAAGCTGTAATCATAAGTTGGAATAGGTTTTCAAAACCGAATGAATACTTACAATCTAAATGTTTCTTCTTGGGTGCAATCATTTCTTCTGTAGTTGCCTTGCACACTGATTTAGCAAGTCCTTGACCAGCTAAACTGTGTCGAGCCGCTAAAAGTCGATCGTTTATTGTTTGACCAGCCATTTTTTCTCGCTCTTATTTTGTTTGTTTGTTTATTCTTAAATAATAATGTTCAAATGATTTGTTTCTTTTTTGCTCTTTTGCTCTTACGTAAAATTCCGTACGAATTGAAATTTTGTATTTCAATTAATTTAAATTTTCTTCTTGCTTTGATCGATGTTTAAGTGTTTTTTAACTGTGATTTTTTTGTTATGTGTCGGACGTAACAGAATGACAGCTATTTGAGTTACTTATTATGACTTTGACCGATTAAAATATGTTGATTGGAATCGGAGCAAATAATTTTGGTTGTTTTTTTGTTGTTGTTATTTATTGTCGATGTACACAGACTCTTTAAATTCTGGTTGGAATGTTCCTCTCGATTATTATTAACTTAATATGTTTTAATACAATAAATAAAAGTTGGACCGTAATCAATGCACAATACCACACAATATATATATATATATATAGATAAACAGAGAACCACGAACAATTCACTAATGCGTATGGTGAATAATCGATTTTTGGAGCACTTCTTACAGCTTCGTGACTAATGCCATTAAATTTTCTCACACATTTTACAAGTTAGCGTCACTTTTGGCCACACGTTTTTATCATTTCAAAAATGTATTCATACAAATTGAGTTGTTTTTTTTCTCTTGTTTCGAAAATTTAAGCGCACACTGTCTTCGAATGCACCAGAGGTTAAAATAAAAATTTATTTGATGCCAAGTGACAGCGCAAGTATCTTTTTTTTTCTTGTAAGCCAACAATCAATACACCATACTGACTGATATCACAAGTTCCCTTATTTTTCGCCGTACTTTTTTTTTGTTGGTCTCGCTCTTTCTCACTACACCAAACAACACATGAAAAATATGAATATTTTTTTTTTGGTTACAATTTTTTTTTTTGATTTTCTTCAACACAACAGACGGCAATGACAATTTTTGAATAAAATTCACGTTGAGTACACTCGAACAAATAAAAGTGTATGAAATTCCGTGTGAAATATCTGCTTGATGGAATCAAAAATGGTTCTCATGCAACACCACTGATTCGTAGGTCGGATTGTACTCGATTGGCATCTTTTTCACGTACTATGTGTTTGTGTATCCCAACATTTAGTCTATTTTATTGCTGTTTCAGTCGCACATTTCACTCGGTATTTGTATATTTATGTGTTGAGATGTTGAGCGCTGTTTCAAATCAGCGCTCGATTTTTTGCGCTGCACCGAAATTTTACTGGCCAGAATTTCAATTTTCCCATTCAACTCAACCGATTGACTCAAAAAATGCAAATTAATTTGTGCAGTCAGGAAAACAAAAAAGAACTATAAAAAGAAAAAAACTTTTTTTTTGTTGAAAAATGGGCTTTTTGGAGTACACGTTGACACGTAATCTAGTCCTACAATTTCTATCGTTAGTTTGTATTTAAATTAATTCCATTTATATCATTTGTCACATTTAAATGATGAGAACAAAATATGTTTACGTATTCAATTCATCAAATTATGTTATTTGATTGCAAACTATTTATTTATTAATTTCGACTTTCCACTTTTTTTTGCTCAATTCTGAATTGTGCCAGCGGTGAAATTGCGTTCGTGAATGAATCACGAACATTTGACATTTCATCGCATTGACAATTCAATGTTTTGACATGAACACAAACACAGGTTAGGTTTTGGTGTCGGTTAGACGACCGAATTTTACTGTTTGGCTCACTTTTTGGTCTTTTTTCCACAAAAATGGGCACATATATTCGAAAAATTGTTGCGAGAAAGGTACGGACTAGACAAACTACAAATTCTAATTCGATGTTTTAAATTAAATTAATCAATTCTTTTTCGTTTCACTAGCTTTTTGAAGCAGTTGACAATGGCAAATTGAAACCCACTGAATTTTACAATAAAATTATCCCCAATTTACAATTGAAGAGCACTGCTGATGGTCGATATTCATTTTGCTTAAACATAAAAAGACTTGAAAAATCCATCAACGACAATACAGTGCCGATTTCCGAAGTAGTATCGAAAGTTTTATCGAAGAATATAGTTGATTCTTCAGCGATTGCCGCTGCGGCCAGTAACGACCAAAATCTAATATTCCATTTGCACTCGTCATTTCTGGGTTCAGTTTTAACAACTTCTACCGAAAATCCCGCTGATTACAAACTAGTCGATGAACCGCAAGAAAACATAATTGTAGAATACAGCTCTCCGAATATCGCCAAGCCATTTCACATGGGCCATTTAAGATCGACTATCATTGGAAATTTTATAGCGAATGTGTTTGCTGCACACGGTCACAATGTAACACGAATCAACTATTTGGGTGATTGGGGAACCCAATTTGGCTATTTAAAGCTTGGAATGGAAATGGCAGGCTTATCCAATGAAGAAGTAGCCAAAGATCCCATCAAACATTTGTTTCATGCGTACGTACAAGCGAATCGAAAAGCTGAGGAGGATCCAGATTTTGCAGTTAAGGCTCGTGAGGCGTTCAGTCAAATGGAGAATGGTGAAATACCTGATCTGGAAGCCTGGACTCAGTATCGCAACTATACAGTGGATGAAATGGAACGCGTATACGGACGATTAGGAGTGAAATTTGATGTTTATGCATGGGAATCAGATTATCGGAAAGTAAATATTCTACAGCATTTAGAATCAATGAGAAAATCGGGATTTTTAAAAAGTGAAACTGATGGTAAAGAGTCATTCGTTTTGGACGAAACCACCCGATGCCCATTGTTAAAGAGTGATGGTAGCACACTCTACTTGACTCGAGATGTTGCTGCCATTATCGATCGCCAGAAAAAGTATAACTTTGATCGAATGTATTATGTCGCTGGTAATGAGCAACAGCAACATTTTGATAGCCTTTTTAAAATTGCGAACAAACTCGGCATTCAAAATGCTGATAAATTGCATCACGTGAAATTTGGCAAAGTGGAGAAAATGAGCACGAGAAAAGGAAATGTTGTATTTTTGAATGATATTTTAGATGAAATATGTGATATAATGCACAACAAACAACAATTATCACCAAGTAAGTTGGATCCAAAAAGAGTTTTTTTATTTTGCAACTAATTTTCTTTTTCTATGTGTGGTTTCAATTGAATGTATTTTCATTTCAGATACAAAAATTGATTTAAAATTGGACGAGAAGAGAACAGCTGATATTCAAGGTGTGTCTGCGCTAATTGCATTCGAGCTTCAACGAATGCCAACCGCAAGCTATGAATTTGACATGGAAAGTGTAGTCAATGTAAGACAGCAGGTTGCCGGAAGGCCAACAAAAGACATTGAAAAATAACTTTCAAACTGACGCCATTTGTTTGGACAACAAACATTTACATAAATTTCGTTAATATTGACTACAGGACACCAGTTCCATAGCGAAAAATTTCCAAATCACACACTGTCGTCTTTGTAGTCTTGAATCAACTATGCCAGTGCCAGTTGCAAGTGGATATGACACAAAGTATCTACCTGAACCGGAAGCAGTGCAATTAATGTTAGATATAGCCCGTCTACCTGACGTGTTACACGAATCAAAACGAATTTTGGGCGCCCAACGCTTGCTCAACTACATGTTTTCGTTAAAGTAATTTTCAATGGATCTTTTTTTTTTTTTTAATTGAAAAATTCTAATCCAAATTCATTACATGTATTTCTTTTATATTTTTAGCACAAGAATAAAGAAAGCCCTTAAAGTGTTGCCAATTAAAGGAGACATCAATCCCGATCGACAATCTCAAAGAATGTTATTATTTATGTCAGCAAAGAATGCATTAAGAGTTTGCATGAAACTAATCAGTGTGACACCCTTAGACAGGGTTTAAATGTTGATTTCCCAGTTCATCTTTAGAAGATGTAGAAATTTGGATACATTTGTTTGAATGAAAAAATACAAATAAATTTCAACATGGAATTAGAGTAAAAAAAGTATTTATTGGTATTCTTGTGTAAAACATCGTTTCATTTGATTTTATTCTTGTTTTTTCTGTAAGTATGCTCTTCTGTAGAAATCGCCAAACATAAACATCATAAATAGGTTTTGGATGGCCATTATAATGGAAAAGACTTTTGGATATGCACAATCTGTTACGAAAATGGCTACGGAAAAATGTAACCCCAGTATAAAGAACTGAAATAGTTGAATTTGTGTGATATGCTTTTTCCACCAAATTGATCGTTTTACATTTTCATCCAAAGCACTAAACAAATAGTATCCGTACATAACGGCATGGACGAAACAATTCAAAATTCCCAACATTGTTCCATGGCCAGCCACACAGAAACGCGAAGCAACATATCCACCAAACACCATTCCAGCCTGCAAATTGAATAAAATTCATCAATTACACTCTTTTGAAAGTGCACTGTTTGTTAGCAGTTGAAAGAATTCACTTACATGATGATAAACGTGTAAAAATGTGACGTGGCTAAATTTTTTGCGCATAATGAAGAAAACCTATGGAATTAAAATAAAAATGTTGATAGTGATATTAGTAAAGCGCCTGCATGTAGACCATCGAGATTGATATCGAAATTATTAAAAATAAATCATTGAAAACTCCAACAGGTTTTGATCAAAAATGTACTCACCGTATCGAATAAATCAAGTACTTTCAGAAGGAAATATAAATAGGTGCCCATAACTTGTTTTCTTGCAATCTCACTTAAATCAGTTCTTGGACTAGGATCATTGCATGTTAAATTAAATGTGCCTTGGAAATACGTCACTCTTATGATCTGCAAGAAATTGCAATAAAATCCACGTCAACCTCCAACAAAACCAACTGTTTTTTGTGTTTGTCTATTCGAAAATTACTTACGTAAAACCAAACATAGATGTTGGCAACAATTTGAAATGCATTGTACACAATTAAAACATTTTTTATTTGATATGGAGCTCTGTTTCGCATAAATCGTGGTCCAAGTGATAATACCACGTATAAATAGGCTGCCATAATACCGAATATTGTAAGTGGAGATTGAATTAATGGCAATCCATCGCTTCTTGAATCTGAAATTATTGGTTGTTGTTTTTTTCTCATCAAATTAATATATTTTTTTTCTCACCAAATTTATTCAAAATTCTGAATTTTTACCCGAATATTCCACCAGATAAGTTCGATAGACTTTGTACATTTGCTTTAGCACGTACACCATTTTGCAGCCCTTTCTTTACACGTGGCAGACTTTAATACTTAAAAAATAAAACCTTAAACACTGTGTTACCGTGTGCCACCTCACCGATATAGAAACAAAATGATTGTTGATTGATTGGTCGGTGTTGTGTGTTGCCAATAACTTTCCAATATGTGCCAACTCAATAACAATACGTTTGCAATTGTCACATTAAAACGACAATGTCGGGGAATTTACATGTCAATTACTTTGAATTAATTTCGATATTTTGGGCTCAACGAATTTTATTTTGTGTGTTAACGCACAATTTTGTTGTTCGAAAAAGTACACAACATATTGAAATTCCTCAAGAATTCTATAACGGAACAACACACCGTGTATCCTGAATTGTGTGTTCACTGAAACTGTTACTTGTTAAAATGCGTTGTAGAAAAAAAACAGACCACAAACGTCGTTCGAGAAAAAGAAACTTTATCGAAATGTTGATTTATTTATGTGTTTACATTATGACACAGCAAAACGCAGCTGGTTTGTCACTAGTGTTTGACCTAAACGAATTGACTGAACCAATTTGACAAATATTCATGGAGGTTAACAATTCGAATGGAATGACTAATTAATTTACCCATGAAAATGGTCTGTGAAATATTTAGCCCAGCCAAAATTTTATCAATACGAATTGAAGTGAATTTAAACAAACCAATTACTGTAAGGTTTTTATTTCTCTCTCTCGCTCTCTCTCGCTCTCTCTCTCTCTTTTCAATTGTTGTATTCGTGCATACCAAAACTAAGCCAATCATCGTTTTGTGCTATTTCCTCAAAAATTCCAACACACAAATTGTATATCCCATAGAACGAACGGTGGTCACTTACTGCGCCACACCGTCCCTCTAGTTTGAATTGTTTACCGTGTGCATTGTGAAAGAAATTCAAAAAAAAAAAAAAAAAATAACAAAACACAAAAAGCACACACACATTTTTGTATTCAAAAACATCGTGATTGAATATCTGTTTGATTACAACCAATGCAACGTATAATTAGTTGCAGAAAATTGAGTGTTTCGATGAAGTTTTGCAGAGATTTCATTTTCGTTTCCGGTTCGGGCATTGAAAAAACCATTTGAAAATGGAAAGAAGAAGACAAAGAAGAGAAATACAACAACAAAAAACACAATCACTCAAAACGAATGAAACAAAAATGAGCTCCCGAAAATGAAACTGCTTATTTGATAACCAAATGCATTCGATTATCGAATTATATATTTATGTCATAACATTGGACTTTTCTTCCCCCAATTATGTGTGTTCCTGCATCTATTTGCTTGTATCTTTCTCTCTGTCTTCGGTGTGCTTTTGATTGTTTCATCGGAAAAATCGAAATCGCATCATGCACAAAACGGCTACTTACCTCTCTCTGTCTAACTTATCATCAGAAAGTTGGTAAATCGAGAGAATGGTTGTGATTTATGGTGGCGTTACTTTCGTGACTCAATGCTGCATTAAAAAAAATGCATTGCCAATAACCATCTATGTCAATTTTCCTATCGTATCCATTGGTTATCATAAATGATTCCCTTGGTGTTCGATCAATTTATTGGAATCGGTTCTGGTTCAATTCGTTTATTATCGATCGTGTCGATCGAATCACCATTTTCGAATGCGATTCAAGAGCTAAGACAGAGAAAGAGAGAGAGAGAGAGAGAGGGAGAGAGAGAGAGAGAGAGAGATTGTTTTCATTGTTGGACGCCTTTTTTCGACCGATCTCTGCGATCTCACACAAAATGAACCAGCACATACAATTCGGTATTTCATGCTGCGCTACACTTATCATTTCTTCATCGCATTTCCTTAACCAATTTTTTTTCTTCTTTTGAGCTCATTTTTTTGTTTCTTTGACTCGGTTTCCAGTTTGCCGAGTACTATTTACCATAGACATTTTCCATTGTTTTGGTGAAAGAGTTTAACTATTTTGATGGTACAATTAATAAATAGACACGTTTCTTGATTCGTTTGTCGGTGCGCAGAGTCGAGATCAAAGGCCATCTCATTTTTGTTGAATTTACTTGATCTTTTTCGAAAATTTAGCTATCACGTGAAGAAATGTTTCGATTTTCCACGGCAAATATGGATATAAATCCCATGTGGCTACGCTTTTGTTTGAACAAAGATGAAAAATGATATCCCCCAAAAATGGCGTTGGTGACTCCATACACAATTCAGTTTACAGTTAAATCCGTTCACATGGTTTTTCTGCAATTTATTTTATTTTTGTCTTTTTTTTTAAATTTCCGATCTTGTGACGTGTGTTAGATGTTCATTCTAGGCAGTTTTCGAATGGCCCTCAACATCTGAATGTCTTGACCAATTTTACCAATAATCCATTGCGAGCAATTCACAAATGCAGTAATTAGATGTGGATATTTTAATTATGCCTTGGACCTTTTTTGGTATATCGATGTCTTGATGTTGATGATGATACACTGGCGTAGCCAGTATATGTGCAATCTCTTACTAGCCATATCTAATGACTGCGCACATGCACTTTTGTAATCTGTAATCACCGAAACACGTGCACTGAATCACATAATTAGAAATACCTGAAAATGGTACAAAGAGAAAATGGTATTTTGGTGAAGCAACAATTACCACGCAATATATTACAGAAGGTTCCATTTTTTCATCACAATTATGATTTTAAAATCGTTACAATTTGTCCAAATGTGCACTTTTCAAATTGTCATCGAGTATATAAGCCCAAATGCCTTCGGTCATCAGTATCAGTTCACATTCACAGCTCATCAGAGTAACTTCAGTGTTCAAATATCAAAAATCAATTTTAAAAAACCCAAATCCAAAATGAAGACTACATTGTCAGTTGTTGTATTGTGCGCCTTTGTTGCTATCGTTAACTCGACACCACTTCCACAAGAAGTACCGGCTGCTGAACCAGCTGCACCAAATCGACCAATTTTGAATGCATTTGCAAATGCCGCCGAAACCGCCAACCTCGCATTCACCGGTATTGCAAACACTGGAATAACTGTTGCCAAACGTATCGCCGAAGATACTGGCAAGATAATTGACAACACCGCTCAAACAATGGCCAGTGGAATCAGTACGGCTGCACAGACAATCAGTTCAGGTCTTAACCGACCATTCCAACCTGCCCAAAATGCACAAGTTGAATAATTCAACTAATCTTCCATTGATGAGAGATTTTGTTCCAATCGTAGCAATGGAAACGCTTGTGGAGATCTTAAAGCTGATACCGCATTCAGATGGAGCCGAAACGATTGGACAACATTTCATTTTTCACTATATTAATTGAACGTGTAGAATTAATCTTATTTATTTTTTGTTCACATATAATCTCCTTTTCAATGTTATGTTCATCAATGGAAATTAATAAAATAAAACATCACAACAATACAAACATATTTCGCTGTTTATCCTTTCCATTCAAAGCTTTTAACTCAACCGAATGTTCATTCGAAATAAGACATGTTTGATATGTTGTAGTCGACACATTTCGTCTATAATTCGCCAACGATAGAAAGAAAATGCATGTGAAAAATAGACTCAAGATAAACTACAACAGTTCACATAGATTTCCTGCAATTCAAGCATTTCTTTTGTCATTTCCGATCTTGTGGTGTGTGTTAAATATTTATTCTAGGCAGTCCAAATATTTATCTGAATGTCTTGACCAATTTTATCAATAGTCCATCGCCAGCAATTCACAAATGCGGAAATTATTGATCTAATTGCGCTCCTTTTTTGGTATATCGATGTCGTGATGCTGGTGATGATATACTGTCGTAGCCAGTACATCATTCGGTATCTAATCTAAACCTATCAAACTGGAAGTAGTGGTCTCTATATACAGAGACCTATGGGTCTTGAGCCGGAAATGGTTTTGAGCTTTTAAATTTTTCGAAAATCGCATTTTTCGAACCTAAAATATTCGAATATTCGTTTTTTGAGTGGTCTTTTCGCTGGGTTCGAAATTTTGAGCATAAGAATTTTCGAACATGCAAATTTGGATCATGAAATTCTAGAACATAGTTTCCGTTCGACAAATACAATACTTCGTGCAGAATCAATTCAATGATAGAACTTTTCAGTTTTCATCGCTAGATAAACTTTAGTAAACCATGTTGACCGACTGTAAGAACTGCTAGACCATGTTAGGCTATGATGACTGACTGTAAACACTTTGGTAGACCATAACGACCAATGATAGCCGACCGCGTGAAACCGTGGTAGACCATGATGAACCATGATGACCAAACGTTAAACTTTGAGCGATTGCAAAAGATAACGACATGTATTTTCAAATTTTCAAACAAAAATGAGGTACGTTGATCTTCCAGAACTATTTTATATTTGGAAAACGTTCATTCCACATCACATGAGGTGATCGATGCATACTGGAATGCACTTATTTCGACCGGTGACAGCCAATCTATGAATTTATCCGATTTTGTTGCTTTTCCCGTGTTCAAAATTGTCTCGATTCCCTTCATTCAGGGTAGTTTACACATTGATTGAAACGAGACAAGCGGCATACCGCGTCCTTGAAGTTTCAAATGTTTGTTTCCAAATTTTGTTTCACTTGCGATGTTGGTTTTGGGACTACTTCAATGTCACACTTTTAATAAAACAATACTGAACCATTGAAATTCATTTGAATATTTCTTGGCAATTCTGCGGCATTTTGAAGCAGTTGCAAATGTATCGTATGAACAATCCAGAATAAACTGCCGAATTCAACTGTCGAGTGAAAAATTATTCCCACTAATACAATAGACAGCGGCATTAGTTTACATTAGGATTATTCTTTTCTCTCTCACTTTCTTTCGTCTTTTACGTTAAGCATAGTGCGAATCGGTACGAGCAAAGTTTGTCGTACGCATACTTCTGTGTTTACTGCTGTGGATATTAGATTTGAAAATGTGTTTAAAATGACGCTAAGTTGTGAAATATTGATTTTGAAAAATGCTGAAATAATCTGCCAAAAACATTTTCATGACGAAATATTTACGATATTATCGAAAATGATGAAATATTTACTTTTCGGAAAAACGGCCAAAATATGTAAAAAAAAAATATTTCATATTTTCGAAAATATTTCCGGTTGCCCTGCAAAACACAATTATGAAATTAAGCTTGTTACGATTTGTCCAAATGTGCACTTTTCAAAGTGTCGTCGAGTATATAAGCCCAAATGCCTTCGGTCATCAGTATCAGTTCACATTCACAGCTCATCAGAGTAACTTCAGTGTTCAAATATCAAAAATCAATTTTAAAAAACCCAAATCCAAAATGAAGACTACATTGTCAGTTGTTGTATTGTGCGCCTTTGTTGCCATCGTTCACTCGACACCACTTCCACAAGAAGTACCGGTTGCTGAACCAGCTGCACCAAATCGACCAATTTTGAATGCATTTGCAAATGCCGCCGAAACCGCCAACCTCGCATTCACCGGTATTGCAAACACTGGAATAACTGTTGCCAAACGTATCGCCGAAGATACTGGCAAGATAATTGACAACACCGCTCAAACAATGGCCAGTGGAATCAGTACGGCTGCACAGACAATCAGTTCAGGTCTTAACCGACCATTCCAACCTGCCCAAAATGCACAAGTTGAATAATTCAACTAATCTTCCATTGATGAGAGATTTTGTTCCAATCGTAGCAATGGAAACGCTTGTGGAGATCTTAAAGCTGATACCGCATTCAGATGGAGCCGAAACGATTGGACAACATTTCATTTTTCACTATATTAATTGAACGTGTAGAATTAATCTTATTTATTTTTTGTTCACATATAATCTCCTTTTCAATGTTATGTTCATCAATGGAAATTAATAAAATAAAACATCACAACAATACAAACATATTTCGCTGTTTATCCTTTCCATTCAAAGCTTTTAACTCAACCGAATGTTCATTCGAAATAAGACATGTTTGATATGTTGTAGTCGACACATTTCGTCTATAATTCGCCAACGATAGAAAGAAAATGCATGTGAAAAATAGACTCAAGATAAACTACAACAGTTCACATAGATTTCCCGCAATTCAAGCTATTTTTTCTTTTTTTTCATTTCCGATCTTGTGGCGTGTGTCTCTAAATATTTATCTGAATGCCTTGACCAATTTTACCAATAGTCCATCGCCAACAATTCACAAATGCTGAAATTATTGATGTGGATAATCTAATTGCGCTCCTTTTTTGGTATATTGATGTCTTGATGTTGATGACGATACACTGGCGTAGCCGGTATATGTGCAATCTCTTACTAGCCGTATCTTATCAAAAATTATAAAACTCGAAGTAGTCGTCTCTGAAGGTCTTGAGCCGGTAATGGTTTTGGGCTTTTAAATTTTTCGAAAATCGATTTTTTTTTAGTTTTTTGTGTGGTCTTTTCGCTGGGTTCGAAATTTTGAGCATAAGAATTTTCGAACATGCAAATTTGGATCATGAAATTCTAGAACATAGTTTCCGTTCGACAAATCCAATACTTTGCGCAGAATCAATTCAATGATAGAACTTTTCAGTTTTCATCGCTAGATAAACTTTAGTAAACCACGTTGACCGACTGTAAGAACTGCTAGACCATGTTAGGCTATGATGACTGACTGTAAACACTTTGGTAGACCATAACGACCAATGATAGCCGACCGCGTGAAACCGTGGTAGACCATGATGAACCATGATGACCAAACGTTAAACTTTGAGCGATTGCAAAAGATTACGACGTGCATTTTCAAATTTTCAAACAAAAATGAGGTACGTTGATCTTCCAGAACTATTTTATATTTAGAAAACGTTCGTTCCACATCACATGAGGTGATCGATGCATACTGGAATGCACTTATTTCGACCGGTGACAGCCAATCTATAAATTTATCCGATTTTGTTGCTTTTCCCGTGTTCTCTCTTACTTTCTTTCGCTTTTACGTAAAGAATATTGTGAATCGGTACAAGCAGAGTTGGTCGTAAGCATACTTCTGTGTTTTCTGCTGTGGATACTAGATTTAAAAATGTGTTTAAAATGACGCAAAGTTGGGAAATATTGATTTTGAAGACAAAAATGCTGAAATTGTTGGCCAAACATATTTGAATCATGACGAAATATTTACGATATTATCGAAAATGGCGAAATATTTATTTTTCGGAAAAACGGCCAAAATATGTATAAAAAATATTTTATATTTTCGAAAATATTTTATATTTTCGAAAATATTTCCAGTTGCCCTACACAACAAAATTATGAAATTAATTTTTCAAAGTGTCGTCGTATATAAGCCCAAATGCCTTCGGTCATCAGTATCAGTTCACATTCACAGCTCATCAGAGTAACTTCAGTGTTCCAATATCAAAAATCAATTTTAAAAAACCCAAATCCAAAATGAAGACTACATTGTCAGTTGTTGTATTGTGCGCCTTTGTTGCCATCGTTCACTCGACACCACTTCCACAAGAAGTACCGGTTGCTGAACCAGCTGCACCAAATCGACCAATTTTGAATGCATTTTCAAATGCCGCCGAAACCGCCAACCTCGCATTCACCGGTATTGCAAACACTGGAATAACTGTTGCCAAACGTATCGCCGAAGACACTGGCAAGTTCATTGACAACACCGCACAAACAATGACCAGTGGAATCAGTACGGCTGCACAGACAATCAGTTCTGGTCTTAACCGACCATTTAAAGCTGCCCAAGATGCCCTAACTGAATTATTCAACTATGGATCGTAACCTTCAACCTACGATGAGAGATTTCGTTCCAATCGTAGCAAAGGAAACGCTTGAGGAAATCTTAAAGCTGATATCGCATTCAGATGGAGCCGAAACGATTGGACAACATTTCATTTTTCACTATATTAATTGAACATGTAGAATTAATCCTATTTATTTTTTGTTCACATATAATCTCCTGTCCAATGTTATGTTCATCAATGGAAATTAATAAAATAAAAAATCACAACAATACAAACATATTTCGCTGTTTATCCTTTCCATTCAAAGCTTTTAACTCAACCGAATGTTCATTCAAAATAAGAAATGTTCGATATTTGGTTTAAAAAAACGTGTTGAGTTTATAAAAACATCGACACAATTTGTCTATAACTTGTCAACGATGGAAAGAAAATACAAACTAACAAACAAACAAAAAATTCATCTAAATGGTTTCTTTTGTGGGCCAAACAGTATTTTAAAAGCGAAAAATGCTTGAACATGCTCACTCGCATAGCTTGTCCAAGAAAGTGTTTTGAGGAAATTTCGTTTTTTTTGCTAACAATTTTCACACATTTTTTACACTCATTTCACTTTTTCAGTGATCAAACTAAATGCAACATGAAAGAAAGTACCAATTTTTTTAAAAGCTAATAGTGCTTCTTAATTAAGAAAGTAATGGAGAATGTTTGCTTTGGACTATGACAAAATAGGTAGATTTTGAATTCCAATTAATTATTGCTAATGGCCTGTAGATCAATGGTAAGTGTGTTATTTATGCTAAATTGGTAACTTTACTGACATGGAAACCATTGGTTATTTAAACGCGATTTTATATGTGCCATGTGACATGTGGTTGACTACAAAATGAGCTGTCTGGTCGGCGAGTTAATTTCATGCTACATGCGGTTGACCCGATAACCTATGCCATATGCTCAGTATGCATAGATAATTTAACTTTGGTATGGCATGCTCCAGTTTCAGTTTTTATAAGTATTCAATGTCAACATTGTTTAAATGCTATTTCGTCATCAAGTTGCTAACTGTATATTTAAAAAACCACCTAAGGCGATTTCTAAGTGGCTGCAGGAGTACTTTTATTCAAACGACCCAGCAAAAATGATCAGGAATCGCTGTGCATCGCAAACAATAACCCGTAATGATAGATTATGAATTCATTCGCACGCACACTGAACAATTCATTAAATCAATTTTAATAGCGTATTTCTACTTATTAATTTAAAAATAATAATAAGACTCTTGCCTATTGTACTCCTCTGAAGTGCATATAAGAATAAAGTTCAAGACCATGTTTCATTTGGGTATTATAAAAAAAAAAATTATTGAAGCGGAACAAAAAAGTATTGATGGTTTTTTTCTCTCTCTCTCTCTCACATGTTGGTTGAAGTTTACAAATTGTAGGATGTGAGCGTTTATGTGTGATTTCATGAATTTTTTGCTATTTGTATTGAATATCAATCGAAGTGTGAGTAATCAAGTGAGAGTCTGTTTTATGTAAAATCATTTCACGCAATTTAAAAATGGGTAAAAAAATACATTTTGTTTCTACTGAAAGTAGAAAACAAAACCAACGATTCCCCCAATAAGCTCATTTCTGCCAATTTGATACCATTTAGTTTACGTCAATTCACTTCTCAACTAATCACGTTAAAATTGTACTAAATGACGCATTTCACGTCATAATGAAGACATTATTCGCTTTCTATGAATCTTTTCACTTCAATTTTCGGTCTAATTTTAAACACCATAAAAAATTATTTAATCGACATAAAATTAAGTTCATCCGTAAAACTATAATATTTCAAAGTGTCGTAAATTAAACAGAAATGAGTATTTAAATGCTTCATATAAAAATCCGCAGAAAAATGTTTAACCGAAAATATGTTTAGAAAAAAATAGCTTCATGGCTGATGTTGAACTCTGATATCCGGACAATAGTGTGTGATAAAATTTATCGTTTGAAAATCGTACGAGCAAACTGGAAGCCAAAAATGTTAAGTGGTGAAATTGGCTGAAAAAAGTGATTCAACTAAGTAATTTGGTACAATTACCTCTATGTAGACATTATAACATTGGTTTTTTTGGGGTGAAAAAGTCATATAGTTACAACAATTGTGGTGGTACATAGTTTGCAGTCCATTTAATGAAACCAATACTCGATACAGAAAAGAGAGCAAAAAACGGAACCAACGCAAACGATTTGGAGAACGATAGTTTAGACCATTTTGACATAATTTGGCACACATTTCTTCGAATAAATACCATTCAATACTGCATATTTTGCTGACGAATACAAAAACTGGGTTGGGAAAGGACAGTTGAACGATATGCAGCGTCTTAATGGGGCGATTACGCACACAGCTTTGTTAATTTCACCATATTTTCCATTTTATCGGTGCTCAATGGAACATAATCAATTATACCAATGTTCTAGTGTATTTTGCTGTTAAGTAAATTTGAATTTATAGTCAAATCTAAATCACGTATGTTATGGTTTAAGCAAAAGATTAATTAAGTTGTAAAAAATGTTGGACAAAACATGGATGATTGAGAATATAGATAAAAGTGCTCAAAGTCAAAACTCATATTTGAGTTTCAGTTTCGTATTTGTGAAATCATCTTTTATGTTGTTCGCTGTGTGTGTATCACAGTTTTACCGAAACCAAAAAAACATATTGCAATTTTCAAATTGAAATATTTTCTCTTGTTGCACTTTTACCGGCAGCTAATACATCCCCACCAATATTCTTCGCCAAAAAAGGTGATATTTCTTATTGGTGATATTTTTGAAATATTTTTATTTATTCATATTTATTCAAAGAAATGTGTTAACATGTGTACATGAAAGGATTTATTGTTGCAGTACGTGCATGTGAGCACAACTCTATCTTTGTGCTTACATTGTAATGATGAAATAAATCAAAGAGAAACATAGGTGTGTTACCAGGTAATTAAGTGCAATTAGGTCGAAAAAATTTCGATTTACAGAGATTTCTTAATCAAAACATGTTATGAATTCCGAACAGTTTGTCATTGCTAAACAATTGACGTATATAAATGAAGTATGTCTTTACAATTCTTTGTCACTTCATCTTCGTTTCTCGTGAAGTGTCTTGAAGTCAGTTGATTTCAAAGATAACGAAAAACCATGAAAAACCATTTGAAAATCCTAATGGTGTGTGCATTAATTGTTTTAGTACATTCTTTACCACAAGGTAACAACGGTAAAGAAGTCGACGAACCCGATGAGCCTAGCGGACTCACTGATTCAAGTGAAAATGAATTGGATTCACTATTTGAACTGTCATCAACATCAACAACAACAACGACAACAACAACCCCAAAACCATTTCGTCCACTTCGACCAAACCGACCATTGGCTTCGATGGTTCACTCAACCTTGCAAACATTGGAACATATCGTTACATCGGCTGGCTTCTTGGCTACAACCGCACTCGGACACATCACTAGTTCTGCATTCAATGTGGGTAAAAATGTGGCAGCCGCCACAAGTCTCATCATTGATACAACCGCTCAGACAATGAATAATGGTATTAACACAGTAGCAAACACATTAACCAGCAACATCAACAGACCAATTTTATCAATTCGGCCAATTTTACCAACAACAACGACAACT
Source organism: Aphidoletes aphidimyza (assembly GCA_030463065.1). Taxonomy (NCBI): domain Eukaryota; kingdom Metazoa; phylum Arthropoda; class Insecta; order Diptera; family Cecidomyiidae; genus Aphidoletes; species Aphidoletes aphidimyza. The sequence goes on from CM059999.1 coordinate 12,495,502, forward strand.
ACAAGGAAACCATCAACCAGTCGCGTACCAGACGTACGCGAAAATGAAATTTTTTTCGAACCTTAAGCCGCATGCAGCCGAAGCCTAAACAAAGTATAGTGTATAGTAATCGACATTATTTATGAATCATTTTTTAATCACTGTACAATGTAATACTCATCAAAGTAAATCAATAAATTATTTCTGCATAGTCATACACATTAATTGAGTGTTTGAGTAATAAAAATGAAGACATCATATTCCCATGATAGCACACAATGCATACCCACATTTTGGTCACATTGAAGAGAAACGGAACCTCGAATGAAAACAAATACCGCTATTTAAGTCTTAAAACAATGCAACCATTTCCCGATCATATTATTATATCGAATTAAAAGGTCAATGCTGTATTTTCATGGGCAGTATTGCAATTTTTTTTAGCGTTTTCTCATCGAAAATTGATTCTCCTTGCCGCCAAGTTTTTTTCATTTAAAAAAAAAAACAAAGACTTTGAAAGCATACGGGACAAATGTCCTTCAAAAGACAATTTTAAAACCGTTAAACATCAAATGACAAATTGCAAAATATCAAGAAAATGATTTTGCTTCCTTGGATTGGTTTTCTCTATGCTTTCATTTTTGCACCAAATCGGAAACCAATCAGTTTGATACACAATCAATCAAATTGTGTGTTAGAAACAATGACATTGATGCAAATAGCTTAGATACGTAAAAGTGTGAAAGTGAAAACATTTCGTCTTGTCAAATTTTGATAAATTGCAAGTCATTTTTTGTTTATTTTTAACGTGAGCAAAAACGATTAATAACACATAGTTCAAAAGGTCACGCGTTACGGATGTTCAGTAACCAAATAAAAATCGCTACCAATTGTTTGTTGTTTTTTTTTTTCAATGGTTGAAATGCAACCGAATTTTTGATTCAACCGAATATATCAATCGAATGATTGGTAAATCCGCCCACAAACAATCATTTTAATGAGACAAATTTCAGATCAGTTTCAAATAATTGGTTGTAATCCAATCGGAATTACTATCCACTTAATGATATAATTAGTCTAATAAAGTAGTGAAATCTTTGAGTTGTGTGTCAAAATGTATGTTTAGTATCGACTTAATTGGTCTGTTACTTTCATGATGATTTGAAACCAAACCAAACGAAACCAAACCAAAAAAAAACTAATTTCTGATGTCAAGAAGGCGAGCAATCGTTTACATGTTGTCACAATCAATTTCACACAAGCCCGAAATTGACAAGTAAATAAGCTGTCGTCTGCATTGCAAGACATCATTTTTTATACGGTAATTAATTAATCGATTTGAATGATGCGCACACGTTGAATAAAAATCCGAGTCAGCATTCAAATGAAATGTGAAAGTAAGAGTGAATTACAGTTGTCGAGTGCTCGATCAAAGTAAGGCTTTTATCATGATTTTAAACAGATTCCATCAAACGATTGATGGTAACATATTTAGTCTGAATAAAACCAAGAAAAAAAGAAGTTATGAATTGAACGGGCCTGGGAGTGAAACGAATCTCAATTCATTTGTAATCGAATCTATATGAAGATTGAAATTGCCATTTCCTAGTGTTTGTTGGGTATTTGTTTGATAATAAAATCGAATTTCGGTCGATTTACTGGCTGCTAGGTCCAAAAGTGAATGTTTAATTCAGTGTAAATGCAATCACACTTCGGGAAATAGTCGAGAAATGTATTTATTATTCAACATCTGTCATTGTAATAAGAGTGTTAGAGAAATTACCATTTCAACAAGCAATAATTACCATTTCAATCCTCATATACCGGTTGACTGAGGTGTTTTTTTTTTCAAATTTCTAATTTAGTGTTCTCAATTTGAGAGGGTTTTTTTTGCGTTGAAGCTGAAACATGCAAACTCTTAATTTATATATATGTGTGAATTTTGATCGAGTTCTATCTTAATGTGTTACGCATTTTTTTTCGTTTTTGTTGAACATATTCAACGATGATAATAGCAATTGTTGTTATGTAATCAGACACACACGAAAAAAAAATAAAGACTTGACTGACTGACTGAAAAGATCAAGTCGCGTGTACAGGATTCGTAAATTTCTAATTAAAAAATTTCGAATGGAAGCGCTTGGCGCTAATAACAGCGTAAAATGCTATTTTATTGTACGGCAAATGCCAGCAATGAACTTTTATGCATAATTTATGAAGAATTGTGTATGAACATGATATGAACTGTGTAGTGAGCTACTGTGTGACTTATACGTCTTGTGTGATCGATGCAAACACACACACACACACATTCAGAAAAACCCTCTCTCATTGCTGCACGTTTAACGTGTAATAAGACTGTTAACGAAATGGCTGTATAGTTGTTGTTTTTTTCTGTGTACGTTCCAATGCAATTGCAGAAAAATGAAGATATTTTTATGCATAAAATTACATGATCACTTGATTACAAATATATCAGGAGTCGGTAGCGTTTCCAAATCGATTTTTGTTGTTGTTGTTCGTGTATGTTTGTGTCTTGTTATTGTGAATGGAAATTGATGAGTTGTTTCCAGGTTGAAGTACAACCATCTATGCCAATTGGCAATTTGTACATAGGAAAGGTGATAAAAACCCGTAGATGTAATAAAATTATACCAATCATTGCATTATCCACGAAATCATCGAACGGCCGTATTGGCATTAAGTCAATTTTCTTTTTTTTCGAGTAATTTTTGTTTCGGTTTCTTTTTTCGGTGAGTTTTCAAAACTATGTCTTACGCATTTGAATCGTCATGAAGTGTAATGAGATGTGCGCACACCCTATCATTGATTCCAAAAATCCATGAAATGCACCATCGTTTTCATTATCTTTCATTAAAGTTCATCGTTAGCCTCATGCGGTTACATTCTTTTTCACGCTTGGTCATTATTGTGCGGACTTATTTTTTTTTTGCTGCGCTGTTTGTCTGTGCTATATTTATTTTTATTAACTTATCATCAGCGTCACGACAATTTTCCGAACGTACAAATTCAAGAAGAAATTGATTACATAAACGCGCAAATGGTAACAGTTATATTTAGTGTGTGTTGGTCGGTTGGATTTAAATCGATCCCTTGGACTAAGAGTGCCAAAGTGTTGACGATCAAATGGCAACGGTTAGGTAAGATCGTTCGGATTTATTAGGCAAAGAAAATGCATAATGGTGAATAAAAGCACAACTTGATAGAAAGAGCATGCGGGACTTCGGATGAGTCTGGATGGCACACTGGATCGCTTGCTTTGCTTTGGCTTGAATTGTTAAAATGTGGGAAATGGAAAATCATGTTGATGTGGCTTACAAAGGCTATAATTCGCGCATCAGACCAAAATCGATCAAATAAAATCGATATCAATTTGAAAGCCATTGAACATGCTTTCGACCAAAAACTCTAATGATGTTTCGTGTTGGACGGTTTTGGCACTGTCAGGCTAACGATGAACGCTCCGCACACACACACACAACAACAACCACAACACAACACATGCAAAAAGATTCAACCGCGCGCGCGCACACACACACACAATTCTCATTCACTTTTAACAGTCTGCTTTGCCATCACCAAAATCCATCGCGCAATCCCATTCGATGAATTGTTTTGTTATTACATCTTTTTTTGCTGTTGATTAGATCTATTGTTTGGCCGCGCATCGAATTACTTTCTCGATCTCTTGGACGTTTAACAAATACCCTGAAATGAGAAAAAAAGAGCACACACCGCACACTTATATAATATTTGCTCGTTAAATGGATATGATATTGACTTGAAGACCGTCATGAGACTCTGAACTTATTTAATTATTTCACGACAAAGCATTCGAGGTTTTGTTTTGTCTTTTCTCAGCTAAAATGTGGATTAGGTTAGAATGAATAAATGGTAAATGGTTTAGTGTGTGAAGTGACTGGTTACTCTTAACCGAATTTCCACTCATTTAACTTATTCAATTCGGTTGTGGTACATTTTTCACCGGAAAAACCAACCGGAAATGCCAAAGCCGTTAGCTAGTTCTGTTTCGTCGATCATTGCAACCAATTGTGAAATACGTACGTCTGAAACCGTTGAAGTCTATTCAAAGTAGGCCCATTTGACCTACAAAACCAGACGTATCAATCACTTCACGATTCACAAATCGGGTTGAGGCTCTTATCATTGGCACCAGAACTAACCGTTTTTAAAAACCGCTCAAATCAAATGCCGGCACCTCAATTTTCCGCAAAGATGCACAACGTTCGTTCGTCGTTCAACATGTCGTTGGAAAATAGTTCACATCGTAAATCAATACGAGTATGTGTAACGGGCTCAATGATCAATGTATTTCATGATCATTTTATATCAAAGAATCGTCGAGGTTCAGCGGCCAAACCTCGGTGTATGTTTATTCACCCAATTGAGTTTTTGGTTGAAGTGGTGAATGCAGAGCGCATGCATATATGCATGTCAAACAAACAACAGCAACCGCAACAACAACAACAAAATTGTTGAATTTTTCTCTCTTTTTCGCAATTTTGATGAAGTGACGCATCGTAAAACTACACGATTTATTCCACAACTTCATGAAAACAAGTATTACCTCACCTTTCATCTGCTTGCATTCGATGGCTGGGAGAGTGAGCGCGCATCAGTCTATTGTTTTGTCAATCGTTCGTTCTGCAATTGCATGATATTCATTGCTATTAATACTGCATCATTGGTTCTCACCTATTCTTCGATTCACACACCGCCATGTCTTCGGCGGTGCAAAAGAAGCTGAAACAAAAATTAAACAAAAGCAAACCAAGGCAAAGCCAAAGACGAAGGAAGGCAAAGCAATGGCAAAGTACAACGAGCCTCACAAGCTCAAGCTAAAAAAAAAGAAATACAAACACAGCATCATCATTCGCGAGAAATTCACAAGTATCGCATTCACCACACACACACACTCACCACTTGGCAAATGCAGCGCCAACTGAGCCAAACCATGTCGACTCATCGGTACTTGAGTTCAAAGCGATGGAATAGCGAACGGGTTACAAAGTTAACGCGCCAACGATAGTGAGAGTTGATGTTCGTCTATATTTACCTTTTGACGTGTGCTCTTTAACTATAAACGCGAACACTGCTGTTGATCTGTTTCGACGTTTTTGGCTGAATTGAGCGTCGCAAACACACCGTTGTGTCTGTGTCTACGTGTGCGCCAAATCTGTGGCGGGCTGCCTGTTTGTTGCTGTTATGTTATATTTATTTGGTTTTTCGGTATGGTGCGCGCGCTGGCTCTGCTGTGGTTTGTCTTCTTTTGCTTGTCGATATTATTGTTTATCGTGCGCACTTTTTGATGTTGGCAATAATGATGGTAATGATGGTAGTTCAGGCTGCAGAAGTATGAACCTACAGCCGTATAGTGATGCACGGTGTCGGGGCCCGCTCTTCGAGCGCGCATATAATTGTGTATATTGTAATTTGGTACATACCGCTGAAGCGCACACCAACAATAAGAGAGCAACAAGAAACAACAAAAAAAAAACCACACAACAAATCGGCATCCCAACTTTTTGACTATGAGACTCTTGAGCACAGTTAAGTGCAACAGTCGCAGCATCAGTCATTCATGTATAAGTCATGCTAGTGTTTAGACGTGTTTTTTTCAATCGCATCGTCTGACTTTGCCAATTTTGTGTGTGATTTTATTATATTTTTTTTTTTTTCGTTGGGATTTATACGTTTATTTTCCATAGACGCGTTTTCACGTTTGTTTATTTGATTGTTGCTTTTTCGTTTTTAAATTCATTGAAACTGCAATTCTGTGAACTTCATTCAAATCTTTGCAGTTGAGAATTTAAATTTTTGTGTACGACGACATGTATTTTGATTTTATGCTATAAACTATTGCGATTTTTCCACACCACATCAAAGACTTTAATCGATTTTAATCGATTTCGACATCAATTTTCTGCACACACACACACACACACTCACTTAAAAAAGTGGTTCGACTTGAATTGCATTTGAAATTTTCTAGAGCTCTAATTTCGTCATGTCTAAATCATCAATTCGTATCGCTTAATGTGTCGGTTTTGTTTAAGCCAACTCGCGACAAAAGAACAGTGCATTGATTTTTGTTTGTTTTTTTGGAAAAATATCGATTTCAGTTTGATTTTGATTGTGTAATTCCTTGGAAGTTGTGCCGTGCCCGATTTATTTTAATGACCAATACGAGTTATTGTGTTTAACTCACTATTTTTGTTTTTGTCCAATAAACGAAATTATTAGATTGTCATTTTTTTTCACATTCTTGTTTATGACAAGTGTTACCGCAACATCGAAGCAAATCAGGGAAAAAAAACACCAATAAAATCAATTTTAATTTCCATCAGATTGAATTGATGGCGAACTATTAACCGGTTAAAGTAATTTCAGTGCGCATTTATATTATTATAATCGCTCAGACGAGAGAAAAAGATACGAAAAAAAAACGCTCATCAAATTTTCTGCTGTTCAATGGTATGCGGGTGACTGGACGGTGAAAGACAAATAATATCCTCTTTGTAATGAGACAATAAGTGGTAACATTTAAAAAAAAAAAAACAACAACAGCAGAAACACACGTAATCCAAGTTGTTTGGAAAATTGTATCGAGTGAAAATTGACAATCGTTTGCAGAATATTTGTTGTGAAGCAGCGATTTGCTTGAAATTAGCATTTGGCGAGAAAATTGTAGGCATTTATGTGCATTGCCTGATTTCTTTAGATTTTTTTTTAACCCAACACGTAAGTAGACAATTTCCACTGACAAAAAAAAAGTATGTAAATTTTAATCCATTTAATCTATATGATCTTTCCTCCCAAAATGGTGCAAAATGTACCAATTAAAATGATTAACCCCGAAAAAGTCGAAAATTTAAAAAAAAAATCGATAAAATCGCAAAATAATGAAAATCAAAATCGATTGAAACGAATTGACCGGTCATTTAATAGATTGAGCCGATACACAAATTGGCGCCATTAATCGACAACAATGTATAAACAAGAAATAAAAAGAGAAGCAATTCATATCATTTATAACTCTGTTTTTTTTTCTCCTCTGGACGTAACGAAGAAAAAAAAACAACACTACACAATTACTTTTTCATTAGAGTTCCATTCGATAATGGATGTGTGTGCACACGAACCATGGCTACATAAACCTATGAATACAGTAATCATTCAGACAGATAGATGGATGATTCGGACGTCAGACTCAAGAAAAAGTGAAAACTGGAGGCATGGAAATGTTGTGAAAATATGACTTATGTGCATCACATGAACGAAATTCGGTGATGTGGCGCCCACAAAACTGGTAAACAAAAAAAAACGAAAGCATAGATTAGCGTTGAAAAAAAACCAACTCAAGCGAAATTGTCGATGTTTAGTAACGTTACAGAAAAATCGTTTTTAATTGGATGATATGCTACTTGTTTCCATCGAATTAATCCAAAGTTTGTTGGGGAAAAAAAGTGCCAAGTAAAAGGAAATCACTTTGCAAAAAAAAAGAATATTCATAGGAAACAAATGAGGCGGATCTCAGACAGATTTTAGACGCAAAACATCGAGCAGCCGATCAATTTTGATGTACTGTGAAATTTGTGGCGTTTACCTTTATTATTAAGTATTTTCCGTCATTATTCATACAGTTCAGTCGTATCGTTTGATGAAAAATCAATATTCATGCTTTTTGATCGCTTCGGCACCAATAAACACATTACGGAAATAATTTTTGAAAAAAAGTACAAAAGCGACGAACAACCATCGAAAAGTACCAACAACAGAGACTCTACAATGAATAACACCATCACTGTACGAAGACGCCGAAGAAAATGCATGAAAAGAGCAATGAATGAGTTCATACAACTGATCTGAATCGGCGTCGATCTTATTACCAAAATCACAAAACCAAATAGACTACAAAAGCAGCGAAAACCACGACACAAAAAAGCGTGTAGTGACAGAAATTGTATAGCACAGTGCTGCCGAGTGGATCGAGAGACCAAAAGAATGAAAGAATGAAAGAATGAGAAAGACAGCGCTAGCAAAAATGTTCACCTCCTTTAAACAAATGAGGCAGTGTTCCGAACAACGCGCGACCACTTCCTCTAATTGGTTCTGTTAATTTTTAACAGATAATTTATTTAATAATGATGAAATGAGGAACAACAAAGATATCAGCAGACTAGATGCATGCTGTTATGTGCACAGTTTTTTCCCGTTCACGTGATTTTGATCTTCAATGTGTGCGCCACTTTGTGTGTGTGTAAGTGTGGATTTAATGCACACCACATGCTTTCAAATCATTTCAATTGATCTCCGGCTGAGTTTAATTCGACTTTGTTCGATTGAGTAAATAAAATCATTAAAAACTGAATCAGAAAAGCTCAATTCGATTGAACACATTGGAAAAGACCTCTTGTTGCGATTTTATTCAATCACATTGTTAACACTGGTGGTGGTGCTGTGTTGTCATTATTGTGACGATCATCGCAAAATCATCTGCGTAATTGGTTCAATGGGAAGTTTTAGTGAAACAGTTTATCAAACGTAACATATCATCACACTCACACAATCGCCATTTCATGCCAAACACAATACAAATTTTGGGATTCGCGTATTTATTTATTTGTTTCTCATTGCAAAATCGATGATCCCATGGCACTTTTTCGTTTCCTCTCCTTGTAAAACATTCGAAGCCATTTAAAATGCATTATGATTCCAAATGCGAAATGTGTGGTGGCCAGTTGTTGAGCGCGAGATTCGAGTTCAAATGTGAAAGTAAAACGCATCGCACGAGCAACACCAACAACAACAACAATAACAAAAAGCCAAATAAAACTAGTATTGAAGGCTATTTTCGGTAGAGTGAATCTTTACCATGAGTGCTGAAACCTCAAAGACACTCGCTTCTCATCGCATTCATTCTTTAACATATGAAACATTCACGGTGCTATCGTCAATCGATGGTTTTGCTTTCTTGAATTTATTCCCATTCAATTTATTGGGATTTTTCACATTGTAAAAGAAGACGATATCGATTGAATTGCCGTCGAAAAGCGATTGCAATGCATTTCGCGCGCTCAACCCAAATGAATGGCACTACAAATACCCGTTTCGTGTTTTCTTGTGTTTATTTTTTATGTTTATTCTTCATTGAACACAAGCATTTTTAACCGTTTGGTCACACACATCCACGTCACACGAATCACCCGAAAAGATCGAGATTAATTTTGTTTTTTTCATTTTCCTTGACATTTTTCATAACATATTGAAACATGAGTGTTTAATCCGACTTTATTTTTTTGGTTAAATATATAAAATTGACGGTAGGCAATTGTATATGGTACACGATTGGAGTGCTGTTCCTGTCATCGATGTGGTTGGTCCGATCATTTTCAATTGCAATTTATTAAACGGGTAACGTTTTGGTGTGTTCATCTATTGTGTTTTAGCTTACCACTTGATTTACGTATCGGATATGAGCGCTGTTCAATGAGCATGCTTAATGCTCATTCAGTGCCTTTACAATTGGATTTCATTCAATTAAGCGCCATTTGTTAATGCAAACATTATCAGGATGTTAAATCTTAATGAAAATGTCTAATTCTTGTTAGTTTTTTTTTTTCATTTGGTGTATCGATATGTTCTTGATGAACTTTACCAATTCAATTGGAATCGTTTGTTCCTTTTGGTAAATTACATGTCGTTTCATTAAAAGTCGTGGTGTAGTGATATACATGAAGGATTGGTTGACACGATGCATACGGATGCATGACACATCCATTAGTCATTTGAATATAATAAAAATAAATACTTGATTTTTTGTTTAAATTTGAACGCGCCTTATGCTCGTGCATTCAAAGAAGACGAAGAAATGAAATTATATAATCGGGATATTCCTAGCTGGAAGTCGTTTACATAATTATTTCTGATTTATCAACAACCAAATCTAATCTTCGTCATCACTTTTATTTTCACTGTTTTTTTTTCTCTCTTTTCTTTTATTCTGCACTCAATTTTTCCTGCGCTGTGCACTTCATATTCCAATAAAAATAACGACATGTTGGTCTCTTCTCGAAATTTTGTGCTGTCTGCCTGTGTGTGCGCTTGTGATTGTTGAATTAAATAATCATTTTTTTCCCTTTGCTCATTGAGTATTGAGGTAACGTGAGAATAGCTCCACATTTTTCTCACTCATTTGAAATCGACTTGCAGCGATTTCTGTAATAATAGAGTAGGTGTAATTACTTGTATCATGGATCTTAAAACTCTAGCAGAAAACAAAAAAAAAAAAGTCGAGGTAAAATAATTTTAGTGAAGTGATTAAAAATTACAAAATTTTACATTTTTGTTGTTGTTTGTAAAGTGCTTTGAACGCGTCACAGTTCCTTCTCTCTTGGTGTCTCTTTGTTTTGGGTGATGTGTTTTTCTTTGTCAATTGCAATGTCTGCACATTTCGTTGCGCCTCAACACAATTTCTTGTTTTGTTTCTGCTCGTGGTTATTTCATTTCTTTTTTTTTTAATTTACCGGAAACTGTTGAAAACTGACTAAAACGTGGTGCAAATTGAAAAAAAAGCACGATGCAAAACGAATCGAACACAGTCATGGTACTCGTATATGGAAATGAGATAGCCTCATCATATTCTTAATGTGGTGCACACGATATCGCTTAACGGAATTTTAAATGAAATTTTAAAATTTAATGAAAAATTGACCAATCGTTCAAATGTTTCAGAAGAAAGTTATAACTGAAACGGTATGCCGTCGTTTCGCTTAAGATATTCAGTTAAGCGATTGCTTATGTCGCTGCCAACCAAACCATTTCAAATGCTTCTGTTTCCAACAAAGAAAAGTGGTCACTTTTCCAACATTGAATGTCACATGCATCACGGAACAATGAAAATACATTTAAATAATTTACACCATCGAGTGTTTTGCCATTCGATATGGGGTTATATTGTCTACTCTCTGAACACCATCAATCTTTTTTATTATATTAAAATGGCATAGCTTTGACAAGCATCGTGCACCTTTTTAATTATTTAACCAACAATATTAACCACATTGAAACGAAACGGGAAAACAAAATATTAATTAAATGATGGTTGCCTGTTCAGAATTTAGTGAATGTGTGAGCTTTTCCATTGGCTATGGTCCAAATTATTTCCCATTGATACTGTTTTTACATATTTTTGTGTTATTTTTTCTCTCTCTTTTTGTAAATGGTTTTTCTTTTGTTCTTTTTCCTCTTTGCTTCATTTTTATTCGCTGTCTTACATTTAATGGAACATTGAATAAATGTTATTTCACTTGAATTCGCAGTCAGCCAGATCAAAGTGAGATAATTGAAGATGAAGTCAACCAATGTGAGAGAAAGAGAGAAACATATAAATTGTTGCGGTTGCTGTACTTTGTGTACGAAGAAAATGCAGCGCATTTTATTTCAATTGACCATGTTGTATGGCCACTTTCTTTGTATGGCCATTAAATTATAGACAACGCGCTAATGTTAATCGCTTGTTTAAAGTTCGGTAGTGAATCAACATCAGTAACCACAATAACATGAGCAAAGTAAACGGCAGAAGCAGTAGTAGCTGCTGCGACACCACAACAGCAGCGCGTTCAACAAGTGAATCCCGTATTTGATGTAGTCTTTTTTTTTTTCATTCGCCATAGTATCAATCATATGTTTTGATGTCTTATGATTAATATGGACATTTTGAAGTACTATCGCTTCTATCAAATCGGCATGGGCTGACTTTAAATGAATAATCTGATTGTTGGTGTCCAGACTTTTGAATTTGTTTTTTCACATCACTTGCGTGGAATTTATAAAGCAAATACCATTACACCATAAAACGGATTGGTTGGATCGCACATTTATTAAGCGGATAATTAAATATGATGAATGCTTAATTGTTTTGAGTGATACTTTTGGTTGTTGTTTTGAGACAAGAGAGAGAGAGAGGCAGAGAGAAAAAGACAAAAAGAAATACTTATCATATTGATGCACCATATTATTAACCTAAATGACTATTAGTAGCGTAAACATTATGGTTTTTTCACACAATAAACTATAAGATTTGCATCCGTAATGGATTAAACATTCTCCAAAAAAGATTTGAATATTTCGAAAATCGGACGCATTTTTTTGTTGGTCTTGGTTTATTTGATAATTGTTATTGTGAAATTGACATTTTAAATATGAAAGTCCCAAAAATCTAAAGTTTAAAGAGTACATTTCAAAAGGTGCATTTCATTGAAATAAATTTGATGCATTCAAGTCACAAGATTTTTCATTTCAAACCCGATTCACGGATCTTCATTGTTTTGGGATGAGTGAAAGTTCACCATTTAAATGAATATTTAAATATACTTTCTTCCTTCTCCCCCGAATTTGTTTTTTTTTCTCGAGTAATAGAATTTTGGAATGCGCAGAGCATAAAACAATCAATATTTCATTTAATTCATGTCTTAAAATACAAAAAGTGAAAAGGCAGATGAAACATAAAAGACTATTTAAGCCATTTAATAAGCATAAACAATAGTCTGGCTGTAATTATACATGCAAGTTGTGTGTGTGGCTCATTTTGTTTGATGAACCATTCAAATTGTTTCGATACTTTTGTTTCTCTTTCTCTCTCTTTCTCACTTTAAAAATACACAAATGACGCTTGCCAAATGGTGTAACTTATGAAATTTGTTGAAAAAAAAAAAAATTCAATCGACAAACAATTCTTCGTACTGTCACTTCATTTGCGTTTGTATCTTTCTAAACAATCTGAAAATGTCTCGATTGATGGGATCACTTTTTATGTGTTTGTCTCTGCCAAAATATTCAATTTCGTTACGGATTCTCGATCAATCTACAAAGCAAAAATTAAAAAAAAAAACAGATTGTGTTCGATGCGAAAATTGTGATTTTCAATTGATTGATGGCCTTCGAAAGTATTGAGCACGTCTATAGAGCAAAGCATGAAAGTGAATTGTGGTGTGTATATTTTGAAAGTGAAAAGAAAACAACGAAAAAAGAAAACGACAAGAGAGTAGACCAAAAAAAAAACAACCAACCAACCAACCCACTGAAATAAGTAATTAGTTGAACTGTTTGAGTGCAGTGCAATTACGATTAATTTGATTTCCTTCAAATCAGCGCATCGACTTTGACGAAACCAAAAACACAGACATAAGACATTATTTGGGGCTTGTTCAATCAATTAGATTACAATGTTGTTGTTGTTGTTGTTGTTTTCTATTTCACTCGCTCTCAAACCGTCGCAAATCGGCCAGCCCATGAAAATCATGGCATGTAATTAAAAGTCACTTACTTTGAGTCGTTGAGAGCTCAGAACAGAGAAATTCAAAACGATTCTGCTGCGTGTTGACTTTTCAACCATTTCACTTTTCATCCATTTTCCAACTCATTTGAAATCAACTTTTGCAATTTTTCGCAAATTTGCAAGAATACAGCATATGTGTTCATGTAGATCACAAACTCGCGATACAAATCACAAAAATAGCAACAACAATGGCCAGCATACAGTTTTTACACCTTATTACATGATTGCAGCACGATTGTTTTTCGTTCATGCATTTGTTGCTCCTTTTGTTTCTTTAAATGAGCTAAAAGTGAATTTTCGGTTTGGTTTTGGCTGTTCGTTTCAAATTAATTATCAACACGAAAACCTGTTTATGCAACAAGATAACAAGTTGAAAATGTGCGAAAATGCAAATGGAACCATATTTGCAGAAAATATACGATGACTCACAGTATGTTATCTATTTTGCTGTGTGGCCACTTAGTGGTGAGCTGCGCTGGGGCAAGGCGAAAAGGGGGAGAATTCTCCTTGCTGAACTAATTCAAATAGATCACAATCAAATAAAATAAATTTAAACTTTGTAAAAAATTATGTAATTGAAGGCTATTTTTGTTTTTAACTGTTGTGTTTTTTTCCACCGTACATTGTTTTCATTTGGTGACCACATCAACAACAACAACAAAAAAAGACGCAGTCTAATTAAAATGCTTCACTTTCAATTATGAATTTTGTTCAATTTCTATGTGCTAAGTACCGTAAGCGAACGAGTGTCTCTCATGAAATCTCATTAGGGTCGCCGACAACTGTTCAACAATAAACGCTGAAGGTAATCAATGGGCTATGTTATGAATACGGAATGTAAACTAAATGAATCACTGAACAATATCATTTTCCATCCGAAATGGACGGTTTTTTTTTCTGACATTCTTCATTTAAGCCCGTGGAACAAGCACATTTTAAATGTAATGCTCATTTACAAATTCACATAAATATCAACACTCTTGTGATCGGACACTCATTTGTTGCTAGGGCATGAAAGTTACCATTACCCGCCTTTATTCAACATATTTATATTTATGTTTATGATAAATAACAACCGAAAATGCATATCATTTCACGAAGATGCTTTAAACCATTTCCATTTGTAAAAAAAGATAGTTTAACAATGAATAAAAAACTTCATTTTTCATCGAAAATGAAATGATACAATTTTTAGGCATTCAAACAGTTCCGTCAATGAATCACATTAACATTAAGAAAAGAAATGGGATACAAAATGAATGAGCTGTACAAATAGAAAATGATTCAATCTTGATTGATTCATTGAAGATTCGGATCAGCGTAAAAATGATTACGTGTGCACAAACACAATGCGTGACTGATTTTCTATAATTGGAATTTCGATTTACCCTCTAGGCCTGTGGCCCGATGCCATCCCGAGTTTGCATTTTGGGCGCTTCAAAGCGCCTACAGGCGCTCTTCTAGGCGCTCGATACAAAATCATTATATTAATATGGGATGAAAGCCTAGGCGCTCATTAAAAACAACACGAGAGTATACAAGTTCTAGTGAATTTTGAGCGCCTAAGCTCTTTGTTATGTGATGACGCATTGTATTTGGATGAGCGCCTAGACTAGCGTCCTATATTAATACACTGATTTTATAGGGAGCGCCTAGATGAGCGCCTGTAGGCGCTTTCAAGCGCCTAAAATGCAAACTCGGGATAATATCTCATATGTGCCGATCTACCGTGAAAATTACACAGATGTCTTCAGTTTTACAGCTTAATTCACGCACTTTCTATACCATGATCCATTGATCAATTACATACGGGAATTCTCGCTAAATCAAGCAATCAACACACAAACGAAAACTTATGAATAAAAAAATAAATAAACAAATAACAAAATTTTAACACAAAAGAAATTGTCAGAAAACAAATGTGCTTACGCTTTTAGTGTAATTTTTTTTAAAGATGCATGTGCAGCAGAGATGCATACGAGATAACAATAAAAAATCGCATTCAGCTTTTTCTCTTCTTTCAATTTATGGAAATAAATTTACATTAATATGAGTGGCAGCAATAGCAGCAAGACTATCACATCAAGCTCTTTTGTTCGCCGAATACACCAACAATAACAGCAAAAAAAATCGATAACAAAAAACTGTTTGTGCTTGCACAAGAAATGACAAATCAAGCATCCTATCCAGAGAAGTGCGAGTGTGCGCTTGTGGCTCAATGAGGCCGGGTACGTGGTGGGTTTGCTGGAGCTCCAAAATACTCTCTAATTACAAAACAACCGTGCACAATTCTCTCAGTTCATTATTTAATTTCATTAAAATATGTAAACTGCAAGGCATTTTTAGCTGTGATGCCATGGCATGGCATGCGGATTGTGCGATGTGAATTTTTTTTGTTATCCACTCGTTTGTGACTCTCTGTTTCGTCGTCATCGTCTATCCCATTGAGCATTCAATGTGTGTGAAACAATACTCATTTTGTCGGTTTAATTAATTTTCATTCTTAGTCAGGCGGATTCAAGCTATGGCAAAAGTCAGCTGATTGCTCTATGCAAGGCTATACGACTGTTTTTGGCTGTGGCACTGATTTCTTAGCGGTGCGTATTCAGTGTAGTGTCTTATGTAAAAGTGTTACCGGTGATGACAATTAATGTGTGTGTTTTTTTGTTGTTTCATTTTTGAAATGAGCCAAAATGCAACGACACCACCGACACTCACATCACCATTTTTAACAATCGTAAATGCAACTGCCGCGCAACATGCACGGCACGTTACCAACAATGACCGATTATGAATATTCAAGATGCGTTTTTTTCATCGCTTTATTTTTGTTTGCATCGCACATTTTTTTGATCGGCTCATACAGAAAAAAAATATATGTACAGACCGCTGAATGAAACTTGGGTCACCCATGTTGAATGAAGCTAATAAAAACTCAAGAGAAAATTATTTTATTGAACATGACTTAATCGAATCGTAATGACTTTTGGTGAGGCTGTGAACATAACCATTCAATTTAATTGAATAGTTTTTTTTTCCACGCGAGAAACAATATGCTGAATTTCGGTGTTTTGTTTGTTTGTAACATGCCAATTTGCCAGGAGAAATGAATTTGTATGCGGTCAGCCGCATTTTTGGTGAGCAATTAAATTAGCGTCACCTAGTTTCAAATGGTTCATTCGAATTAAATTGAATTACAATTACAATTCACAATCCACTTCCACGTAATTTGTGGTGATTTTTTTTCTGTCTCGATCGCTACATTGATTATCATTTTCATTTTGCTTCGCTCTGATTTCGGAATGGTTTCACATAACTACCACATCTTCTTCGATCGAAGAATTGTCCAGACGGAACGTGTGCATATTTAAACTCTTGAGATTTTGAACATGTTCAATTTCATACAATCGAACAAATATCGACAAATAAGAAGCTGCTTGCTTCAGTCAAATAAAAAAAAAAAACATTTCGATCTAAGTTTCAATCAAATATCTGTTGAGTCATTCTTCACAGCGGTTTTGCACATTTGCGATTGATTGTTACACATTTGATAATAAAATAATGAATCTTTAAGATGACAAGAAGAAAACCCAGACTCATTCGTAATATCGCCTAATTTTTTTGCTGAGATGGAATGAAAACTTTCGTTTTTCACTCGATTCACATCAACCACATGCTTCATTCTACGCGATCAAAATGTTCGACACTTAAAAATGATAATCATTTCCATTTTGTTTGCATGGAATTTACCAGTTTGTTACCATTTGCTCAATGAGCCACATTAATGACGTGCTTAAGTGCTTATTTCAGACGGTCTCAATAATTTCAATTGTGTCTTCTTTTGTTGTTTTTTTTTTTGGAAAAAGGCACGTAAACAAAATAAACACATTCACTTCGAAATGGAGCTGTACGCTCATACCTCTTATGTGCTCTTGAATTTGGTTAAAATCTGTAACAAAAGAAGAAATGTGAAACGGTCACTAAAATATATCATATTCGGTAGACGCCTTCATTTCGGATTAAGTGCTCTCAATGAAAAAAAAAAACAATAAACCTTCGATTATAATAAGAGTAAGAAAATTGTAGCATCGTTGATTCGATCACAATGGATGGAATCCAATAAGTGCAATCTCTTGCTGATGATGACTTTCAAGGTGTTCAACACTTTGGACAACTTGATGCATCAATGAACCGTCTGCACGGCGATGATCTTTGCCGGGAGATTTTCAACTTCCATTGCATCAAAAGGAGCATCTGTTGAAAGGGAATACCGTACAAAACCTGATCCACTTTGAATTTTGCGACACCTTGAACTTTTCGCATGAGTGCGAATTCAATTCGACTGTTGATAAGGGCATGCAAAAATTGCGATCGTATTCACATTCGTACATTTTTTTTGATTTTGTTTCTGTGTTGTTCCATACCAATTAAAAACTGGACTGATCAAGTTCGGCAAATTTATTATACATTTATCTCAACGATTCAATGATATATTGATGAACACGAAGAACTGTTGATGTTTCGTTGTCGACATTTATTTTTATTCCTTCGGTTTTTGAGACGCTTAAAAAAGTATTTGCACCGCTAGCTTTAATTGACACGCAAAAGTGAGTGTTTATTACTGGTATCATTGCACATTTACGAACAAATCGATGGAACACTTCCAGTGTTAATGTTTTATGTGACTGCCAAAGCCGCCAATCCGATTACATATTTTCACTTCACATCTTTGATCGCTGGTTGTCGCTTCGCAGACGCTCAGCTTTTGCGTAATTAATCTATTTATGTACTTGTTGAGTGAAACCTTTTATTTCCTTGATAACCAGTTATTTGATTGATTTATGCTATGGCATCGCAGCCCCGTCCATTGTGATTAAATCGACCGCAAAATAAATGTTTACCGTTTTCTGTTTTGTATCAACGACCTTCAGCATTGTTCATCGTTCATCGAGCTATTCGGATTAAATCCCAATAATTTATGAAAATACGAAAATAAATGGTATAATTAGCATTATAAGCAATGAGAAAAAAATATATGATTTGATGATATTTGCCCAGAGTAATAGCGGTTACATCAGTTGTGGTGCTGAAAACTGACCACGAAAAAGATCAATCGAGAATGTATGAAGAAACCGTTAACTAACAGAGTCATTGAATTAATTTTGGGGTGGCGTCAAAGGCGAATGAAATTGATCATTTGGTGTCGATTGCGTACGGAAAGGGTTCAACAGGTGAGAATTCTGATTGCGTGACATCATTAAGTAATTTCGATCGATTAGCTAAAGTGATTTTTTTTCTCACCTTTCGAAGACTCTTCGAGTACTTTACTTCGATCTTTGCTTCAATGTAGTTTCATTCGCAATGGTTAAAATGTGAAATTCACATTTCGTGATGTCACTCTGAGCTGTGCCATTCTTTTGCTCGTCATTATCTGAAGACATTTTTTCCGACAACCTTGCCCTTAATATACTTGCATAAGTGACAATCTGTTATGAGAATCTGCTGATCATTACCATTTTAAAAATGCAGACAAAACATAAATTAGACAGATGAGAAAAAAGTGGACAAAATAGCAACAGATGAGTCAAAAGATCGCCATCATCATCATCATAAACAAATTGATTGAATTATTTCTTTGTCAAAATAGTTTTCATTTTCAATGAAATACCTTTTTTTCGATTGAAATTCCAAAAAAACCGAATGAATGCAGTTATTAAAATCTCATCAATTTGTTAGCCTTTGCATATCAAACGTGAATCATTTTACTCTGGTTCCAAAATGAACAATTTCAAAATTGAACTGTATAAATCCTAGTGATTGTGGCGTTTCATGGTCGGTACATCAAAAAAAAAGAATATCATAATCCAATGGACTGTGATCTTTTGATGAAGAAATGGTCAATCTTGGGATAGTTAAATTCAAACTAAAAATTCAACTCATCAAGTCTCTTTATACCGTGTTACGGTTTTCAGGTAGAGTAAGCAAAGTTGCTCCAATTTTATTTGAATTAAATTTTTTTTGACGATTTAAAATCTCATACAAACCAATACAATAGTGATGAGGTCATGATGATCTCATTGTTTTTTTGTTTTTTTTTGTAGTGAATTACCAAATCTCGGTCACTAATAAATTTAGATTACGGATAAAATTCCATTACCTGTGAAATGCAATTTCATTGTGCGCTCGTCCTACATAAACTACATTCGCCATACGCGTAGGTGTGATATGAGGTGTGTTTCTCGACAAATATGTACAAAACAATTTTATCGCAAAAAAAATATGATCAATCGCGATAAAATCGATAAAATGTGATGAAGCACATTTCATTAATCCTCACACCATATAAAAAAATACTTGCTGAATGTTTGCACAACAAAGAGATTATTCGGCGTCTCCGCCATCCATGCCATTCAAATTCAATCAATTCCATTCGCTGACAATTCATATCAATTTTATGGATTGAGCAATTTAATAGATTTGCATGAAGAGAGAATATCAATTTTTGGTTATGACTCAATTCATGAAGCCATGTTCCGATGGAACTCACACATTAAACCAAAATAGAAAGAAAGAAAGAGCATAAAATTGATTCATTCAAGCAAAAAAAAGTATCAAACTTTTGATATGAAGCCACTGCGCAATATTTCGAAAATGTGAACTGTGCGCTTGGCTTTTGCGCTTGCGTTTTATGTGTGAACGTTATGTTTTGATGTACACGGGCGAAATAAACGGAGTTCGAAGACGGGGAATAAAAGGTGTATGTGCATTGAGAGTGAGATTGAATAGCGCCCTGTAAAATGCGAGTATGCGTAAACCAAAAAAATAATAAAACGAATAAACAATGATCATATTTGTATTCGCAATGTGATTTGCAAACAATCGATAAAAGAAGTGAAGTAAAAAAAACACACACCTGACGAGAAGAGAAGCATGTGTGCTGACTTAGGTGATGCCGTTTGTTGTTTTGACTGTGTTGTTTTTTTTTCACAAGAATCTCATGCATGAAAACACATTACAGCCACACGGTGCTCACAGTGTGCGCTGGTGTTGCCACAATCGTTGAGCACACCGAAATAAACAACACAATAACGTATTTGTAAATTACAAATGAATTTTAATTGTACAGTTCAATCAAAGCATGTGTACGGCTCTCAATTTATGCGTTTCTTTCGTTTGCACACATTTTATGCCGGTTGCTTTGATTTCGTTCCGTAAAATCGTGTTTGCTGGATTTTGTGGGTTAAAATCAATTGCCTATAAGATGTTAGACATTGCACACTGGAACCTAGACTGAGCCGATGATTTTGGTTGATTATTGTTCAACGATTTGCTATTCAATTGCATTTTAAATGACATGAACCGTTCATTATGTTGACAGAACAACTTTGACACGGCAAGAGAGAAGTTCATACCAACTAATTAGATTCTATTTGGTATCTGATGTATAGTTTCTATCGAATGTAACGAAAGAAATCACTAATTTCATAATTCATGGACCTTTTAACGTCTAAAATGGGTTTAACCATTCACAAAAATGTGTGTGTATGAATTAAGCTCACTTTCAATGAGACTTTACCGTGATTTCTCATGCCAAATAAATAAGTAAAAGTATTTTTTGTCTGTGTTAACCTTCCAAAATGCTTTATCATTCGCCTTTTACGGGCAATACAGCATGAACTTTGCTCTTTGTGCGATCTACAGGTGGGCATTTTAGTGCTTCTAAGCATAGACTATAGTCATGATCTGTGAAAGAAAATGTCCACACCGGTGTCAGGTAACCTGACTCAAGATGATAGTTCAATATTTATTTTTATACCTTATTCCTTATGAACATACAGAACTACTGCACTAAATATCTATTGGCACGTTAAAATGTTCAATTTACACCAAAATTCCAATCAAATCCCCGTTTGAAGTTTCAAAAAGAAAGTTTTAATTGTCATTTTACGAGACAAAGCTAATGGTGAAATTCGAACATTGAAATTAACATATTGTTTAGCACATCACACCAAAAATGTCCACTTGTATATGTGATACACGTTTACAAGTGAAATGTGACAGTTTGTGTGGGCCTCAATGTGTACACATGTTTTGAAATTTCTTCTATTCACCTTCTCAAATGATGGTGTTTGTTTAAACAATTTCACGCCTAATATTGCTTGTATATTGCACAAGGGAAAACAATCATAGGTAAAATCTAAACCCAGGTCAATAGTGAAATGAGGCAAAAAAACCATACAAAATACCGCCAAATTACTGCCAAATGATAGCAGGCGTAAATCGATAAGAAGCGTGAAATCAAACCAAACAACAAGCTGAGTGCGGGGATTTTATTATATCACCAGGGTTGCAAATACACGATGCATGACTCGTCTTCATGCAATAGCATTTCGATTGTGGTTTTTTCGTTGGGCAAGGAAGAAAGTGAAGTTTTGTTTTCGTGTTATTTTTGTTGTGTGTAAACACACACAGTTTATTCATTGTTTTTTTTTCCTCTTCATTTACGGAGACATGTTACGAAAGCATTTACGATAGCTTGAATGTCATTATCCCACTTCTCAGACACACCAACCAATTTCGTTAAGGAGCTTCATCGTTCGGCCTCTGACATTTGCACTAAAACTAAAGCGCATCACATACGAAATATATAATAAATAAAAGTCGCACTTAAATTTTATAAACATATAAAGTCAGTGATTTACGGCCATATCACTTATGCAATTCGATTTGGATGCAAATCGGAGGATGAGTTGGTTTCTTCCGTACAAAAAAAAGCAAAAAAATATTATTTATAATATTCTTTGGTATTAAAAGTTGTTGATTCACAAACAGTTAAAATATCACTGTTAACTGACTCCCCCGGATGACTAATTGACTAATCACCAATGACAAAAGACTAGGTTTTTGAATAATATTTGTTCAGTAAATCCACTCTAAAAGTGCACTTAAGGTATAAACAACAACAACAACAACAACAACAAAAATGTTAACAAGCCCATAAGTCTCATGATACACGATTGATGCAAATTTGTGCGAAGAAGCCAGAAGAATTCGCCAAAAGCAACAATAATGAGCTATGCAAATCCAACGATAACCATACAATTTACATGTCTTTTTATCTTGTAGCCGGTGCAATGTCACTCTTTTCACTAGCTGACAATTTAATTGAGCACCGCCCATGGAGCGGAGTGTCTCCATAACAAACCATACACAATTAACTACCACAATTCACTCGAATCACACTCACGTTTGAATGGTTTTTTTTTCTTCTCTTTTGAACAAAAGACACATCATTTAAATCCATGTAAATGAAAATGCTTTCAAAAAAAAAGAAACACCAAATATTAATTCATGCAGATAAATGCAGAAAACAAAAATATCGAAGTGAAACTGTTCATTCCTCTGGGATTCACTGTACATTGTACATTGTACACTTTACACTGTACACTTGTATGAACGAATGAATATGCACAAAATAATATTTAATAACTCTTTTTACGCTGTATATATTTTATGAATTATTCACTTGCGAAATCCATAATTTGATTAGATTAAAAACAAGCATGACCTTTTCTGTGAGAACTTCAGACGTTCTGATGCCTTAATGCTTTAATGTGAAAATCAACTTGAATCAATTTTATTCAATGGAAAAAAAACGGTGTTTATTGCGGTACGATACATCATCAGTGTATGGGCTACATTCAAAATAGGAAGGAAATACACATTCATTTGTTGTGTGAAGATAAATGGAAGTAACAAAGTGACTGAACACTTGAACACTTCATTTTCGATAATTGTTTTGTTAATTTTAATGATTAAAATGCTAAAATTACCATGTTTTATGTTGTTGCGTAATAAATTTATCAATTTGATACCATGATTTAATGTATTCCTCGGTAAAGCTGAAGATTTATCCGATGGATTTCGTGATATAACCGACATTTACAAGCTAACCCTGTTCTTAATCACGGCATTGGCCATGATAATTTTTTTGCATGTCATCATTTTTTGAACATCTCCTCATAATTTTTCGACCAACAAAATTTTCTCACGATTAAAATGCGATTTGTTCTTCTAAGTCAATTGTTGTTCACAATTGTGAACCGACCAATTCAATTATCAACATGAACGATTTATTTATTTTGTTGTTTCTGCCGGTAACTAATGTTTTAACGTTTAATTTTGTTCCCTTTTTTTCTTAATTTCAGATGTGGAAGTATTTGCGTTCGGCGATGAAACCATTCGGGTATTTAATTGTATTTTATTTTGGTAAGTAACCAACTGAAAATTATTTATTGCATTTGCATAGTGATATCCGAGAAAAAAAAAACAACAACAACAACAAGTAAATAGTGAAGGCGCACACAAGTGGCCTGACACACTCGATTGATATATGAATGAATGAGAGGCATGGTATGGTTTTTCCCACAGATTCATTTTCGGATTTCAACCTGGTTTACATATGAAAATTTTTAAAGGTCATTTATATCGGTTTGGTTCATCTTGTTCTCAAATCACTTCTTAGATTTTTTTTCCTCCTTCCAATAATTCTCGATGCTTCTTTGCTACGGCACTACAAAAAAAAAATTAAATTAATTTAATTTAAATCGAGACAATTTTGATGTTTTTCTTCGCTCATCAATAGTTTAATTATTGAAAGACTCAATTGGTTGTTAATGTTGTGGTTGTTGTTGTTTTGGGTCGTGTTTTTCGTGTTGAAAAGTATGTTTCAGCATATTCGGCGGGGTTTCAAGTGAATATTGGTCTGGCATGGATCAGTGACGTGCGGCCAAGAAAACACGGGCAGCACTCATTCAATCGGTTCGGTTCGGTTCGACTCGTTCAATTCACTTGAACCAACAACAACAACAACAACAAAACACCACATCTCTTGTATCTGAAGCACCAGCAGATGTGTTTGGTATTTGTGCTTGTTGTTATTTAATCCAGCAATCAATACAATACGTGCAGTAATTCGCGTTACGTTGCCATTTAGAGAGGTTTATTTTGATTGCTGTGCTTGATTGTTGTTTATGTTAATTGCCGTTCCGTGGCGTTTTTTCTTCTTTTTCTTCTTTTGCTCTTTTCTTTTTTTTTTATTCCATACTTCTATTCGTCTAATCGACCATACATACCAATAAGAGGATGGTTTTGCAAAACTTCTTCAATCGACATTGCAGTGTACTGTGCTATGTGTCTTAAGTGGTTAAAAAGCGCCTTAATTCGCCAACCGATTTACCGCGATCACAATGCGCCGAATGTAAATTATATTGTTTAATTATTTATAAAATATTCATAGATGCATCTCAAAGTCGCACGATGCTCTTGTCTATGAGGCGGCACATTTTTTTTCGTCGTCGTTGTCGTCATTGTCGTCTTCTTCTTCCAACAGTTGGTGGTTTGTCGTGTCGAGATGGTTCTAACAACAGCACGATACATCGAATTCTTTTTATTGAAATAATGAGACGAAGAAAAAAAAACACAACAACCCAAACATTGAGAATACAATTCTTACATGCTTATGCCTTGTTATTCCTATTCCCAATCTAAAGGTTGTAATTCATCATCGATTGAGGCGACAATTTGAAGAAGAAGAAAAAAAACCGCTCACGGTATCGAAACAATTTAATTTAAATTGATGCCCGTTTATGAATAAATGGTTAGTAAAATCGGCATTTATGTGAACAAATGAGTGATAAACGATCCCCTATACCGTCGTCTTAAAGCTGTTTTTTTTGAATGCTTGTTGCACACATAATTTAACAACATAGAAAAATTCCGATGGCCCACGGATCATCTTTGTGTCGAATCTTAACGATCAACGATTTTTGACCATTAAAAAAAATATATATTTAATGCTGATCTTTTCACACACCGTTGAATGGCTTCAAGTTAACAATAAATAAATGAAGAAAAGAAAAAAATACAATGGAATCTAAAATATATATACGAATGAATCTGTTGAATGAGATGATTACAGTATGTTGTTGTTATAAAATATCTGACCATTGAATTCGTGGCATCGAAATTTGCGATGCCATTCGGTTTGAGCAGGAAAAGCACAGACGAAACAGTTTTTTTTATGAAACCGTATAATGAATAATACACGATTCGATGGGGTCTTTTCGTTTCTCGACTCATCCAACATCAGACCGTGCAAATATTATAATACATGCGAAAACAAAACACGTGGCCACGGTGGATATCATTTATTTCGTAATTTGACACCAATCAAATTGATTCAATTTCGATTTGCATCGTACATTGCACGCGTGCGCGTAGCTTCTGCGCTCTCTGCCGTCTTTCTTCACTCATTTTAAATTTATCCATATTGAATATCAATAATATAGAGATTTCTATTGTTCAGTACGGTCTGATTATTCCGTTATGTTTCATAACATTTAAAAGCAAATATCCTTCATTTATTTGGTTGTTTTTCCATCATTAAAATCCTATCCCGAAATTAAGATAATCAATGTGGGTTTTTTCCGGAGTTTCAATTAATATGAAATTATTATTATTGGTGATTTTCTGAGAACAATATAATTCGTTCCGTTTTACATGTGTGTTTCACATCGGCCGTTGAATTCATGGTGTACCAAAATTGTTCTCAATATATCCATTTCACTCGCGTCATTCCCAATAGCTATAAACCATTTTCGGTTGGTAAAAACAATCGAGCATAAAACGGTAGACAATACACGTATCTTATGGAATGCTACATATATATTTGTGCATGCACGTGTTTTGCCGAATGAAACAATCATCGCGTGCAGTCGATGTGCACACGAAGATTCAGTTTTTTAGATGTATCTCACATTTTTCGCAAAAAAAAACACACACAAAAAATCCATTGAAATTGTTCAAAAGTGATTTTCATTTAAGCAATCGACAAAAATCAACTTTGGCACTCCACATTAGTCTGCCGTTTTTCTGTGTGGGGGCAAAGATTCAAGAAATAATTGTAATAAAATTACGTTGGTTGCACTCAATTCAACTGAGTAAGTGCCAAGTGAATTATAATTGACAGAGTAAAAAAACAGCGGTCCAAATGTGTAGCAGCAAGTAGCATATTACTTCAACACCTTAGAGTGATAAAAGCACTTTTTTTCTCAAATTAACGGACAAATAATAAAATTATGAAATATATGGTTAATATCCAAAGGTCATTTAAATTTTTTTTCTTCTCTAATAAAATAGCATATTTCCTTGCTCATTTATCGCTGTATTTAACGAAGCAATTTGAACAACAATCAATCAAATCATTAATTAAGCTGAAATTCACAAAGTGTCTGTGTTGCTATCGGTTTCCGTACAAATACCGAATTTTATGGTTTCGTATTAATCAAGTCGTTAACTCTCTTGGTGAGTGTAGAGTTTGCATGCGATAACAAAGATTTGTAGTAGCTAAACTCAGCAAAAGGTGCTAAAGAGAATGAGCATAAAAAAACACTCGTTGCCACTGTTATTATCGATGAGCATATTGTTTATGAGGTGCAAACATGTTGTAAAGTCGCGTGCAACATTTCTGATACAGAAATATTATTATCAGAAAAACCAAATCGAAATTCAAAAAAAAAAAAAACAACGAACCATAGGCATAAATTGCAAAATTTACCGCCTGTTAATTAAGATGGAGGCTTAAAAGGTTATCGTAATCACCGAGTGCCTTTCAATTAAGACTAAAATAAGCCAACATCTTCCGAGTGCATCATACAGACAGTGTGCACACACGGGGTGTTGAGCGCTTGAATGATGCTTGAAAACCAGAAAAAGGCGCAATTTTCACATCCATAAATCATCTCTTCGACGAATGAAAACAAGAATAGAAAAAAAACAACAGACCAACAGAAATGACGAAACACGTTCAGAATCTATCGCGTTTCTATTTTGAAATGTGTATTCAATATTTCAAGTTCTTGAGAAGGTAATTTCTCAGTTTTGCATGCCGATGAAACGGCATCTCAGATGAAAATGCTAAGCCATTCCAGTAAATCATTTTTTATTTACTTGATGCTTAACGTTTTGGAAAGAAACAAAAAAAAAACGAACGAAAATACAAAAAAAAATATTCTTTGGAAATAGAATGTTGCGGAAATTGAAATCCGCCGAATACAGTGCGAATATTGAACATTTCAAAAATACAAATACACATTTCAATATGCAGCATTGAGTCTGCTTTTTGAAAAGGCCCGCAGCAACTCCAATGAAACGGTTTTTCTACTTGTTCGAGACACGTTCGTCTGAGTTCGTTCAATGCTGTTTTTTTTTCTTAGCAGGCAATGCAATTCTTGGTATTTATTGATGATAAAGTATCCGCGTAAAGTAAGCATGTGAACTGTTTTTTTTTCTCTCTATCCAATTTCATAGCATTTGCAAACGAAATCAATTTCAAAATATTATTTTATCCATTCGCACTTCACCTGTGAAACAGAGAAATATCAAATGGCTGGTAAAATGAAGGGTCAAATGCATAAAATAAATTTAATTTCATTCAAAATGCACATTCAAATTAAATTAAATTTCTTGAAATCAATGAATGAACGACTATTTATGAATTTAATGAACCTGAAATTCAACAAATATGCTATAAAATTTGTAGCGATAGTATGGAAATTGGCATTTTCATCGTGTTTCTTTCATAGAATCGATTCTCTGTTGGTTCTTATTTGCTTTTGTTTCTTCTCACTTCTTTGCGTGCTTGACGAGAGTTTGTTCGATGTACAGAGGCCAATAAAAAAAAAACACAGAACGAAAACTGCAGCAAACAAGAATTAAGTAATTGACCAACTTTCTTAGCTTCATCATCTGACATCATTGCAATTTAAATAGATTTCGTTTGAATGGTTGCATTTCGCATTCCATTTATGTCGATTACAACATCATTTTCAGTGTAAAACAATAAAAACATCGAGGCAAACATAAAGTAAACCCAATAACAAAGCTTCCACGAGCGAATCGAGCGCGCGCGCAAAAAAAAACATGTTGCAATCTTCATTTCAGTGGCACACATTAAAACTTCTGCTATTACTACTGTTTGTTAGCTATGCTGTCGTTGCGGTTGCTCTTTTTTTTGCTCGTTTTCACGTTTAGTATTTTGACTGTTGCCCAAATGAACTTCCCACAACATTTTTACAAGTAATTAGAAATGAAAAACCAATTCGCATCAACCACAACAACAACATCAAACACACACACACACACATACACACACAGAGACAGACAGACACATAAATATACACACAACCAAAAACAAAGAAAATCGCTCAAATAACTGTTGGATCTGAGTATTCGCGATGGCACAGATTCTTCTTTTGTATGCAAAGCGAATGAAAAACAAAACTGCAGTGATTTTTATTTAAACGACATGAAATCAGACGCTAAAAAACTACGCTCTTCTCATCGAATGAGTCGATGAGTGTCAGACTAATTTGAGGAGTGGTACAATTTTATCAACAAAAAAAAAATGCGTCATAATTCGTGAGTTCAATAACAAAAATTGAATAACATTTTATGAGAATCCGGTCAATAATTGAAACATTTAAAACCAATGAATTCAATTGCGTTTTCGTGCTGTTGTAACTATTTCAAAGACTTAAGTTTTTAAATTGTTGTGTTTTTTTCATAATGCTTTTTTTTTACTCTGACACGTATTTTAGGCCAATATGTTCGCTCTTAATTGGTTATAAAACATAAAAATTACATTTAATGAATCTTTTGCAATAATAAATGCACATCGATGTTTCAAGACAATGTTTTAAATTATTTTTGACCCAATAAATCATCCCAGAAGAGCCATTTTTTGTTGTGTTCTAAAAATGTAGGAAATTTAGTGCTTTCGTTTCATTTCACCGAAATGTAATTTGATTTAAATTGGTAATTAAAATGGCAACTTACATCCAAGTCTATGTGGTGTATGTGTGTTTGTTTAAGTGGCCGTAACATGTTTTACATAAATTATCTGCTTAGCATAATTAGAAATATGGTTTAAAAAAAAAACTCTTGAGCCAACTCTTGTTATTCTGGTCGATTTAAGCGTTGAATAAACACAAAGATGTAATGATGTGCTTGGATTCTTTGCCGTATGGTTTCGGGGCCGTTTCTTTTTATTTTGCTTGAAGGTAAAATGACTGATGAAAGTAATTTATACATGAAATGCATGATTTATGACTGTTTCGCGTCGATAAGACTCGACGGCATTTTTATCTTCGATAATCAAATACATTTTTATGTCTAGTAGAAATCAATTTATGCTACCAATTCCGATGGTTTCGTGTGTGCATCTCATCATTTTTTGGACTTGCCCGTGTCTGTTATCTTATGCAATCCATCAGTCGCTCTTTTTTTGTTGCTCTTTTCTCTCGTTGTCTTATTATTATTTATTGCGAAAAGAGCAAAAACAATCGAATTATCACCGGCGGCACTTTAAGTTGAGCCACACACAAAAAAAAACAACAACCAGCAATACAACGAACCAACCAACAAAAAATAATTGCCTGCTTGACTTTTCGTTTTTCATCTTCATGACGAGTTATGCACACAGACACACACAAATACCATCTAAGCTCTGACTCTACAAATTGGCAGTGTTTTCTAAGTTTTCATTTCAAACGAAAGTAAAACGCTTTCCCGTGCGCAAATAAAACGTTATTGAAATGAAATTACATCAATGGTGAATCGCATAAATCAATCGACGGAAGACATGACGACATCACTGTGTCAGTATTACATTCATTTTCAATTGTAATATTACGGTGGCCTGTGTGTGTGTGTGTGTGTGTGTGTGTGTGTCGATTAAGCATATTGGCAATGCTTTGTCTTAAATTGAGATTTAATAAATTGATTGTTCAACTCATATAATGACTCGACATTATTTTATTTGAAATGGTATGGCCGTTAGAATTGAGTCACTGGGCTTTGGTGTGCATCAACAGTCTTGCGTTGGTTGTCATCATGATCATTGACAACCATTTTAGAGTTTCGATTTCAATTAACTGTTTATCACATCAATTATTTAATCGTTAACTATTTTTCACATGCCAATCAACGGCCTATAGGCATATTTGTACACCAAAGCGTCCATCATAAGTTGTCCTCATTTTACTCTCATTCCTTCATCTTTATAGCTCATTCCTTTCTCGACCATGCAATTTATCGTAATTCATATTAATTAAATGATGAATTATTTTTAAAATGCCATCACAATAAGCTCAAGTGGAATAAAAAATAAGAAATACGGTAATGGCGTCAATGATTTTCATTATAAGATTTTAAATTGAGTTGGTTTTGTTCATCACTTCTGATTTCATTTCATTAATCGCTTCAATTGTGGTTAGTCACAACATAAAACTTATTAACAAAACACGAACCGCAATCAACGAATCATTTTTGATTAACGGTATTCCGTTTCAATGAAGTTCATTGAATGATCGGATCGTCAAGTGGAAACGGCGACGCCAATTTCCCGCCGGTGTGGGATTGATGGCGGAATGCCAAAGTTCAAGTGATGATATGAAAATATAAATTTTGAAATTGTTTTTTTTTTTTGTGTTTGCACACAAAACACAGACATGGTAATCGAAATGAAGCAGAGACATTTTAATGGATTTATGTTTTGCTTACAATGGGCTGGGTGAGATGATGGTACTTTCAGCGCCATTTGTGATGTTGATGATCAAAACAATTTCTCCTTGTTATCTCTTCCATATGCACTCAAAGTTTCCTCTTGCGTGTTTTTTTTTGTTTTGTGTAGTGTTTTTGCGGTTCAACGTGCAATTCCAACGGAATTATTCGTTTAAAATGTAAATAGAGGAAATGTTTTGTGGTCTGTACCGAAGCGTCGGTCATTTTGAAGAGAAGAAAAAAAAATGTTTATCAATTGTTTGATGGTGCAAAAGTAATACTGCGATTGCAGTATTATATGCAGTAGATAAGTTTTTTGATCGATGGCGTTATATAAAATGCACACACCTCAGAAATGGCGGGAAGATAGACAGACGTAGCAACAAACATATAAAACGAGCCTAACAGCCGTGTTTTGTACCAACCTAAACGTGCCATAGTTGAAAAGTCTAAGTCAAAATTGATATTACAGCACTCGTGGTTTGTAAACAAATAGTGGCGCGCACTTGGTGTGTATTATTCAGGCGTATTAAATCCGGCGGTTTCTTCGATTTGCATACAGGAAACATGAGTAATTGAACCGTATGATCTTTTAATCTGAATAGATCACGGTGAATAAACTTCAAACAGAGTGATCCAAAGTAACAATGTGGGCTGCGAGCTAGTGTAACCAGTGTGTGTATGGGTAAGAGAGAGAGAGAGAGAGAGAGAGAGTGCGAGAGTGTATGCAAATGCAGTTCCAATAACAACGATGACACTCGAACTTCAAACTGCAATGCCAAACACCGTGAAATAGAAAGCAAGAAAGTAAAACAATTTGATCGGTCTGAACAGAGTGCGCCCGACTCAATGTGTTGCGGGCTCATAACTGTTATTGTTGTATTACCGCACGATTATTCAGTTATTTTTTCTTCTTTACCTTATTTTTTTGACGCGATCGTTGTTGCAGTTGCTATTGTTGTTGCCTTTGTTCCCTTTGTGCTTAGACGTCTTTTTTTGTTATCTTTCATGATTTTTTTTTCCGCGAAATGTTCAATTATTGTTGCTGTTTGCATTGTTGAAAATGAAGGTGGCAATTTCCGCAAAACAATGTGTAATGAATTGTTTCTGTGACCACGAATTTGTGCGCCCCAGATGTGCTTTTATTTTTTTGTTTTGGTGATGGAATTTCATTTTCAGTCATTTTTCATTGCAGATTTAGATGGATCGCTAAAAGATTAAAGCGATAATTTGTTTGCTCAAGTTTTAATGGTTTTAATTGTGAATTTTGCCAAAGGGGATGAATTCAATTATTACGACAAATGAGTTAAGCAATCTAAAAATGACATAAGGTCAGTTGAGGGAACCAAATTATAGGAAATCTATTAAAAACTCAGCCGTAGGCAGATCATTTCAATCGTTTGATCTTTTGAACTGATGTCAGTGATGATGTCTTGACCAAAAAATGAGTTCATTAGCGGATAATGGAACACTCATCGGTTGAGGATTTTGTTTTTTTTTTCTAATTGTATTTCATTTTGATGATGAAATTTATGATTTTGACATTTTCGCTTGCGGTTCCAAACATCGAATTTCACTGAAAAACCGTCTTTTTACATTTGAATAGATTTTTGTTCTCCACTTCGAATGATAAATGCTGCGGTAGTTAATGTTCATATGCATCACATAAATAAACGCTTTATGGCAGATGATAAAAACTGACACAAGGCAAATAAATGTCATCAATCCTTTCTATGGATGTTACTTTCCTAAAAACGAACGAAAGTTTTGTTTTTCATTTCTCCGGCTGCCATGAACTTTCGCTAGCTTTGATATAGAGAAACGACGACAACAACAGTAACAGAAAAAAGAACGGTACAACGAGTGAACAACAATGCCGGGCGCATTGAAAATAACATTGCCAATTCATATTTGTTTAATTGTGCGAGCGTGTGTGTGTGTGTGTGTGTCTGGAGCTGATGATATGGCGGTGAACTTTAATTTATTTATGTGTGCCATTTCGATATGGTGATGAAGAAAAGCCACCACGTTCATGATCATGACAATATTCTGTATACGCGAAACTATGGAACATAGACGATGG
Source organism: Aphidoletes aphidimyza (assembly GCA_030463065.1). Taxonomy (NCBI): domain Eukaryota; kingdom Metazoa; phylum Arthropoda; class Insecta; order Diptera; family Cecidomyiidae; genus Aphidoletes; species Aphidoletes aphidimyza. The sequence continues at coordinate 12,528,567 of CM059999.1, forward strand.
CGACATACGCCAAATGTCAAAATAACATGTGCCCATTTGTATGGCACACAGAGAGAATAAGCACATAGCCACACAGCCAGACTTATGTACCGCTCAAATCAATGAAAAACCAAACACATTTTTTCTTGCATTCGTCTCTGTGTGATAAGCATCTTATGGATGCATTACGGTTCGTGTTTTCTCTATTTTGAATTTTATCATTTTGGTGCTTGCCTTCGGATGAGCACTGCAAGATGAAACGGAATTTTCTCCATATGGACAATTTCAACATTTTTCCATGTTACATTAGTTTATAACTCTTGTCATCCAATGACTTTTTGCCTGGGAATATTCGAATTTGAAACGGAAATGCCATCAATGTCATTGAGGAAAAAAAAAACGATGGTTAACACTGTAAATTCATCATCAAAATCGAAATTTCTAAGAATGCACAAATTTCGCTAAATACTAAATGCTGCAATAAAAAGAAATTCAATTTCCATATGGGAAAATAGAAATTATTTGTCACTTTTTAACGAGACCTCATTATAAACGCCTTTATAAATTCAGCGAATCTTTTAACAACAACAATAACAACAAAGATGTTGAAAGGTTATGAGCAAAAGTAACTGAAGCGCGGTGAGTTGGAGTTTGAACATGAATGCCCATACCAGAATTATGTGTGTGTACCAAACAATCATCGAATCATATGTAAAGAGCGCACTTAACAACCATTGGAATACTGGTTTAATGTGACGGTTCTGCTTTGGCTGATCGCATCACCAGGCTCAAAATGTGAACTTGTACAAACTACCGACACGTTCACCATGTTCAAATCGTAATACGTTTGTTTTGTGTGTTGTTGTTGTTGTTTTTTTTTTGCATTAAACGCTGCTGCGTCTGTGCATCATAAATTTTCATGGGAAATAAACGAAATTTGCATTCGTCGCGCACATATTTTAGCCATTCCATTGCGTCTATCCATTCAGTGGGAATCAATTAAAGTATATTGTTTTTAATTTGTAATATCATTTTTTTTCGTATCGTTTCAGGTTTTTTTCTGTGCATCGCCACATCACCTTGCTTGGGTTCAAAGGTATAAATTTTGATGAAATGATTGTTTTTTTAATGTTTCTTCCTCCTTTACAATTGACAAATATATCATCAAAGAAAGTCAACAGAGTTTACAAAATCCACTTAGCAATAATTTATTGGCATTTGTTTGACAGCTCACATTTACGAATTAAGTTTTCACATTGCACCAGGAAATGGCCGGTAGTTAAAAGCTATAAATTGTGTGATGCTGGGTTGATTGTTCAACAGAAAAAATACTAGAACACACCGATGTGTGTTGGTCAAGTTTCAGCAAATTGGTTTTAGAGTAATTTCAAGTATTTCAATTTTATCCATTTCAAGTGTTGGTCGCCAGATCAAGGATAAGGACACTCGAAGCCTTGAACAAAAACAGCAACCAATTGTTCCCACTGCGGATTGTTAAAAGCAAAAATAAACTCTAGCATTGGGTCTGTTCGTGGTGTATATACACGAAGAAACCGCTCGTTTTAAATGATTCTTTTCGCTTCAAAGTTTCCCTAATGGATTACAAATTCACGAAAATATTGTTTTTTCTTTGAAATATTCTTCTTTTATTGCTAAAACGAAGCCCCTTTTTCAATTTTCTCAAACGGAAATCATGTTTCCATCGTGAATGTGATTGGGATGACTAAAACTTTCTCTTCAGTGATTGCAATCGGTAATTCAATTCTGAATTTTTGCGATTTGCCAAAAACATTGAGCTCTTTCGTTGCTGTCAAGGACCAGTTTGCGTTTGAAATTAAATTTCAAAATCAAAAGTCATCGTGGGTGTTGCTATTTCCCACCTTTGACTGTGCAAGCTTAGTGTGCTTGAAGCAGCACATGTCTGAAGTCTGAATGGATTTCCATTTGCATTTGCATTTCATTTCTGTATGTGTTTGTGTGTGTCTGTCTTAAGTTACGCTGTTTGCTATGCGTTATTTGACGCGTTTATCATTTCCCTTCTGCAGATTGTTTTTTTCTCATCTTTTTTTTCTTTCATTGTGCATATATATTCAAGTGTATTACGAAGCGCTGTGTGTTATGTTGTAAGCTGATGGTAGATCGCTTTGAAAAGTCATTTCAAGTGTACGAATATAAATCTATTGAAAGTGAACAATTTCATCCGCCTTTGCATATACATTTTTGAATTGGTTTTCCCACAAGCATAAAAATATTGTTATCAATACTTGGTTCTCATGGGTTTCAAATGAATTACATTTATTTGACTCCGTGCTTGCTGCTCACAGGCAAGGCAAGGTCATCTGGCATTTAAGCGGCATATAATTTATTTTTAATTGAATAAAGTATTTCATCAGCCACACCAGTGTTGTGTGCTGGAAAAAAAGGTGAAATAAAACCAGAGCAAAGAGGTCTGATTTCAATCGGTATTATTGCGCTGAAAAATCGAAATTGCCAATGTGACAGACAGCAAAGAGAACAGAAGAAAAAAACAACAACAGCTTCAAATCTTACGCATTTCACGCATTTGTAAACACAAAAGCAATACAAAACTGTGATTACAATAATACATTTAGCGCTGCAATATCCAAACGAAACGGGAAAAATCTCTCATAAATGCACATTTCAATAATTTCAATGAGCAAATCGCTACAATTAATATTCATGGCATTTTTTTTCTGGGTAAATTTTCCAAATTGTACGCAGCATTTGCCAATTGAAATTCTGAATGACGCGAATGCATCGACAATGCACTCACTTCTCTTTTTCTCTCAAATGTATGTCTCAAATATTCATTTTATTGCCCAAATTGAATTCTAAAGCACGATAAAGTGCTATAAGTGGTTGCCAGCATTTTGATGCGTGACTTACACGATGCGTGCTACTTTTTTCAGTTAATCAAACCATTCGACTGCATATCTCTTGTCGTATTGAATGCACATAAATCATAACATACACCATGCATCTTTGTGCAGCCATCTCAACAGATTCAAATGGCACAAGAATGATTTCAAGAAAAAAAATTACGCGAGAGAGCAACAATTGAATGTACCAATTAAAAAACATTACAAATGTAAATAACAATAGAATTTCAGCGAGTACTTCGATTTGGTTTAGATATGTGTGAACGTTGAGAGAGCGTGTGTGCGCACGCGTGCGCTCACCCGTCACTGAACTGCTCTCGGCCTATTATATGCCGTTTGTGCACAGTTATGCAAAAAAAAAGCAGCAGCAGCAGCAGCAGCGCACACTGTGACGCAATCTCGTACAGTTTTGCAAGATACAAATTTTATATTCGCCAAGAAATATGGAACCTAATGAACAAATAATTGATGTGCAATATGAATATTAATGAAATGGAAAATGTTCAATCATTTTGATTTCTCCAGTGGCTGCAGATTCGGAAATTGATTTCGGCAGCACTGCAGCGGCTGCAGTGTTGACGATTTCTCAACAAAAGGCCAAGAGAGAGAAAGATTCGATGAAGAGCGTGGGTCAGATGCAGAGCTGCGCGATTTCTTACCTCATAATTTATAATATTTTTTTGTTTCGTTTGGGCCCAAAGAAAATCAACTCTGTGACTTTCGTTATGTTGGCGCATTTTCGCGGTTTACCTCATCCGAAAATATGATTATACCATCGCCGATCTAAATGAAAATCTCTTTCAATATCATTTTTAAAGCCATGAAATCAGTTTCCCTCGGCTTCCGTTTAATTTCATTATTAATGCTTATTTTCATTGTTTTAATGTGGCTCTTCGATGAATAACATTAACTTTGATCTCTAAATGTAAAACCAAAAAAAAAAAATAATAATGAATATTAAAACAAGTAAAATTAGAAACAAACACAGCGAAAGAGAGCAAAGCAACAACAACGAAAGCTATTTCACTAATATGATTGCATTATCTATCGGAGACGATCTATTTCCTGGAAGCTCGAAACAAAAATTTCTTGTCTACATTTTTATTTGGCGTTGATTTTTTTTGTTTACGATGTTTCTTGTCTACCGTTTTTAACACCGTCGTGCAATGTGATTTTTGTCGTTCACCCACAAATGTTTGCTGTTGCACAAATGAAAACCAAACAAACAAGACTACCACAACAACAACAACAACCGAATAAAAAGTGATCAAATTCAAATCAATGCCATTTGTCGTGTGATGTTTGTTCATCGTTATGCAGCCGTTAATCCATTGTCGACAATCGTCTAACATGAATTTCATGTAAATATACTTGATCGATCGCATAATATTATGCAAACACCGTGTGGTGCCGTTTCAAGTTTAATTTATTTATTCGCGGTTTTTTTCTTTCTTCATTCATTTCTTTCTTGCAATTTTTACACTTATAATTTCGTCGTAGAGCCAAGCAAAATCAGTAATTATTTCTTTTGCTAAAACGGAAAGAAAGTGAATTGCGTGTGAAACAACAACACAACGATCAAAATAAAAGACAATGCGCACTGCGCAGCCGTTGAACGATTTTAGTGAATTAGAGAGATAAAATATGGTGTAAGCACGAGTAACACTCATTTGAAAGATTGGTTCAATGAAACAAGACTTTTAATGCAAAAATTGATGAAATTCAACAGAAAAATGAAATGGAAGGAACAAATGTTGGAGCGAGAGCATTTTAACTTTCGTTTTGATTTGAAAATGAAACACTTAACAGTTTCTGTTGACAAAAATAGAAATTCAACATTGGCTCAGTAGCATAATGATACAGTTATTGGAACAACAAATGAAATGACTAAATTCTGGTGTTTTTTTTTCTCTCTTTCGATTTTGTTGTAGGTGATTCGAACGTCGGCCAAATCATTAGCGGAAAAAACGGGAGCAGCACAGTATGCGGTTCATATTGAAGAGGAACTGTCACCCGATGAGATCAGCAGTCCACATGATCTACGAAAACGTCTTAGCAATGAAAATCTATTCGAAGACAGTGACTATGAGATTTATCAAGGCGTTGTTGGACGTCCCGGTGTTGATTTTCCAGTGTTAACCGGCATACCACAGACCACATTCAACTGTCGTGATTTTGGAAATGGTTATTTTGCCGATTTGGAAACAGAATGTCAAGTAATGTCATGCCTTTCAAGTTTCTATACAGCTAATATGCAATTTAATGAGTTGTTTTCTTAATACATTTCATTTTTTAATATTAGGTGTTCCATATTTGTGAGAGCGGCAAGAAAATCTCATTCCTCTGTCCGAATGGTACAATATTCCAGCAAAGCGAATTGATTTGTGATTGGTGGTTTAAGGTGAACTGTGCTGCATCACCTGGTCACTATGCAGAAAGTTCTGAGGTATTGTCGCGTGCTCAAAATCGTACATCAAGTTACTCTGGAAATAAGGCGAAACCAATTGTTAAATTGGAAAAAGAGAATAAACGGACGAAAGTTATTGAAGAGATTCCAAACGATAGCTATGATTTTGAAGATATTTCATTTCCCGATTTGAATGCACCCAAATCAAATGCATTGAATAATGATCGAAAATCGAAAACATATTCAGAGCCATCGCAAAAATTACAAAATCCATCAAACGGACCAAATGGTCAAAATGGACAAAATTCACAGGAATCACAAGTGTTCGCTGCAAGCTCATCATTTGTTAATCCAGCACAAATGAATAATTTCAATGGATATTTTTACAAACAGCCTAATAATCAACCGATTAATCAAAAGAAGACATCAAATCAAAAGGATTCAGTGACTCAAACGCCACGTCCACAGGCCACATCAACGTCTCCGATAGTAACTACGCTTGGTGCTAGCTATACGAAAACCAATAATTTCGAAGGATATCAATACAATGAACCAGACCGATCGAATAGACGACTCCAATCGACAAAATCACCAAATGAAGCTCTACAACGAAATTCCCAAGATTATACTTCTACCACATCGGCACCCATTACACATTTGAATCGTGGTACAACCAAGTACAAGGATAGCGTTATTAAACAAAATAATCAGAGTAATAATAGTCAATTTATAATAAATGTAGCTGATACAATGGCTCGCACTCAACCACCTCCATTGATTCGAAATCGAGGCAATGTTGTTTCGACAACGGCACGCTATGAAACGACACGAACAACGCCATTCTATACACCAACCGTTCCAAGTATCGTAACATCACGGCCAACAGCACGAAGTCGTTTTCAAGATGCCCGACCGACCGTTAGTTCAGCAAAAGTTGCCGAACATGCAATGGAAATGATGCAAACGATTCAGGATTTAAAATTAGCGAATACACCGGAACCGGTTGAGGATGATAAAGAGTATGGTAGTCGTTCTGGATTGGTAATTCCACCATCATCCGGACCAGAAACATTGCATTCATTGGCTTTGTACTTTGCAACAGCTGTTGATAGTTTGGTGACCAAACCAATGCCAGAACCAACAACTGTCTCACCAATTCCCGGATTAAACGGACTCGATGTTTCGGCTGGCAATGTTACAAAATTGGATTCGTCACATGTCAGCGATAACACGAAACAGCAATATGAATCATTGTTTGGAATTGATGAAGATGAAAAATTAATTAACAGTAAAAATGCAGCAAATATTCGGGATGGCTCAAATGATGGAACACAATTCTCAAATAATGACTTAGAAACAGAGTTCTCAAATAACCCAGTGGTTGCAGCCGCTGGAACTAAACAAATTCGAGAGCTAGCTCAAGTATTTACGCACGCATTGTCAGCATATTTGCATGATCCATCCACATTCCGACGTGTTTTAGCCGAAATTCGACCAACTGAACCGCCAACAGTACAGAGTACTGAGTACTTGAGCAATCGCCTTGGCCGAAATAAGGACTTCAAGGATGGAACTGGAGCCACTTACTTGCCAACATCTGCAACACCAAGTGTGAAAGATTCAAATGGTATTGTACCAATCACTGAAGATTTGGAAGTGCTTGATTTCTCCGATGTAACGGTATCAACACCGGTTACACAGGGCACTGAAGTAAACAATTATACCGAAGCGTTTACAACACCGGCAACAGCTGATCTATTCGATACAACACGGTCCCAAATCTTACAAGAATCACTCAAACAAGTTGATCATGTGCCAGCATCACGTATTTTAACCGAAGCCCTTGAATCGTATGCATTGAATCAATACACAGGAAATTCATTGGAAGGAACAACTGAGCCAAGTAATCCATTGGCAATTGAAATAAATGGTGGCTTAGAAGCAACAACTATTTATCCATATTTTGAGGATTTTGAACAAACGAATAATACTTATCAATTTCCAGCAAAATTAACCGAAACGGAATATCCAATTGGTCAAACAACCGAATATCCAAATGTTGGCACAACAACCTCATCGGGTCCGTTGTCATTTGAGCTATTGCCACCATCAAATAAAGTATTTGATTTTCCAAAAACGGACATTTCACCGCCAATCGATGAAAACGATTTGCAACGTGCACAATCTCAATCGATATATGGCAACGGTAAAAATAATCTTGATTCGCCGCGAACTGGAAAAGAATATACAACAAAAAGTAAAAATGATGTAAAATCACTGAAGAATGAAAATGGCCATTATATTACGGAAATCACGCCGACTGTGACGCCAGCGCCGGAATTAAGTAAAACAACATATCCAGACAGTGGTAAAATTAGCCCAAACACTTGGTCAACGTTATCGTATTCGGTATTTTTGGATCCGCTCACCATAAACGATGGTTTAATGAGCTCCAACGAACAGAGTACAGCAGCACCAAATGCCCAAACATATGCACCGCATTCAACTCAAATGCCAAACTTTAGCGAAAGCACTGAGCCCACTATTCCACCATCCACAAATGACAATCGACAAGGAAAATCCGTTACATCGACACATGGTCCACCAACGCATGAAGACTATCTGCATGTGATGCAACGCAAAGCCAATGAAATGTTTGGCAAACTGAATGACACATCAGCCGATCATTTAATGAATGTTATGAAGAAGGCCGATCAAAATAAAACAGTGCGTAAATTAATTTTGCTATTGATTCAAACATGTGATGATGATTACAATAAAACGGTTGAAGCATCACGCCAAGCATTATTGACTGCGCTCATTGGTATGGATGGTAAAACTGATGATGGCAATGAAATTCAAACCATTCGAGCAAAACCATATCGTGAGGAAAAAGCAATAAATGTTCATAGTTTAAATCAAAATACACTGACAACGTCAACGCATCTTCCGATTACCACGTATCATCGGCCGTTAAGTTTGCGTATTGAACAACCGAGTTATTCGACACCGTTACCTCAAAGTGCATCATATACTGAAACCACAACATTTTCACCATTATATCAATCGACCAATTACTATAATACGGATACAACAACAACACAAAATTATGATTATACCACAACCACCATGTACACAACGGATGTGGACACAACCACAACAACATACTATCAACCGCCAACAACAACAACAACTATTCCAACCACAACTAGAGCACCAACCACAATTAAATATCGACGAAGAACTACACAAGCTCCGCCACGCAATTCAAAACGTTTAGCTAAAGATTTAGATCAATATTTGACAAATCAAGGTGATACCAATTTAAATGTCAATCATTCACATCGAAATTCGGATGCTCGTGCGTTAGAATTGCTTCGATCGCTCTATTCGTTGGCGGGCCGATTTGGTAAATAAACGTAAAGTCCCAAAATCGTTAATACCCACCCAAAACACACCATTTTTTTTTTCAAACACAAACCCTTCGAATTTTTGAATCGTTCCTTAGAATTTCTTCTCCCCTAAAAATTCTTAACTAGGCGGTGTTTTTTTTTTTTGGAAAATTGAACGCCTGAAGCGGCGTCTTCATTTGATACTTTTATTATCATTACTATTTTAAAAGAGATTTTACCGAATAGTTTAAAATTTAGTCAATTAAATTGAACAAACCAACAACAAAATTTAACCACTTAAGAAATTGAACATTTGGATGCACTCAAATTGTGTGCGCAACGGAAGACCTCCCTTTCAATGCAATGATACCTTGCACACACACACATATACACATGCACAATAGAAACAAAATACCAATTTCAATTGCAATTTTAATTGTAAACATACACACAAACATGAATCGAGTAAGTACATGTGACAAATGCGCATTTTTGATCAATTTGGCTCAACTCAATGCTTTTCTAAATGTAAACATTTGATTCGTTTTTTTTCTGTCTTCCTTTTTCTATTGATTTGCTGAACTCTTTTCTCAAGCCATTACATTTTTATCAGAACAAAACTCTAATTAACATATTTTTCTCTCTTTTTACTTCTTCTTTTTTTCTTGAATGCGAAAATAACGAAAAAAAAAACACTAAATGCAAACCGTATTGTAGTAGCCGAACGTGTACCAAAACTGTCGCGTGGAAAATAATTTGGGTCTGAATTTTAGGTATAACGACTTAGGGTTCCAATTGAGATGCAAAAACACTTTGACTTATTTATAACAAAATGCAGTTAATGTGAGTGATGACTTGTAATAATGCCCGTTTTACTGCACGGCGACTCGACAACACACAAGCACTAACACATGCACACACACACACACACAATTTCTGACAAACGGACTGCCCGACAGAGACATGAACAATAAAACAACCGCTTGCGGATTATGTAACGGTCGATCCGGCCTTAATGCTTATTATTAAATGACTGGTTGAATTTCGTAGTGGAGAGAATGGACAACAAAAAAAAAGAAACAATAAATAAATTTAAACAATTGTATTCCATTGTTACACTAATCGAATACAATGATAAGAATTGTTGATATATTTAATAAAATTTAAGTCGTAATCGATATATGAGTATGTGTTTTGTTGTAAGTAAATTAATCAAATCAAAACATTGAAAAAAATGGATAAACATTTTCTTAAACTCCTTTTCTATTTAATTTTACATTTATATAATTATATTTTAAACGGTGTAAAATGATTTACGAATTATTTCAATTTCATTTAGATACAAACAAACAAAAAATAAGTAAATCAACCCAAGCATTTGTAATTCCGACTATTTTCTTAAGCATTCTATTCAACAGCAATATGAATAATGAGTTTTTTATTTTCATGCGTATGTTTTTTTGTATCCAGTGAAGAGAGAAAAAAAAATTAGCATGTAAATAAATGAGAATTTAAAATGATTAGGATTATTTGCCATATTAATAATTTAAAAATAATCTCGGCAAGCTCAATTTCCTCATTTTATGAATACGTGCGAATTTTTCGTTTCTTTTTTTTTAATATTATTGCTAATTGATTTATTCCAATAAATGTTTAAGTAATTTCAATTTATTTACTTTTTTTTGTAGTGTAATTCTAATGAACATTCATTTGGATCAAATATCAACAAAAATGTTTGCGATTTTTTTTTGTTTCGTTTAAAAACAAACTTTTCAATTTGGAAACAGATGATTTTTTTTTCTCTTTCGGCAATCATGTATATAACTAGCATGAATCTACTTTCTGTTGATTTTTGATAAGATTATGTTTTATAAATAAATGAATCCTTATTTGAAAATACATGTTGTGTTTGCAATTTCATTTTATTTGATGCAATCTCTTTTGACTACAGTCGATTATTTGGAAAGCGTGTGATGAAAACATATTACACAACAACTGTTTCATTGCAATCAACTTAAAAGCAATTTTTAATCGTCATGTAATATCCATTTTATCATTGAATGTTTTACAATCACATTTATTGTTGGATCTGCTGCTGTTGGATAAGTTCGATATCTTCAATTCATAAGACGAATCAATGAAGAATTGCAATTCTTTGATTTTAACATGCATCAATTCTTCAATGGTCACAGCAAAATCAAGGCTGACCATCAACAAGTGAATGAATTGTAAGTATCGTCGGAAAATTATACTTTAGCTACTAATCTTCTTATATCATTATTATTTGTTGATTCAACATTGTAGTATGGTAAGTAAGAACTCATCGAGAAATTATTGCTTGTTACTAGGTTTGAATGGACTAAATAAAGAGGTTTCGGATTATAAATTCACCTCTTCCTATCGTTCATGTGGAAGCTATACCAAAATGCTACCGGTGAGTCCACCCCAAATATGCTTTTATCATCCAAAGAGAGTATTTAACAACAAATACTGGAGGTAACAAATACTTGGTATTATTGACACACTGCTAAAAGTCTGATCCCGATCAGAAATCAATTGGTTCAAACGCAGTAGGGTTGAAAAATGTTCAAAACATTCTTTTTCAATATTTAGAATTGTATATGTTTTATTTTATGTAGTTATTGTTGAGTCAACAAGTCTGTTGTTAGCTAGGTTGTTAGTATGTTGAAACAGTTATGTGCAAGAATCAGTTTCTCAACCTGTTCTCAACTCGCCTGAAGATGGACTAAAGTATTCTGAAAACGTTCACGCTATTATTATAAAATCGGGAGCATTTTTGATAGAATCGATTCCCTTGAATTGGCATTCCAAATTAAGGTGCTTTTACAAAAATGAACTATAGAGCACTCTAACTGATGCATTCATGAACGCACTCTATAACGATAAGGAACTGTCAAAGGGCTAATGATCAGGCCATTTTTCATCAACAGTTGTTGTTCACACGTTGTTCTGTCATTATTCTAACGAATTCTTTTCTCTTTAAACACTATTTTTATATCAAAGAAAAGCCAATTTTTATTGTGTTGTTGTTAAAATATTCGCATCGTATTAACTTTTTCAGTGAATCAAATAGATCTAAGGTAAACATAAGCAAAAATTGATTCTGTGGCAAAAAGTGAGTGGAGATTTTGAAATCCGAAGTGTTTATTCTAAAGTCATCAACTTGTATCACACCATTCAAGTTGCGGAAAGTAAGAAAATTGACTTGAATAACATTTTGGTCTGGAATTTATTTTATCATTTGATTATAAAATTAACTTGAATCTTTTATCAAAAATAGTTCAAGAAGTTCGTTAGAAATGGCATCAATTCAAGCATCGAATGGCAGTTATGAGAGTAATTTAATGGCGGCAACAGTAGAAAAATTGTATCTGAAGACCAAAATGGCTGACGTTTACTTTGTGTTTGGTGACAACGACAATCGTGAGCGGATCCCAGCACACAAGATTCTATTGGCCGGTGGAAGTGATGTCTTCGAAGCAATGTTTTATGGTGACCTGAAGGAAAAGGGCGATGTTGAAATCACTGACGCTACTGCGGCTGCATTCAAAGAGTTCCTGCAGTTTTTTTACCGGAGTAAAGTGAATCTAACCATCGAAAATGCGTTCGATGTGGTGAACCTTTGTAAAAAGTATGATGTCGCTACCTGTCAAACTGTTTGCGATAGATTCTTGGAAGATGAACTTACCCTCACCAATGATAGCGTGTGTTCCGTTTATAGTCTTGCCACCTATTTTGACCTCAACGATTTGAAGAAACGATGTAAATTAAAGTTTGTTGAAGATACGGATGTTGTTTTTGGATCATCGAGCTTTTTAGACTGCGATCGTTCCGTGTTAAGTCGAATACTCAAATTGTATGTATTATCTTGTTCAGAGGTCAGTGTATTCCACGCATTCATGAATTGGGTAAAGGTGAAAGCTAAACAAGGAGAAGTAACCAAAGAAATGGTTCAAACTCATCTCGGCGATTTATCGTACGAGATTAATTTTAGATCAATGACGTTGGAGGAATTTGTTGATTTAACGCTATCGTATGGACAAGTATTTTCATGGGACGAGTATAAAGAAATTATGCAAATGATCAAATCGGAAGCTTTTCAACCGAAGGTGTTTAAACAGGATTGTCGCCAAGTGTATGTTCCACGATGGAACATTGATGCTGTGATCACATGTGATCGAAAGAAATCGTATATAGGTCGTGCTAATATGAAAACCAATGAAATAACCACATTTACAGCAAATAAACGAGTGTTTCTTGGTGAAATATGGTGTGCTATCATGCACCCAGTTAATAATATATATACACACCTACCATTTGAAATGACTATTCGTGCCGTGTCTTATGACGGTGCTACCAAAATTATTTTCAGTGACAAACATATTACCCAATATTCACCTTTGACATTAACAAAACCGATTTTGATCAAACCGGAATTTAAGTACAATATCGAAGTTGAGGTAAATTCAGCACCGTATGTGACACGTGACATGTATAATTTGAGCGATATAGTTAAAATTCCTGACTCAGATATTACCATAGAGTTCACCCGCGACAAAGGAACAAGTGAAATAGTTCATATGCTCAAATTCAACTCTTGTTCAAAAGCATAACCTAAAATAGTTAAACGAGTAATATTATTCAAATTCATTGTAAAAAATATTTTCAGAAAAAAAAGATATCAATAAAAAAAAATTTAAACTTATTATTTCTTTAAACTGTTTTCAATCGCTCTGTTTACTTTTATCAAGTTATAACTTACCGTCGTATACGGTATAATCAATGGCTATACGTCGCTTGTAGTTGCTCCAGCATTAAACCGATATAAGACTTTATTCTGAGCATATTTTCAATAGCATATATGCTTAAATATGCTTTTGAGATGAGAATAGTTTATTTATTAATAATTAATATAAATTACCCGCTTATTACATTCAACGTGTGTTGGATTTGAGTTACATATTACAAAAGTATAAATATTTGAAATGAATACGTTATAGCATGAAAGTCTTCTTTATCCAGCAGATGGCATGAGTCCAGTCTTTAAATGGTAAATGGTATATAATGCTTAAAGCTTGCCTGCACTCAATAGATGGCATGCTTGAAATGCAAAACTGGAAAGATTGGAATCGAAATGTCAGTCCCCCTCCAACAGATTGCGCTACGTAGGCACCTTCGCAATTTCCAATAATTCAATACATTTTTACTGCTTTATATACACTTATGCTAATCTTTAAAAAAAAATTCAACTCGAATAGATCAAAACAGGAGCAAACGAGCCATTTAAGATGAGATTTTCATAGTTCGTTTTAAGATGAGATTTTCACTGGTCTGTCATTTACACATACTTGTTCTACACCTCTTCGCTTTCTACATTCATTTCTTTCAAAATACATCTAATGAATTTTCACTGTACCAGAAAGTCGTGAAGTACACAAAAGTTTCTGCCAAGCCCAATTTTCAAATAATTTAACAATATTTTAACAAAGAATTACAATTGAATACTTTACTAATTGAAGCAACATTTTACTGGAACTTTAAATAACTCCATTCCTATTTGAATTTGGCAAGTGATAAGACACATTGATTATTATCCTTAAAAGTGCTGTCTATTTGCTAAGTTGGCAGCATTGCTCCTAAATGAAAACATTTGATAAAATATTTTCATCAATGAAAGGGAGAAAGTGAAAATCAAAGTTCGTGGCAAATAAACAAATTTAATTCATGGGATTTTTGGATTTTATTTAAAAGAATTTAATGTTGAACCAGAAGAAGTGGCTAAAAATAAATACTTAATAATTCTGTAAAAATAGTCTTTAGTTAAATAAACAACAAAAACCACCAACAATCATTGTTGATTCGGAAAATGGTAATGAATGCGAATCAATCGATTGAAGTTTTTCCTCTTCACCACATATCATCATCGGAGGATTCAAGTAGTTCGTGGCAAACGGTGACAAATTCTATGGCATCAAGTCAAAATTCACAAGCTATATCAAATGGAACCATTCCACCTGGAAAAGTTAGTTCATTTTATTAAGCATTGTGTCTAATTTGATAACACCTGAATTGAATCTGGATTGAAATAAATATTTTACAATTTTAAATTTCCGAACAGAAATTGCCAAACAATGAATTGAGCGAAATTGTGATGAAAGAGCTTCGTCGTCGATATAATGGGCGTAGTTCAATGCAACAAACTGAATTAGAAACGGCACAACAGTCTATGGAATTGATGCGTCAAAATGTTCAATATCTCTTTGATAAGGAGGTACAAGCTATTGTACAAAAATACATCGAGGTAAGTGAATTGAAAGAACAACAAAAAGAAAAGAGTAATTTCAAGAGAAAATGCATCTTCTTTCAGACATACTTTGAGCCAGCTTTAAAAAATATTAAAGAGAATTTAGAGAACTCGGGAATGACAGACCAATACGTAAGTTTAACATTAAAAACAAAAACAGTACGGTTGTTGACAACAAAGTTGAATTTTTGTTTCGACTTCTTCATTTGACCAAAATAGTTGAAAAAGATGAGCTGTGATTTGCTTGAACATGCAAAACAAGGTTATAAAACATCAAACGTAATACCACTTGAATCAAAAACACCGGATGAAGTGGCCATTATTCCAAAAACGATGGAAAATAATGCACTTGAACATGTTTTTTTGTCATATACACATGTAAGTACATTGTGTTATAACTGTGTCTAGTTATTGATTAATGGAAGAAGCATTTAACCTAAACTATCATTGAATTTCGATACTGTTGTCTTTTCTTTTGGCTCTCGTCGTCAGGCACCAATCAAACGTAAAGAACCCACAATGAAATTAACAAGGAGCTTAAGCAGTGACCAAAGTCCAATTCACAAACGATCACCAATCACATTCCAAAGCAAATCCATTACACGACCCAATCAAATCATTTTGAGTGTAACACTAACCACAGACACTTTATTCACATTTGATTTTAAAGCGCATGAAGCATTCGATTACGCACCAAATGAACGTTTGCTCAACAAATACCCTGAATTGATTCATTATGTCATCGATGCACAAGACAAAGACTGGTTCATACAGCAGCGCATTCTCTCACCAATCCATCGAAATGCTCAAATAATGCTGTTGACCATTGAGGAGGTCAATCGTATTGCCCATTCGGATATTCTTAAAAATCAACCATATCCAAAACCAATTGAATTGCTTGGCTTTAAAATTCCGGAATTTATGTTGCAAAAGATGCGTCGGTATATCAATGAAAAATGTGATCGGGGAAAGACTATATTTGCGAATGCTATTCAACCGAAAGTTTCTCTATCGGCTCTTCTGTCGGCTGCACCAAAACCAACTACAATCAAAACCATTCAAACGGTTAAACCCATTCTGGTAATGATTTTTGTTCAAGACCTTTAACTTCATGACATAATCGCTAAATCCAAAAACAATTTGAATTATGTTCTCTTTTTGTTGTTGTTTGTTGCAGAAATCTCAATTGGCGAATACAACATCGTTATCGTCGGTAATTTCATCGATGAGAGCCAATTCACAGCCAACAACTGTTCTGCTGGTTGATACAAGCGGAAATGGAACAAAAACGGCAACAATTACCAGTGCTTTTATTACATCAGATGAAGGTACCGTCAATTCACCCGTCATTGCAAGGAGCTCATTAAGTTCATCGCATGCCACATTATCGGCATTGCTATCGAATTCGCCCACCGAAAAAACACTCAATTCAATTGTCTTGAATGAAATCAGCGATTAAATTTCAGCTGGTTTTGGAGACGCATTAATAGCTCCCGCTTATTAATTTGCACCAGCAACGACAACAACAACAAAAGAGTCCTCAGGTCAAGAAAATTGCTCAATGATTTAACTTAATATTATACGTTTATCCATTATCCAATTTGCACGTGAACATTCCTGTTATTAGCATACATTCGTTTAACGACATGAATAAAAACTGTACTGCGTTTGTTTTTCTAAATAAAAAGGTTGAGATTTATTTCATTATTTGTTTGTTTGTTTGGTTCGTTTTTTTTTCATCTTTATCTTAAGAAGTGTGGATTACACGCAGCCGCCATAATGAAACGACATGAGCTATTGAGTCAACGGGAAACAATACCAATTATCATGAAATCATCACAATTATACTAGTAGCTATTAAATGTACAATGCTATATCATAAAGCCTATATGTCAGTTGAATGGATGAAAGAATATCGGTATGGGCGCGAACCATTAACTACAACACCACGGAAGCTACCTATAATAGAATCACGCTTAAACATTTTTAATTTTTATCTCTTGTTTATCGGATTATAAATTGAAGAGATAATTGACACTAAATATATATATATATATTCGTTTCATGTTCAATTTGTGTTTGTCTTCAGCAATGTTTGATAGTCAGGTGTCAAAGGTTTTGTTCGAGGTTAAAACACTTTGTTTTGGGAATGAACTTGAACTTAATAATAGGCATCTATGCCCATTTAAATGAAAACCAATTACGAAACACTCGATGGCTAAAGAGTCTTTGCTAACTGCGTAAACTATGATATTGTGTGAAACAGCTGAAAGCAAGTATGGCTGAAAGTATGTAACGTGTGTATTGCACCCTCTTGGTCAAATTGGTAACTAAGAGGTCCTGAAGAAGGACTCCGTAGTTCGAGGATAACATCCAATCCAAGACACAATCCAACGTTGAAGAAATGCATCTTAAGCATAAACCATTCGTTCCTGATGCAACACCCATATTGCACACAGTGTTTATTACACACATAATTCTAACCCATCAGATTTTTCTTTCTCATTTTCATTGATATAATTGTTTTTTCGAGAGCAGACGAACAAAAAAAAAATGGGTTACATCTTCACAGCCATTTAAAAAGAATAGCACAAAAGTCGTTCAGTATCGTAATGCCGTTGAGATGATTTATAATATCACGACACAATGGCAACATTTCCAGTCTCTTTTGTTATTATTCGCAATATTATATTTTATGTTATATGAAATTCTTTTGGCGCCTTTTTTTTACACCGACAGCAAAAAAAAACACACACACGTTCAGCCATTCATTTTTGCTTGTTGTTCATTCGTTTACAAAGTGTTCCGTTTGCTATTGTTATTCGTCCCCCAACAACAACAACAACAAAAGCACACACTTTCAATATATTAAGCCATACGTCGTGGTTTCATTCTTTTTGTGTGAAATAAAGAAAAAAGAAGTATAATTTGAGTCACATTTTGACAAAAATTGTGTAGATATCAATGGGCTGAGAGCTAACGAAATGTTTATCAAGCGCACGCTCTTACAATAACAAGCGCGCAAACAAATGCACAAGAACGTCTCCCAAGAGGTGAGTGCATTTTCAGTGTGATCGCGTAATCGGTGTCTTTTTTTTCTTTTTTTTTGGTTTATGAGAGTCACAAAATGAAAGTGCAATGAAACAGACAGTAACAGGCAATGGTATCGATGCGATGAGAGAATCGTCTGACATTGTACTGCGAATTCGGAAATGCCAGCCAAATGTGATTCAACATCGAATCAAAAATTAATCTCATGCCATTTACTCACGCATGCAGCGTTCATCTTCCGCAATTTAAAATGCACTCAAAAAGTATTCTAATTTTCATGAGTTTTTATCATTTGTGTTTTTCGTTTGTTTGTTGGTGTGGTTTGCCACCAAATGAGATTGATCCGAAACCAACACACAAAAACCGTTAGTTTGTTAAACGTTCGGTCGCTTGCACTAGCACACAAATTGCTCGAACTCAAGAGAATGGCAAACATGATTTTTAGCACAGCTCTGCAATCAATTCAACAGTACATGAAAATTAAAGTGGAAAGTATTTTTCTGTTCCATGAAAACCAAGCACAAGATAGTTCGTAGTCACGACTATTTCCTTCGGTTGAATATTCTTCAGTATTTGCTTTTGAATGAAACTCAAAATAATGAAAAAAAAAACAACACAAAAGAAGCAAATTCAAACCAAAAACGCAAACGTTTTCATTTAATTGAATGGCTTTTGCTTTCCATTTCATTTCAAGACAGTAAGTAAATTATGTAATTGAAATGGCACACAAATCATCGATAACATACGGAATCATCTTTGTGCAATTTTTCGGTCAGCCTTGATATCGGTGTGTGTGTGTGTGTGTGTGAGTTTGGCTCGTGTGCCAATTTAATACCGGCAACACTCTGCTAAAGAGAGAAGAAGAAACAAAACAACAGAAAACGAAGAATAGAAAATAATAATTCACTCACATCGTCACCTTTAAATTGCCGGGGCGAGAATTTACGGAAATATGGAACGTAAACGCATGGAGGCGGCGAGTGTTGATGAATGAAAGTGTAACACACGTTAAATCATACACAATACACATCATACAAACACACACACATCATACAAACACACACACACACACACACATGTACACGCTAGCAGTAAAATTCTTATTAAATCGACACAAAAAGTGACGTTACATGGAACTTTTTCTTACGCGCTCTATTTGATGCGATAATTTTTCTAATGATGCAATTTTTTTCGTCGTCGTCGTTTTTGTTGTTTTTGCATTTGATTTACAGAAACAAAAAATCAATTCACTCTCAATGCAAAGAAAATCTTATCTCTCAGTTGCATGTTGAAATAAATGCATAAGAAGTTTGCTGCTGTTGTTTTTTTTTCTAGATTTATGTTCAACGCGAACGGAAAAAAAAAGAAAGAAAAAGACCTTACTGGATTCTTAAATGTGAATCTAATACAAACGTAATTATATGTGCTTATACATTTTGTTTCTATGTTGCAGGTTCCATGGAAAAAAGCAGCATCAAATTGCAATTGCATTAACGAAGAAGACCGATTTTGTGTGCTCAACCAGAAACGGTTGCCGCAGAGGGAAAAAAACGACACAGAGCATTTCTTATCTGGCAGTTGAAATCACATGTTTTACGAAGAAAAAAAAAGTATGAAATATTTCATGTTTGTGATGATTGCAAAGCGTCAACACAAGATAACAATATTGTGGTTTGTGGGTCAAACTGAACATTGAGTAATTTTAGAATTCCTTGAACCTGTGTTGAAAATATTCCTTTTTCTATCCATTTCTATCTCTCTCACTCCGTTTTTTTTCATGTAAAATTCAACGATGGTGGCATCAAGCCCATATGCGGAGCACATGAAAAAAAGCGATGCGCTTTAGAGTTCAAAGCGAATTAAAAAAAATTTGAACCTCGTCAATCAAATTCACAAAGTAGCATCTTCAAACATCAGTTTGGATTACCCGCCATTTAATCTGAATACCGAAAAAAAGTGATTGTTTTGTACACAATTCAGTTTCAATTGACTGACAAATTGGCCATAGAGGTATGCTGGCTGTGAAGCCACACACTGCAAATGGGAAGGTTATGTCAAACAAAAATTCTTTTTGAATACAATCGTTCACTGTTCAGGCAAAATTGTGAGTGCTTTAGCAACTCAAGCCATCTCAAATGCAAACTTAAATACAGAGAGAGAGAGAGGGAGAGAGAATGAATTAGCGAATGAGCGAATTTTGTGATTTTTCGATGATAAGGTCGTAGGTAGCTATTTGTTTTTACTTCAACTCTATAATCTCTGTCATCGATGAAACGTATGTCATAAATATTGTGTTTAAACTACAATTATCTGTCTTTCAAACAACAGCCAACGATATTCTTCGTGCTTTTATATTTGATTCACATAACCATCTGTATATGCTGAATGATTTGTACATCTCTCATACTTAACACATTTATCATTTTATACTCGTTGAATGGTTTCATCATACAATTTCATCATGTGGTTTTTCTCTCTCCCTCTCTCTCTCTCAGTGTGTTTGTGCTATTGCTGCAGCCATCAAGTGTGTGTGAAAATTTGAACGATTCGCCAATTTTACTCGTTCAAAAGTCGAAAATCGATTCTTTCAGCTTTGCATTACAATTTGTAACTTACAATACATCTAAAGTCAACAGTCAACATTAAAAAAAAGCGCTTTAATGTAATTGAAACGATTTTCTACCAATGATACCGTTTTTCTTTACAGTATTTCGGACTATTTTTCCAAATGTAAAGCAAATCAATAAAAATGTTCGCTAATTGAATGTTGAACGTTCATGCATTTATTTATTGATTTGTATTTGTTGAGTCGTTAAATAGAAATTGATATTGTTGAACAATCGAAGAGCTCATTGTGTTTTATTACATCAATTGATACTTCAATTTTAGACATGTGTTACCCTGTTTCAAATCATTTGAATGCTTTTTCTACCAAATTTGATTGACTTGTGTTTTTTTTTGTATTTAAGAAAAACCTTGTATTTCCCTCAAATGTAATTCAATAAAAAGAATCTCCATTGTTATTCTACACAATTTTTGGTACATTTCTAATTCAATATTTGTTTTTCCAACCATTTCCACACGAATATCAAGGTCGACATGTTCAAATCATCTTAAATGGTTTTCTTTTTTGTTCGGATAAAATAAAAACAATTCATTCGATGATGGTTCAATTGTTTCTCATTTGTTGTTTTTATTGTTTTCTGTACATCAGCCGCAAATCATCGAAATGAAGACAATTGAATTCGATGAAAGTCGTTTTTATTTTAAGTGAATTTCCCATTTATAAAAAAATATATGCGTAAATGACATTGAAAATTGTGATGGTCTAAGAGGTTGATGTTAATGAAAATCTGTCAGCTCGCATTACCATGGAAATTATAATTTGATTTTTATAAAAACAAAATTAGGTCAAATGAACATAGAAACATCAAAATTGTTCACATTGAAACAGCAATGTAAATAAACTGAATTCATTCACCCGAATTTATTTTTGTTTTAATACTATATTTACATTGTGTCATAGCACGATTCGTTACTTGGTTACCTTAAACAGGCCTAACAACTATCGCTATAACAGCAAACGTCGATTGATCGTGTGACTCTGCATTGGAGAAAACAAATCGTTTTCATACAGTTTCATTTTTTCTTTTTACTGAAAACAAAAACCTTATTTCGATTTCTCAAAAGTGTCTCTCTCTTTCGCTTGAAGAAGAAGAAGAATTTTCGCAACCCATCTAATGTTGCCGTACTACAAGTTTGAGAAGATTAAACAATTCTATGGTGTACCACACACGCTAGAGTACCGCAATGGATATCGAGTGTCTACCGCACCAAAGCAAGAGATTGGATGCGCTCGTGTATCTGAACTCAATCGACCGATGTAACAGAGAATTTTTTTGTTGTTTATTGTTTCATAGATAATTTTTCTATCGCTTCAATAAAAAACAAAACGTAATGACTGCAAATGTTGCAATTTTTCGATTAAAACTTTCAATTAGGTATGACGGCACGTGGATGTATGGACGTGTGAAACAAAAGCCAATTGCACCGTTTAAGCCAGATTTTGTAAAAAATGACAAAATCATACTCACATTTGATGGTTTCTTTCGTCAAAAAGTGGTCGAACCGAATTTCGAGCAGTATGATTTAATTCGAAAAGTTAAAATTATGTACTTTATGGAAGACGATACAATAACGGTGGTTGAGCCATCATATATGGTGCGAGGTTGATAAAATTAATTGTATATATTGTGGTTTCAAATCATTTTAATTTCAGAATAGTGGATATCCACAGGGACGAATCATCCGACGATCACGCATAATGAAAGACCCGAATCGCAATTTGCATTTATCATGGAAAGATTTAAATATCGGAGTCAATTTGAAGATTTTTGGTATCATTTTCCATTTGACGGATTGCGATGCATTTACAAAGGTAACACTGAGTGCAATAAAAAATGCTCTTAAAATGTATATCCGTTCAAGTATGTTCATAAAAGAAAGTAATTTGATTTGGAAACTTTTTCCATTTTCACCGTAAAAGGAGTTTCTCAAATCTAATGGAATTGAACTAAATGAAATATCGACTGAAACAAAACCATTAAAGCAGAGGTAAGTTAAATCATATCCATTAAAACTTTTCCACTTGTCTAAGAGTCTACATTACTAAACCATAAAATCATTTATTCAAACGATGAAGACCAGTAACAGCTCCGGTGAGTCGTACAACGTGGTTTCAACCTTCTCAAATAAAACCAAAAAGTGACCTTGTCTTGAGGTATTTTGTGTGTGAATTTTATTCGCTTAACCTCATTCTAATCTGAAATTTTGAATTGAATGCTGAAAACCAATAATTATAGCTTTGAAGCTGTTCGAATTGAAGAGAAAAAACAATTGAGCGATTGTGTACCGTATTATATCACATACTACTTGGAAGACGATACCATTTCGGTTAAAGAGCGCAAACATCGTGATGAAAGTTATGATTTTTGTCCATTTTTGATCAAGCGTATTAAGGTGCCGAAATACTCGAAACGTTTAATCAATAGATTGATTGTGGCAGAAGATGATGGTATCAATGAAAAAAAAGGTGAAACCGACTATTTACAGCCCAATGAATTTTTGGTTGGCAAAGAAGTTAATTTGCTGGGCCATCGATTTTTAATTCGGGATTGTGATGCACGAACGCGAAAATATTATGGAGATATATTGAAAGTGAAGCAAGCCGAACGAGTTACTTTTGATAAAATTCGACCGATCACATTAAAATATGCAAGTATTTCTGAGACCATGTTTATGAAACAAACATTTATTAAGTATTTTATTAAATTTAGGATATACCGAAATACATTGGATTTGGAACACCTGAAGACTCGTTAGCATCATGCATAAGCCTGGTTCCAAAAGAACCACGAAAGAATGTTATCAGATACATTGTTAACGCAAACAAGTATCTTCGGTTCGGTTGCATTTTGGACAGTGCTCGCCCAGAAGATCAAGATCGTCAATTCATTCTCAAATATTCATTGGCCGATGGCAAAATTAGCATTCACGAATTGTCAATGACTAATTCAGGCATCCAAGGTGGAAAGTATCTATCATCGCAGCTGGTCGCTAAGAACGATTGCTATTCGGGTGAACCTGACTATTATACGTGCAAAGATCTTTACATTGGTAATATTCTGAGTGGATTTGAGTGCATTTTGTGAATTAATTGATTCAAACTAAAGGAAACACAATTGAATCGATAACATACAATTGCTTCCGCAGGTGCTGTTTTATTCATAAATTGTCGCCGCTTTATAATTACGAGTGCCGATTTGAATGACTATCGTTATATGCAAGCAAATCCGGAGCTATTCTCAAATGAAGCCATCGAAAGTGTTCGAGACTACCTCATTTCGACGAATTGTTTGAGCCCAACTGGAGAAGTATACTCAGATTTTAACTGTTGAATCTGATGAATACTTTGTTGAACATTTTCACACTAACATTGTTCATTTTTAGGAAAAGTTGTAGGCAGCATCCAGCTAACAATATTATCAATAGGAAATCATATCACCTCATCAGTGCAGCCGTTTCAGTGTTAGTCTTGCTTGCAACGGATAAATGAGTGGATTCACTTTTCTAATACAAATTGATTGCAAGTAAGAAATCATCCTATTGAACCTAGTGGGTGTTTTCAGTTAAGTAATATCACATTCAAATTCGAATTGGCTCAAGTCAGTAAAATGATTAAAGTTTAGAATATTTCATCCAATTCAATTGATGAGTGGCATAATATGTGAAACATAAACCGACGTCTGTTCATCAAATATGTAAATGATAGAAATGTGTGTCAGATTTGATCAGCCAATTAAAAATACATATATTTTGTGTGGCATCAATAGGCGCACAATTTGAAAGTAAAAGTCGATACGAATTTCAAGCCTATGGAATACATTGCATAATGTATTACAAGCGCAAATTAGCAAAAATGGAAGTTTAGAATTAGTATTACAGTTAAGATGACGAAAATCAATTGATTGCAGACATTTTTTTTGCCAAATTAATATTTTCATTCATATATTAGCAACGCCATGTTTATTCATACACCTAAATACTCTGCATGCCTTCAGCGAAAATTATGCAAAACACATTTATGAATCGCTTTGCATTTATTTATTGATAAGTCCATTTGATACTCAACATTTTCATTGAAAAACAATTCATTGATGCGTGATTGATTCAGTGTTTTCAATACAACAGTGATACAAATGAGTTTGACGTGCAAGAAAATATGTCTACCTCTATTTACTCATATTAATCGGATTCAAACATTCAAACAATGGCGCTAACACCAAAGCTGATTGATTCGATCATAATCAGAAAATGATGATGCGGGTTTCACCGATCATTCAACACTTCAATCCAATTATCTATGACGAATATTTTCAATTAAACACTTAATTAATGTGAAAATAAGTAATTATATCATGCATTCCGCTACCAATCAGCTGAGCTTAGATTAACACCATTTTTACACCAAAACATGATTTTTAAGCAATTCGCAACACGTTAAAATGAATCCAAATTCCGCATCACTTTATTATATAATTTTTTTCAAAATTGGTACAAGTTCAGCAGTTTTCTGTACCATCTAGAAATTAAATTAAGTCTAATAAAACTAATGGAATGTAGTTTTGAATGTGAAGGGCTTTGACTCATAAAATTTTATATGAACATGCGAAAAGTACATATTTTTAGTGACAGCAACACACACGCATCGCATGTTTTTAAGAAGAAACGGCAAAAATAAATCCCTTTTGGTTATATCAAATAAAGTTTAGTTCATTGAAAATCAAAACAAGTGAATGTTAAAAGAATGATAACCACGACAATTTTTCAAGCCTACGCCTGAAGCATGTTTATTATGTTCAACATATTTATTCTAAATATTCACTCAAAAAGTGTGGTTTAAATGAAAATGTATGGTTCTTAAGCGTTCATAAATTCATAAAATCATCCGAAAGCAAAACTTTTGATGTTGCACCATTCAACAAACGGAAATTATATTAATAAAATTTTATTTGTTATGTTGTAATGAGAACGAATGTAATGAATTGCGAATATTATTCAAATAAAAATCCATAAAATACTGTGTATGTTCTGATTTAACTATTTGTTTTTTTGTACCTTGGAAATCCTGTAAACATCAAACAATATTTTGTAACCAAACAGAAAAACAAAATCCAATTTAAGCCACAAAATACACAATTTAAAACCTGAAATCATTTATGAGCAAATCACTTTGGAATGATGTTCACAGCTATTGTTGTGGATTAATTTGTCAAAATGATTGAAGTAAAGGGAAAATGACCGAAATAAATTGTCGACATTAAAATCGATGACTTTGACGAAACGCAATTCTTCAGCCTAAACTATTTTAATGGTTTTTCGTGAATGAATATTCCGTGCAAGAATGTGGCATTTTCATAAATCGAAATGGTTTTTTAAATATAAATGGTTATGTTCCCAAATCCCAATCCACCTTTAGGGTATCGTTTATCTTAATTCGGAAGTTAATCATTACAGTTTGAGTTTCAATTCGCTTGATTTTAAATGTCTTCATTCAACTAAAATACTTCTAATTATAGTTTCCGTTTTATTCATGTAGTAATTTTCATCTTGAATTTTTATTAGTTTTTAATTATTTATTTTAATCATATCTACCGTGTTGAGGTAACAAACGCTTCGCGATTTCTTCCCGCCCAATTCCAAGGATGAATGATTTAAAAAAAAAAACAACTTTAAACTATTTGGAACAGATCATTTTTGAATACCAGATGGGAAATGGTGTGTTCACGCATAATGAACCCGTATTCACAGGCTATGAATCACAGCCAAAAAAAAATTGGACACTGGTCAGTAAGTAATAAGTTCGATAAACCCACGCTGTACATCGTGTAAATGATGAGTAGCACCGGGTATGGTAAGGTCATCAAAACAATGATGGTTTACATGAGAAAGAGTGAGAAAAAAAGAGCATTTTATAACATAAGTCATTTAAATGCATAACTCTAAACAGTACTTCATTTAACCATTGAAATGAAATTGAAATTAATGAGATGGAGTTGAACAGCAACAACAACAAAAAACGAAGCAAAATATTAATTTAGATGGTTTTTGATAAAAGAGTTAACCTTCAGTGAATTTAATTCAACTGAAATGTAGCCCATTGAAAAAGTCTTATATTTTATTACGCGATAGCAAGTGGTGCTTTTGTCACTTCTTGAAAGTAAATGATGATAAAATACATGATTTCATGTGAGTGAGTGAGTGAGTGTGTGTGTGACTGCACTCATGCAATTGTATTCATTTATCCATTAATTAATTAATTTATGATTGCTGTAAATTACCACGATTCTTTTTTTTTTCACCTGAGATTACACCAAAAATGAGCTTATGTTAACAGTATCGTACAAATCTGTTGATGTTGTGTTTTTTTTTGTTTCTGTTATTATAATAAATAACAAATGAACTGAGCTAATATAAGAATGATTATATCACCCCGTTAACGGATGCTGCATACTTTTATGACAAACATAAAAACCGAAACAGCAATAACGAACAATTCGCAAAAAGATCGTACTTATGAACATCTCACCGGTAATCGAATCGTCGATCATTGAATTCGTATTATTTCTTTTATCCATATTGTGAGTGATGCTCGTGGCTTGTTAGTTTGCGTGTGTGTGTGTTTTGTTTTGTCTCTTTTTCTTTCATTAGTTTTACAGTGGACGTTAAATTATTGTTATTTCATTTTCCTATTAACCAATTCCGTCGACAGTACAGTGTTTTGTATACCTTTAACAAATTATCACTCGGTAATATTATATAATGTATGTTATTAAATACGAAGCACATTGATGTTCCAAAGTTTTCCCCCTCGAGCCTCGACAGAGAAAAAAAAACAACAACAACGTTAATTGAGTAGCTGTGTGACTAGCAGCCAACAGGCAGCACACAAATTGGCTTGCAAATTTGTAATGGTACTTTGAATGAAATAGAACTAGGCCTGGATGGATTGAAATATTTTCCACAGCAGCTTTGATGACATTGAATTAAACAGCGTGTGTGTGTGTTTGTTTCGTTGCCTGTATAGTCCATTGCACGTAAATAGAAAAACAATAGAGCACGACCAACCACATTCACATTTTTAGATTGTGCGATCGTTTTTGTCGTCAAAATTTATTGAATGGCATAAAACATTTATATTTGCATTGGAATAATTCAAGCAAAATGTTTAATTTTATGTTGATGAGAAAAATCAAAATTACACATGCCATTAATTGAACCAAAATATCGAATAGTAATGATAACTAAAGATAAATATACGATAGACAAATCCATTTTCACTGGTTTCATACACAAATCGCACACAACAATTCTAATCGCTCGCCAAAATCCAATTTATTTCACTCGATGCTATTTTATTTCGAATGGCAATTTATTGGTTTTCATTTTCAATTGGGAGAGCATACGGTCGGTCGACTGTAGTGGCAAAACGAACAAAGCATGTGAAATGAGAGAGGCACATGGATTCACATTTATTGGCAAAAACATAAATTAGAATAATAATTAACTGTAAAATGCTGCACAAGAACAAAGAACGAAAAGATTGATGGGCGCGTTAAGATGTAATGAAATTGCATGAGCCATTGCTTGTTCTTTTCAAGTGTTATCCACTCCCTCCACCCCATCACTTGTGTGTGCGCTGTTGTACTGATGCCCAGATTGCACTATGAAAATGAACTTGAAAACGGATCCCACTTGTAAATTGTTTTGGCGATAAGCTCAACGAGAAAGATCGACATCCATTTACAAAACGCACAGTATCAATGTTTACGTTTGTCTTTGAAATGTGCAATTTCAATATTCTCAATGGGCTGAGAGTCTGGAAATCTATTTGAGAGTTCGAATACAAACGAAAAACCTTCATCGTTCAAACCGAAATTTATTTGTTGCATCGAAATCAGAAGCACATCTATGTGCTAAAAGTCGTTGTGCAGTTACACAAGTTTGCAATATACGTATAGGTAGGCTTCATTAACTGTCAGAATTCAAACCATTCGCATTTGAATCACATCGCATTCGCATCGAAATTGTTATTTACATGTATTTCCAATTATTTTAATTATGTCCATTTTTTGTTGCATCGACATCGCGAACAGCGCGCAATTTTGCACGTCAGTATCATACAATGTATTTACATGAAGCTTTTGGAAATTTACAGGTGCAAAAGTTACAAGTCAAAGTTTTACACCATTGAAATGATCTTGTTCGATGTGTCTGGTTGTTGTTTCATTTTCTCGCCTCAGCACGCGGTAATTTCCATGATATTTTGCGATTTGTTTGACGTTACGTTGAATGTGAATCTAAATGTTAGGCAGTAAAGGTTAGATTCGCAATTGACGCGTTTGATTCAGAATTTTTTTGTTCGATGCCCATTGAGCTGTTGCACTGTTTTATTCGATCAGAACCAGCTAAAATGCTTTAATTCGGTTACAATTTCATAATATTCATATTTCAATTGAAACAAAATCATCAAACTGCCATATAACAATGTGTAATTTATACTTGAAACATGTTTTCCCGTGCGATTCGCATACAAATACGATCTTATTATTGGATGCTATTATTAATGAATCAAAATGGGAAAAATATCAAATGTATGTTCCCGTAAAGAAGGTCAATTTGTAATATATTAAAATAAAAAAAAAATAAAAAAAAACGAAAAACGATATTAATCCGGATAAACAGAGTTCAAGTATCACATAATCCGTGCGAGCGTACAAATTGTTATTTCAATTGAAAGGGAATCGTAGTCACGTTAAAGCAAAAAAAAATACACACACACCAAATCCACACCAGCCATTCATTTCATTGCTCTAAAATGCTTAATAATTGACGCAGTCAAACAATTAACGTCACCCAAAATAAATGAATTAAGTTGTCGACGTTGAACAGTTTTACTGTGAATGCGCATTAACATCAATGGGAATCTTTAGCCAAACAATAAAAATCAAAGAAACAAAAATAATAATAATTCATAAATGAAATGCGTAAACCAGCCACTATTATATGGACTTATCGTAAGTGTATTCAATTTTGTGCACTTCGTCAAAGTGATCACGCAAATTTTAAGCGGAAAACAATAGCCGCGCATTGGGTTTTTGTTGTTGTTGTTGTATTTTGTGTTGGTCTGCTGTTGAGTTTGTATTTGGCATGTCTATCTCAGTGTTTGGGATCATCACAATGTGCCGATTTCAGTCCCATAAACAAAGAATGTCTGAATGCTATTGGCATCAAGTAGATGTCGGTCGGTGTAAGTGTTTGATGCGGATTTTGTAAATGAAGCCATTATTCATTTCAATACCGTTTATTATGGGCGCTGCAATGATGCTTGTTCGCGTTGATTTTTTTTTTCTCCAACTGATGCTCTTCTTGGTGTGTTACGTCGGCGGGTCGAGAGTGTTTGTTATTTGATGAAAGATTCTTGCAATCGGCCAATTTGATGATAATTTACAGCGTTAAAATATGCTTCATCGTCACACTCTTATTTAGAAGTGGTAACTATTTTATTACCAAATAAATCGGCCATAACAAACCCAAACACACACACACAACACAAGATTTTGCATCTTTTCTTTGTTGCTTCATATCATTTAATTATAACTCGTGTGTTTTTTTGTGTGGTTTTATTTTGGTTTAATCAAACGAATTTGTTTACGCCAAATCACAATTTTCAGCACATTCGAGAGCACATCTTTGGCCCGTTCACTCGTGCAGATGTCGATTTCTGCTGTCGGAGTTTCCATTGAATTCAACGTTTATTGCTCCGTATTCGATGGCAATTTGATT
Source organism: Aphidoletes aphidimyza (assembly GCA_030463065.1). Taxonomy (NCBI): domain Eukaryota; kingdom Metazoa; phylum Arthropoda; class Insecta; order Diptera; family Cecidomyiidae; genus Aphidoletes; species Aphidoletes aphidimyza. The sequence continues at coordinate 12,559,026 of CM059999.1, forward strand.
TTATGTTACAAACTCGAATTTCGATGTGTGGAAACTCCACTCTGTTTATAGCGTTCTTTGTGCAGAACTATTTATTTCAGGTAAAAATCAAATCGCTTTAATCGCTTATCATCATGTCGTGATGTGAACGATGCTATACGAATGAATCTACGAGAAGAAAAAAAGAAAGGAAAAACCAAATGATGGATACTGTGAATGTAATCCCTTCCAAAATATGTATTGAAATAACACTCTATCCAAATATGCACCACTCTATTTGATATGTGTACGTTGTTGTGAGCGAGTATTCGACGTTTGGGCATTTGATGCTGTATCGTTACGTTTTGTGACGAACGGCTCATGCTTCATCGTTTCAGCCCGTCGTCTTCTTTTGAAAGTATAGCGCGAGAGTGGGTGAACTCAACGATTTGTTAATAGGCAAGCTTCAAAACAATATCAAACTATTTTGTAATATATTGTAGTGTGTGTCATTGGAGAAGCTCCTTTGGACCGGGCATCAGTGTATAAATACCGATTGATGAGCTGTACCAAAATCAGTCCTTTATTCGACTTCATTGTAAGCACACACTCGTCAATTGGCGAGGTAAGCCAGTGAAATCGCAAAAATATTTGTTTTTTTTCTCGCAGATATCATTTGAAGCAGTGCAAATTAATGAATTGTGGAAATTCCAAATTGTGATAAATAACAAATTTATTTGAATCACATCAAAAAGTGCTGTTCAAATTTGCTTCAGGGCAATAATTATATTCTGAACACGATTAGTGTACTGTTGAGTGGCAGGAACTGTTTTAATGGAAGCTTATTTGTCTGTTTTTTTTCTCTATTTTGTTCTCTGCTTTAGGTTAGAATAAGTGAAAGAAAAGAATATTTATTCATCAATATGCAAGTGGTTTCAATATTTATCGGTAAGCTCATCCCTGTGAAATACCTGTTAATCATCGGAATTAGTTTTTTTTTCAATCTTAAAATGATTCAAATGATTTCTAGTGTAATGAAGAATGAATGAATCGATTTTCAAGAAATAATCAAAGTAAAAACAAAATATTACGCCAAATGTTGGTAAATAGTGCAGTGAATTTTGAAAAGTCAATTTTCATGTGTTGGCCCATCTTGAGCCGCCCAAGTGCACATCAGTATGATGAGATTTAATTGTGTTTGTATTTTTAATCGGAATATTCAATTTTTAAAGCAAAAAAAAAGACTAAAATCGAACAAACAAATCATTTAACGGGTTGTATTTTTAAAAAAAACCTTTGGAGCAATGATTTTAACATCCTTTTAAATCAAATTTTCAGCTATTCTTGCTGTAACCAGATTGGCCTTTGTAAGTGCAACTAATAAATTTGGATTAAAGTGCAAGTGATTTAAATGATTTTTTATTCGAATAATTAAAGGCTCAATCACAAACCGGTTACAACTATCCCAGCCCATTTAATCCACTGGCACCAGGGGCACCAGGTGATTTGGGTAGTTCACCTGTATCTGGTGTTCAACCATCTCAACAATCAACTCCATATGCAGGATCTCAAACCGGTTACAATAATCCACCGTTCTCACCAGCAGGTAAATTAATTTTCTCGTTGAATCGTGAAATTTATTTACTTTGACATTTTTTAACGAAACACATCAATTTAAAAAGTAAATTTAAATTTAATTTGATTTTATTCAGTTTAATCACAAAACCGATTTAAACCCCAAAAAAGCGACGTGGTCAATGTTAAACAGTTTCATAAGGGATAAAAAAGACAAATTTTGTTCTAGTTTCAGGTGCACAAGGACCACCGTCATTTAGTGCAGCACCAACTCTAACACCTGGATTTACACAACAGCCATTTGGACAGCAAACACCAAGTTTGTCATCAACTGCTGGCCACTCTGGACACTCGGGACACTCGGGACATTCTGCAGGTAGCTTTAGCCCATCTTCGCAATCCGCATATCCATCAACGGCTGCTCCATCACAAGGTACAATACCAATAAGCTCGTTATTTAATATGAACTCAATTTATTTATAAATTCATTGCATTTATTAATAACATACAACGTTACTAACTTCCTCTCATTCTGAAATATTTATTATCTGATTATTGAAAATATCAAATCAATTAGGCTTTGACAGCAGTTTTCCACAATCAGGTGGACATTCTGGTAGCGGTCATTCAAGTGTTGCTCACTCAGGCGCTGGTCATTCTGGTGGCAGTCACACAGGCTTTGCTGGTACACCATCGACTTTTGCAGGTGCACCAGGTTTTTCAGGTACAAAGATCAACAACAAATAATAAAGTTATCAAAATCAAGGTTTAAGAACTTATTGGAAAATGCACTTACTTGAATTATTCTAAAGGCTCATCTGCAGACAGAGGTAGTTCAGGTTTCGGAGCTTCTTCTGGATTTGGAAATCAGGGTGGCCAAACTGTACCAGGGCAAACTTCATTCGGTGGGCAATCAAATAACTTCGGTAATGTATATACTTTGAAAAGATGAAAATTATTGCAAAAAAATTGATGTTTAAATTTCAATTTTCTTTTACAGTTGATGATGGTTCTTACAATGGTGGCGATTACTCAGCTATTCCTGGAACTCCGGGTGTTGATTATCCAATTTTCACGGAAATTCCAAAAACCTCATTCGATTGCAAAAATCAACAATTCCCAGGCTATTATGCTGACATTGAAGCACAATGTCAAGTATTCCATATTTGCGCATTGAACACCACATTCAATTTCCTTTGTCCAAATGGCACGATTTTCAGTCAAGAGCATTTAGTTTGCGTTTGGTGGAATCAATTCGATTGTAATACGGCTCCAAGTTTGTACGGAAACAATGCCTACATCTATGACTACTCCAAGACCGGCCAATCACAAGACAGTTCGAGCGCTGGTTTCTCAGGCCAAGGCCCAACAAATACGTTTGATGGAGGATTCGGTGCATCACAACCTTCAGGACCGGCATTCGGAACACCAGTATCACCAGGATTTGGAGGATCTCAACCAAGTGCACCTGGATTTGATGCATCACAACCAAGCGCACCCGGATTTGGTGCTTCACTACCAAGCGCACCTGGATTTAGTGCTGCACAACCAAGCGCACCTGCATTTGGTGCTTCACCACCAAGCGCACCCGGATTCGGAGCATCACAACCAAGTGCACCTGGCTTTGGAACGACTCAACCAAGTGGTGCCGGATTCGGTTCAACGCCATCTGGTACACCTGGTTTTGGTTCTCTCAGCACAGGCTCAACTGGATATCCAAGCTCATCATCATCATCAGGAGCACCATCGGCTGCTGGATATGGACAGCCAGGTGCATCTCATTCGACAGGTGAACAATTCTATGCATTCATGAATTCATGATTAACTCAATTAAAATGCTTTCCATTTTATAGGCTTCGGATCATCACACCTTCCATCAAGCGGTTCATCACATCTCCCATCGGGCGGCTCATCGCATCTTCCATCAGGTGGTTCTTCACATTCTTCATCTCATAATGTTGCAAGCCATAGTTTCTCATCAGGTTCTGAACAATATCCAGCGGCTCCACCAAGTCAAACCGATTATCAATCATCAGCCATAGTACCAACAATTCCAAGCAGTCCAGCACCATTTGGAGCTGCCGGTATTCCAGCCACTGGATATCCACCAGCTGGTGCTCCATCAGCTATCAACACAGCAGATCAGCCAAGCAGAGAATATCTACCATCAAGAAGGACTTAAGTAATGAACAACCATTTGACACATTCAGTTCAATGTTTATCGAAGGAACAAATAAATAGCTCATCTCCATCAAAAACACAGAAACATACAATGAAACCATATAAATAATATTAATTATTATTATAATAATTTGATGTAATCTAACCCAACAGGAAAATGTTCACGATCTAAATCATAAATAATATATATAAAACAACTATATTGAGTATACTCAATACATAAGGTTTCATAATAATGAGCATACAATTCATAGAGTTAAGTATAGTTTAAACACTTTTATGTACAAGTACGGCCATGTAATTAAAAGTATATTGAACTCTTTTTTGAATTTTCACGTATTTTTTTAAAAATATGTATTTATAGCAGCTTTAAATAGAATGATGAATAAAGTTAAAATGCAATGTGAAAGAAATTGTTTCGTCAAAATGCAAACAGTTGGAGAAATATTTTCTTCAAACCCCTTTGTGACCACCAATGTCCCAAATTATGAAAAATATATTTTATAGCAGCATAAATAAGGGTATTTTCGAACATCGATTCAAGCAGATTTCAAGCAAATATTTCTGTACTAAAAGGGAAAATGTATATTTAATGGCATGTTCTCCTTCACTTTGTTGCAGATTCAGATGAATTTCGATGTTTCACCTTATAATGCTGTTTTAATCCCATTCAGCAGATACCATATTCATTTGTATGGACGCTCTCCCTCTAATAGAGGGCCCCTATCGATAGCAAGTGTTCTTCATTTCCAATCAAGTTTGACTTTATTGATTAAAACAAGATTTTTTCAACTAATTAATTCAACAAAAAAATTTTTAATCATAAAATATATTATTTAAATCTATCCATAAGCTTGCTACTGCCATCGCTAAGTGACCGTTCTGGCTGATTTTCGTCGAGTTGATATTGAGTATCATCCCATGACCTTCTATCTGCACTCACATTCATTTTGTCTAGTATTTTTTTTGCTATGTTCGGAATAATTGGTTGCAAAAGAATTCCATTTATCCTCAATGATTCGAAAACAATTGCTAAAATAGCGTTCAATTTTGTTTCCATAGTTGGATCTTTTGCAAGCACCCAAGGTTGTGACTCTTGAACTAAATTATTAGTTAAATGAAGTGTTGCGATCATTTCATCGATAGCCAAATAAAAATTATAGGATTCAAAGTGCTCTGCATAGATTGATGGTAATTTTTTCAATTTTTTCACCAACTTGAGTGTTTGATCAAATTGTTTCAGCTCTTTTAGATTGGTACTGGGAACAATTTGCCGTTTATTTATTGCAGGAGCACAAATGCGAGACAACAAATTTCCCAATGTGTTGACTATTTCTGCGTTTATAATTCGCGTTGCTTTTATATCGCTGTAATCTAGCAAAGAAAGATTTCCATTAATTTTCTATAAAAACGTATATAATTTGTTTTTCATTTTATTGTTCGGGTAAACAAATACTCACTCCCGTCACTGTGCGGCACACCTTCACGTAATAAGAAATATCTCAGACCTTCATAAGTATACTTTTTTGAAACTTTTGTTGGATCGATCACATTATTTTTACTTTTTGACATTTTTTGATCGTCAACGGTCCAATGCGAATGTACCAGTAGACGGGCAGGTGGCTCCAAACCTATTTATGCAGAAAATTTCAATTCAAAATCAAATTTATTTTGAATAAATTTTACCTGCAGCGATCAGAAACGCTGGCCAGTAGATGCCGTGGAATTTGAGAATATCCTTTCCTAATACATGAACTTGCGGTGGCCAATTTTCTGAAAACTGTGTATTTGTTCATTATAAATGTGTTTAATAAACACTGTTATTGCTAGCATCACACAAGAAGTATGCAATTTTGTGCTTACCTTGGGGTCTGGATAGCCTGCACTGGTCAAATAATTAACCAAGGCATCAAGCCAAACGTAAACAGTTTGTGTGCTATCATCTGGCACTGGGATGGCCCATGAAACCCGATCACTTGGTCGGGAGATAGAAATATCTCTCAATGGCTCTTTCAAATACTCCATGAGCACTCTTTCGAATTTTTTTGGACGAATCGGATTGCTGAAAAGAAAGAAATTCGACGTTTTTAATTTCATTTGGAAATTAAACGTTGGCCCTCGAACAACGGCTATTGAACTTCAATTGTCTTTTCCATGGGATAAAGATAAGCAACCAATTTCAATTGCCAATACTCACCTATTTTTTATCCAATATTCAATTTCTTGGTGAAGCTTTGACAGTCGAAACATGTAATTGCTTTCTTCAACCCATTTCACTGGGTGTCCAGATTCAGCTGAAACTTTCTCTTTCTTCTCATTTTCCTTCAGTTGGCTTTCGGTCAAAAATGTTTCATCTGATACACAATACCAACCAGCATAATTTGACTTGTAAATGAAGTCTTTTGCTGCTAATTCTTTCTGAAAATTCGAATACATTTAATTTACAGTGAGTTCATTGTGATGGGCTTGATAGTAATAACCAATTCAACATGATTGAACTAAATCCTACCCAAAAATGCTGTACGGCTGGAAAATGTCGTTTTGTATCTGTGGTTCGATTGAAATGTGTGTAATTAATACCGGCATTGGCAAACAGTGATTTGTAACTTTCAGTTATTTGATTGCAATATTGTTCTGGATTTTGATTGTGGGCGCTAGCAGCTTGTTGGATTTTTGTGCCATGCTCATCTGTACCGGTGCTGAACAGCATCTTCGAAGAACGGTTCCGCAATTTCTCATAGCGATAAATACAATCCGCAATACTTGCCGAATACAAATGCCCAATATGAGGGGCTACAAAGTAAAACAATTCATGAAATGTATGGGGAGAAAATAAAGAAATATTTGGTCAAATACCTGCATTTACATAAAATATTGGTGTCGTAACATAAAATAGTCTCGATTTATTCACCGATTTTATAGACTTGATGATTGTCATCTTTAATGAAAAACTATTCGTTTAAAGGAGACCAAAATTTGAAATAGCCGATTATTGGGTTAGGTTTTGTTGTGACAAAGTTCAAAACAAATGTCAACATCAGTATTTATAAACATTTTCGGCTGTCAAATTATCACATACTGTTGAATATAATGGGACATGAGAATTTATAGCAGATTATTCTATGTATTTTAAAACATTTTACTCTGATTGATTTAAAGAAATGAAAAATTTAATATTAGTGTGTACAATTCAATGGAAAAAAAGCAATAAAACAGATATTCAATGTTTATAAACGTTTCTTGGATTGATTTGAACAACAATCAAAACGTTTTTTTTTTTCTCATACAAACAAAAGAGATTCAAAACGGATTGAGGTTATGTCTTTCGCGAGTCACAATATGAGAAATAGTAGGCAAAAGCTGTCACAAACACATCGTGCGTTAAAGTGAATGGTGCTGACGTGAATCGACCGTATTTTCGTCAACCAAATTTCAATAGAAAAATCACTGAATTTCATCATCCAACGTGGTTAAATAAACATAGTTGTTTTTAGACAAATAAAAACAGATTTCGTGTTACACATATTTTCATTCGTTTAAAAAACATTCATCAGAATGGCTGACTCAAAAAATGAAGAAATTCTCGCTCCGTTACGGTCTTCAGTAAAAGAACAAGGTGATTTAGTGCGAAAATTGAAACAGGATGGTGCACCAGAAATAGATGTTAAAAAAGCTGTCAATGAATTAAAGGCGCGGAAAAAGTTACTCGAGGATAAAGAGTTGGAATTAGCACCTGCTGCCTCATCATTTGACCGTGCAAAAATGGAAGTTTTACTGAAACGTCGTTTCTTCTACGATCAAAGTTTCGCTATTTACGGTGGCATTACGGGCCAATACGATTTCGGTCCAATGGGTTGCGCCTTAAAATCGAATATGTTGAATGCTTGGCGCCAATTTTTCGTGCTGGAAGAACAAATGTTGGAAGTGGATTGTTCAATTTTAACGCCTGAACCAGTTTTAAAAGCATCCGGCCACGTTGATCGATTTGCCGATTACATGGTCAAAGATTTAAAATCCGGCGAATGTTTCCGTTTGGATCATTTGATTAAAAATCATTTGGAAAAATTGTGCAGTGATAAAACATCAACCAACGAATTAAAGGCTGAATGTGAAGATATTATTATAAAATTGGACGGTAATACAAAAGATGAAATGGGAGTAATTATGAGACGTTTTGATATGAAATCACCATCAACCGGCAACGATCTATCGGATCCAATGGAATTCAATCTTATGTTTGGCACACAAATTGGACCAACTGGTTTAATTAAAGGATTTTTGCGTCCCGAAACCGCTCAAGGTATTTTCGTCAATTTTAAGCGTCTACTTGAATTCAATCAAGGAAAACTACCATTTGCTGCTGCACAAATCGGCAATTCATTCCGTAATGAAATCTCACCACGATCTGGATTGATTCGAGTTCGTGAGTTTACAATGGCTGAAATTGAACATTTTTGTGATCCAAATGAAAAATCTCATCCGAAATTCGATAGCGTTAAAGAGACTGTCATGATGCTGTATTCGGCTTGCAATCAAATGGACGGTAAAAGTGCGACACCAATCAAAATCGGTGATGCTGTTAAAAGTGTAAGTTTTACTCAAATTTCATCATTTTATGAATATGAATTTGAAATATTTTTAATTTTCACATTACAGGGTTTGGTGGCAAACGAAACATTGGGATATTTTATGGCTCGAATCCAACAATACATGCTGAAAATCGGAATATTGCCAGATCGACTACGATTCCGTCAGCACATGAACAACGAAATGGCTCACTACGCTTGCGATTGTTGGGATGCTGAGTGTCTAACGAGTTACGGATGGATTGAATGCGTTGGCTGTGCTGACCGTTCTGCTTATGATTTAACCCAACATACAAAAGCTACTGGAGTCAAATTGGTTGCAGAAAAGAAATTAGATGCACCAAAAGTGGTTGATGTCACCGAAGCCGTACCCAATAAGGCCATTATTGGTAAAGAGTTTAAAAAAGATGCCAAACGAATTTGCGATAAATTGGCCAGTTTGGAAACTGAACAACAACAAGCGCTACAGGACAGCCTCAATTCAACCGGTTCATATGAATTGCATGTTGATGATGTTCTGAAAGTAACACTTAACAAGTCAATGGTCGAGGTGAAAACAACCAAGAAGACAATGCACGTCGAAGAAATCACTCCAAGTGTGATTGAGCCATCGTTTGGTATCGGCCGTATTATGTACTCACTTTTAGAACATCGATTCCATATTCGTGATGGTGACGAACAACGTTCATACTTCGCATTGCCAGCTTTTATTGCCCCACTTAAGTGCTCTGTACTTCCATTGAGTGCAAACGCTGAATTTGCACCATTCGTACAGAAAATTTCAGCTGCATTGACACGCAGCGATGTTTCGCATAAAGTTGATGATGCGAGCGGATCAATTGGCCGTCGTTACGTTCGTACCGATGAAATCGCTATTCCATATGGTATCACCATTGATTTTGATTCGTTAAAAGAACCACACACCGTAACTCTGCGTGAACGTGATTCAATGTCTCAGTTACGTATTCCACTCGATGATATTGCTGAAGTCGTTCGCAATTTATCATACGACAAAGTCACCTGGGACGCAGTCTCATCCAAATATCCCAAATTTGAACAACAAGAAACAACTAAATAATAATGTGAAAGATTTGTATTTCGAGTTGCATTTCGATTTTGTTTATTTTAAGACAAGGCTCCTTTTGTTTTTCAATTACTTTATGATATTTTTTGAAACCTATTAATGTTTTTCTTTAAATTCAATAAAAATTTTATTACTGCACATAAATGTCAATTTTTTTTGTGTCAATTTTTGCCAACAATAAGAGTTAGATTGATGAAACGAATTTCATTGAAATAAATTTGATATTTGGTTTTGTTGATTAGTCTTGAACAAATTCAGAACATGCACTAAAACTCAAGGCATTCATGCACGAAGTGGTAGTATTTTGACAAGCCGGTTTTCAGACGGAATTTTCAATCATTTCAAAAAGTCTCGTGTTCTACGACTCAATACAAGATGATTTTTTGAATTCTCACTTTTTTTTGTGCGGATTTTCTTCAGCTCTATTTTGTATGCATACACAAGACAAACGAATTGATAAACGATATTGGAAAAAAGAGATAAATATATTATTTAACGTGCCATTCATACTATCGTTAGAGTAGCTTCGCACTACACGCATTGTGTCGGGAGTATTTTTCACCGTTCAGGAGTGACTTTTTGGGGTTGATTTCGGAGGTATTAAGGTTTACGTCAAGATCTAATATTTTGCTGAAGTCATAACAATCAAATTTCCCGCCATTTATGAGATATGGTTTCTGATAAATTTGTATCATATATTATCACTAAATAGCAAAATGACCCATCTTGGAAATTCAATCATATCTCCCAAACGGTAGGAAATTAGATTATTCTGTCTCCAGCAAAGTTGAAAATCCTTACGTGACAACAAAAAAATCTACGGACGAGTCGATCCCTAAAAATTACGTCTCAGGGGCGAAAAAGACCCCCAAAAGTGGTAACATTTGGGGACGAGATCTACAACTTTACTCTAGACAATGAAATCGAATCCCCAAACCGTTTATGAAATATTGTTGTTATGAAGGGTGCAAACAATTAACATTTTTTAGAATTTGTTTGCTGTTATGCTATTTTTCATCGTTTCTGATAACAGCAGGATGACTAATATGATTTAATAATGCATGGCATACTTCCCTGTATCCTCCACAGTATTTGAATTACTCAAAAAATTGATTAAATTACCAAAAAAAACGAGATTTTACACGTGAAAATGGCTTCGAAAAAGTGGAAAAACGCCTAACTTACAAAAAAATGCAAAAGAGCTAACTTTCCAAAAATACTTTGGGCATTTACTTGGGTGGCCATAAGCTACCGATTCCACACTAGACTGACTTCCGGACTTTTTATTATTTTGTAGAACTGTGTTATCTGGAACTTCACCGACCATTGTGATGCCTGCATACACTCCATCTTTAAGATAATTTGTGGCGCCTGTTGCCATGTCAAACACTCCAGCTGAAGCCTACGGAACAGAAAGAAATGAATCGATATTGTTATTAATTATTATTATTCCAGTTACTGACAATTTATATCAAAAAGATGAAAATACTTGAGTAAAATTCATCCAAACTCCTGAATGTACATCGAATTTTTGACATTTGGCTATAACTGCCTGAATGCGTAATACTTTTCAATAATATAAATAACTTGAGATCCAGAAGTATCGATTACTTGTTTGCAAAATTGTATTCGTGTTACCGTGTTGAACTGTTAATTACGTGGTTTGTAACAATAACAATTGAAGCAACTGCAAATGGCATTCGAGCATTTTGTTATTAACGGTTTATTAAGAACAAATAAAGATAAATTGAATTACATTCGTAATACTGACTTTTTCACACTGATATAGATTTAATTTTATTCTTGATCAATTATTCATCGACTAATTCCCGTTAAAAGACTTTAAAAACATGAAATTTTCAAATTTTACATTGAGAATCATAGGAGAATTAGATTTCTGTGCTAAAAATAATAGCCCAACGCTTTATCGTTAGATGTATATAAAATATAAATGACTTTTTTCGAAATATGGTGGTCTCTGAGACCGGTTCCAAGTGCTCCGGCTAAATTGTTCAAAACACTGAAATTCAATCAGACTCCATAAGATTTTACTACACATCACTAAAGTAACCATTAATTTTTTTTAAATTTATTTAATTTTAAGGTTACAATTTTTAACCACATATATAGTTGCTTAGAGGAAAGAGGAAACAATATGAATGATTAATAATTTAATTTAGTTTGAATAAATAAATTGGCAGTTGAATAGTTAAAAATAGCCAAAATTAAATATTGAAAATGAACAACGAATTATATGAAATGAATAACAGATTATATGAACACTAATTGACTAGATGTGAAATTTAGGAACTGATGAATCCACGGTCCAGGACGATCACTTAAATAGTCTGTCTATTCATCAAAAGTCTTTCCACGCTCATACAAATTAGTCAAAATCATCATGTGTAGTGAAATCTTAAAGAATTTGATTGAATTTCAGAGTTTTGAACTGGCTAAATTAGCCAGGCTAAATTTTTAATTAGCCGGAGCACATGGAACCGGTGTGAGTGTTTTATTTCAGCAACTATTAAAGAAAGAAACCAAAAATTGGCCTGGCAAAGAGCAAAAATTATTAGTTTTCTGGAACGTACTTCAATTCATCAACCGTCGACATCAAATGTAATGTCAATCCCCACACAAAATTTTTGCATTTAATAATAAAAGCCAAACCTTGAATATGACCGGCAACGCTGATTGCAGTGCCATAGTGGCCCAGCTGTCAGTATCTTCATGCTATGGTAAAAGCTTTGCCAACTTTATATTTCACTGTTTTGACATCGTTAGGACATTCCCATACAAATATACAGTGATGATAGATAGTCAGTGACAAACAGCGCCACAACTAATGAACTAAATGTTCACTATAGTTTCTTATTGACATTTTTCAATATGGCGCCGGTATTCGGTACAAAATGTATGGAGCAGTTTCGAAAAAGAAGAAGCAGCATGTGGTAAACTTGTGTCCTCACGATGTGTTTTGATTACTCTATAACAGGCGTCAAGCCCTATATTTTAGTAAACACCTACAAAACTTAACTTAAACTTATGCCCAGCAACAAATCATATTGTTTTATTTCCTATTTTGCCAAGAATATCAAGAAGGGTAACTTTTAAAGTCCATTCTATCTAGTGCAAATTATGCGTAGATTCTAACAATTTCACAGAATTTGTGGGGAATTATTCATGTTGTTGTAAACGAGAGATGGTGATTTCTATTTTTTTTTTTTGTTCTTTACTACTCCAATCGCTTGGGAAAAAAGAAAAAAGCGATCAAATGTACTGGATGAAATGAAAATCTTTATTGTTCGTTGCAAAAATGGGAGATATTTATTAATGAAATCAATGTTTTAATTCAGCTATAATTTCATTTGAATTCTATTATTTTTTTCATTAGTTCTGCTTCTCCTCAAGCATAGAAAGGATATTATTGAAATCCTTTTGCATCTGATTTAACATTTCATTATTTTCAATTGACTCTGCTTGATTTTGAATAGCTGCGATGAGTTGTTCCATGGTCGGTTCATCTTTCAATTTTTGTGGAACATCGACGTTCTCCTTTTTTGCATCTTTGGGATCTTTGCCAGCTGAAGCCTGCGAAGAAAAAATAGAAACAATCCATATTGTTATTAATAATTATTCGCTTAAAATTTATTCAATTTAAGAAGGTTCTAAATGTTGATTAAAATTTAGCAAAAACCTACCACTTGGAAAAGGGCAAGACAGATCAAAGCTAAAATGAACGTGGTCTTCATTGTGTTCGATTATTTCGATTGAAATCGAGAAATTTAATGAAACCTACATCGCATTACATTCGCTTTTATACACAGGCATTGGTTTGAGCGTATAAATTCATACGCGTACGTCTTTCTACCCAATTAAATACTGGAAAGTATTTCGCCGCACGCGCTTCACTGAAGCAAGGATGCGGTGAGTCTGTCGCGTCGGTAATTAGAGTCGCAACTTTGCGCAGTGTGCGTGTAGTGATGTATTAGTGCACACATCGATGCGATGAACTCATAACACCTTTGCTGTACGAAGCGCGTGCGGCAAAATACTTTTCAGTATATACTTGGGTAGAAATACGTACGCGTATGTATTTGTACGCTCAAACCAATGCCTGTTTATACACTCTTTTAGCACTCCATCGTTCTCTAATTAAATTTCGAAGTTCATTTCCAAGGAGAATTTGAGTGCGTGAGAATAGAAATGAGAATACAGGATCGTGCACACAAGAGTGTATCTAAAAAATTGTGTTTGAAAAATTGCAAGATGATTTCTGTAGCAGTAAATAGCGAAACGGAAATTTAAATGGATTTAATTTTCAATCCATTTTTCCATGATGTGTTCTATCACACTTCTTGAATTATGTTGCGTTTTTTGCTAGAATTATATAAAACTCCAATTTGATGCGCATTTAATAAGTATTCAAAATTGAACACTATTGAAATTTAAATCCTTGTTTCGCTATTTATTGCTACAGAAATCATGTTGCACTTTTTCGAACACAATTTTTTAGATACACTCGTGTGTACGACCCTGTATTCTCATTTCTATTCTCACGCACTCAATTGAATTCCACAAAGTGAACTGAAAATAAACTTTTCCAAATATTTATTGATGCCATTTCGTTTTATTGACTTAATTGTTGACCAAAATTAAAATTGCTGCAAACGCAGAGTTTGGGTTATTGACAGCTGTGCTTATGTACACTGTACATGCATACTCTATCCTAAATCATTTGTCTACATTCAAAAAATCAAAATTACCAATAACAAAACGGTGTTTTCTGTTGATCAACTTAATTATAAATTGTATCTAGACATTTTTCCTAAAATATATTTTCGACTAACATTATTTTCATGTGTTTATTATGTCGCTTCATCATACAATAATTGCTACAGACTCTATGATACTTTGGATGTCCAACCTATCAATCGGTAACGATTGAAACATTTTCTTATGTAATGAAAAACTTTATTTTAACCAAACCATTTAATTTAAACTATGGCGTCTTCCACCTGTGACACCAATACATTATTACAGATCATTCGATGAAAGACAAAATTCGACGCATTTTTCTAGATTAGAATCATTTTTGTTTGAATATTTCGAATAAGAAACATTCTATTCTAATTCTAATGGATGTTTCTAAAGTTCCGCTGAAAAAGAGTCTATTCTCGTTTTTTGTGTAGCCGAATGCCGTCGATTCCATACTGTTGATGGTGATGAACAACATTCCTACTTCATATTGCCGGATTTTATTTCCCCATCGCTCTATACATCCATTGGGTGCAAATACTGAATTTGCATTATTCGTACAGACAATTTCATCTGCATTAACACGCAGCGATGATTCGCGTAAAGTTGATGACTAAAAATATCCCAAATTTGAACAACAAGAAACAACTAAATAATAATGTGAAAGATTTGTATTTCGATTTTGTTTATTTTAAGAAAAGTTTCTTTTTGTTTTTCAATTACTTTATGATATTTTTTGAAACCTTTCAATGTTTTTCTTTAAATTCAATAAAAATTTTATTGCTGCACATAAATTTCAATTTCGTTGTTTGATTTTTTTCCCTGACTTATTACAGTTAGGTTGATTACACAGACTTACATTCAAAATTTGAAAATGTATCTTATGCATTATTTTGAAACTGAAATATAGATTGAAGTGACTGTATCATTGATGAAACCATACTTAATGCTTGCTGACCAGTTAATGGCCCATTAGATGTGGGCGGATTCGGTGTATTAGGTAGACGGAATGGTACATTATGTGTGAAGCTAAGCCCGATTTGTCCTTTCATCATACGATTTCCCTGTGCAACGAGCCGTAAATAAAAGTCAGAAGACAAACTCACCCCATCTGCGTCTAACGTTAAAAAGTATTGATTGTTCGGAATCATTGATCTACCCTCAGCGGCCTTGGCAATAGCCGTCGCTTCATCATATTCATCAAACATAGCAACATAGCAATTCTTAATGCCAATCTCTCGAATATTCACAAATTGACGCCACATAAAATCACCGTGAAGTCGTGGAATAACATTACGAGGTCCTGTATTCCAATTTGACCATGCAAAGCCCGCATAAAGAACTGGTTGATAGTCAATATTGCGAGCTCGTAAAAAATCATAATCTGCTCGTTCTTGAGCTTGATATGCCTGAGCGCCATCAACTCCACCAAATCGACCGACAGACCATGGTTGTACCATACTAAAGTTTGTGTAAACGTCAATATAGCCTGGAAGAGAGTCACTGTTGCCTGTTCTCCAATTGCCCGGAACACCACCAATCACATAAAATCCTGCTGCCTTTAGCTGTCTGATTACATTCAATGCACCGCCCGGATTACTGGGTCTATTAGTGAAGCCAAATCCCCAAACACAGACGACTGGCCTTCCATTTTGTCTGGCATAAGCTCTTGAGTTGAAGATATTGCGAGCTCTGAGATTGTTCATGTCCTCAATAAGTTCAGTTGCAAAATTGGTCCAACTCGATACATCCCACATGATGAAAAATTTACGATTATATCTCTCGGCGCATGTTTGAACTTTGCTTGCAATTCCATTCACTTGATTAGCGAATTGCTGACTCGTTTTAATGGCTGCGCCAAAACGCTATGATAATAAGAGAGATAACATTAACATTTACAAAAATATGTCATTTAAATAACGTGAAATGAATACCTGAAGAGCAGCTGTGTCGATATTATATTGTGACATCCATCTAAAGTGAATGTCAACAGTCGAGTCGTCCCATGAACTGAACAGTCTTGCTGGTTGTCCGTTGCCGAGATTTCCCAATTGAGTTTGGTAAAGGCGTGGGTATTCTCGTACATCGGGATACAACTCGAATGTTATATTTGGTGATCGACCTTTAAACAAAATGGATAAAAGAATATAAATAAATAGAAATTGCAATGATGAAGGAGTACATAGCTGAAGTAAATCGAATAAAATTACCTGGGCGTGGAGCAATATTTCCGGCCCAATGAACCCAAGTGTTCCTTGGCGATCCATCGCCTTGTGCCGCAAACCATCCTTGATAGCCAACTACTAGTTTTCCGACCACATCACCAACGGGACTTTGTGCCAACACTTGTACAACAATAAAAAGCAATGCAACTACAACTGATTTCACTCTTACCATCTCGACACTTCTGATTTGAAAAAAAGTAAAGAAAAATAACCATTGATTTAAAAACATTATCAATCGAAATTACGAACATACATTTTGTTCATCGTTTTTGTCAGACATTTGAAGTTGATTTAAAATTTGCTCATATTTACCTTGTTACAATTTGAAAGTTCATTTATTTTTAATGGCGAAGAAGATTTTCATTGAAAATTACTTTTCACTTTCAAGAGCTTCTACTGACTGAACTGTTCTTGAAATTTCTTCGTATTTATATTCAAAGCAGAATCAGGCATTCAGTTAAAATATAAAATTCGAAAAAAAATAACTTTATACGTGAAATAAAAGTTGCGATATCAAGCAATCACTTAAGTATGAGAAATGAGATACAGTTGTAAACCAAACATTTCTCTAAATTGAATAACAAATTTCAAGTTTTTTACTCAGTCATTTGTCAAGCCATCCATCGAATGGTCAAAGAACCAATAGATTTTGTTTATGACTTTCATACGAAATTTGGTGACCGCGATAAAAAAAAGACCTATTTTACTCAAAATGTTGATAGAATTTTCAGTATGAAACAACTAATTTTGTTGCTTTACCGGAAAAACTTCAGTACGGTATTTAGTGCATGCAGTGAATTGAATATTAAAGTTGATGGCAAAATTGATACTTTTTCATCTATTCATCATATGCGGCAAAGTAAAAAGTGATCCGAAAAAGGCAACGACAACGAAATATAGGGTTAGTTTAATCCCGAAGAAATAATGTATTGATTTGAGAATGACGCAAATTCACGTGTTTCTGCATTCACGTGTTTCTGCATTCCAATGCATGTTATCAGTAAAAGAGCTTCAAGGAATGACATCATTCGAAACATAAACAAAATATTAGTGTGGATCATTGACTGTGGCTTCACGTTCTGCTGTTAATGTGTCACTTGAGTGTCTTATTTACACATTACATACGTACGAACCAAGGAAACTGGCGTGGAAAAAAAGTTTTTGTAATCGAAAGCAGACAATTAGGAAGTCTGTTGAACTTAAAATTTTAAATGTGAATGACACGATGCGGTGAAGAAGAATCGAAATTTGATTCGAAATACAGGCACTATATAGAAGAGGACAATAACACAAAATCATATCTTGCTTTGTAATGTCAATGAACATAGCTTTTTCGCTTCCCATTTGAACTACTCAAATATATCTTTTTGCATCTTGAGTTTTCAACAATTGAATAAAAGACTCGGTTGTAGTATTTGGATTAAAGATTTATTAGTACATAAAATATACACAGTTTTGTAAATATATGTTCATTATTTGCTGAAACCGTATTTTGACTGATATTGATGTTTGTTTAAGTGATCAAAGTTTTCTGCCACTTCAAACATTTCTACGACATTTCAAATAAGTATCTTGAGAGTATAAATATTTAGTTATTAGTGCATAAAACAGACCGAATATTCTTGAATAACGATTCAGTGTGCAAAATTTAAAAATAAAATCTGAAGCTAAGTATTTGAAATTGTGTGAATAATTTAATTTGACTTTGAAGGAACCTTCACCAATCTGAAAATAGAATTCAATTTTCACTTTATCAAATATTCTGTTTAAGGAAAATGCAAAGTGAATTGCTTCAAATGCTCTTTTATTGTATACAGTACCGTCTACACATATAATTAGAAGGTTCTAATTACCATTCTAGATTTAGATATCATTTTGGACACGTCAACCAAGCTGTAAAAAATTACTTTATTCTCAAGGAATTTAAATCCTTGAGTTTGAATGACGTCAGTGAAAATTATTTTTACATGGTTACATTTAGTTACCATAAACCAATATCAAAAATGTACTAAAATTTGCTAATTTCGATTATTATTTCAATTTATCCTGCATCACAAATTTTCAATCATTTGCTTTCCACAGTAGCGTGAAAATACAGGTGCTTTATTAAAGTTTAAGTGAATGTCTGTGCAACGAACAATTAGCGAGTATTTTAATTTTAATCAAAAAGATACTTCTTGCCGTTCTCCATGATTCGAAAGCCTCAATTTCCGAATTCACGAAGTACCATAAAGTATGAAAATCCACCGTTGACCACCTTAAACGATTGAAAATAACCCAAAATTACAAAATCCAACCCGAATAAATCTGATTTCATTCGCAATGACCCACGACTTCTTTAAAATTACCTTGCGAAAAATTTCTCGTGTGCACAAAATATCTCCAAATGCTTTAAAAACAACAGGTCGTTGAGTGTTCATCATGATTATCGGCAAAGCACGTTGAACATGAATCGGAAATGAATACCAATCACATTGCAGATAAATATCGATCTGTTTGAATCGACTGGCCACAATTTCACTGGTCTCACAGAAAATGAAAATTGTAGCAAATGACCAAAATACCAAAACCACCGATAGAATTATCGCTGACAGATCAAATGAATCATGCGCCTACATTCGATAGTTAAAATAGACAAATTGCTTTTTAGATACTACAAAACAAGTGGAATATTGCATTAAAATAGCAACTCAACTGATTGGAGCATTAAAAGTGTAGCACAAATGGTTAATATCGTCCACAAAAAATAACACGTGAATGTAAATTTGTAGATCTCCACGAAGTCATTGGATAATCTGAAAATAGAAGCAATGCTCAATTCACACTGTTTCAGCGTAAGAATTTGATCTCAACTTAACTGCTTTGCCATCGAATGTAACTGAATAAATTCACGAATTTTCTCATTAACATCGATTTTGTCTCGTTTTGTGTGAATATTCTCGTTGAAAGCATTCACTTCTGTTTTGATATCTTCAGCAACGGCCGTCATTATACAGCACAATCCAAGCGGAAAAGTAAATATACACAGACCAACAAACGCAGCAGAGCAAATGACTGATAGTTCAATAAAGAATGCGATCAAGTATCCATACGGATTTCTCCAATCAAATGGAATCCTTTGATTTAAAAAACAGCACGTAAATTTCGTAAAACATTTGGAATTTTAAGGTCTGAATTAAGGCTGCTCACGTACTGTTCACGAACGTTCGCGAACAGAAAAATTTATGAAATTCGAGTACGCGTTCGGTTCGTGTTCGTCAAGTGACTGTTCGTACGAACACGTACCGAACACGAACGAACACGAACATGTTCGTTCAAAAAAAAAAAAATTTCAAAATAATTTACAATTGAATATGTATTCATTTTATGATGAATTAAAGCTATATTATTATTATATTTTGTCTCTTTTATCAAAAATTCATTTTGCATTGAGTGAACGTATTTTGATTGATGAATTCCGCTTACATATAAAGCATATATGATAGAGCGGCATAACATAAACTGTTTCCAATCAATGAAATACCTCATAATGTCTAATTTCACTTTTTGGCTCCAAAGAACGATGACCAAACGTTTACCAATTTGGCGTTTCCATTTGATTTACATTGAGACTTGAGATGAATTCTTTAACTTCAGCTCAAGTCTCAATGTAAATCAAATGGAAAGGTCAAACTGGTTCTGTTTTACATGAACTGTCAAGCATGGTTTTTTTTTCGTTTAAAAGAATTTATGCATCAACACAGCCTCTTGTCGACTTATACACCCGGTTGCCATTTCGAATTTGAAATTGGAAATTATGAGGTATTTTATTGATTGGAAACAGTTTATACAGTGCCATTGAACTCTTTGAATCCATTCGAACTACTAAAAACCAGAAAATAAAAAAAAATCCTCAAAAGACCATTGAGAATCATCTGATTCAAAGAAATCGTATTTTTTTAGCGAAAATGCCATTGAACTCGTTGAATTCATTAGAGCCATCAAAATATAAAAGAAATCGAAAGTGCGTAAAATTTGCGGATGCTCTTAAATTTTTCGAATATCGAACCTGCGAAATTTTACGACGATTTCGCTTAATCAGAACTTACGTTCGAAATTATCGAATAAGTTTCGCACGAACAAATGAAATTTTTGTTGTTCGTTGACAACTCTAGATGAAACTAAAAATTAAATGATAGATGTCTTATATGAGAACATAAAATCATGTTTAGAATTTTCAATAACTGATTTTATCACTACATGAAATGTAAAAATACAAAAAAATCGCTTTTAATTTTTCTGCTTCTTATTCAATAACAACAGAGAATTCTCGTATTTTTGTATAAATACACCGAGATAATTGAAAAACATATCACGAACATTCAAGAACATATTTGTTTGTTCGTATGTTCTCCTTGTTCGTTCGTGTTTGTTCGTGGTTGCAAATATAGTGTTCGTGTTTTGTTCGTGTTCGTGTCTTCGAGAACGAACGCGAACGAACACGAACAGTTCGTGTTCGTGAGCAGCCTTAATCTGAATATGAAAAATGATACCATAAAGTTGAAGGCAACTGAAACGCGTCACTGTCCAAGTCGGTGGTAAAATAAAGAAAATAGCTCCAAGCAACATATGGAACTATTACGCATGGAACTGACACTTTCATGATGACAATCATATAAATATTTGACCATTTTTCGGCGAATTCATTTGCTTTCTCGTAAATTGCTTTGGATGCTGGATTATCCGATCCTATGATAGATTTACAGCTGTTATATTCATGGTTCGGTATCGGGCCTACTTGAGGAATCGGGCCAAAATATTGGATCTAGGTGTTTTAGGTCAAAATGGACGAAACAGTTGTGTAGAACGCACGAACTTATGGGTCTCAAACTACTGTGATCTCATCGACCTGCAATGCCTAGATCCAAAATTTCAATTGTGATTCAGAAAACATGAGGATGAAGTAAAGGCATTTTTTCTCCGAAATATTAGCCCTCTACAAATCAAATGAGAAACTCTGGTTACATTTGTAACCAGATAAAAATATGGTTACAAAAGTAACCAGATTGCCTTAATAAATGTCACTTGCGGTGATTTTTTCGGAAAAAAGTGTAATGACCCAGTGGTTAGCTAAAAATCAATTTACGTTTTTGGATCCAGTGATCTAATTTGTCGATTAACTCAAATACTTCGACCATGTTTGAAATAAGTATCGTGAAAACACTGAGTATCAAGCTTCCTGTTATAAATCCATAAAAAGAGTCGGAGTATTCCTGAATTGTTTGAGCTTCACAAAGAAAAATGACCGCCGATGTAACCGTCCAATATCCAAGAGAAAGGTACAGAAGTAGATTCTTTAAGCCAAACGGTTGAAATTGAATTGAATTTGTTAAATTTACAACCGAAGGAGGAGATTTTTTCAATTTTACGCGAGAAAATAAAAAACCGACCACTCTTTGATACGTTTGAAAGATTTCCATCGTTTGAAAGACACGTTTGACTGTTTTGAATATTCCGTAATATCTACACCTCGACAACTCGAACCTAGCTGTCGAACTAAACTCAGTATTTGACTTTTGGAATGACACTTTGAAAGCCACGTACCGAACAAAGTGCGCTCTTAATTGCGTTAGAATATTCCATTTGAATAGAATGTAAGTCACTCTCTAATTATCTAATTGATGTCCAGTGGAAATTTAATTTAGAACATTCAAGGGCATTTTATGCACGTCAGCAAGTTTTTAATGAATTACACAACGTTTCCAGAAAGTACAGTCGATGTCCAGAAATCTTATTGCATTGTGAGCCCTATGATAGTGAATAAGAATGCCTGATCGTAAGCAATTGTCCGCCTTAGGTTTGCATCTTTGAGGAAAACGCCAACTAACCTTTTTCTTGACGTATCAGATAAGCTGAAAAAAGAATAATTAAAAAAAAATATCAACAAATTCACAAAAACCGCCATAATATTTCAGAAAAATATAATAAGAATATTCTAAGATAAGAGTGGCGCACTGAAATATCCAGCCCATAAATGACTGACATCCCATTTTACACGGCTAGTGTAATATATTATTTGCACAGTGCGATGACAAGGCTCACTTCAAAGGTTTTTTTTTCTGGCAGAGAATGTTGGAGAGAGACGGATAGATACAGATGTATATTTCCATCTCTTTTCGTTCTGTGTTCACATCTAAAAAAAACCCTACAAAGTGAGCCTTGTCATCGCAGTGTGATTTTTTGGTTCAAAGTTCTTCAAATTAGTCAACTACTTGTCAATGCCATATTACTGGTTTGAACTTGAGTGCACACAGTGCGATTAAGTCATGTTTATATTAATTTATTTAAAGTTGGGCTATGGTTCAACGTGGCTCACAGTGAACCTGCAAACCAATGTGTTTATGCAAGCCACTTGAATCGAAGTTTTAATTATAACACGATGCAAGTTAATTCAAGCAAAATAACTTACTTTTTTTGCAATGGTGCAATCCAAGTACACAGGCTAGTTTTTTATCTCTGTGCATTTAAATATATATATTTTACTATTAATTTTGATATTAATATTAAATTTTTGTCAAAGAACACAAATGGTATCTTGTTTTACATATAATACATTAGTATATTGATATGCTAATGACTTGCAACTATACAAAATCTATGCGCATAATATTCGCAGTATATGCATTTCATTTACAATATATTTACTTATGAATTAAGCGTATAGAATACCATATATTTCATATTTCTGCAAATAATTTCGTATAACGCGGATATATTCGCATTTGATAACATCTCATGTTCTGACGTTACCAATTCAGCATAATATCCGTGTTATGCGCATTGCACAATTATATTCAGAAATATGATATATTTGGTAGGTTATACGCTATATTTAATCTGTATCTTGAAGTTCTGAACCACCAGATTGTATAGAGGATGGGTACTCAATATAACTATAGACCGACCATTTTGAATTTTACCAGTAACGATGAATTTATTAATATGATATAATATGCATACAGACCAAGAGTCAGAGTTGCAAAATTGATTAAAATATGTTATGAATGTATATTTTTCTATTGAAACAAAGATTGAAGTGACTGAATGAACGCAGAAATAATACTTAATACTTGTCGACCATTCAATGGACCGTTCGCAGATCCATTGTCGGGAGTATTGTCGGGTCCATTTTCGGATCCATTTTCAGGTTTTCCGTCAGACTCATTGTCAAGACCATCAGCAGGACCCTCAAAAGTATCTATTGGAGTATTTCTATTGGTGTTTGTGAGCCCAATAACGAAAGGTACATTATGTGAAGATCGTAGAGCAATTTGTCCTTTCATCATACGATTTCCCTCGCCAGCGACTCGTAGATAGAAATCAGACGAAACATGCACCCCATCTGCGTCCAATGTTAAAAAGTATTGATTGTTTGGAATCATTGATCTATCCTCAGCGGCCTTAGCGATGGCGGTTCCTTCGTCATATTCATCAAACATAGCAATATAGCAATTCTTAATGCCAATCTCTCGAATGTTCACGAATTGTCGCCAAAGAAAATCACCATGCAGTCGCGGAGTATCATTGGGTGGTGCTGGATGGAAATTGGACCATGCAGAGCCCGGATAAAGAACTGGTTGATAATCAATATTGCGGGGTCGCAAAAAGTCATTATCTGCTCGTTCTTGAGCTTGATATGCCTGAGCACCGTTCACTCCTCTATATTGACCCACAGTCCATGGTTGCAGCATACTTAGGTTGGTGTAAACCTCCATATAGTCAGGCAATGAGTCGCTATAGCCAGTTCTCCAATTGGCCGGAACACCGCCGGCCACATAAAAACCAGCTGCTCTTAGTTGTCTGATTACGTCCAAAGCACTTCTCGGATCACCAGGTCTATCGGAAAAGCCAAGTCCCCAAATACAGACGACCGGTCTACCATTTTGCATGGCATAAGCTCTCGAACTGAAGATTTTGCGAGCTCTGAGATTATTCATGTCTTCGATGAGTTCAGTTGCGAAATTGGTCCAGCCGGATATGTCCCACATGATGTAAAACTTACGATTATATCTCTCGGCGCATGTTTGAACTTTGCTTGCAATTCCATTCAATTGATTGGCATGCTGTTGATTCGTCTTAATGCCTGCTCCAAAACGCTGTGAAAAATTACAAATAAAATTGGTTTAAAGAAATAACATTCAAATTAAGTAGAATGAATACCTGAAGAGCAGCTGTGTCGATGTTATATTGTGACATCCATCTAAAGTGAATGTCAACAGTGGAATCGTCCCATGAACTGAACAGCCTTGCTGGCTGTCCGTTGCCGAGATTTCCCAATTGAGTTTGGTAAAGGCGTGGGTATTCTCGTACATCGGGATACAACTCGAATGTTATATTTGGTGACCGACCTTTAAACAAAATTTAATGAAATTTCCATTTATTCAAAAGTGGAAAATACCAATCAAGACATATTGCAGTGCCGGAAGAGCATACAACTCGAATAAATCAAATTAGATAAAGATTAGTAATCAAATGATTAGTAATCACTGATTACCTGGACGTGGAGCAATATTTTCGGACCAATGAACCCAAGTGTTCCTTGGTGATCCATCGCCTTGTGCTAAAAACCATCCTTGATAGCCAACTACTAGTTTGCCGACCACATCACCAACGGGACTTTGTGCCAACACTTGTACGACAGTGAACAGGCAAACAACTGCAGCCAATTTCACTTTCAACATTTCAAATCTTCTGGTAAAAAAACTGAGGAAAAGAAATCTGAACTATTTTTTTGTGTAAGTATTTAAGTAGCCATGTTTTCCGATTATTATTTAACATTTGGGAGACTGATTCAATATATAGAAAAACACTTTACCTTTTTGCTATACAAGTTTTCTTATTCTCAATGGCAAAAAAATTGTTTTCACAATCACTTATCAATTTCAAGCCCTTCTACTGACTCGACTGTTCTTAAAATTTCCTCGTATTTATATTCAAACCAAGATAAGTCATTTAGTGATTATATGCAATACAAGAGAAATCCAACACAACGTTAAAAAAAACTTTATGCGTGAAATAAAAGTGTTGATGTCAAAAGATCAATTTAAAGAAAAAGAATACACTTGTAAACCAAACGTTTCTCCAAATTGAATAACAAATTTGAAACTTTCGTTCAAGGGATTTTTACTCTCAGCCGTTTCTCAAGCCGCTTGTCGGATGGTCACAAAATTATATGTTTTTATTTAAAAATTCACACTCAGAAAAGATTTTTTTTTTACCGCGATAGAAAAATTATTTACTCATTTGGGCTCATGAAGTCAAAAATGCATCTGTACTAATGTTGATGGCAAAATCAATACTTTTTCTTTTATTTATTATGCGGAAAAAAAAATCGTATATGAAAAAAAACTAATGACAATAAAATATGTGGTTCGTTTAATCCTGAAGAAATAAATGTATTGATTTCATTTCAGAATGACGCAAATTCACGTGATGCTGCATTCACGTGTTTCTCCATTCCACAGATGTTATCAGTAAAAGAGCTCAACGAATGACATCATCCGAAACATAAAGAATTATAAGTGTCGGGATCATTGACTGTGGCTCCGCGTTTTGCGTTTATATGTCACTTGAGTGTCTTATTTACGCATTACATATGCACGCACAATGGACAATTAGTGAAGAAAAGATGCGGTGAAGAGGATTCGAAACCTGATTTGATATTCTACCAATTTGCAGAAAAGGTCAATAACCAAAAATCAGGCGTAATATTTTTGATTTATGATTTATTGCATGTGAAGTATACAAAATAATTGCAAATTAATTTTTTTTTTATTTATTTGATGAAAGGCTCGAGTGACGCATTTGGTTTTATGAGTTTTTATCCAACATTTTATTCATATATTTTTAATATTTGCCAAAACATCTTATAAATACATACAAGTTGCAGAAGAGACAAATTGGTGAGATTGAAAATATCAGAGATTTAAGTAATTTGAGACATGAAACCGGAGTTTGTCTTGAATATTCTCTAACATGCTGATATATAGCATCTTTTATTTACTAACATTGAGTAAAATGAGATACATATGATGGTTTTTGAAAGTCTTCACCTTTTATTGCTACTATGATATAAAAACCACGATGAAGTCTACTGAACTTATGAATTATATGTATATGATTAAAAAGATGTAGTACAATAGGATTCAAATCTGATTTGTAATGCCAGTAATTTTCAGCAAAAGCCAATAAAGTAAACTCATTGAACTGTTTTTTCAAGCTTGAAAGTTTATTGTATACATTTTGTGTTTTATTCAATCATATTTATTTAATTTTGTGTATAAAAATGAATATGTATATTAATACGATATTAATTTATTGAATCTAAATAGACTAACGTTCAGAGTTACAAAATTGATTAAAATATATCTATTTTGCACTATGCTGCTATTGAAATAACGATTGAAGCGACTGTATGAACGAAGAAATAATTCTTAGCACTTGCCGACCACTTAATGGACCATCCTCAGAACCATTTTCAGATCCATTATCGGGTCCATTTTCGGAGCCATCATCGGGTCCATTTTCCGATCCATCATCGGGTCCATTTTCAGATTCATTATCAATACCATCAGCAGGACCCTCAAAAGTATCTATCGGTACATTTCCATTACTGTTTGTTGGTCCAATAACGAATGGAACATTGTGTGCAAATCTAAGAGCAACTTGTCCTTTCATCATTCGATTACCCTCCGAAACAACTCGTAGATAAAAGTCGGAAGAAACGTGCACCCCATCTGCATCCAAAGTCAAGAAGTACTGATTATTCGGAATCATCGATAAATCTTCAGCGGCTTTAGCGATGGCCGTCCCCTCATCATACTCATCGAACATAGCAATATAAGCATTTTGAATACCTAACTCACGAATATTTACGAATTGTCGCCAGATAAAATCGCCATGCAGTCGTGGAATTACATTACGAGGTCCATTCTTCCAATTCGACCATGCAAAACCCGGGTAAAGAACTGGTTGATAATCAATGTTACGTTCAGTACAATATTGTAAGTCTGCTCTTTCCTGTGCTTCATATGACTGTGCACCGTCAACTCCACTAAATCGACCGACAGCCCAAGGCTGAATCATACTAAAGTTTGTGTAAACATCTATATGGCCTGGCAATGAGTCGCTATCGCCTGTTCTCCAATTTGCAGGTACACCTCCCATAACATAATATCCAGCTGCTTTTAGTTGTCTAACTACATTCAAAGCAGCAGCTGGATTACTCGGTCTGTTAATGAAACCGAAACCCCAAACACCAATCACGATTTTTCCATTTTGTCTAGCATACGCTGCCGAATTGAATACACCACGAGCTCTTACACTGTTAATGTCTTCGATCAATTCAGTAGGAAAATTTGGCCAATCAGATACATCCCATGTGATGAAAAATTTACGGTTATATCTCTCGGAACATGCTTGTACTTTAGCGGCAATACCGTTCACTTGATTAGCGAACAACGTATTTCCTCTGACAGCCGCACCAAAACGCTATAAAATGAAAAAACAAGTCATAAAATAAACTATTTCATCATAATGATGATAAAAGATTCATGTATTTACCTGAAGAGCCACTACTTCGTAGTTGTATTGTACCATCCATCTAAAATGAAGGTCCACAGTTGAATCGTCCCATGAACTGAACAGTCTTGCTGGCTCTCCGTTACCAAGATCTCCCAATTCCGTTTCGTAAAGTCGTTGATATTCTCGAACATCGGGGTACAGCTCAAAAGTAATATTTGGCGGACGACCTTCAAATGAAAATAAATGTAACTTACTATTTTCGTTTTTTTTTTGGCTTCTGGCAGACGAAAATTCGAATGAACATAAAATTATATTTAGTATGAAAAACTATTTCTTATTCTAATACAAAAGTCGCATAGTCATGTCAATAGACTGTAAAATTTTGTTATTAAATCATTTTCTAAACACATTTGAAGATGAAAAAAAATTTGGCCGATAAAAAAAACTTTTGTATCGGAAAATGAGAAATTTTGAAAGGGTTTTTCACTGAATGGTGAATCTGACAGGTATTGTTGCAACTAAGCTATTCTATCAAATTGATTAAAAATGGTATTACCTGGGCGCGGAGCAATATTTTGTGCCCAATGAACCCACAGATTTCTTGGCGATCCATCACCTTGTACTGCAAACCATCCTTGATATCCTACTACCATTTTACCGACTATGTCACCTGGCGGACTTTGTGTTAACACATGACCGACAACAGCAAGCAATACCAATACAGATGATTTAATGCTCAACATTTCAAATCTATTGTTAGGATGGAGGAAGAACATATGTATTTCATGAAAAAACCAAAATAAAAAGCTGAATTCATAACATGAACTTCATATTGACACATTAAAAAAAAGTTTGCAGCTTTCAAACAAACATATTTTATTAAAATGAAATGATTTTAAAAACAAAATATATCTAGTAATGAAATTTATGGTAAGAAAAACAACAGCAAAATTGTAGTTATGTTTCATTTCACGCTCATTCCCAGTCATTACGTCGTTTAGTAATAAGAAGAATTCAAATAGAGCAAAATTGAATCAAATTTATTCATCATAAATATAGACAAATTTTCATTAAAAATTCACCTGATCACATTAATTTACTCGAAATAAACACAGTTCTATTCAAATATGTCACAATTTATTTCAAAATACACTAGAATTCAACTCTTCACTAACACGTTTGTATGCAGTGTCTTAACTGAATGAACCGTCTGCAAAATGTTCCTGTATTTATAGGCAAATCAGGATGAGATGTTTCAAAGTACATAAGCTGAAGAGAACATTTGTCTGAAATCCAAGATAACTTATTGCCATCAAACTGTTATTTAAAATTAAATTGGTTGCATTCGTAAGTTCATCTTCTTGTTGTCATTCCACTCTTGAAAGGCGGCATTCGAATCAAATTCAACTTCATCAAATTGAAATGCTGATTTAAAAGCCAAAGCTTATACTTTTACATTTATTTGTTGTGTGCGGAAAAGAAAGTTATGTAAAAGGTATTTTTTTTTATTAAAGACGATGGAATGACGGCTGGTCCACTTCAAATGAGATAAAATGCATGACGCAAATACATACATTCCAGCATTCCTGAATGCTGCGCACTTCCGTCATTCTCAATAATAAAAAATACTGTAAATCGGATCATTTCAATGCAAAAATCCATTTAGTGTAAGTCATTAGCAGTGGTTTTTTCCTTTCTTCTGTATTAAAGTAAAAAAAAAAAATGCCCAATGACTTTTTGTATTGCTACCTTGTTTTATTTATTTTGACCTAACGCATTTGATGATTGTTGCTTTATATATTTCAATTTATACATAAGAACTTGAAAAAACGCTTCGATTTGTTGTTAAAGTCATGCGTTCTGCTCAATCCATAATGAAATTTGGTGTATTGAACCTTTCTCACGTTTTTTTTTGTGGTTGACGATATGATTTGAGCCATGTATTGAAACCTGATTTAAAACGTCAGCATCATCAAATGAAAAAGATACCAAAGCTTTGAATTTTTCTGGCTTTCTATAACTGTACTTTTGATAGATTATTTACATACTCTCCTTTTGATTTGCGTTTGCATTTTTGTGAGTTGAGCTCTTATTCTTTGAAGATTCATTGCTCTCTTGAGCAATAATTATTCATACTCTTCAGTTAATGAAATGTTAATAGTGGAATTCTGTCTATAGTAATCATGACTTATTTTATTTATTGGCATTGAATGTAATGCCCTAAGACAATGTAAAAGTCGTAAAGGTCATTCGGTAGGTAAAAGGACAAGATATGCATATTTTGTTTTACAGGGTACAATTGTTGAAAATTCAAGTATCAATGAAGGAATCTAAACAAAAGGTACATTGTGTGAGAATCGTAGAGCAATTTGTCCTTTCATCATACGATTTCCCTCGCCAGCGACTCGTAGATAAAAATCAGAAGAAACGCGGACCCCATCCGCGTCCAACGTTAAAAAGTATTGATTGTTTGGAATCATTGATCTATCCTCAGCGGCCTTAGCGATGGCGGTTCCTTCGTCATATTCATCAAACATAGCAATATAGCAATTCTTAATGCCAATCTCTCGAATGTTCACAAATTGACGCCAAAGAAAATCACCGTGAAGTCGTGGAATAACATTACGAGGTCCTGTATTCCAATTTGACCATGCAAAGCCCGCATAAAGAACTGGTTGATAGTCAATATTGCGAGCTCGTAAAAAATCATAATCTGCTCGTTCTTGAGCTTGATATCCCTGAGCACCGTTAACTCCACCAAACCGACCAACAGACCATGGTTGTATCATATTGAAGTTTGTGTAAACATCTATATACCCAGGCAATGAGTCGCTATTGCCTGTTCTCCAATTGGCCGGAACACCACCAGCCACATAAAATCCATCTGCTTTAAGCTGTCTGATTACATTCAATGCGCCGCTCGGATTACTGGGTCTATTGATAAAGCCAAATCCCCAAATACATACGACCGGCCTTCCATTTTGTCTGGCATAAGCACTTGAGTTGAAGATATTGCGAGCTCTGAGATTGTTCATGTCCTCAATAAGTTCAGTTGCAAAATTGGTCCAACTCGATACATCCCACATGATGAAAAATTTACGATTATATCTCTCGGCGCATGTTTGAACTTTGCTTGCAATTCCATTCACTTGATTAGCGAATTGCTGACTCGTTTTAATGGCTGCGCCAAAACGCTATGATAATAAGAGAGATAACATTAACATTTACAAAAATATGTCATTTAAATAACGTGAAATGAATACCTGAAGAGCAGCTGTGTCGATATTATATTGTGACATCCATCTAAAGTGAATGTCAACAGTCGAGTCGTCCCATGAACTGAACAGCCTTGCTGGCTGTCCGTTGCCCAGATTTCCCAATTGAGTTTGGTGAAGGCGAAGATATTCTCGTACATCGGGATACAACTCGAATGTTATATTTGGTGATCGGCCTTTAAAAAAATATTCGATTTTGATATTCAAAAGTGTTGGAAAGAAAATAAAAATTTATAGAAATTGTTCTGCTGAACTTGTGCACTGCCAGATAAAAAAAAATGTCAGAAAATGATTACCTGGACGTGGAGCAATATTTCCGGCCCAATGAACCCAAGTGTTCCTTGGCGATCCATCGCCTTGTGCCGCAAACCATCCTTGATAGCCAACTACTAGTTTTCCGACCACATCACCAACGGGACTTTGTCCCAACACTTGTACAACAAACCCAAACAGTGCCAATACAACAAGTATTATAAACCGCATTTTGTCTAAATTGATTCAAAGATGAATTCGATTAAATTCCCAGCATTCATCATATTAATGACTCTCAAGAACAAATGTATTAAAATTTGATTCAGTGTTTTATCACAAAAGTTATTTCTTTTACCTTTTAGAAGTGTATTGCGAAGCCACTACACTGACTGACACTGCGAACGTGAATTCATTATATTTATAGGTGAATTTGCATGAAGTATGCAAATGTTAATGCGCAATTTATTCAGATATAAACAACTTTTCCGAGTGCGTAAGTCGGGAGTTTCAATATTTGGTTATTAATTAAAAACAAGATAAGAAGAAATTAAATTGCATATGCAATTCAAATGTTTCCCCACAATGTCGTATTTAGTTTGGAGCTTTGTGTGTGATTTGATAGTTGAATCGATTTAGATTTGAATATCTCATGTAAAATTTGATTTGAATTGTTATGCGCTCAATAGAGCTCTAAGAGATTGTACATAAAATAAGCATAGTTCAAGCAAAAGCAAAACCCAGACCAATCCTAATCATCGTCCAAATTTCACAGATCAGCCACAGCCGCCTTTGTTTTCAATGAATTTCATTAAAATGATAATAAACTGGAAAGTAAACCAAATAATAAAAAAATGTTTCCTTAAAAAAAATAGAAGTAAATATTTTCATAGTGACAGAGTACGATGTTATTCGATGTTGTAGGAAACAGATTACTGATTTGAAAAAGACGTAAATTCACGTGAATAAATAATTCAGAAATTCACATGCATGAACCTGTTTCTCAAGCAACTGCACCTTTCTGTTGATCTGGTTTTGTTCTCCAGATGAATAAATGGTCTCAATAAAATCGTATTGTTTTTGTTTTCAATACATGGGTTTTGATTGCTGGGCAGACATCGAAATTAAGTAGTATTTAAGATAATTTCACAGAATTTAATGAACATTTTTGTTTTCGTGAATGAATAAAATTTATTTGACTGAAGAATGCAGAAGATTCGTTTTTAGAAGAAATGAATAAATTCATATATTTCAAGTAGATTGCAACTAGTAGCAACTGATTGTCCGAATGATTTATTTAGCGAATGTTATGCAACTATAATTTACTTCTATCAATCATATTTATCTTATATTGTTTAATAGTGACAAATGTGTCAATATATGCTGGAGATCTCTTTCATCGGAACCTAAACAAACGGTACGTTGTGGAAGGTTCGTAGAGCAATTTGTCCTTTCATCATTCGATTACCCTCCGAAACGACTTTTAGATAGAAATCGGACGAAACATGCACCCCATCTGCGTCCAACGTTAAAAAGTATTGATCGTTTGGAATCATTGATCTATCCTCAGCGGCCTTAGCGATGGCCGTCCCTTCATCATACTCATCGAACATAGCAATGTAAGCGTTCTGAATACCTAACTCTCGAATATTTACGAATTGTCGCCAGATAAAATCGCCATGCAGTCGTGGAATTACATTATGAGGTCCAGTATTCCAATTCGACCATGCGAAGCCCGGATATAGAACTGGTTGATAATCAATATTGCGTGCGGTACAATATTGTAAGTCTGCTCTTTCCTGTGCTTCGTATGACTGAGCTCCAGCAACTCCACTGAATCGGCCGACAGCCCAAGGCTGAATCATACTAAAGTTTGTGTAAACATCTATATGGCCTGGCAATGAGTCGCTATCGCCTGTTCTCCAATTGGCCGGAACACCTCCCATAACATAATATCCAGCTGCTTTTAGTTGTCTAACTACATTCAAAGCAGCAGCTGGATTACTCGGTCTGTTAATGAAACCGAAACCCCAAACACCAATCACGATTTTTCCATTTTGTCTGGCATACGCTCTCGAATTGAATACACCACGATCCCTTACACTGTTAATGTCTTCGATCAATTCTGTAGGAAAATTTGGCCAATCAGATACATCCCATGTGATGAAAAATTTACGGTTATATCTCTCGGAACATGCTTGTACTTTAGCGGCAATACCGTTCACTTGATTAGCGAACAACGTATTTCCTCTGACAGCCGCACCAAAACGCTAAAAAATGAGAAAAAAGTCATAAAATAAACTATTTCATCATAATGATGATAAAAGATGCATGTATTTACCTGAAGAGCCACTACTTCGTAGTTGTATTGTACCATCCATCTCAAATGAAGGTCCACAGTTGAATCGTCCCATGAACTGAATAGTCTTGCCGGTTGTCCGTTGCCAAGATTTCCCAAATTAGTTTGATAGAGTCGTTGATATTCTCGAACATCAGGGTACAGCTCAAAAGTTATATTTGGCGGCCGGCCTTTATATCATATTTTGAAAGTAATTATTATTCATGAATGAATTTTATTTCGTTATGTGAAAGTTTCATTACTATAGTAGATCGAATTAAGTCGTCATTACCTGGACGTGGAGCAATATTTTGTGCCCAATGAACCCAAACATTCCTTGGTGATCCATCGCCTTGTGCTGCAAACCATCCTTGATACCCGACCACCATTTTACCAACTATATCACCAGGCGGACTCTGAACCAACACATGTCCGAAAATGAAAATCAATGCAAATGCAATTGGTATCAGTGTCCGCATTTTGAACTTATTGTTTTGAATTTCCAAAATATAGACCTATCGATTACTCACAAGATATAAAATCAATGTTGATGATTGTTTACTATTGAGTTTAACTTTGGAAAATTTTAAGAGTCTGCATGCAATTGCATTACTGACGATGATTTATACCTAGAAATTTGATCCTTATTTATAGTGAAAACTGTGTAAGATAATCAGATAAATATACGTAATTTAATCAAATAAAAACAGTGTTTTGTTGAACACCTTTTCAAAGTGCGTAAAATAAGTATTCAAATATTAGACTATTTATTTAAAACAGAGCACAATGAAATGGAATTGTATGCACAATATAGATGTTTCCTCACTAGTTGCATTTGATTTATTGTGTTGAATATGTTTGAATCGATTTCAATTGAATCGATTCAGCTATGATCAATGGTTATCGGTCATGAATGTTAACTTGCCGTTTTATGTGAAGGATTTCAAAGGACCTCATACTTTTTTTAAGCAGGAATATGAATAGAAAAGTTGACAAACAATTTAAAACAATATATGTTTGTTAATGACGTACAGAGAATTTAATCAACATTACATTAAATTCTCAGAATAAAGGGTACGTGTTTAATCAACTCAATAATGCATACGCGTGATCCAATTTCTGAAGATGCGATTTTTCGTAGTTCCATACCAGCAATTTTTTCTGTTTTTCTTGAATTGAATCAATAAAAAATCGCAATAAATAAGCGTATTGTAATTATTTTTTCAATAATTCAAAACGTGCGTTTGATTAATGAATAAACATTGCTGTTTACTCCCCTTCTATAATAAACCAATACGTTCGGGAATGAATAACATTGAAATGAACTAAGCAACGTTTTTATTCTTCATGAGGGGGAAAAATGAACAAAGTGCTATTTAAAGTTGGCCATCTGCAGTTGAATAGCATAATTAAAATCTACTTGCGATAAAAATCTGTTCATTTTCCCCTAAGCAATTCGATGCGGTTATTTACAGCTACTGAAACATATAAATCACCCAAGTGTGTCTGGTGTTGATGCTCAGCATGAGTATATAAAATGAATTCATGCGCTTCGCTCAGGTTATATTCATTAGAATTTTGGAAAAGGGAGCAATTCATAGTTGTTGTATGAGATGCTTTGAATTAGATTTTGATAATTTCATCGTCATAATCCCAAAATGTGTTTTTACACGTGAGCATGTGCATGAGATTGATGCGATAGAATGCGGACCTTAAATTAGATGGTCTTATCCATCGAAATGGTAATTTGCAATTCGAAACATTCATCCGATATCCAAGCATATTTATTTCTCTCCATCTCTCTCTCTCTCAAATCCAATGTTACGCCTTTCGTCTGCTATTTTTTGTTGTTTTTTAGTGTGTGCATATTTTCCCTGGCCAAAATAGCAACCAAACCCAATGCTCGTAATTGAATGATTTTATTTGTGTTTGCTTTTCGCTTCACCAATTTGTTTACGGTAGTAGACTTTGTACATAGAATTCTGTTGATTTATTTTTCTAACATTTCATTTCCTAAACATATACTCAGGTAAAATAAACATCAAGCCACCCATGGGCTGTATTTATTCGATAGCACTGGGTAGTGCTCAGTGTATGTTGAATTGATGAATGAATAAATATGTAACAGCAACATAACATACAGCGACTAAAATCACTTTTCAGTAAATCGACATGGAAATAAATTCCGAAAAATTCAGAGCTCACTTTGGCGACACAAGTAATTTCATTAACTTTTCAAATTAAATAAATTCGAGAGAATAAAGTTAAAAAAAAATAAAATAACGACGAAAATAAAAACACCGATGAAATAATAAAAACGGAACCAGTGACACCAAGTGTTTTTAATGGTATAACTTTTTCCTATTTTACGTTGCAGTCAATCGTTTGAATACGCAAAAATTGTACGCTGGAGAAAATTTATACTGCATAAAAGTACGAGTGACAAATGTGAAACTTTTTTTTCTCTCTCTTTTTTGTTGCTTTGTTCTGTTGGAAAATCGCTCAACCAAAATCCAGATGCATAGTGAATGAGTTTCGAATTAGATTCACGTCAATCCATCTATGAAATCGGTTCGGTGTATCGTGCATTTGCTACTTAAGTTATTCCAACTGATTTGCATGCAAACAATTTTACTGTCGATGGAGATGATGAATTTGTTTTTTTTTTTCTTGTTTTGTTAGAAAACTGACGCTAAAATAAAGATGTCGAAGAAAATATTCATTTTATTGCCATTATCACTAATGCATTCAGATTAAAGTAGTTTTGAATGACGATATTCGTTTAAAGTATTCCGGATGATTTGAAACAATCTACAGTCTTTGTTCGGAGCAACGAAAAACTAATTTAAAAGTTCTGTTTTTTCCCTTTGCCATGGAAAAGACGGATTTATTTCTTTTTTTTTTTTGTTTGGCCTTTGAATAAAATATTAAATATTTCCATTTTCAATATTTCATTATTGTTTTGTCATTTCCATGTATATTAAAAAAATTTGTTGGACACGAATCTCTTTTGAAATATTTTTATTGACGAATTCTTTTCTATTTTCCGTAACATTCACTTTTTTGAAGTGTTTTTGAATCCTTTCAACCAAAATACTAATACATTGATATTATGAACCGATTGTTCAAAGCTCAAGCGATGTGTGCTGTGAGCAAACAATTCTTAGGCTCTCTTCTTCAATTGGAACGGTTGAAAAACACAAATCATCAAAATTAATTGAAAAATTGCATCAAATAATTGTGAATGAAAACAGTTTGTTCGTTTATTATATCATTCATATGATGTTTCAAATGTGACATATGGATGGCGCCACTAAACACCTCCAACGATCCAGTATTTTGACATCTTGAACCATTTGAAGCCGCAATTTGATTGCTAACATCACTTTCGACTGTCACACGTTTATTTTATCATCGTCTTTTTTGTAACAGCATGCACTGACTTTTTGGTCATTTCGTATCGTACATTTGACGTTGCACTCATGGTTTAAGAATAAGTGAAACGCTTTTTTTTTATTGTATATAATCGATAAATTTAATGATGGCTTCGAATAATAAACCATCGACAGCATCATCGTTGTTTAAAAGTGCAAATATGTTGCAGCAAATTAAAAGAGAACCATTGCCACCCGACAGTAAGTTGTATACATCGGAACGTTTGTCATCATTTCGTGTGCCACGCGATTTAACACTTGGGGGTTTACCCATGAAAAATCCAATCGCTCGTCCAAATTTATTGCAAAATAATAAAAAAGTCTATACGCCAAATTTGAATGCGATTCGAAATAAAAATGTGTAAGTGTAATATTTTGGTGGTATTTCTCCGTTTTGAATGAAACAAACTGTCACTTATGAATATAAAATATGGTTTTTGGTTCAATAGTGACGTAAAAACATCGAGGGATACATCAATAACAAATGCTCGTGGCCGCGGAAGGGGACGAGGTGGACGATCCGATCGTGGCAGAGATAGTGGGCCTGGTTCAAAAGCGCTAGGGCCAAAAACACCTCGAAATACAGTTGTTGCATCATCTGGTCTATTCTCTGAAGGTGCTGGCGATGGAACAACAAAACGCCTATTCCGTAGCTTTCGTAATGAGGATTCAACGCCATCAACGTTACGTCGACCAACGCTTTCATCAAAACGAGAAAAATTCGATCCACAAGTCGAACAAAAGCACATATCAGAAATTTATGATTTAGATCTGGATGAAACTGATGACCCTGTCGACACCTCAACTAGTGACATATTTTCACCAGTCAATTTATGTCAAGGTAAGTTGGTTTGATTCATAGAATTCGTGTGATTCAATAAATATACTGAATTTCAAATGGTATTCACAGTGAAATCCGAAGTGAAATTGGAAGAACGGATAAATGGTATGGGAATTAAAGAGGAAAATAATGACAGAACTGATATTAGACTGAAATATCCGAGCAACATTGGAGAGTTCTTCGATCGGAATGCTCCACAGCTGTTTCTGATGCAGGTAAAATATACACAATACTTTTTATTGAATCAATGTCAAATATTTGCAATATTATATTCAATTTTATTGTCTTCATTTACAGCTACCAGATGCGTTGCCGGGCCATGGGACAGAAGCAGAACCAGCCGAAAGTGCGGACAAACAAGAATCTAACCATTTACCCGAAAATCTGTGTACAATGGGCAATTTGGAGGAAGGGAAAATCGGTCGCCTAGTGCGATATCGATCTGGGAAAATGAAACTGTTGTTAGGCGATTCAAAATTTGATGTTGATTTAGGCATCGATCCCAATCTACTGCAGGAAGTTGTATCAACGCAAATTAACAAATCCGAACGTAGTGGAAAAGTGATAAATTTGGGACAAATCAATGCAAAACTAAGTGCCGTTCCAGATTGGGAATTTATGCTAAATAATATTGGCGATAAAAAATCATAGCATCGATTCACTTGTTCCACTGTCACAGAGAATTGTGATTTAAATAATTGCATTGCTGTTTTTATATTCGTTTTATTTTCGGTTGGCAAGACTACGTGAGATTGTATAAGATGATTTAAATACGCGTAATAAATAAGTATAACGATTGCAAATTTTGTTAATTCCGAATAAATATTCGATTTCACATTATACACAAAAGAAAAATGCCATGCATTGAAATTGTTATGTCTATTTTTATTGGTAGTTCAAAACAAAATTGATGACTATTCTGTCGGAAATTTTAGCTCGATTCTAAAAGTTGTTTTTGATTGCCCGTTCGGCCTGGGTAATGGTTGCCACTAAAATCAATGGCAAAATTGAAATCGCTCTTCTGTTCAATAGCTGATTCAAGTGCTTCATCGAAATTTTCGCGAACAATGAACGACTTTGCAGCTTCCTGAAATTGCAAATAATTCAACACATTTAAGTTATTCAACAAAAAAGACATTTTCCATATTTTAGTGCATACTTTTTCTTTTAGCACCAATTCATTGGTCTTGCGTTTTTGCTCTTCTTCATACTCTCGCTGTTGTTCAAGTTGCCATTTGATTTCATTCTCCATTTGAATACGTTCAGCTTGCAAACGTGCTTCTCGAATTTTTGCAACATTTCGATTCCATTCGTCGTTAATTTTTGAAATGCGCTCAAAATCCGCATCATCTTGAATTGATTGTGGTTTCTGCTTCAAAGCCTCACCTCGTTTTAGCTTTTCTTCAAAGAAATAGGCACGCAATGACTTCATTTTTGCACTTTATGGGAAAACACATTTCATATAGTTAGATACAATTTGTTATAATTAGTTATTTTGAGGAGTGAACGCTTGAGTACTTACTAATAAATATTATTTAATCGGTCGAGTTCAGCAAGCTCTTCTTCATTTTTTGGCGGATGTTGCGGTATACGAAATAGCTTTGATTTGGATGTGCCCAATTCTAGTGGTCGGCGATATCGCCATCGTCTAACACTTTGAACACTCAGCTCGGTGTGACTGATGTTGAAATTGTTTGCACAACAAACGCGATTACTCAAGTTGAGAGCCTTCACTGTAGCACGAAACATATTTGAATTTGTTGAACAACACTTGAATCAAACTACAAAAAATCAAATTTAACTTTTTCGTGCGTGTTTTTTTTCTTCTAATCTCTCTGGCAGCTATCGAACTGTCAAAGTGAATGGTCCATCAACTCATGTGGATTTTGACATTCAACTGGCGACATCTTTCTGTGACAAACCAAAAGAAACACTTCCAAATGCTCTTCTATCAAATTTTAAAGCGAATAAACATTCATTTATTAATATGAATATTGAATTTTAATTATTTTATTAAATTGACGAAATTGCTTTCAACAACAGATTTTTTTCTTAGTTAAATTTTTATTTTACTGGCTTAGGCTGGTTCCAAGTGCTATGCTAGACAACAAATTTGTGTGCTGAATTTTTCTCAAACTGATTTATTTTATTTCATTATGATAAAGTTCCGATTGACACAATTGAGGCTCAATTGAATTTCGATTTTTTGTCATTTTTCTACATTTTGCCGAATTTTCGTAAAGATATTTGGATAATATCTGCTATTTTCAGCCCATAGTAATCGCATGGGGGAGCTAAAAATGTGACAATGGTGAAATAACTGTCTTGATTAAATACAGTTATAATGAAGTATTCAAACTTGTATTTAGGCAGAAATTTGTTGGTCGTTAATAAAGATCGATAGAAAGAATGTAACAATGAACTCATCATTTCCTGAAATGTTATAAATACTGCAG
This sequence comes from Aphidoletes aphidimyza, assembly GCA_030463065.1. NCBI lineage: Eukaryota > Metazoa > Arthropoda > Insecta > Diptera > Cecidomyiidae > Aphidoletes > Aphidoletes aphidimyza. The sequence continues at coordinate 12,599,548 of CM059999.1, forward strand.
TGTCAATCCAGTCACTTCCGGTGCTTGAAGCTTCGCTCGCGTGCAGATTTTGATTTCTGCCAACTTCTGCCCATGATTCAAATCGGAGTAAGCGCGCTCGAGCTCGCAAACTCGCAAAAAGACCTTTTTTGAGTCCTCAGAGTCAAAATCAGGATTTTCGTTCCACTAAAATAAAAAATGTTGACCGGAGTGCGATTTCCCAACGGTTTTTACCTTATCAAATTGATAGAATTTTTCTATATGTCCAATCTATCTAGTGTAAAATTGATTCATGACCAGGGGAGGAGGAGTTTCCATAAAAGTAATTTAAGAGGGGGTGACTCTCGTAGTTAATACTGCTGGAAATGAAAAAAAAATACATTTATTTCCTATACAATTTTATACCAACGACCAACAAATGTCTGTTCAAGTACCAGTTAGAGCTAGTTCATTTCATCGCTAAATATGTTTAAAACAATTACAAACCTCTCTGTACTAAAATTTTCAATCTCGTTGGGTTGTGTTTTCTCAAACCAGTACAATCAATCGTAAAAAACATCTCAAGCGGATTGCGATTGTTTCAAACAGAGATTTTCGCTAAAGTGTTGATGAAATGAAAGTCCAAACCATTTCATTTTTGGCGCTTCACAAATGCCATTCTGTTATGATTGTTGTGTTGGCAGTGTAATACGTCCAACACCAACAATAAATTTGGTGAGCCAATGCAGTTCTAATAGATTCCTGTTCAATTTCCTTTATTCTATAAAGTGTGCCGAAAATAAGTGCGGGAAATATTTGGCTTGGCACGAAGTGACAGTAATTATCTTGTCAGTATAAATTTATTCAATTCGGCAATCAATACACTTTAGTTGACACGTTAATATCTTAAAATCTAAGAAGAAAATCATTTGTGATAGAACTCTTGATATGGCACCTACTCAACATGCTCAAAGCATTCGGTTATTTCGATGTATCGTGGAGGATTACACGACTTGTCGCTTAAGAGCATCTATTTCTATTCTATTCGACGAAGTGAATCCATTGAAAATGTAAATCATAATTCGTATTATCTCTGTGAGATGTGCTACATAAATCCATGAAAAAAATTCTATGTCACGCCGTGCACTTAAGTGTCAATGGAGAACGTTCGTCGTTTGGAAGTCACATTGATTCGTATTGAATCAGTTCAGCCAATAACCGCATAAAAAGATGAAATATAAGGAGTCTTGTATTTGATTGCTTTGTATTGTGTTGAAAATGGCTTTTTCCGATTGAGATTTGATGAAATCGCTGAAAAAAAAACACCGAAATAAAGTACGCTGAGTCAGCGAATGAAGAATGGAAATGGAAAATATGACAGTATTCAAACATGTGTGAAAAAATGTTAATGGAACAAAAATCGGTTTGCCGCAAAGAATAAGTTCTCTTCGCATTTCACAATGTATGCGGATGGAAGTGATAAATGGCAAATGATAACAACCGAAAGCAATTTACGCGCATAAAAAGGAAAGCGAAATGTAATTTGATGCATTGTGAATACATTTCGCCGCATATTCAATAGATTGTTTTCAAATAAACTCACACGCAACTTAAATTGTTGAGCTTGCTTCTATTTTGATCCTTTCAACCACATACACACAAAACCTAAAGCAACAACATGATAACAGTAAATTTCAAGGACTTTGAAGAAAATTGCACATGCACCAGTTTAAATATTTGAAATGAAACTGTAATAATTGAGTTATTCAAAAGTTTCGCTGTCAAATGACCAGATAATGAGATTCACGCTCGCACACTCTCGGCTTTCGGTTTCATTTATTCGGCTTGAAATATAGATAAGCGTACACCATATCATCAATTTGTATTCCGTACGTACATCGAATGTTGGCGGCAAACGTACGTATTTGCCGCTAAGTGGAAGGATTTGGAATCCATTAAATCCGTCGCACACATAAGCACTCGGAGAGCCACATTGTTTTGCCTTTGTCTGAATGGTGTGTGTATTCGCGCGCGTTTGATTCGGTCTGCCGCTATTTCGACTTCGGCGGCGGAAAAAGGATTTTCGTTTTGAGCGTTTTGGGGCTTCCGACAAACTATAAAATAAATTAAGTCGATTTACATGTTAGAAGCTCATCATCTTCATTATGTTGAAGAGTATCCTCACTTAAAGTAAAATGCCGATTTTATGCTAATTTGTCCTCATTTTACCCCACCAGAAACAGTTTTCGTGCTGCTTTTGAGCTGTTCTGGACTCTTCGCAAAAATATGCCGTGTTAAAAAGTTAAAAGTAATCGACACAACGCATAAATTCCAAGTCACCTCTCTGCGAAATACAAGTGGCTTTTCAGTTTATGAACAATGAACACTCATACACAACAACACCGACATCAACATCGTCACCACAAGCGGAATTGTGTGCCCAAACCACTTTCAAGTTTTCCAACCGAAATAATGTCGATTTCGGAAAACTGTTTCATAAATCGATCGAATGTCATATTACCAGTGCGGTTTATCTTTGTTAAAATATCTGCGTAAAGCTTTATCACATTGGATGTAATGTACTGAACCATTCGAAATTTTAGGGATGGCCCATTAACTTCATCGTAAAACATAGACGAATTACCAGCTATAAAATGCGCATTAGAAATCATCCGAAAAGATGTAAAATTGAACGTGCTCATCGCCATCACTCTTGTCCTCCGTGTCCGCGCATTCAGTGTTTCTAATGTTTGGTTTCGGCTCTGTTTCTCTCTGTCTTAGTTCACTTACCGAAGATTCGCAGCAACGTTAATGGATATGTCTAATTTTGATGTATAATTAGAAAAGTGACATAACTTTTAAGTGCGGATCCATCTGAAGAGCTCATGACAAAAATGACAAGGAAATGCGACCGAAATGGAATATAACATTGAAATACCTTCGAATATATAGCCAATCAGATAGATTTAGCCAACATATCGAAACATTCATGTCATAAAAGTGCGAACACAAAAACCATTGATATCATTTCATTTACGGTATTTTACGTGTCCGAATCCATGTGTCCAATTGCATCATCATCCATCCCAGTGGAATGGATTTTCGTGTTTTGAACACACACTATTCAATTTGTTTAATTGATAGAATATGAGCATTGAACACACCGTCACATGGATGAATGATTTGATTCGAAGTTGAGCTGTGTGTATCAATTAAATGAAACATATGAATTCAGCTAATATACACATTTTGACAGCCACCAAATCTTGTGTTGGTTTTTCATTTTTGAAAAATTACTCGTAATAAAATGATAAATTTCACTTGCATATGGTTTTACTTTTAAAAACTCGATACAAATTGTTATGGATTTTTTGTTCTTGTTTGTTTGTTTGTTGTTGTTGCGAAGAAAGAAAAATTGCTGCGATAAAACTTTCAAGATAAACAAACAGTTAGGGTGGAAATGTGATAAATCTGGGGTAGTTGTTTATGAGCCTTCCAGACGAACGTCGTTTTTCCATGTGTGTGGAACTCGTTTGAGTAGCACCAGTCGCAGGGGAAATTATGAACGTTCATTGAACATCCAGTGTAGATGCGCCGTAGACGATTCGGAGCGGTCGAAGTGAATTGTTTTGAAACCTTTCATTTTTGGGGGGCTTTGCGTTGAATTCCAACGACACAAGGCAATATAAAAACACTTCGCTAAGGCAACTTATATGCTTAAAAATTTATAAATAGAAACGATGTGGCACTTGCTACCTGATTTTTATCGTTTACTCACTCATTCATTTCCCCGACTCAAACTGTATTTTCACACGACTACCGAATATTCCGAAGTATTATGTTAAATGTTAAATGTTGATGTTTCTGGCCATTTCTTTATGAATAACTGAAAATAGATAATTTTTACCGGAATTTTGCACGCATGCATCCCATCCTGTTGCTGTATTTGTTGTGTTTTCTTTTTCTTGGTTTGTTACTATTTTCTCGAAAACAAACAGATCGCTGTATAAATAATAAAAAAGGGCGGTAGAGAGAATGAGAGACTTAGTTTTATTTGTTATGGTTTGGAAAATTGAAAATACTTGCAGGAAATGCAAATGAATGAAAACAAAGGACGTGAGCAGTGTGTTTCATGCCACATTTCTACCATATATCAGCACTGATTTACGGTAATTCATGCTCAGGCCATGTTCATGTAAATAAATAGTGAAAACTTCCATTTCTTTTGTCACGAGATACACACACACAGAGACATGCACACCAGTCTGAGCGCTATTCACATGTAATGCGGTAGAACGACGAGTACAAAAAAAAACTATGGAGAGACAGAATGAGTGCAACGAAAAAAAAAAATAGAATTTACCAAACCAGAAATAGTAGAGAGAATATGTGTGCAAAATCCGTAGCCATAGTGGCAAATGCAACAATGAACAGACTCAAAGATAAGAGAAACAAAAACTGAAATCAGCAATTCCTTCCATAAATAAGGATGCTAATGTTGGGATTCAATGCAGTGCAAGCAAGTCGCTGTTCTTTCTCATACTCTCGTTTCTTTCGCTCTCTCTTGTTGAATGTAAATTTCTGTTTTTCCAATTTTCGTATCTCCTTAAAAACTTTCGATGTTAAGCCAACAGCGGCTTCCTGTGAAGTAAACATCTGAAAAACGATCTCTGGCTTTCTCTCTCTCTCGTTCGTTCGTTCGTTTATTTTGTCTTGCAACTGAATAAGCGAGCCAGAGCGTTAGAATAAAAGAGCATTGAACGTGCCTCTAATGCATGCTCACATTTATATGTGTGTATGTGTACAGCAATGGAACTAACTTATGCATAACATGGGTCTTAATTAAAAACTGGTGAAAATAGCACAATGAAATATTCTACGGAAGTCCTTTCCATGAACTAATTGACTATATTAGTAAAATACGAGGCAAATGTGCAATTTGAGTGGTATAATGGTCAAATCTAGTGTATTTCACTTTAATACGTTCCTCTATTTCTTTCTCGTTCTGTCCAATTCTCATTGGGTAGCGCGTTTTTCTCTGCATCATCGCTAAAACAGTAGCTAGAAGTCGAACGCTAAAGCATACGTTGCTTGAATAATGTAATTACAGGTCATGTTTTGTCATGGGCAAGGTCGAACACATAATTCTTGTTGCTCAGCATTGTAATCTTCTTATGATATTAAGATAACGTAAATGAATATTTTCCAAAATAGCTCGCATGGAAATTTTACATGATGGAATCCGTTGCATGTGTCACACACATCCCTTTTCTTTCGCCGAAGCGAGAGAAAGAGAGTAAAATTCATTTCGATGCCAAAGAGTCTTAATGAAACATGAAGATATGCCCGCTGAGTCCATACATCCGAACAGCTATGGAATCTGACACAGTTGACTTGAAAATGCCAACAGCTCAACAAAATCGCATGACATCACGCTGTTTCGTTTTACATCTTTCATAATGATGGAAATTCACTGCCCAAATTGCTCGCTTTCAACTAATTGGTCTACAAATTGTGGACTTGACGAAGTTAATTCATCCGATTTCATTTTTTCTCGACACGCACACACAAAAAACGCTCACAAAATGCTCATCATTTCATTTTACGATTCAATTTCATCTGATTACAAACTCCCAACTACATGAAATTAATTCATATCACAGCACACAGAAATTGTTCTGTTGACAATATTATTTGTATATATATTGCTCATATTCAAAACAAAACTGCTGCAAAACATCCAAAGCATAAAGTATTCTGTTGAAAGTTTCGTCGCTTGAATAACAAGTTGATTTTTTTTTTTTCCGTTTCCATCTCTGTTTCGGCGAGAAAACTATTTACCGAAGTTAGCAACAATCTTTGAGCGCAGCGACAGAAAAACAGAGAGGATAAAAAAAAAGTTTTGCATTTGAAGTAAGTAAATGCATTGATTTTTATGGTTTTGCCGTTTGTTCAACTTTAGCGTTGGGCTTTTCTCATTCGCATTTATCGTTGCTTATAAAAAGTTCTGCCACCAGCTAATCGAAAAAACATAACATTCAACGAAATCCCGCTATAAACGACAAAACGATAGCAAACCAAGATAAGAAAATGCGCACATATTCCAAACATACGATTGCGAGTGTCAAAAGTACCAGTAGCAGCTAACTGTAACTGTAGCTGAAGTTGTAGCGACAGCAGCAGCAATAACCGAAAAAAAAAATGTTTATTTGCAACCAGCAGCAACAATGTTTGTTTCTATGTTTTGCGGAAAGTATAAATTTATATCTCCCGTAAGAGAAATTACAAATGTTTTCATTAATCATTTTAACTTTTCTGTGGGAAATTTTCCCTTTTTTCCGGGTGTTGGATGTTGGCTTCTTTCGAACTTCTCGTGATTCTCGAGCCCACAATGTATATTTTATATTCGAATATGAGCACATCGCTTCAACCGCATTGGGATTTAGTTTTTCTGGGGATAAAAGTATACCAATAAAATTAACCACATTTTGAATAAGATGTGAAATGGTTGGCTTTTGAACTTTCGCCAATTTGAAAAATCGATTTTTTCGCCACCTAAAAATAGAAAAACTTAGCTGATGGCATTCACTGCATTCAATCGCACACCAAACTCAACACCACACAAAAATGAAACACTGAGCTTTGTCGAAATTTTATCCATCAAACATTTCACGTCTTCACCGAACCCATCAATTTTCAATTATTTTGTGCTGAGAAGCACTTAGATCTGTGCTCAGATCCACACAGAAAGCGGCGAAGTTCGTGGATTCACGGTGCATTTAGGCAGACCGCTATCACGCTTAATTTATATATTGGAAAAGTTTAATGCAAGAATAAAACTTATTTAAACGAGAAAGTTGGCCGCTTAGTACGGTCATAAAATTCGCACCTCGCTCACTAGTGCCAGCTCTTAATTCAAGAGCTTTCCATCGTCCATTGCAGTTCGTAAACGAACGAACGAAAAAAATTGAATAAACATGGACTAGATACTATAGACTAAACCAATAAGCTGTATATGTTGGAAATGTGTGCACATAAAAAGTCGTAAATAAAACATTCAAAGAGTTACTCTTATCTCATGAATGATTATTATGCACGACTCTTAAAAATAGTTGAATCCAGAACAAGCAATTATTATTTCATTTCATCGAAAAATAAAGAAAAAGCGGCAGCGATGTGCTTGAATTAGAGCTAAGAAATGTGCTTATAATTTCACTTCTTATCAGCCTTTGTCGTATGCCAAAAGCTTCAATATTTCATATGCATGCTGAGTATCGTCGTTTGGTATAAAGAACGTACAAAATGAGAAAAGTTTTTTTTTTTTACGTTTACGATGCGGAAGTAACTTTTCGTTGGGGAAAAAGCCATGTAGCAAAGCATTCTTCACCGAGCATATGTTTGTGGGCCATTAGATTCATTTGCAAAAGCAGCAGAAAATGAATTTTATTGTACAAAAAGATTATTTAGAAGCAATTATGCTTCTTTCTCTGTTCAATATACAACAAGTTTGACTGTTTCGAGTGGCTCAAATAGATTGCCGTATATTTTCTGAAGCTTCAGCCCACTTCAGTTTTCCATTCAACATCAAATATCGATATTCATCATTACATGGCATATTATTTTGCAATAGTATTCTGGTTCGAGGAGACTATAATGGCAAAAGTTTGCTTCTTGCTTCTATTTTTGATGATTGTTTTTGCCCTCTATTAAATCCTGATGTGTTTTTCCTGGGTGATATTTTCACATCTCATCCCCAAAATTGTGTGTGTGGGTGTATATGTGTGTGTGTTCGTGCATATTCAAAACGATGGGCAAGAATTCAAACAAGTGCTTCATTAAATTGAATTTTGACAATCATGAGTTCACCCAAATGAACTAGCATCTGAATGATGAATGATGGTAAATGGCTATAAACGCCCATAACTATGTCGATTCATGAAACTAGCAGAGAACCAACCGAACAAAAAACACAACAGAGAATTTAAATTTAGCATATTTATAGACGTATATCACCAATTTAGACATCGCTTTCGAGGGGTGACTGATGTACATAGTTCCATCCCAAACCAAAAAAAAATAAATAAATGAATTATGTGGGGGTTTATTAAAAGTTGTCATGGAAAAATCTACATACCGACGCAATATGAGATAAACATCATGAATCTCTATTAAGAGTATGTGTTACATTCGGCGATGCGACAAACTGCGTGAAAATGTGTGCGCGTATGTGTGTGCGTTCGTGAGGCTATGCTGGTTTGCTGGTACTCGAGGCATTGATTGTTACGCGCAAAACGCCAATGGGATGAGTTGGGCTGTGTGACGGAACCATATACAAATACTTGAAAGCCGATTGTCATACGAAACCATTTACGTGGATTATTGTTCAACGCGTACGAATTTTCACATTCCTCATACAATTTTGAATTCGTTTTATTTTTTTTTTCTTCGTTTTTTGTTCAGAACCTGACAATGATTCTAAACAGCAAACGATTTCCATGCGTGTATGAAAGCGCGTACACAAAGCATTTCATTCAATTTCAACCGAAAAATAAATCAAAGAGAAAAATGTCGCCGCATTTCATATCAACCCACCAGAGAAAAGAAAAAACTCATAGCTCATCTAATCTGCATTTCATTCTGGGGAAAAGAAAGATCCACGTTTTATATCCGTTTTTTTTGCAGTCTATATGAACCAAACGATATAATTCTACATTTTTTGAAATTCGTGCGCATTGTCTCATAACCAGGATAATAGGAAAATGTTCAATCCACTTGAAAATGTTAGAACATTTTTGAGTATAGAAATATGTTTGACTCTTTTTTTTATGCGCTCGACGCTACTTTGAAGTAGTTCGAGTGCCATTTGGGCGTAACATTTGTGGTTGATGTTTTTATTCGGTTAAAATGAAATAGCATTAGCAATGGGTTTGAAAAAAACGCCGTACAACTGGCGCTCTCTTGGCGTTTCGGTCACTAATGATGACTTTCACTTGCCAACAAATAAATTCAAAAATAATACAAAACGAATGTTTGACAAAATAAAAAATGCGTACTGCGTCCCATTTATTCGAGAGGGTTGTTCGTGTAATGTTCGCCGAACATTGTTCGGGTGGCCGGGAAAAAAACACCACGAATCTAGTCCCTATAATCCAATGATGATATCCGACTGATTCGAATTTCATGTTTGGTCCATTAAAGGAAATTCAGATGGGATTCATTTGTACATGCAGACCGACACATAAAATCACAACAGTAAAGGGATTGCACACAAACATTTTTCCATAATCCTCCTAATCCATAAAATGTACGCATCGAGAGTTTTACTCCGGCATTCAGCTACACTGCATCACTATTCCACCCTAACTAACTGTAATTAAAAATTATAATTACAATTTTGGCGTTTTATTGATCAACTCGCATCAAAAATTGGCACATTAAATATTTACCAAAATGTGGCTCGTCGCATTTTTGTACGGTTGAAAAATTCATATGTGTGCAATTTTGGGCAACATTTTTGCGGCACAAGTAAAACAGGTTGCCAAAAATACTATAAAAAGCTGTCGGAATTTCTGTCATATCTTCAAAATATTGTTTGAATTTTGTGGCTGTCTGTCAAACACACAAAAAAAACCCAACCGCCTCACCATTTCTATCCCATTACGCAATGGTGTCACAAAACATAGCACCGACAAATTATTGTATGAAAACAACAATGTTAGACCAAAGCATGTGTAAAGTTGTAACATTTTCTTCGCATATAATTTATGAGCTGATGCTTTCATTTGGCTGTCGACTTTTGTCTCGACACTGTGTTTGGTCTTAGAAAAAAAATTATGGTTTGGTTGATAGAATGCCCAACGGCATAGAAAAGTATTGTATCATTTTTTGCGTCGCCAGTTTTTCAGTGTGCTTTCGATTCCAAAACGAACACTTTTTTGTTGTTGTTGTTGTGTGCAGCGACAATGAGCATTTTGGCCATTGTGTCTGTACGATTCAATGTGACTGTGTAAAAGCTATGCCAAAAACATACTACACACGGATAGTACAGTATCGGCGCATTGTTGTTGACGTCAAGCTATAAAAACCGATTTTCGTTGGAATATTATGAATAAATGTGTCCTACGAGATCAACCTTGAAGTGAGTGTTTTTTTGTCGCTATTGTTGCATTTAAATTCGTTTTTTTTTCTCGCTGCCACACAAACAGTCTTTGTGACTTCTGTTCCCACAGCACAAGACAAACTGATTATTTTTTCTGCTCATCATTTTGTGCTTTTCAATCGAATTGTCTTCTTCGTGTACGTTTACACTTGTAAATTGAGCCGTATAACTCAACAGAATTCCCAGTGTTTGTGGAAGGTCTTTGTATAATACGATGTAATGTTATAACATTACATCATTTATACCTGACTTTTTCATTCATTTTCATAGTCATATGACACGGAAACAGTACTGAAGCTATTTCACCTTAACCAACGCTATTACGATTGGGTTTGTCCTTAATGGTTATTCCTTTAAACTTTGCTATATCAAATTCTCAATAGAAATAAATAGAGTTGGAAGACTGAACATTGAAAGTTTTTTTTTTGTGAAATTAAAAAACTTACCGAAGAAGTTAGAAAGGTGAACCTTACTTATAAGACGCAAATATCCGTAATACCAACAATAGCTTAAACATTGAGCTTCGGTTAGATAATCCCTTCGGTTGACAGAGAAAATTACCAGCGGTTTTGGTATGTTCAAATTGTTTTTATTTTGACCTTTATTTGAAGATGAATTACGTTGGAAAATTGGCAAAAACAAAGACGAAGCTAAAACATTGTTTATCTGTTTATCAAAAACACTGAGCCAAGCCAAGTACATTATACTCAATACAAGCAAAATATTAAGATCAGATGAAGCACAGTAGATGATGGATTTCATTTTAAACGATTTATAAACCTATTTCAATCCATTACTTGGCTTAACATCACTTCTTATTTTGTGAGCTGCGTATCATCCCTTAAGCAGTATTTAAATTCATGTACATTTTAAATCATCCAATTTCAAAGCGTCTCAATTGCGAGTTTCTCCCTGAGCTTGCATTTCACAAAGAGAAATGTAATTTCCCTAAAATTGAATGCTGTGTTCCAGCAACAAAATGAAATGCGCAATGTGAAAAAGAGTTTGCACAAACAAAATACAAGTTTCAAAATATGTGTGCGGGTGCGGTGTTTCAATTGTTGTTTTTGACATTTTCATGAAATAGAATGAATGAGAGGGCTTTTTGTAAAACAATCAGATTCAACGTTGAAATGAACAATTTGAATATAACAGCGAACACACACGCCAGCATAAAAAAAACATTCCAATATAATGAAAATGCATCACGGAAGAATATGAGCGAGAGACTAAAATGAATGGATTTGATGATACCGACAACAACAAATGATATTCACTTTATAACCAAATTTAAATGCTTAACATTTAAAGTTCTGGGGGAAAAAAATTCGTTGTTGTTGGTTCTTTTTGAAACATTGTAACTGTTTAATGGTTTCAATACTCGAAAAAGTAAAGTAAAAATCACTTCCAACTTTGGCGCTTGGAATGCTATTCATTTTAATTTTTAGCACGATTCACCGATTAAGGGAACTGTTACCTTTTCACATGAAATCGTTGTTTGAATATGCACAAATGAAATTTTGGCACAACAACAAAATGCGTGTAAAGGTGGTGATTTACTTGAGCATCCACACCGCGTATTGTGTGTGTGTGTGTGTGTGTTTTTGTGTTAGATATTTGCTATCAAGTGCCGTTTTATTGCGAGCTGTCATCATCAGCGACAACAACGGAGAAGCTGTAAAATGAGACGTATGTACCGCACCACCGATGTGGGTGATGTATGAGTTAAATCATTTCATGTTTTATTTAAGTATCCATCTGACATCCATTTTCCTTTCGTATCTTATGTTTTTCATTCGAATCATAAAACTCAGCCATTAGCCATGGGAATGCTGGCACATGTGATACCCGTTTGTCGTACAATGTACAAACTGTCGTTACCGATTTTCGTTTACAGCTTTCAAGCGCCAAACTCATTCTGGTCGCTCGCGTGTTCTTCGCTTGCTACACGTTTTTTTTTGTCTCTGTCACACTTTTCACCGTGTTTTCATCCATCCCAATGTTTTTATATTTTATGTGCAACAACAAAAGCGATTCCGAGGCCTCGGAAGAATGTTATGTGTATGTGTGTGTGTGTGTGTGTGTGTGTGGCGGCTTATGTGGTTCGCCTGTTCGCTTGTAACAAACAAATGTGTTACGAATAATAATTTATTGTTTACTCTTGGAAAATATAATAGCAGAAATATAACGGATCGAATCAAGAGAGTGTCAACCAGAAGTGTCAACCGAGTGAAGTGGCAAAAAACAAATGTCTTATGAAGTAAAAATGAAAAGATGATACAACAAAAATATTTGTACGAAAACTCATTACATGCGACGAAAAGTGAGCGACACGGAAAAAAAGGATGCGATGCGTTGTTGATCTTGACAAATATTTTTATTTGGCCTTTTTCCTTTGCCATTTCCATAAATGCCCAAGAATCACTCGACTTCGACATGATTTTATTATTTATGGATTCAGTGATCATGAATTGATGCTATTGGAAATAGCGATGAATAATATTTGGGCCAGTTGCACACATGCCTCACCCCCCCACCCAACCCACACTCACCGATTCACATTTTATCTGGCGTGACATGTAATCTAGAACCAATCTTTATATATATGTATGTATCCCTTTCATTTCGTCGGGTTGGTTTGTCATGTGATATATGAAATCCATATGCATTCGTCTTTCGCTGGATGAGAGTGAACGAATGAAAAAGAAATCAAATTATCTAAGCGCCACACATCGAACACCACACATACAATCTCGTTTTTGCGCTTCGTTGCGGTATTTGTGGTGCTTCACATCAACAGCTGCAATGGGAACAATTTGCACAGAAGACCTTATCATTTGGATCAGTTGTTGTTTCGTCAGCTTCTTTTATATTCGATAAATGTGTGAAGCGTTGATGCGAACGAATGCAATGGAAATAACTTCCGCAGGATTTATGACATAAAATATGAACGAATTGGTTGGAATCTAACATGCGTTCCCGTACACATCGTACATCGTATACACATCGTACATTTCATGCGAGTGGTCATGGGGCCGCTGTATGGATGTTTCAACTCATCATCGACAACGTCGTCTTTTCGTAATATTTCATCGAAGAGAGAGAGAGAGAGGAAGCAGAAAAAAACCAGTGTGACGGTTGCACAAACATGACATTAGGTTTTATTATACGCATTATGTTCTGTTTCTCATTCAACATTTGATAAGACGAATAGATAGGCATCTTTACAGCCAACGAACCTTCGTCATGTTTACGACTTTTTTCGCACCACTTTCAATATTCACCATCTTAAGCACACAAACACGAACACACATTGCGTTAATAAGTTATAGATACGATTCACAAAAAGAATTAAACATCCTGGGACGGCTGCCATACACATCAAATTCCTCATTTTTATACGCTAAATACGCACCGTTATAATGTTGTTGTATGGCACATTCAATGATTGCTTGTCTTGAAATCAAAACAGCGTTTTCATTTTCCGTTCTCTTTTTTTTATTAGGTCAATAATGACTTGCCATAAAGAAAAGCATAATTTTCCTTTTTATTTACATTCATTAAAGCATTTTGCTTGGGCTACATAATGTAGCTCACATTTCCCTTGTTGACGAGATTGAACTTGCCAACTGCATATTATTATTTTTTTCTCTCTCTGTCGAATTGTATACAAACCAAAAACCAAGACTATTCAAAGCAATTCTCTATAAATATTTTATGAAGAGGATGAGACGGGGAAGAGAAAGAGCGAACAAAAAATGTGGTCGATTACAGTTTCATTTTATTGTTGGGTTGTTTGCATCAAAATAGAAAAATCCTCTATTTGAATAAAAAATGTGAAAATCCTTGTAACCGATTCGATTGTCTTGTTTGTTTAAACCATTATTTGAATACATACCAAACACAGATTGATATATAAATAAACTGTTGATATCCAATGATGTGGGGGGATTTGTCCATGTGTATATTTTAATCAAAAAAGCAAAAAAAAAACAAACAAAACAAAAACCGAAATCTCAATAAATGCGCATCTATTCCAATCATTTACTGTATTAAAATATTCATTCACATGTTGTACAGAATTGTCACATTTCTTCTCCTTTCGCATTGACTTTTGCCTTTTGCCTGTCTTAACATTATCTCTTATTGCTGTGATGCGATTTGCTGATGTCTTCAAGTGTAAATCAGATTTGGCTGGTTCTCAATATTGACTTCGATTTATTCACATGGAAAAACGTCAAAGATAATATAAGCGTTGGACTTTTAATAAAATTACCAAACGAAAAAAAAACCCGACCAAAAAACTATTCTTTTTTCAGTTTCGGTCGCTAGCACAGGAAATCAAACAATATCCGGTCTATTTTTATTAGCTCTATCGATTCTCAACTATGTGACTTTCGGTTGTTTTCTTTTTGCGTGCAGTCCTTCAGTCTGGTTAAAGTTGATTCTGTCTCTTTTTATTTTTTGTCTTTTTCCGCTCTTTTTATCATTTTGAAACAAATGTGAATCTTAGCGTGCATGCTCTATACGTGTTTGATTCGATTACCGAGGGAGAGTCAGATGAACAAAGTATACATATAAAAACAAAATGTACGGTTTCGTATGCGTAAGTGAAGCCAAGCGGAAAAGTCCTCGTAGTCATTTTATAAATTTTGTTTTTATCGTAAAGCTTCTTTTCATCACACAGAACTTTTGGTTGTTGTTGGCGTTGTCCGTGAATGAAGAGCGAGAGCGAGATAAAATGTAATGCGGAAATGGAAGGAAACAGCTTAGATCAAACTTCGTTTCGGAGGTATCAAAGTCAATGCCTCACACTGTAAAACGATTTTACTTTTGGCTGGTTTTTTTTCGTTCGTTTTTTTTTGCACAAACAAATGTTTCTGCAGTTAAGCTTTATCTATGGCATATATAAAATACCAGATGAAAATATTGTCCTCATTTGTTACATTGAATCCAACGAAAATCGATGGATGGTAAACGAGGGCTATATCTAGATACCCAATGACAATAGCTGTGCTTCGTGTACGGTACATGCTATTTTCCGCATTTCTCTTGAAAAATCATTATCTTTTCTCGGTTTGAATTTATTTAAAGATCATTTTTTTTTGTTCTTCCGTTTGATTCTTGCGGTTTGCCCACAGTTTGATTTCCATCAACTCAAATTCAAATATTGTTATCCGGAAAATCATCCACAGATCCATTCAAAGAACCGAAATTTAACGAGAGCATATTCCTATTCAAAACTATGTTTGAGTTACGTATAAATTGACGCGGTCTCTGGCAAATCACACGCTGCTTCGTTTCATTCACAAACGCTCTTTTCAATGGCATTTTCGGTCACTGTAACAATGCTATTGACGTCTACTTCACGTAGATTGTTGTTACATTTTCAATGACATCTATTGTGGTGTTGTGGTTTTGTGGTATACCAACTTGAATACACTTGAATTTCAAACGTAACGAACCAAACGGATATACCAGGAAATCGTTAGTTTGTAAATGGATTTGTGCATTATAGATGCCAAAATGTGGAAAATCAAATGTTTGTTAGCAGTCAAATTGGATTTATTTGACTTTCACATTCACTCACAAATGATATCAAAAGTCTACAGTTTGTTCATGTGTGTATGCTTTTGAAATGATATAACATGCAAAGTACTTCAATGAACGTTTCATATATAATTGATTAGCATAGGAGAAACCAGTGTTCTCAATCAGACTTTTTCGGGCATTTTTCAAACTTTCTAAAAATGCCATGAAATTTTGGTTCTTGACTTTTCAGATCATGAGAAAGCAAACAGGTTTTGGTGGGACCAAATTAGATGAACTTTCCAATCGGAAGATTCGGACTAGTTTGGCCTGAAAAACTCAGAACCATAAATTCTGAGAGAGTCCGTAAAACGCACGAAAACGGCCCGTTTGCGAACGCTGGTAACAAGAAACATTTTCAAATAATCTTTGAAATTGTATCCTTCGATAGAAACATACAAGTTTCATAATAATAAATGCCAAAATCATACGGTACTCTAAACAAACCGTTGTTAATTAATAACATACAGGTGTCAAATCCAACAGCAAAACATTTATCGCTTTCGACAGCATCAATTTAAATTTAAATTGAATACATTTCGGTATACGGTTTGTTTGCATGATTTTTCCGGTGAATTCATTTATAATTTATACAAAAGCACTTGTTCCACATCATAACGAAGCTTCGGCCTGTGACTTTTCATCCATAGGTGTAATACATTGGGCATATGTTTGGCTACAGTAGCTGTAAATATGAACTCAAATCTCATTCATGAACAATTTAGTGAGAAAATAAAAAAGTCATGTTGTTTGTTTGTTGTTCATTTAATTTTTGTGTATGTATTAAATATAGTTTCGTAGTTGGGTTTAGAAAATTGATCCAAAAAAGAGCAACAATTTGACTTTGATATATTTAACATTTATCAACTTGTGGTCGGAAATATCTTTGCAATTTGTTCGCTTTGATGCCCAATTTTGTGTTCCATTTTTGATATTGTCGTTTCATATGATGGATATCGCGTGCTTTCTTTGCGGCAGCTGCTTGCTGTGTTGTGGTCCAGCCCAATGCACGATATTCCGATAAAACTTTATGCAATTTTTTATTCTTTGGAACGAGCGCACGGTTTGGATTCAGTCGTTGTTTGTAGTAACGCAACAATGAACGATGTCCAATTGTGGCACCTGATGGTAAAACCAATTGGTATTCATCACCCTCAAGCACTTCAGGCGTTAGCTCAGCATCAACGTCCATTCCATCCTCCTAAATATTGAAATACAATGGACATTTAGTTTGAAATTCCAATTTAAATTTAAATCCCACATGGGATTTGAACATATTTTATTGACAGAACGCTGGTTACTCACATGATCCGGGTAACTTGAACTGTAGTCATAAAAATCGGCATATTCAGCCAATGCAATTCCTTCGTGCAACAAACGGCAGTGACCTTTGTCTCGCATATGTTTTCGAACCGCATCCAATGAATAGAATGTTCGTCCGCGATCATTGCACCACAAGCAAATGAAGTCTTGAATTGAATCCAAACAAATAATTAATTATGTATCGATTAACAACAGATTTTAACAATTGAATATTCTGATGTAAAAAAAAAACTTACCTCGTGCCACCTTTTCGCCCAAATACAACAAAAGGCCATCCAAATCTACAATATACTCTGTGTCTGGAATGAAAAACGAATGCACCGACGACATGTGCTTCACATTTTCCACTAAATCTTCACTATGCTGTGGACAGAACAAGCAATCATTTTTGGCGATTGGATTATCAAAGTCTTCATCCCATTCGTCAGAATCGACCTCTTCGACTTCCATGCCATCATCATTGTCGTCGTCATCATTATTTTCTTTCTCTTCCTTCGTTTGTGTCTGTTTCATTGGAATATCAGCTTGTCCACCAAGATTTTGTCCTTTCTTTTCAGCAATTAGCACATTTTCCTTGTGTTTTTTGCTATTCAAATGATTTGCATGTGATTTATCTGAAATGAATTGCTTACGACACACGGTGCAATAGAGTGAAATCTCTTGTTGTGCTTGTTCATCAGACACACGCTGTTGCAAAACACGCTTTTGAAATTCCTCAGCTGTGACTGGTGGCAAATCTCCAACTCTTCGCTTTAAATTGTATCGATGCCAATCGGTTTTGTAATGCTCACGCTGAAAATCGGCATTTTGGAATCGAACGTTACAATTTAAACAGGTATGTGCTGACATTGTTACATTAGTTGTGAAATTCAATGAAAAATATTATTTACGCGTACCAAGTAGAAAAATTACTAATCAATCTTTGTTAGTGATTATCACGTTTTTCTACAATGACAGATTGAGCTATGCGCTTTTGACATGTTGTTTGGGTTACCCGATGTTTATTTATCGTTAACTGACATTTCGTGTCACAAATGTGCTATAAACTGAATTCTATTGTGACAAACAAAACCTCAATGCGTATATTTTGTTGAATTGAATCTTCGAAAGGCCAATTCAATATGGATAAAAAGGCAATTGCAGCAAAACGAAAACAGGAGTAAGATTTCTGTGTATTCATGCTTTATTCAATTTCATTTAATGTGTTTTTACTTGTTAAAATTCTTCACAAATAGTTCACGGTGGAAGAATCCAAAATATAAAGATCATAAAAAAGATGAAAAGCCAGAAAAACCAGAAAAAACAGAACTAAAGGCATCAAATAGATCGCACAATTTACCGGCAGTTCAGTGCAAAGACACTCTATTACTCAACTATGACTATAGCGCCCAGTATGCAAAACGAGGTATAGTTAGCAACGCGGATCGATACAAGGAATTGTCCGACGATGATGATGATAATGGCCAATTGTCAGCGGCAGACTTTCAACAACTATTGTCGGCATCTTCATCGATTGGTGATCATTTTACATTTTCTGCTGAACGAAGCTGGGTGCAAAATGATGATGCCAATCCATCAGACGAAGGATCGATGGCCGCAGATTTATTCAAGTTAAATATAACAAATTTAAAAGATGGCATTGGCCGAATTCCATTCTATTTACGGCAAGGATTGCCAATGGAATTATTTACAGATGACGAAATTACGGACATGATACATCGAACGAGCTTCTTTGAGAACGAGACTAAGACCAATCAGAATCAACTGAATCAGAATCAAACGAACCAGAATTTGTGTAATATTCTTCGATCGACCACCAGTCAAAGTAGCCGCTGCAACAAACTGGAAACAAAAACAGACAAGCGGGATGTACCTTTGAAGAAAGCCAACGAAAAATCATCTACAGACGATGAGCTGGCAGAGTTGCTGCAATTAACAGAAATTCATGAGCATTCGATTATAAAACCAATTTCAGTTCCAACCCAAGCTCCAGCTGCGGCTGCGGCTGCAGCTGTGGTTCCAACTTCATCATCCAGTAAAACCACACAGACTAAGTCACAGCCCATCCATCCAACTAAGGGAAAATCCAGCAAAACAGAAAACATTCAAGATTGGTTAGATGATATTCTAAATGAAGATTGATACTGTTTGCACATGCACTTTTTTCCATTCAAATAAACAATTGGTATGTTCGATATTAAATTCATATGTGAGTTTTATTAACAAATCTTTCTTCTATACATATTATTACTTGTTCTTGTTTTTGCCTGTGTTTCACATTCTTAAGTGAATTAATGTGAGTGTGTTACTTCATTTGATCGATACAATTGTGATTGCTGGATTTTTGGATGTCCATGAGACCGAATGCGGTTTGCCGGTAAATCAAAACAAATTTTATCTCGTGTGCTCTCATTTTTTAGGCCAATAAATTTGTCGACATGATGATGAATTACAATGTGTTTGTGTTTGAACGATCATTTAAGTATAAATCTTATTGAACGTTTATTAAAGAATGAGTCTATTATTCGATTTTTTTTTATTCTTTCGTATTAATAACCCCTCAATAATGTTTGCCCGTTACTTGTACGCTTTGGATTACTTAGTGAAGAAAGTTTCTCAGAACAAGATGCCATGTGGCTCATTCGAAATCATATGCCAATAACAGCTCAAACCAGATTTTCATCCAAAAATCTTTAGGTTTTTCTTTCTTAACGGCTTTTGAATTTACCTCGTTCCATGCTCATTTTTGTAGCATTTCATCGAAGAACATACTATCACGTTGGACTGTCACTGAGTCGCTGTGGAAATGAGACTTCAAATTACATAGAAACGAAGTGGCAGTCCAAAAATGATATAACTTTGAAACACAGTTCTTCAAATATTTTATTCTCGACAGCAACATTTTTCTCGGATTTTATACTCGATATAGGTAATCCTGTGAAATACCGTGTAATTGTATTAAGTAAAGTGGTTTATTGCATCATTATGAGGCAAAAACTGGAAAATACAACCAAGCAGAGATTGTGTGACCTTGGTGTGTTATGTAGATTGCCATTTGAAGAAGGTCAATATTCCAAATCTTCTGGGAATTTTGGTTTAAAAACTGCGAAAACTGGCAATTTTTTTTACCTTATTTTCATCATTCAGCCAAACAAGAATATGAAAATGATTTGTTTGTGTACAGTCTGCGTGAAAAATGAAGATTTAACGTCATTTTCAAGATACAAGAGACAGTCCGAAAACTGAATACTGAAAATTGATGAAATTCGAATTGAAATTGATGGGTCTAAAACGTGGAAAATTCAAAAGACGATAAGAAAAAGAAAATTCTCGATAATTGTGGGTGAAACCTTGACATTGAGCTTCAGTTGGCACGTGGTCACTGTGTTGTATACGCAAGTAAGGTGTTTATGTGAATGTTATTGATTGTTTCAATGTAAAAATTAGATTATAATCCCTCAACAACAAAACAATTTACTTAGCTCCAATGAAATGTTTTCCCCCAAATTAAAATGTTTCTCTTTTTCAAAAACAAAAACAAAATTTAACGAATTCACATTATTTCGAAAGCATACAAAAAACTGTATGCTTTCGCCGCAGTAAATTACATAGAAAGTAGTACATGTTTGTTTTCATTTTCCGTGAAATATGATTAAATCATTTTCTAAAAATTTGATCGTATAATGATGCTAATTGATGAATGATTGATGTGTGGGTTTCGGCTAATGAATGTATTCCATTTTATCTTCATAGAAACATTGGGTGAGATTACGTTTTTACTTTGGGATGCTAAAAAAAACTGAAGAGTAAACTGCTACAGAATCGTTTGAACGAGGAGATATATTAAATTGAATTTGGCAACGGACAAACCTTTCGGACAAATCATTATTAACAAATATTGTTAAATATCTGAATGAATACAGAAAGATATACCATAGTCGAAATTGAATAAAAATGTCCAATTTTACGTTGTCCGAAAGTCAATTTTTGATGGTAATACGCAACCAATCTGGTAATCCTTATGTAAATTCATATGTAATCTTTTTAAAGTGGCGGTTAGAACCGTTGATTTGGTATAATCTGTTTGTTTTCATTCACATATTTAAGGTTCGGACAATGAGTTGTCCGAAACCATTTGCTGTCCGAAGATATTGTCCTTTGCCACCTTTATACTGAATGGAATATCAAAGCCGATTAGAAATTAAACAAAAAAAAAATGGGGAAGAGACTGAAATAAAAACGAGGATATCGCTTATTTTATGTGGCAAGTCTTATAATTCAGTTTTTGTTTTATTTCATAATTTATACACGTACAATATTACCAATTGTTTAATTGTTTTCATTAGAGAAAACAAACTAAAGAAAAGAGAAAAATTAATACACTTGGTTTATGTTTCCATTATTTTCAGTTGCTCTAAATGTTTCAGTAAAATTTGTCTAAATTAATGCCATTTCATGTACAAATGAAAATTTTCACTAAAAAAAAAGATTTCATTCATAAAATAAATGTTAAATTGTTAAACAGAAAATTCACTAAATCTAACGGGGAGGAAAAAGTATAAATCTGTTTACCAATCGACAGTGGTTTTTCGTTTTATCGTCATGAATTTAGGTCGACGAATCGATTTTCGACATAATTATTGATGGTATGAATTGCCAGGCAGTTTTGCTAAATGGAAATATAGTATATAACAATCTTAGAAAATTGTTCCCATGAATTCTGCACATAAATTACAAAATGAAATATGAAGCGTACACATCAAGCGTTTATGTGTTAAATACTTGCCCGTGCTCGTGTTATGTAGAGATTTCATGGTTCGCGGTTTAAATTTTCCATTATAAATTACAAGATAGATAAATAATCATTATATCGCAGTTCTCTATTGCATTCCATACCATAATACAATTATGCAAAATCGTTTCGTCCAATCAAAATGGATGTTTTATTTTTGTGTGTAGTAAAATAATAAGGAGATTTAAATACCGCCTGATTAGCCCAATGTATATATAGAGCGATTTAGATACCAAAGAGAAATACATTTGAGACTTCACAATTTTCGACAAAACAAAATATTTAGAATAGACCGAATGGAATCGAAAGTCGAACAATTTCAATAAATTCACGGAAAATCTTATACATTTCTTCCTTTTCTTGCTTTTTGTTCAAAGAAAAATCAGGTCAAGAAAATCAAAACCATTACACACCCAAAATGTACATCGAAAACGTTTGTTTGTTTGTATGTTTTTTTATAAATTTATCTTAAATTTTACGAAAAATGCTAATATGAGGAAATGAAGCTATGATTGTTGCTTTGCAAAGCGCCCGTCGTTGCTATTGACAGTGACTTTAGATAAGCCCATTTAAGTGGAAGTCTCAAACAAAAAATGGTATGGTATTTGTCTTTTTCTTTTATCGTATTTCATTTATTTCTTTCGATGGGATGGGCCATATTTTTCAGTAATTTCATTTATTCAAACAAAAAATCAAATGATAAGAAACGGTTTGTTAGCTGATTGAAATAAAACAATAGAATATAGTAGTTCATTTTCATTATATCTTAACTCATGTGTGTGTGTTTTTTTTTTATATAAATGTTGAAGCTATAAGTCTATAAGTTGCTAATTCGCCCATTATAAAGGGGGGGTTTCCTACATTCTTGCTCACCATGATTCATATTACAATTTCATTTTGTTGTTGTTTTTTTTTATTATGCTTACATTCTATCGTACATCTCCTTTGTTTATGTCTTTATCGTAATTATTATTGTTGTTTTGCTGATGTTTAATGTTCATTAATGTATTCTGTTCTTTATTTAGTCCTTTTATTCAATGTGTTTCTTTTTTTTCTTATTTTTTTTGTTTTGTTTTGTTTTTAATTCATTTTCATACATATTACAACTATAAATACACTTGTGTCTAACTCTTAGTCCATATTTTATTTTTCATTTATATATCATTTAATTATTTCATACACCTTGTGTGAAATGTTTATTTATTAGAAGTTGGTAGCTGGTGATTTCATTTTAATCGGATTGGTTGTTTTTTTTTTCTACCGCATTAAAAAAAAGGAGAAAACAAAAGAAATCGCTTGCATTCAATCAACCGACTTCCGTTTGACATGTTGGTTGATTCCTGTTTTACGATTGGTTTTTAACGGTTCTGAATCATTTTCGTTATTACTTGGGCCAAAAAGCATCCAAGCTTAATAGCTTTTTTTTTTACATCAAAAACATGCATTTCTATTAGCATTTGTCTTCTTGTGCATATTTTTCTGTCTCATTTTTTCTTCTTCTTTCTTTCATTTAATAGTTTATTTATTTTCGATTTTATGAAGTCAATTTGGTTATAAATAATAATAATAATAATTTAATTATTCAATGTTTTTCATTCATAAATATGTGTGTTTGTGTGTTTGTGTGTCTGTTGTTCTTAGTTATATGCTTTCATTGATTTGTTTGTTGTTTAAATGATTAATCGAGAGAAAAGTCTTCTATAATGTTCAGTTACATAATGTATGTATAATGTCTTGTCAAATTAACGCCATGTTTTATCCTTACATCGGTGTGTTTGTGTGTGTGTGTGTGTTTTTTTTGTATGTGTGTAACTTAGTTAGCGTTTTCGCAATAAAAATGAATTGTGTAATAAATTCTGTACACAGCTCGTATTTTTCCCTTTTGCTAGTTGCGTTTCATTTTGTTTTTTTTTTCGTTCTTTTTTTTCTTTTATTTTTCATTCAATTTTCATATAAATTATGAAGGTAATGCATAATCAATTGCTCACAGTCGGTTGTGTTGTTTATTTTATTTACGTGTGTTTGCGTGTCACTTGGTATATCTGATCACTTCAATTCGATCTTGTTCTAAATATACATATTTCCCAATTTTTTTTTAAAATAAATTCAAACGAGCAAATGTATGAATACAAATATCAAGATTGTGTGTTTTGATGTTTTCACAGATAATTTTTTTCGAAAAAAAAAAAATAATATTCTCGTAAACGCAACGCTTTTAACACAATTAACTCAAAACAACAACAAAAACATTAACTTAATTTGTCGAAGCGTTCATTTCTTTCTATTTCCATTTCATTTCTAAATGAGGCTAGAGGATTTTCTCACCTCAATTAAGTCAATAAGATTGTTCGTTTGTTTCTTTTGTTATATCAACCAGATAGATTTTTTTTTCTTTTCTCAAAACAATCCAAAAATTAAAACACAAAAAAAAGAAAATTTAGAATGAAAACAACCGAGAAAAAAAAATCTATGAACTGGACAAAGAGGAACTTGATGTCATCGTACTATTAGTTTTTGGTACTGTGTCACTGCTCATTGAATATGGTATATATGTGATATTTCCATTTGGTCCAACACCGCTGGCAAGCAAATGATGTTGATAGGCAGCTAATGAATGTGTATCATTATTGACGACGGCGGCACCATTATTGCTGATGCCACCATACAGTCCAATTGGTAACGTTGGTAACGAGGTCGGCGCAAAACTCTGTACCACATTCGATGCTGATTTACTGTTTCGATGTAAATGAGCATGATTACCAGACATCGCAGCCATCGCACCGCCAATTGGATTGGTTGATGGTGTTACACCATTCAGTATGGTACCGCTTGTGGCTGATGTGCTCAGTCCAGACAATAGGAAATTGTACCGTGAATTTAGCAATGTTGGATTCGTTGTATTTAATGACGATGACGATGGTATTGATGCATTCGATACGGGATCGCATTCCATTTCGAGCGGATAATTTGATGTATTGTTGACCGTTAAACTGTGTAAGGCGGATGATGAAACTGGATTTATATTGCTCACCGGTTCCAGACTATTGGCACTGGTGAGCGTTGGTATTATAGCGGCTGCTTGCTGTAGTGATGGCTGCAACGATGATGGATTATGCAATGAATTCATTAAGTTACCATTTTGCTCCGGAAACAGCTTCATAATTAGGTCAATGCGAGCCGAACGTGTTTGCTGCTGCTGCTGTTGTGATGGTATTGATAGACCTTTAAAATAGCATACACAATCAATTTAAAAAAGAAATGCAATACAATTTTACAGATTTCTAAGGCTTTTTAAGGCTTTTAAATAACTGGTGAGTATGAATTCTATTTGTTTACAAGCCCAAGACAGATATACACGTTTTCCACAACTATCGATTACAAAAAACAACCACTTTCATGTGGACATTGAGTTTAAAACTAAAATGAAACAAATATAAAAGCACGAGTTCAGTGGCTCTACTGACTATTGATTTAGTGAAAATGGTCAAGCAGCAAAATTATGAATTGAAAAAAATTGAGACGAATGAATATGATAACACATTTTTATTTCAGCTTTCAATTTCAATAGAAGCAAATGCAGCTCAAAATAAATGTAACGATTTATACAAAAAGAGGATTGAATTGATCCGATTAACTTTGACATTTTTTTACGAAATCATAATCAAAATCAAGTTTAGAAAAGAAAATTTAACCAAAGAACAACAACAAAAAAAAGATGTGAGAAAATTCTATGAATAAATAATTCGAAATTCAACACACAGAAATGCATTCATAACGAAACCACAAAGTAATAGAATGGTCTTTACCTAGGATTACGTCAGGTGCTTTATGGATTTCCGTTTAGTCTTAGCTTTGAATGTTTTTTTTTGTGTGGAAATTTGTCATTTTATTCGTTTGTTCGCGTATACGAAAACTAAAGCTCAGATATTGAATATGTCAAATGGATAACTGGGAACTGGGTGGCCAAACGCACAAGAGTAAATAATCTTTCTCCTAATTACTCTTTTTCTCTCTTATTCTCTCAATGTTTTTTTACTTTTGTTTTTGAGTTAAGCTAATTTTTAATCCGATATCGTTTCAGTTGTTCTTAAATATCGTGAACGCTTTTCGTTTTTCTTGTGTGTGTTCATGTTAATGTCACTCTATGAGCTAATGAAATAAATTAAATATTTAGTCTATTTTCATTTTCCAGTATTTCTCAGTGTTCATTCAAGTTTTTTTTCTTTCTCTTTTAAATGTGAGTGTGTGTTTGTGGTTTGTATGCGTGTGTTGATCTAAACGTTGAATTGATGCTGATTAATTTTTGCTGATGTGCCTGATGATGATGATGATAAAATATCCCGAGGCAGTGCGAGTCATCGTCGATCATCTACATTCGTTTTTGTTTTAAATTCATTGCAATTTATTTTATTTTGTTTTTTGTTCGATTTATTTGGTCAGTTGCAGAGTTTAAGTGTTTGATTTGTATGTTTTGTTTTTTGTTTTTTGTTTTTTTTTTTGGTTCATTTTAATAAATTGAGAAAGAAGAATTTCAAATCGATTAGTAAAAAATTGCCATAAATTTGTTGTTGTTGGTTAGTAATTAAAGAGACGAGATAAAAGAAATATTTTATATTGAAATTTAAGACAAAAAAAAATTAAATTGAAGAAAAAAAAACAAATGACAACAAAAGATACCGAAATGAAAAGAGAAAAAGACAATTTTTGGAGAGTGAAAATTGCCATCCACATGAAATCATGAAAATGAATAGTAGCGAATTATCGAAATGAATAAATAAAGCAATTTGATAGAATTCCAGCATATGAAACATGGTTGAAAATAACTTTGAATGAATGTTTATGCTGAGAGCGTTCAATTGAATACACTTGATATTTCCATAGCCAGAGCCTTATGAGAATTTTGACTCTTAGTGACACCTATTCGGCAGAACAGTGTAAGCCGCGGTGTACGTCGTTGCTTTGGAATTCAAAGCAATGGTTTGAACATTAACTATATCATCGCCAGATGTTATGCACAAAAAAATGGACTATAGCCTGATTTTAGGCAAAAATCACCTAAATTTATGCAAAATATGAGTTAAGGCTCGGGCTATGGATATTTCTTTCTTTGATATAATTAAAACATAATGAAATGAAATTCAACAACAACAAAAAATGCTACCGAAATAAGTGAATCGGTTGCTGATTCACTCACCATGACTTTGTTGATCTTGTTGTTGCTGCAAGCTAACCGATGGACTTGTACTAACGGAATTCACAATACTCGCGGTGTTGGTTCCTTCGTCGGTGGTTCGTTTAAAAAACTGTCTGTGTGTCTGTGAATGAAAAAAAAAAGGTGTTGAATTGTGAATGAATAAAATGCACAACGTTAAACATGAGCTGTTATAGCCTTACCTGTTGCTCAGAATCACAGGTGCGTTTGAAAAAGTTATGTTGCAAGGCATAGTACGGTGTGACTCGTGATTTTGGATCGAAATCAAGCATTCGAAGTATTAAATCTTTAAATTTTAAATAGTCCGATATTGAATGGCCCGCTTCGCCAGCTCGTCGGCCACCCGGACCGCCCGATTCAACGCCCAAAATATCGTGCAATTTTCGAGCACCCGGCGGTTTATATTTGCGTCCATTTTGGCTCTTTTTCAGCACATAACTGCCATCCGTGACCAATTTATCGAAAAATTTTCGCGTTTTGTGCGCTTGATCAAGCAAATGTTTCGGCGGCATGCCCAACACTTCAACGATTTTATTCATTTGATCGATTTCATCGCCGCCAGAAAACAATGGTTCGCCGGTATGCATTTCAACCAATATACATCCCAATGACCACATGTCAATCGCTAAATCATATGGAATACCAAGCAATACTTCGGGCGATCTATAAAAACGCGACTGAATGTATTGATATATCTGCGAAAATGTGCAAAAACCGTGATTGATGGAATTAGATTTTGTAATTTAAATTTGGTATTTGATTGAGATGGCTGTCAACTTACCCTTTGCCCTAATTGACATGAACTGCCAAAATCGACAATTTTGATTGCCGAACGTTTGGGATTGCATAATAAAATGTTTTCTGGCTTTAAATCGCAGTGTATCACATTTAATTCTAAATGGAAATAAAGTTAAAAATAAAAAAACGAGAAGTTGCGGTAAGTAACTGTGAATATACCAAGTAAATCAATTTACGTGAGATAATCGCACAGATTGTTACGGATAATAATCGGATTGTGTACGATTGTTTTCATTTATTTCATTTTCTTGGATTCATTGTGGTGAATTGGATTTACCTGGGGTGCTTAGAAACAGCAACGCTGTACACAGTTGCTGGGCGAATTTTCTCGTTAAATTCAATGAAACACCACGAAAGTTTGTATTGCGCAGGAGATCATACAAATTATAGGATAGCAATTCGAATACGAGGCATAAATGATTTCGCCACATGAAGTGCCGTTTCAGTTTTACTGTGCGTAGGGAGAATAAAGAGAGACAAAGAGAAAAATAATCGAATCATAAAACAGTTTGAACGTGACAAATATGAATATACGGGGCAGAATGAAATTGTATAGGACGACTTACCGATATAGTATTTGTTTTCGGCATCAGCACGATTCATCATCTCCAATAGTTTCACTTCAATTTGTGCTTGATTTAAGAATGGTTTCTTATTTTTTATAATTTTTATTGCCACGTGACATTGTTCCTCGTGATCAAATGCTTTCACCACTTGCCCAAAGCTCCCTTTGCCTATAATTTTTTTTCGTGGTTGTTTGTGATAAAAATCAGAAAATAAATTACCAAATATCAAATGGTCATGAATGTGAGAGGAAATATTCGATTGTTTCCATCTCAAATATGCCCTTCAAATAGATAAATATAGAACAATTTCTGTTACCAATCAGTGAATCGATTTCGTATCGGTCCAAGAACTTCTCGCCATTTTTAATGATATAATCATGATTATCGTCATCGTAGCCATCGTTATATAATTTGCGCTCTTTTTTATGTGATGAATCGTCGCCTTGTGTTTGTTGTGCACGTCGCTTTTTCTTCGCATAATAAACCTGTAAATGTGTATTTGAGTGTTTTGCAAAATAAAATTAGTCAAACATTTTATCACAATTGAGAAGCTTAAATTGTTGTTTTTTCAGTTGTCGTCTGCATCTGGTTAAATCGGTGTTATCTGGTTAAAATGCGAGTAATATGTTTCAAATGTTTCGTAGCTATGCTTATAAGCATATTTTTTTGTTTTATTTTGTTTCCATTTTTATAATTGTGTTTTTCTTAAATTCTGTTTGATTGTGATGAATCTCTCTAAACGAATGAATAAGTGAATATCTGTAGAATTGCAATGTGAAATGCATTATTTGGTTGCAACATTTTTGATACATTCTTAGCGGGTTCGTTTCGATTTTTAAATTTGATTCTTGTCGGATGCAATTTTTTTAAAAATATTTTGGATGTGTTGCTTCGTGTACAAATCGATATTTAACAAGAGAACTTTTTTTTTTGCTCTGCTGTATTGAGAATTTTATGTACACATTGTATGAGCACTGACCTACCACACGGCCATGTAATCATCAGAGAGCGAGAACGAACGATACAGAAAATGAATGTATGGAATATCATCTCGTTATAACGGCAATATTGCAAGCCTCAATCTATGCAGCATCTGATGTAGCTTGATGTGGAAAATTATCGAAGAGCGCACACATTCTCATCGAGATTTATACAACACATACAGAGACTTCCACATAGAAATTTCGCAGCCACATTCATTCATTGCTTCATATTGAAAATGGGAAAACACTTAGACGGGAGTGCATCACAGGCATTTTTGAAATTAAACTCACAGGCTCGTTTATTTACTTGCGAAAAGATTGCGAATTATACAAACACACACACACACTCACACACATGGGGAGAGAGAGCGTCTGTCTCTGTGTTACTCATATATGTTTGTATGTGATTTGCTATAAAATGCGCTTTCGCACACCGAATCAGAGAAATCGTTCCTGTTTTTGCTCCGAATATGGTTATTTATCGAACCGATGGTGCCTACTGCCAAGAGTGGTGAGATGCAATTTTCCATCATCATGTGAAGAGTGTCGGAAACACCGTGGAATGCAGACACATTGAATCTGCCAAAATACATTTTCTCTCTTTCTCTTTCTCTTTCTCTCTATCGTTCACTCATTCCGATTGAGCTCACAGCATTACCATCGAAATCATTCATGTATAGAAAAAACCCAAGTGGCTCTTGTTGGTGACGGCATGCAGGCTGCGACGAGAAAGTGAGATAGAGAGAGAAAGGGCGAGGAGGAGAGACAAAGAGAGAAACATAGAGCCTGCGAGCCCCAAACTATATATAATCATTTTCTGCGGCTAACAAATACTGCGACTCGGCACTTAGCTCCAGTACATACATAAACGTTGTATGTATAGCGGGATTCGGGCCGCTTTATGTAACAATCAAAGTTCATGAACCCCAGTGAATGCGCTTTCACAGCAGCAAAATGCGGAAGTTCAATCGCACAGATTCCATGGAAAATCATGAGGTAGGACAACGACAACGACACACACGCACACACACACACACACAGACACCAGAGAATGACGTATCAACTTTTGTACTGTAATGCGAAAAACTGAAAAGCATCCGCTTATGCATCAACATGCAAAGAGAACAAGTGAAGAATGAATGTTATTTGAAGCGGCATATCCACGAAATAAAATTGTATATTGCGAGTGATAGAGATAGGAGGATACGAATGAAAGAGTAGAAAAATTAATGGAAAATATGGTGAAAAATAATAAAATGCTAAAATGATTTTATGTTTTTGTGTGTGTGCAAAGCATTGATCGATTCCCATCTATTTCGAGAAATCGACTCTATTTTCTGCGTATTATAAAATCATTACATTTATTTACCGATTGAAATCGAGTTCAAATATGTACATGACAGCTCATTCAATTGGCTAATGGAAATTATCAGAATTTACTGTCGTATTTTCTTTTATTCGTTTCTCTCTCCTTCTCGCTGCTCATCTAATTCGGTTCCCTGTCTTTCACACTGTATCACACACTCCATACCTAGGCGTTGTGTATGTGTCACATATTTTCCAATTCAAATCGAATCAGAAATCAATAGTCACTTATTTATATAGCCGTGGAGCCATAACGATAATTTGCAATTTTCAAAGTTTTCAAAGTTCAGCGACAAACATATTTGTTTTTATTTGCTCTCTCGCAAGTGTTTGTTGAAGTTTTTTTTTCAAACAGAGAGGAGTGAAAAAACAACAAAGTCACTATTTTATATTAAGCTAAAATTTCATCTCGATCATCAATGAAACTGAGTTTTTTTGTTGTTGTTATTCATCTGCTTATCGACGCCGTGTTGATTTTTATATTTTTAGACGATTAACAGTGCTAGCTTACCTCGTTAATGTGTTTGTAAGTCTTTATTAAATCGACGCTGAGTTTTCGCAACGGCGCTAACGATGGATCACGGAAATGTGTGGGAATACGTGCCTGCATCGCACGAATATCTGTCGACGACGTTGGGCTATTCGTTCGCTGCAAAAGCTAAAAAGAAATTTGAGTCAGTTTTTTTTAGTTCGTTATTACCGTATATGTTGATGCTTGCTGCTTTTTTTTTAGTTTGGATACAGTTTTTCTGCTTGGTTTTTATTAAAGGATCAAGCTAACATGAAATTGAGTGCCTTGTTTTTCGGCGAAAAAAAAGCTTACTTGGTGAACTGCATCCCGATGAGCAGCTGGCAGGTGTTCTTCGGCAACTAGACGTCCATACAAAGGGGCATGTCGTTGACGTGATGCATTCGCATCTGGTCCAGCAACAAATGGTGCTGACACTATAAACATATGCATCGAAAATGAAATGAAAAAAAAAAAATTCAATCAACAAATTTCTTCTACGATAAAAAAAAAAATGTAAATTTAATGGAATAAAACATGTGCAGAAAATCTGGATCTGGATATGAATTCAAAGTAGCAGCACAAGTGTGCATGAGCCAAATTTGATGTTCACCAACCGAACAAACTTTCAATCATCTTGATTTTTTGTCTGCTCTTGGTAACATTATCTTTAAGGTTTTCCCATTGTTTCTCATGAATTTTCATAAAATTGGAATATTATTCGAAAGTTTTTGATTAATACATGAACAATATAATAATATGTTTGTGGTTTACGGTCAACCAGAAAATGTCAGATTAATATTCATGGTAAAGCCTGTTTTTCAAAAGGTTTATTTTAAATCAAACATCATTTTTAGAACATATTCAGTGTAAATACGTTGATTTGTTTCAACATTTTTTTTTTGTGTGTTGAGAATTTATATCATTAAAACTTTATGCAATGACACCTTTCTTGGAAAAAAAAACAACAACTAACAATCGTTTATTGTTAACATGTGACATGTGACATTCTTCATATCCATAGTATTTTCTATTTGCTATGTTGATGAAAACAACACGCAAGGTTGAGCGCATAGAAACAAACATACACAAATTTTCAATTTCAATAAAGTTTACATATGCACAACTTCCACAACAGCCATCCCCCACTCTCTCTCTCCCTCGCCACCTTTGACTCCTCATAAAAAGCCGGGTACCATGTACATTCATGGAGACAGTTGAAATAACCATGAACACATGGATAGTATGTGATTGAAAGTAATGAACAATACAAAAGTAACAAGTAACAGTACTAAATCACTATCCATTTGGATGTGTGTTTGTAAATGAATGGAGGGTTCTCCTCTTACCGCGTTTATACCGTGTGAAAGAAAATCGGTTGGAAAATGTCTATTTAAATCCTAAGGCAAATGAGTGAAATTCCCCTTGTATGTCGTTGATTTTGTGTATATCGTTCAACAAATAAATAGAATGGAAAACGTTTGGTAGCATTTGGCGTCTCGTCTAAAAATACACCGAGCATTGATTTAATGTGTGCGTTCTAGAGTGTGTGTGTTTTTGTTTTTTTTTTTTTTTTAAATAGAAAAACGTGGTCCAAATACTGTTGGGCATATTAGTCGAACCAATTTGCCAATTTTTTGAAAAAAAAGAAAATTTGTCATGTGTGAGATAAGTAAGTAAAATCATTGAATTTATACTCATGCAATCATTTTCGGCTTTAAAAGAATTTCAAAACAACAACAACAACAACAACAACAAACGTAGATGAAAAAGAACGAATTCACGAGCGGTCAGTAAACATGTTTCGAGATCAATGACATTCTCATACGCAAAGAGTTCATTAACATTGACGGTAAACAAATTTCGGAGAAGAATAAAGTCGAAAAAAAGTAACCAAAAGAAAGAGGCAGACTGGAAACTATAGGAAAAGAATCATAATACCATCAGCATTGCTTCTTCTTCTTCTTCTTCTTCTTCCCTTTTTTATTTTATTTCCATTTTATTCTCCACCGAACAATTGCTTGTCAGAGATTGAACAGGTTTTATTGTTACTATTGGTGTGTGCTGTGTTCAATCTATATTATTTTATACCATTTGGTTGTTGTTTTTTTTATTCTTCCTTCCATTTTAGCCTGTTACTGTCAAACTGGCGCTGATTTAATCATAATATTTTGATTCGACCAAAGCACACACCACATATTTTTTTTTTCTTTCGTGAATTAACTTTTAGTTTTAAAAACTAGTTAAAAAGTTCAACTAATCTCAATCAGACTAATCTGTCTGTCAGGTTGCGAATATGCGTATAAAGGTGAAAAACCTCTGTGATGCGAGAGATTCTCATCAGCCTGACACAGTGTGTGTTTGTGTTCGTTTGTGTACGTGTGATGAGAATTCATTGGGTTCAGCGCGCCTCAGTAGTTTGCTTGTGTTTCGCATTATTTTGTGCGAAGAAATGTTGTGCTTGAAAATGAGTATATCTGTTGGTTGTCTTGTCCTCGTTTGATCGTGTATTTCTTTTCTGTTCGTTTCGTTGTTTGTTGCCTTTATGGCAAATGCGAAGCCGGCGTCTTTAAGTACATTCTTTCTTTATTGCTTTATAACACTGAAACGTGTTTCGGGCATTATCCGATTCATAATATCTATTGTTTTGTTTGCTCTCTCCCTAGCTACCAAATGTTTCGCTCAGCCAAATCACATGACTTAAATGGACGCAACGAAACTTTGGCGACGGTTTTACGCATTTGAAAAAATAGATTACGATTATTAATGAGTTCAATTGTGGTATTCCCTAATAAAGACATTAACATTCTGGTGTATTGTTTTGGATAACGAACAATTTTCGTTTGAACATTTTAAAAATATACACGATTTTAAAAATGCGATGTTAAACATAATGCGTAGAGACGATATTTAAACAAATTATTTAACGATGTCTGCTTCATCTGAATTCATTTATTGATTCAGACCGAATAGCAATTGGGCCTGTGAACAAAGCTAATAGAAGAAGCTAATAAATGTCTACCACGATGTCTATATTTAAACTGATTCTCCGTTCGAACAATACAATGCAAACATATTTCGATGAAACGACACTGAGGGTGTTAAATGTCATGAATAAGGGATTTTGTAATTGGATTGTAATACAATTTGGACGAAATAACCTCTCATACTGGTATAGTTCCAATGGAGACACTCAAAAATTGGAATCAGCTCTCGAATATAATGAACAACTTTGGAAATAGAATTTTTGAGGAAACAAAAATCGAAGATTTGATTTTTTCTTTCTCTATTTTACAATCTATGCGAACATTTGTCACTAGAATTCATTTAATGAGTTGAACATAATGAAGGAATCTAGAGCCTAAGAAATGTTGAAACTTGGTCTAAAATTGGAATCTCTTATGAATTAGT
Source organism: Aphidoletes aphidimyza (assembly GCA_030463065.1). NCBI lineage: Eukaryota > Metazoa > Arthropoda > Insecta > Diptera > Cecidomyiidae > Aphidoletes > Aphidoletes aphidimyza. The sequence continues at coordinate 12,634,212 of CM059999.1, forward strand.
TTCTGTTGATATACGAATCGATTGAAATTTTCGAGGAACTTTTTTAATTACTATATGTTATTAGCAATCTCATTGACTTCTTTTGCGTTTTGAATGCGTCCAGTGTGAATTGTACTTCAAAGCCCCTTTTGACTTCGAGTCTCTATTTTCCGTATCATATACAGTCGATGTGGTATTGTACCGTTAGCATATTTTCTGGCATATGACAACCAACACAGTAGAATAACCAATTAATAATCTAAATACTTGAAACATGAAATCACCTATTCACTTTAATCTGTAAAAGAAGTCATTCGATTGTTGACGCTATTTTTAAATTGTTCAACGCAAATGTTGGAACCAAGACCCAGACCACAGTTGATGATTGATTTGACGATTGTCACACTCAAATGAATCAACCCATTTGACTATGTATGGCTGATGCTGCTGCCCACCATCGCATCATTTTATCTGTACATTCGAATTGAATCATTTATGTATACACAATTTATATACAATAATACATGGCTGACTTGATAAATTAGCCCCTTCAAAATAAAGTAACGTCACTTTGGCTGCGTGTTAATATATGTGAGCTTTACGCTATGTGCTCAATTTCGTATACGTTCGAATGACTCAAATAGTTGGCACGCTCTTTTTTGGCCTTTCCCAAAAAAAACACTCTTTTATTTTCGAATACATACAGTCAACTTCGAAAACCGGATCCTTTTTTATGCATATCGGCTTTAATTTTGTTGCTTGCATGGATTCAACATGACGAACATTTAACGTTCAACGTTCAAAATTAATTGACGCTTATCAATTTGCACATTTTCTACTATACTGTTGTCCGGAATAGTTTATGGACTAGTGAAAATATATAATAATTAAATAGGACAGAAGATCTCTTATGCTTTGGTTTTCCTATGTCAAACGACATTTATAAGCGAATTTCTTCTAGAATGGATTTCCGGTGTGAAATCAAACATGTGACTTGATTGAGGAAAAATGCTTATTAAAAAACGAAACCACATCAGATTTGAAACGAATGTTTTGACCCAAATATTCCATGTGGGCAGGTGAATCTGGTTGAGTTTTTTGTTGTTGTTTTTTTTTCCTTTTTTATTTCTTCTTCAATATTTAATGAGATGCGTAGGGAGTGGTTGAAGCTACAATTACGCTATTTACTTTCAGATTGACATGCATTATATTGTGTATCGTTAAATGTGTCCATCATCCATCAACATGCCAACGGGAGCTAAATATGGAAGTTTTACCATAACATTTCGTAATATTTTATGGCTCACGCTACGGTGAAAATTCATGTTGCATCGATGGGAAACATTAAGTGGATAGAGATTTTAAATTTGCATCTGGTAAATGTATCTCAATGTTGATTTTAGGTTTGTTGTTGTTTTGAAATCGTCGTTGTCGGATTGCTGACGACAACTTCGTCGCCCGTCGACAACAAGAACAGCGACGACTTTTCATAAATATCAAAGGGAATGAAAAATTAAAGGAAAACAAAAATACGGTAACGGCACAGACACGGATAAATGACGTTTGACCACTTCTACACTGCATATCCGCGATAAGTGAGCGCGAACGGTGAGCGCAATAGTCGTGCGCAGCCGTTTTGCAAATTGCGTGCCTCAAAGAAATTCCGTCGAAAAGGAATTTATGTTGATTTATTTTTGTTTCGTTGAGCTGCAGCTCAGTTTCAACATCAAATCCACTGTTCGTCTGTATGTAGCGTTCAGACTACCGTATCGAATATGTTCGCACAATCTCATTCTATCTCTCAGTTCATCGTGATCATTCAATTGATTAAATTAATCTCGCTTGACACACAGAACCTCATCGAAATCGAACTAATAAATTGACATTTTTCGCACTCTCTCACTCAATAATGTCCTAAGCATGCCGTTGTATATCAAGAAGCGGTTGAATCTCGAATCGAATATTTGACATTTCAAAACTGACAAAAACTACCGTTTTAAATGTTTGTTTTTTTTTTGCTTTTTGACCATTACTATTTTTATTTTATCTTGTGTGATGCACGGGCTCTGACTCAACAACACTTTTAAATCCGCAATTTGTAATTATACGGATTTTCGTTCGATGGGTTGTCTCTCTTTTGCTGACGATAGTTTTTTCACAGCTCACAAATCACCAGAGCAATCACTTTGTGCAAAAATAGATTTGCGCCTAATTAAATTCATTTTGTTGCACGCGTGTTTTGCATTACTTCGTTTCGGTTATTCATTTTTTTTCGTTCTCTTCTTCTTTTTTAACACAGTAACCGGTGCTTGAGTGCTCGTTCACTGACTGTGAGTGTGAAATCTGTCAGGAGCAACGAATAAAAAAAAACAAATTGTGATGTTGTTATGGAACTTTGAAGGTTCAATACCTTCAGAATAATTATTAATCCACTCCCAAGGTTTGGGTGATTCCGGAGACAAATAAAGCACCGTCGCTGACATTTTTTTCTACCTCGCTCTTTCTCAACACCAAACGTTTCAACTTTTATTCCAACAAAATCTTTTTTTTTGTTGCTGTCTTCGCTCTTTTTTCTGCTAAAACAAAAAAAACTGTATTTCCGTTTACTTTGAACTATTTGGCGTGTTTTCATTTGAAAAACTGTCCAATTCACTGTGTGCTTTTTTCGAAAGCACTTTACTTTCAACGAGTACCGATTTTTTTTTTCGTCCGCTTTTTCTACATTTTAATCAGTATGACGTGGACATTGGCGCAGCACACTCTTTTTGAGAATTACCGTCCATTTATCGGTTATGAACAAAACAAACTGAATAAGCGTTTCAATACGAAAATAAAAAATAATAAAAACATAACACAACACACAACAGCCACTCTCTGGGCACCGTCTCGCACAACAAAATATAAAAGATGAAACTGACAAAAGTCTGAGTGGTTAATCGGATACGGTGAGCCATACGACAAACGGCAACAGCAACGACCACAACGACTTCAATATTGCACTATGTGTGTCTATAGATGTATAACAGTACCATATGAATATCGCATCTATACGAGAAAAAAAAACAATTTTATATACTGTATTACATTGATTCAGTCGGAGACAAAGATCGAAACATTTTATTACATTCGCATGACAATGAAATCACGCGCGAGAAAGGCAAATGAAACGAAAGTGTCAATATAAAAAGTCGAAGCGCGCCACTTTATCAGGCAATTGGATTTGTGAAAATTGAGAGCGCAATTGAAAGGCAGCAGAGCACATTTTTCGTTTGTGTGTGTTCTCTTTTTTTTGTTTGTTTGTTTGTTTGTTTGTTTGTTTTAGTTTGAAACGTAAAAATTTCAATTGGTTGAGGGAATTGTGTGTGGTTTTTTTTTGCATTTTATAGGAAAACTATTTGTCGATCGGCCGGTCGTATTGACGTCAAAATGTGCCGTTTCAGCTGTGATACAAACACTAGATAGATTAACATGACTTGAAATAGCTCATTTCAATGTGTTTACAGCTTAACGCCTTCTCATAAAGATTAAAACTATGAAAAAGAGTCAAAATCAAGCAATTCGATGTGGGGGGAGGGAGGGGAAGAGGAGGCGGTTAATGTCGTTCCCTCATCATAGTTGTGTACATTGTTTCAAGCTAGCAACATACAGACTGGGGCCAGTTGGAAATGTTATCGACATCCGACATTAAAAAAGTATGCCGTATGTCATATTTAAGACTCTCAATAAATTATCTGTTGTCTGGGGTTTATGGAATTTTATTCAACGTATTCTACTCAAAGCATTCATACTATATGTTATATCCATGGTGCTACAGTGTTAGTGTCTTTTTCCATACGAATTCGTCACTAAGGGGTATTCCCATTCCATCGTATCAAACGAAACCCAAAGTCACCGAGCACGTCTATATGAGCATTCGGCCCATGTACTCAACGCAAAATCAAGCAGCCGGGAACATAATTTCTTCGCCTTTTTTTTCTCTCTCTGTTTTTATTTCGCGAGTTTTTGTTGTGAGTGTTGTTGTTGTTGTTTTCGATGGTGGTGGTGGTGATGGTGTATTACGTGAACACCATTCCCGCTTTTTGCAATTGGAGTTCGATGAACAGGGAGAATGAGAGCGAACGAGCGTTGCTAGCAACAGCGAACAAATTTATGGTAAAGATGGAGAAAACGGTTCCCATTCTGTCATAGCAACAACGAATGCCAAACTCGAATTTCTCAAGACGAAAAATGCGTTCCAACCCCATAATGAGAGATGCGAATAAAGAGAGCGAGAGGGACAGAAAGAGGGAGGGAGAGATAGAGAGTAAGAAAGAGAACAGAATATTTCGGTCTGCACGCAAGCTGCCACTTAATACGAGGTGGATGGATACGATTTGAAGGGTGGTTGGTGGATGATAAAATACATAAAACAGTCTGTGTAGTGTGCTTTCTATATTTCAATATGGAGCTAAATGTAGCGAAATATATATTTTTTGGTCGGCATACTTAAACAGCACCACAACCACCGAAAGACGCATTCTCATCGACTTTTCGTGGGGAAGGCATTCAACAATACGACGACAGAGTCGGAAAAAGAAATGTATTAAGCCAAATCGAATGCACCTCTCTATGACGATGGAAAATCAGTGAAATCAAGATTCTTCGTGATTTTCGGTCGAAAAAAACAAGCAAAATAAAAATCTACGCGATAAATGAAGATCGAAAGAACAAAAACCAAACATAAAAAGATAAAGAATCAAAACAATCTACTTCGGGCACATCCAATCGAAACGGTAAAGTAAATATTTTTGCAACACTCCAAACAAGAGCTTGTTTCTATTTACATAAAGTTATCATAAGTTAAATACATAGAATGGTGAACAAACGCCAACAGACTAACGCCCGGGAGGCCAAATGTTCGATCTTGTAAACGGTTAAGTCAATGACTGCTGCATTAGCCCGCGCACACTCTTCATACCAAAACTGATGGGGTGAACAAGCAATAGATCCAGATTTACAGCAAAGTTTTCAACTTAACTAACCATTTTCGGCCAAATTCTAGATTATGGACTGTGTTATTTATCAATAAAGAGATGGATCACTTACGTTTCTGTTTTGTTTTATCCATTAGCATGCTAACATGGAAACTGGTCCCTCGTACACAATTGTTGTAATTGTGATAAATTATGAATTAAAATCCGTATTGAATTTCAATTCGATGTGTTGAGTTCACGATTTTTTAAACTGCACTATTTTTTCTCTATTTTTTTGTTTTTGTTTTTTTTTCTCTTGAAATGTGTGTTTGTTTTCTAAGCACTTGGGTTTTTTTTAAAAGAAAAATGCTAGTTTTTCTTACGTTTTTAATAAATAAATTGTGGACGTCTTTGAATCGGTTTATATATTTAAACACAACAAATTGACGAGTGAAACAAAATTATGCCAAACGATTTTGAACGTGAACGATTTAACAAAAAGTTGGTTTACAAAATTCAAATAAAAACCGTTTGAAACACTATTTCTGTGTATGTTGATTCAGGCGCATTGTGTTTTTAATGAGAAAATCAACATAATAACACTGTAATTAAAAATGCCATCATGATTGTGACACATGGTTCAGCTGGGTAGAACATTCTCAAACATTGTCTTCGATTTGGTTGGTTTGTGTTTTTATCACTGTTGGCTGAAGATTCGATGTCCAAAATCAAGCGATTTTTCTACACATCCAGTTTGTACTGCAAATAAATGAAAAATGAACGTTGGTTAGTTAGTTAGATCGAATAATTTACGGAAATGGAATAATATTGAAATGGGAGAAAAGAGAAGGTAACAATAGCATCGGGCTTTTTTAATACACATTGATCGATTAGCTTCGAAACAAAAACGTTACAATAAACTGATAGGATAGTATAGAAATTATTCAAATGGAATAGAACTTATATATGAATAAGGAGACTCTAGAAATATAGTTATTAATAATGCACGAGATAAAATTAGCAATCCCCATTAAATACTTGAGAATTCCAATTGATTGAGAACCTAAACATGAACAAAAATATTGCTTATATGTGTAGAAATGTAAACAAAAGGAATGGAAATAGAGAAATTAATTGGACGTTGAACAAAATGTCATGATAATGACAGTTGACCACAAGAATTTCTTGTCAAGAAAGACATTAATGTTATGAACGTTAGGATGGCTATGTGAACATGTCCATATTATTATTATACTATCAAGTTGATTGATAAAATTCACATTGGCACAGAAGGCTTGAATATTTATAATGAGCGCATTAAAAAAAGGGGACAAAATAATTATTATAATTTAAATTGTTAAAATATTCGTTCAGACATTGGCTCCAAATTCACTGGCTGTGAAGGGATTTAATGTATATTTAATTTACCGAAATGAATAAGAAATGAGACGAAAATAAACAAATTAACAAGAGAACTATCAAAATGGATTAAATCCCAATATCAAAATGTAAATTATTTGTGCAAAAAAAACAAACAATTCTTTGCTTAGAGGCATTTGAAGAATGAAAACCAAACAACCGAAAACTAGAGACTTGTTGTTTTTGGATGAAATCATCTGTTATTCCATTTTGGTTAAACCTCACTCAGCTTGTAATCGCATAAAAAACCATCGAAACTAAAACCAAAAAAAAAGCTGCTTACATTGTTTTTTGTTCCTGTTCGTATCTTAAGTCTACCTAAATACCGTTTTGTATTTATATGCTGTTATATTGGTAAAAAACGATAACTACAAAAATAATAACACGAAAAGAGAGAGGGAAAGAAAGAAAGAAACATGACTACCGCTGGTTTTGGATAGCTTGCGATTTTTTGAGTGAGAATTCAAGGAAGAAATATGATTTATCTTGTGATGCCAGATGAATTCTTAAAACTTGACTATGTAACATTTCGCTGTGGTGGTGCTTCGATGTCGAGCACTTTAATCGGAGCTTTTCAAATTGCTCCGAAATGAGTGTTAACAACAAGAATGTTGAGACCAAATGGCCTATTTATGTTTCACAACAGAGAAAAAAAGCAAACACACACGATGATGAACATTTATTTGAGTGTTCTATTTTCTGTACAATTTTTTTTTTGTTTCGTCTCAATTTTGTGTCAATTGGCAGTACAGCTATCGCATATAAAACAACAATAACAACAAAAAACAAAAACAAAAACCAAATTAATGATGATGATAATAAAGTGAAAAGCGTCAGTTCACAATTTAAACACACACAAAAAAATTCTCTTCCGTAACAAATGCTAAATGAATGGTTTGCGTCAAAATTTTTGACTTCAGTATTCAGTAACGAGGTAAATGGTTTACGCAACGCAATTCACGAAGATTGGAATTTACGATAAGATGTGAAATTTTCTGATTAAAATTGATTCGAATTGGCGCTCTAATCAACGTGTAATGATTAATTTATGTGATTTTTCGATTTTCTAGTTAGATTCCGATGGGCTAGAAATGGAAAGAAAAGAAAAGAAACAAAAACACCGAGTGTGAGCCCGCGCATAGAAACCAATCTCACTAAGTGAGTGCTTTTGAGTCTTTCAACTTTAGTGCGAATTATTTTTATTACATCCGCATTTGGATTATTATAAATGTGACTAATATTAATCATTCGAGATGCGATTTGTGCGGTGTGCTGTGGCCAACGTACCGAGCAACAACAATAAATGGAATGACAACGAAATCTTCATCAATAATAATTTCAAATACTCCTATAGAAATCGTTGTAGGAGTAATATTCATTTCTTTTTTTTTTTGCTCGTGCGTTTGTATTCCCTTGTGTGTTGGTGTGCGTGTCTCAAAGTATTCACACACAAAAAAAAAATCTTTTTAGTTGCCATCTTGTACGATCTCACATTTTAATGTGACGTTATGTGTAATTTTTGGGAGAAACACTTTTTTCTCTCCCTCTCGCTCTCTCTCTCTCTCTCTCTTCATTTTAAATTAGATCCGTGTTGACTTTTAAAGCTTTATTAGCAAAATAAACAAAGCCAATCAGTCCATCTTTATTCATGTGTCTCACCATAAAAATGTCACATCGACATTTAATAAATTTAATTAACACAACAACTGAAGAAACAGAGAGCAAGGGAGAGTGAGCAACAGAGAAAGATGAAAGAGTTGCCACCGATTTGATGAATAGAACGGTGGATCTAAGAATTGAACGTGTGCTAAAAATCGCAAAAATATTTTCGCATTGGACGATTCTTCATGTTTGTGTCCTATTTTAACTAAAATGGTTTTTATCATATTCTCGTCTCGCTTGACATGAATGTACGAGCTATTTGAGAGAGCAGCTGTTGTTAGGTCAACCGTTCCAATTCTGTCTCTTTTTTTCGATTAGCTATTTTTGTTTCACGTCTGAATCAGTGCTAATAAATACAAATAAGACGCTAGAATGTGTGCTATCACTTCGGTATTCGTTGTCAAGATGCAATCACTGTGTGTGTGTGCGCGCCTTTTTTTTTTCTTTCTGTTTTGGATGATCAACAAAAATACTTATCATCATGATAAACAACAATTCATTTCAAAAGAGTTTTATCAGACAAAAATTGAGTTTCGCATCGAGACGGAGTTCACGACGTGGGTAAACAAGTGAACAAGCGCGCGACACACAAAAAAAAAAACAGAAGTAAAAAAATCCGTATCAAAGCGAAGTGAGCAAGCAAAGACAGAAAGAAAGAGACAGACAACAACAAAATATAAACGAACAGAAACAAAAACAAATGGCAGCTTACATTTATAAGCTTCAAGTAGAATAAAATGCGCGTCATTGGCGCATAGACGGAATGCGCACACAGATTGCTCACAAACCGTATATTTTAATAAATGTATATATATATATATTAACCAAAGTCCGTCAACGAGCAGCCATACACACAACAAAAAATTGATATAAATTGAAGAGAAAAAGAAGAATTGGTATGGCGGTTCCTTGAATAATATATATATTGACCAGACGAACCCAAAATTCCGTAGCCACAAACTGTACAAAAGTCGCCGACGTGCAACGAAAAATAAAGCACAAATTCACACACAACCGACCACCAATTCACGGAATAATGTGAAAGCAAAAACCATCCGCTAGATTACGAATTAATAAAGAGGATGAACAAGGAGCAACGATATAAAAGATATCGGCTATCGAGTGTTTTTCTTGGAATTTTTTATCATCCGAAGTGAAGAATCGAAAATGAGCAAAAATTATAAACAGAACACAGAAAAATGGTTCGACAGAAAAGGCATTTTTCTACGTATTTTGTTATATTCGAGTTCATTTGTGCTGTTGTTATTTTTCACTCTCTCATATTCTTTGGCTTCTTTACTTGTGCTCGCCATGGAATCTCTGAAATGGCATTTATTACTTCTTCTTGGCTTGAAATGAATTTGTTTCTAAAAGAGGAAGTTCCTGCCCGATATATATGCCCTTATTGCAGTATCAAGTCGCATCAATGAAATCCTTTTACCGGCCATGGCCCGTTTGTTTTTCACATTGCACTTCTCAGCTTCAACGCATATTCATTCCTTTTCCGGCGCATTTTATGAAAATTAAATTACCAATTGCGTATCATGTTGCATTTTATAATCAAGTTCTATCTCTTTCACTTGCATTATGTTTCGGTGTGATGTTTCATTGTTCGCATTCATGCACGTTGTGAATGCAGAACGCAACGGAATAGCATAACGAATGATTCATTCGTCTTGACTTTGACTATTTCACTTCATTCGCATTGGTTAAGTGCAAATTTTTGCTGAAAAGGTACAACAAAACCCGTTTCTTTAACTTGGCATTTGCACCAAAGTGACGCGTATGTTTTCAACTCACTTGTATAGCATATTCACAATAAAAATCGAAGTTTTTGTGTGTGTGTGTGTTGAAATGATCTAACGTTATTAGAGAGTAATTTAGTTCATTAACTTTGTTTTCGATTTTTTTCCCTTCAAAATTGAACGCGAAAAAAGGCATAACGAAAATCTTAAAAGCTTTGCTCTCAACATCTAAAAATATACAATTGCACATAAATAAGAGAGTGTTGCGCGCGAGAGATAGCGACAGTTGTTTTCTCAATGAATAAATGAATGAATTGAGTTATGCATATATTTCCAACAGTGAGCGACCTAATTGTATATTTGTTGTTGTTGTTATTGTTCATTTCAAAGATAATGAAATTGTTCGCTATGATTGTACTCATCGATTTGACGGGTGTATTTGGTTGGCCGTGTTTGTATCGGGGTCTGTGTTTATGTTGGAATTTTGTCAGTTTTTTTTTTGTTAGTGTGAATACGTGAGCACTCCATTACACTCTTATCCAGATATCACGAAAAGAATTCGAATAATTTTTTTTGTGTTCGTTTTTGAGATACCGTTTCCAATTTTAAATGTAGCGGAAGGTTTTGCTCTCTTTCTCACTCTCTTTCACTACGTACCTCATTATCTCAACGCTTTGGATGGCTTCACATTTTCACATACAGTGTTTGTGTTTTTGTTGTTGTTGTTGTTCGAAACGGAGTAAATTGATCAATCAAAATACAACTGATAACAATGAAATGATTTTCGCGGTTTCCATGTGATGGGAACTTTTAAAATCTGTGTTTTTTTCCCCCGAAAATTGATTAACACGCAAAAACCATTCAAAATTCATGATATTTAAGCTGCAAAAATATGAGGCGCATGCGATTTTTTTTTTGGTTCGGTTTTAAATTATATTGTGGATTTTGATTTCATCGTCAATTTGAAACATGGAATGCAATGCGCGAATTTAAGTAATAATAAATGATTTCGGTCAACCATTCTGACGCAATCTTTGCCAATCATCATAAGTGTGTTAGCCACGTGCTTTGATTTCAATGTTTTGTTTATGACTTTTGTGTGTGCATTTTGACTCTTGGTCTCCCTCTCACTCTCAACATCGTCGAATCAAATTCACCAAGAATGAATGACAGACCGAAAAAAAAACGAGGACAAAGTCTGGTCACACTCATACTCACACTCACTGTTATAGTATGCCTAGTTAGCGCGAGTACGGTTTAATTTGCAAAATGGATATGTTCGGTGCAGGTGACAGAATAATAAATGTCATGGTGAGAAAATTGACACGAAACTTTGCTGAAACTGTCGATAATTCACAATATCACATTTCTGCTGATGCATTGCAATGGTGTAATAATACACGGTGCCTTAATTCTATAGAATTAGAATGGTCAGCGATTATTTTGCGGCGAACGAGAATGATTTTGATTAATTAAGCGTTAGTTTGTCAATGGAATGGAAGCGAAGAAAAATTACAGCTAGACGTGTGTGAGTGTGTGTGTGTGTGTGTCAGATTTCTATCGATTGTATATTTGTGCTGGTGCTTTGATGTTTGCACATCATGATTAAGTCATAAAAGAAACGAATCGGATAAATGTGAGAGACATGAATTTTCAGTTCTGATAAAGATCGAAATTCATGTCGAATGTCTGCAATTGAAAGCCGACTCAATTTTCGTCCATCTCACCATCGAAGTCTATAATCTGTCAAACACGAGCTCACAAGCAGCAACATTAACATTAACATTACCAAACAACAACTAACCATTGACTATGCACTCCAATCTATGTCTCAATCTATAGCATGACCGACTGTATATCGTATAGATTGTATCTGGACAGTAAATCAGTCTACTGAGTATCAAATGAATTTCACAAATTATCGAATTTACGATTTACATGGAGAATGAGCTCCACGTCTCTCTCTCTCTCTCTCTCACTCTTTGCCTCTCTGGCTTCCATTCACATTACGCATTTTATGTGTCACTTCAATTTCGATTTAGTTTTCTCAAACTTCCAAATGAAATCTGCAACGTTTTATATGCGTTAGACGAAAGAAAAATAGCAACAACAACAGCAACAGCAACAGCAACAAAAAACCAAACACAACATAGTCGTTTTGCTGTTTGAAATTCGGACCACTTTTCCAATGAGCGTAATATGTGCGATTTTACGGTACTTGTGTGGCCAATTGGATGTTTCACATTTAAATGGCCCCGGCACCACATAATCCAACATGAAATCTCACATATGAAATATCCAATTCACAGATTTTTCAACCGGACACATTGTGTCTTTCATTTAGAAAGTTGCCGATTCTATTCATTAGATTCAATGAAAACGGTCAACACACACAAACAGAAGTTTTGTTTGCTTAGCAAATGGCTATTTAGTAGCATCTTCATAAATTTCGAAACATAGAATGTTTTGTTGTCTTTTGCAATTGAATTTCGGTTTGAACAAAATGAAGGGAGAGAAAGAGCGATTGAAACAGCGAAAAAAAACACCGAAGAGAATTGGCAAATACATTGTTCAAATTGGCGCTGTTTGATTTGTCAGTGTTTTTCGATGAAACGAGAAAAGAAGAGCGGGAATTCAGAAGCGTTCGAAAAGTGTTGCGCACAAAATGTGTGATTAACATGCGTGCAAACAGTACATCGCAAAGCAACTTAAAGATATGAACGCGAGCCGAGGCAAATGTGTAAGCGGCGAATGGAACTGAGCCCGAATCCCGAACCAAATAGTATATATGTCATTATTAAAGAATATCACGAATAATGGAACTGGAACGGGACAGACGATTCTCTCAACACTCGTGAGTCTCTCGCCACTCACCAACACATACACGCCATACTAAATAATAATAAAAGAGTAACAATTGTAATAATAATGCGAAGCGATCGTTCACCTTCTCTTCGTATATTTTACTTCTTCTGTTTGTTTCAGTTTTTTTCCCTTTACATTGCATTTTTTTTTGTGTTCGTTTTGATGATTTGTCTTCTCTCTCTCTTTCTCGCTTCTTCAATGGAAACGTTCTTCGGTTTTCTATCTCCGGTTTGTTTTTATTATCCGTCTTTTAGAAAAAAAAACACACACAAAATTTATTCTTTCTTACCAGTGTTTCACAATATCAAGCACACTCACACACACACACCGAGTGACAGAAAGAGAGAGCGAGAGAGAGAGAGAGACAGACATGGGCGAATGAAACGCCACACACGCACATCGATTTGGCGTGCTTGTGTGACCAAAGATTCTCTGGTCGTGTCTCTCTATGTTCTCTTTTTCTCCGTTTTCGATTCTTTTCGATGTTGCTATGTACGCCTTTTTTGTTACGTATGTTCGCCTGGTGTCTACGTATGTGCATTTGAGCATTTGAGCATTTACACTCTTCACATCAACCAAATATATCTGCTCTGCGGCTGGTTGGCTGTTTCGGTTTTTTTGTTGTTATTTTTTTCTTTCTTTATTATTATTTGTTTCAGATGGATATCAGTGGCAACGTAAGTATTGGAGTCGAAATTAAAATCACACGAAACAGAGAATTAGAGATCAAGAGAGAAAAGAGTCAGCAAACAACAACAACTGCACACAAAGACACACCGACCGACAGACCGACCGACAGAGAGAAGAATTTGATTTAACGAAAAATCTCTCGAAAGCAACTTGTCCACGTAATGAATTTATGAATCGTTAAACCATTCGAATGTGTGTATATTATACCTTGTTATTTTATTTCTTTGCTACTTTTTATTTCGTGTATGAAACGTATGAAATGTTCACTCTTTGGTATTCTGAGCTTTTTTTTTAAAAAAAAAACGTGTTTTTATGTCGTCACATTGAATCGTTCATTCACTTCGGGCTCCAAATATTTTTTGTTCTCCAGGCATATGGAAACAGCATTGATTTTTCTCAACACTCACACATCGAACAACAGAAGTGTGTTGGTATCGCGCGCGCAAAAACGAACCCAACAACGTCTCGTCGAGCGTTGAAAATGCGATTTTATTGACGTAAGAATGCAACTTTATCAGTGTTGAGCGCACATTTTCTCTTTATGTTTCTCAATTTCATATATTATTTCATATACAAATATATGGCTGATAATATTCCAATTTTATCCCTGATTTCTCTCTTTCCCTCTTAAAACGAACTAATAAACATCCGCTTGAACATTTCAACGGGCGGCAGATTCATTTGAATTCGAATGATAGATTCATGATTCATGTGAGCAATAAAAACAACAACAAAACAAATGAACTATACAGTTGCAAATGAAACACACAGCAACAGCTCGGCGAAATACAAAAAAAAAAGTGACGTCGACACAACGATAGCAAAGGCGATTGACGATGATGATGGACACGCAGAGAGCAACGCACTTTGAGAACACACACAAGAAACACACGGAAAAAAAATATAAACAGCCCGAACTCAACGAAATACAAAAAAAAAATATATGTACAGAAAAAGAAGAAGAAGAAGAAGAAACAGAATATAACACACCAACAACAGCAGCAGCAGCACAGCAGCGGTAACAGCAACTGTAGAGCACGAATTCTCCGTGTGTAATCACTATCAAATTGGAGGAATACAAATAAGCGACGTCGTTGCTAGCTAAATTGTTCGATGCCGATCTCACTTCACACATCCCATAACTTGTATTATTGTTATTATTATCTTATATTTATTGTTGTTGTTGTTGTTGTTTGTATTCTCTCTAAGTATATTTACGCTTATAGAGAGAGATTTTCTCGAGCAAATCAAGTCGTTCAATACACTTTCAATTGGATACAGTTTTCATTTTGGCTTGAAATTTTGTGATGACCCAATTCCGAATGCGGTTACTTTCTTTTAATTTTCTTCTTTCACAAATCAACAACAACAAAAATCAATTCAATCACCGTTCACGAATATTTGCCGATTTTGATACGCAAAAAAACATACACATACACAAACATAACACATTGTCGAAAATCAAACGAAATTTTTGGGTTTTCTCTTCGTTGTTCGTAAATTGTTTCTATTATGTTTTTTTTTTTATTTTTCTTCTTCTTTCAGAAGAACACACTTGACATTCTTTTTGTTGTATCAATTGCAATAGGCTCAATTTAGTTGACAAAACTTGATCAAAACATTACATTCACATGGGACGAAAAAAATTGATTAAATACAAAATAATAGTCCAGTCTTAGTCACGGCAGTATACAAATATCACACTGCATCCACAAGCATGTATAGCAATTATATTTGTGTTCCTATTTTTGTTTCGTTCTGTTTTGTTTTATTGGAGCTGATTTGGTGTGACGAGAGATAAAAATGCGCGTGATGAATATATGGTGGCTATTCACAATCACAGCAATAAAACAACAACAACAAAAACGCATGCACGAAATGCCAAAATTAAGTCAAACGCGAGTCACTTTACTGCAGCTGTAAATGGTAATTTTCATAAAATTTTCTGTTTTTATTGTTGTTTCGAAATTTCAGTTGTATATTGTCTTTGGACATTGAGCGTATGTATTTGTGTGATTTGATTTCATGCACTCAGCCAAATGCAGACACACAAAACCGTACGTATATTCCCCAATAATATTTTGTTTTGTTTGATTTGGCTGCTATCAACGCAAAGTCGTTTTTTTTTGTTGTTGACGTATTCGGTTTGTTTTTTTTGCGTCACACTCACTCACTTGGCTTTCAATGATGCAAATTATTGTTAAACGCAAAACGCAAATAACACAACGAAACAAAAACAAAATTCTCTGTCACTTAAATTTCTTGGAAATTTTGATATCATCGATCAGTTGCACACACTAAATGGTGGTGGGAATGTCACAAAACGATGAAATTCTGTGTGTGTTTTTTTTCACTCTCTTTTGTCCACTCTTGCCAAATGCTAATTTTCTATTCGTCGTCATAAGCCAGACACTTCTATTTTCCAACAAAATTACTCAGATCCAGAAATTTCGCACGAATTTCGTATCACTTTTTCACAAATTTACCAATATTGCATGAAATGTTGACCATTATTTGAATAAATGGTTGCAATTTCCTTTGATGAAACTTACAATTCGAAAATTGTTTGAAGTGGCACGGATTTCACTATATTTGACATCTGAAATCACAATTGTTGGGCGATTTTTCAACCGATTCACAACAATTTCACCAATTTTGTTCTGTATATTTTGTTACTTTGGTTTTTTTTTTTTACTTTTTTTTTGGTTCAAACAATTTCATTGAAAAAGTATAAAATAATTTTGGTTTTGTTCATCAATTTATTTAAACACTTTTTGATGCTTTCGACGATTTTTTTCTTTTGTTTGTTGAATTTTTCTTTTTTAATTTTTCATTTTTCTTTCGTTTTTTTTTCGGTATGGATCTGATTTCGTAGTTTGTATGAAACTGACTTAAGCTCGGGACGAAGACGAGCACTCTTGTGTTGCTATATTGCTCATTTACAATGAAATTAATTTAATAAACATGGCGAATGTCCCGACAACGACAAAGACGACGAATAGCTACATGATAAAAGTGGCGAAGACAACGACACAACCGAACCGATTCGTTATACGTGTGTTTGTGTCAATGGAAATTTTGAAGTAAATTGGTTTGTGCCGTTCGTGCGAACAGTTTTTTGTTGTTGTTGATTTCTTTGGAGCGGTTCATCGGTTCGATACGAACGGTTCCGAGAAATGCTGCTAAAAATGCTGCCACACAACGCAACCATTACAGTACGTTGGTGGTGTGCATGCGTTGTGATTTTGTGTGTTCCCGCTCTCAAATTCAAATGTGACTCGCACCAATATCGCACCGTTTCAAAACGAATCCTTAGATGGGCATCAACGTTTGATTTTTTCAATGCAAATGATTTTCTAGTTAATATATGTTTTTGTTAATTTTCTTGATTTATCGGAAATATTTCATTTTATGTCCATTTTGTGGATATTTGCTGAAATGTTCATTTAAAATCAACAAAGTCTTATCAATTTATTTCATATACCCGGGACTCATTTGGTCTGTCTGCCTTCATAGTCTTTTGAAACTTTACAAATGAACTTCTAACCTATTGATAAATTGTTTCATTTTTAATAGCATTCTATTCATTTGATGCGAACAAAGTAGCTGTGAAATAAATTTGAAATAATATTTGCTAAATAATGCAGAGAAACAGTTTGAAATGATTTCGTATAATGTTATATTTCGTCAAGTCACATTGATATCGGGCAACACTGATGTTTAGCACTTCATTTTTCAACCGATTCGATTGTTATTGTTATTATTCCAGTGGCACATACACACGCAACACTCTGCCACTACCGACGCCACACCAATACACACACACTTTATCACTTAGAAACCTATCATTTATACATGAGCACATCAGTCATATCAAATATATGGATTGAACGAAATCTATTGGCGCTGTTAATGTGTGCATGTAAATGTATATATGTTTGAAAATTTATCGAATTGTTGTCGCACAAATAACACGAAATGTATGTGGAGATGGGCGTGTGTGTGTGTGTGTGAGTGTGTGCGATCGCGCTAGACAACAAGCAATAATATTCTAAAAATGGAGAGGAGCATCCGAATAGCACACTGTTTATTTATAATGCATGATGATATGCGCACGTATATGAATGTTGGCATGCAGATAGAACATATATAAGCGAGACGACCACACAAACGGCATCAAATTCACAAGTTGAATAAACTCAAACATGTCTCGAACACCTGCCGCAGCACCATAAAGTGTCGCTACGCGTACACTTTGAAACATTGCCATAAAAAAACATGTATCAATAGAATTATGTGTGGAATCTATATTTTTCTCCTTTAGCTTATTCCAATTACATTAAATCATGAATGTTGATGCATAATCAACGTAAACAATCAAAGCAAGTATCTAATTGCAAAAGAATCTTACCTATATTTTGATGTTTATAACTTCGTTATATTGTTGATACTCATTCGATTGTTTCTAAAGGTTAGACAAAAATGTAAATAATATTTATAAAAATAAAATATAGTAGATGTAATGTATGTTTGGTATTATAAACATGAAATTTATTCATCAAAGATTTTTATTTGAATTTTTTTTTACATAAATTCAGAATTTAGAAAAATATGTCTTTTTTTATTTTTAAAAAAACATCACAAAAATAATATTATTTCAAAAAAAAATTGTTATTTTCATCCAAAAAGTATGAAGAAATTATGGTGGCTCCCGCGTTCAGACATCACACTTTTGCTATTTTTACAGGCAAATTGAATTGGTTGATTGGAAATGTTCGTATGCGTTTATTTTGTGAATTTTCTCCGTTTTGTTTTTAAACGACAATGACAAATAATAAACTTTCGGAAATTGTATGACAAAAATCAATGTGAGATAATCACATGTCAATCAAACATGACCATTTCAAATGCATTAAATAAATTTCATGTTAAGATTTAATTGATTTAATATAGTCATATTGATTGATATCATTTGTATCAAATATATTCTTTATTTCAATTCACTGTTGTTTTTTTTTGGAGTAAAAGTAACATTGTTCGAAACCTTAAATTCTATCTTTTGTGACTAAATGGTTTTTACCGAAAAAAATAATCAACAAGAAAGGATTGTCATATTGACAGTGTCCGAGGGAAAAAAAGAAAATATTAAAAATATTCCATGCATTCATATTCAGGTAGTTTCAAGTTGAAATTCTTCTATATCTTAAGTATATTTCGGAATTATCTTTAACTTTACACTATAGTGTCAACAGTTTTATAGACTGCAAATACTAGATGGATTTTAACTTGAAACTAATTAAACGTGGTATACGTATAGAATATTCTTCAATTTATTTATTTTTTTATGTGGCACACTGGTGTTCGCAATCGGACTTTTTTATGCGTTTATCGTGCTCTCTCAGGATTCTATGAAATTTTGGCTCTGGGCATTCCGGGCCATAGCATTCAAAGAGAGAGTCCAAAAACTGTCAGATAAGGCCTTACTTGCAACTATAGCGATTGCAATCGCGCTGCGATTTCACGTGTTAAAACCATTTAATTTCCATAGAGCAATCGCTAGCGATTCCAATTGCAGGAGTTGCAAGTGAGGCCTATAGTCCACCAATCATTTTTGCACTCATTCACCGAATATTTGTTTATTCGATATTGAGAAATGTATGTTTAAAATTTCAAAAAAAAACAAAAATAAATGATTGAGCGAATTTCAACATGACTTGTAACACTTGATCTTATGATTTAATGGCATGTAGTTTACCTTAAATGTTAAAAAATACATTTTTTGTGAATATAACCACATTGAAAAGGGAAAATACCCTCTGTCGACTCGGTTAACCGCTTTCAATGTATTATATTTACAAGAAGTAGAAAGTTAAAATTGGTTTAAATTGAATGGAATAGAATTAGCGGCGTGTTCCTCTCCCACCACGGAAATTATCACGAAAAGCTCCACGTCCGCGCCGATTCATCGTTCCTCGAGCCGAATTAAACATGTTTTGGCGTTGTGTTTCTCGTTCCTCCTTATCACGATTGAATTGTCGCATTTCATCTTCAAACTGCAATGGATGATTTGGTAGCGGTTGGAAATTCGGCATGTTCATTCGGCGCTCCTTTTCTGCACGCATCCGTTCCATTTCCATTTGTTCGTCATAGCGGCGTTGATTCATTTCCAGCTCCAATTCACGTCGTCGTTCCATTTCAAGGTAAATTTGTCGTTCCCTTTCCTCCCGATCTTGGTCATCGTTCCTGATTTGTCGTTGATATGGTTCATCCATTCGGGGAAAACGATCATCCGGCATTCCACGTTGCAATGGCATCCTATCGTCCCTATTTCGATCATTACTAAAATTATTGGACTCAAAATTGCCACCAAAATTACTACGTTCCATCATACTTCCATTAAATCGTGGACTATTCGATCGACGATTAAAATCTCTTGACAAACCTTCCGCATAACCATCTTCACCTCGAAATCGTGACGGTTCAATATACGGTACATCATCCATTTGATTCTCTTCGGCCGCTCGAACTGTATCAGCATCACGTTGTGACAAATTATAAATGTCAATTAAACGTTCACGAACTCGACTGTATTCCAATGAATTTGATGCCCGTGGCTCCGATATAATATTCGTAAAATCCTTTATGGCAACCAATTGAGCGGCTGTCATTTTGCTAAGCAATTCAACAATTGGTTCGCGATAATCTTTTTCATTGGTTTGGGTGCCAATTGAACAATTTTTTAAGAAAACTTGTGTGTGTGCGCTCACCATTACACGACGATTACGTTCCACACATTTGTCACATTTGATTTGATTCGTTTGCGTGCCCATTTCGGTTGTTTCAATCATTGGCAACGGCACGGTATTTGTTTGAATCAAAATTTCCGTACTGGCCGTATCACTTTCGATGGCACCCAATTTTATTTGATCTGTGATTTGTGCATTTAATTCTTTTGTTCGCATCTTTTCAAATAAAAATGCACTGTTAATACCCAGCGATTGTGCAACATCTCGAACACGCTTTGGCAACATCTTTAGACCATTCACACTTTTCAATGGTTTATTTGATGGTGCATTTAAATTAAATGGTGCATTCAATTGTTTCACTTGAAGTGGTGATTTATTTATGGTGAGCTCATTTGAATTTGCAACAACCAACGATGTTCGATTGTATCGAAATTTCATAATTGGCACCTTGTTATCCTTGGCTCGAATTAGTTTGATTGCATGTTCACAACGATCAATGATTGATGCTGAAAACGTATCATAGTTAGATTTATCTTTTTGTTTGTTTGGTTTTTGGGGCGAAAAATCGAAATCATTTTATAGTTTGTGAAACCGATTTGTTTAAAATCAGCCATTCACATGTATATTTTCTGTTAAATTTTGACGTTATTTCCTACGAATTGATCTAATTCCATCTAAAAAATATTGTTCCCTGTTCCCTATCAACCCTATTTTTTTTTTGTTCAACAAAACTAAGCACTTTACACCATTGAAAACACATACCTCTTTGATTATCAGACAGACCTGATTCGGTTATCGGTCTCGGTGCGGTTGCTTGAGCACCTGGTGGTATATTTCGTGGATTTCCACCAATCGCAGGAATATCTTGTGGTGCACCTAAACCAGGGAACTGAAAATAATCCAAATGGTTGTTTAAATAGTTTAATTAGTAAATGGATTTGAATGCAAATGGAATATAAAGTTTTTTATTTTTGAATTAATATCATGAATACTCACCGGTGCCAAATTGCCAGGTGACATTGAAGCGTTTCCACCCATAATGCTCATCGGATTCAAGCCATAAAACATACCCTGAGTGGGAAAGCCCACCTGTTGCGGAAAATTCGGTATGGAAATCATTGGTGGCTGAACAATTGGCTGCTCATACGGTAGCACATTACCGAATCCCATTGGTACATTTGGTTCAATGGCAGCATTGTTACCGATTTGATTTTGGCCCATCAATAGAGCATCCTTTTCCGGAAACGCTTGACCTTTTTCCGCAAATTTTTGTGCCAATTCTTCCAAAAATGAAATATTTTTATGCGTTGACGATGAACGCTTGGAACGATGCGTTTGTGATTTGCTTCGGCTGCGACGAGATGGCCGGCCTCTTAACGGTGACACCGATCGATCCATATTATTCATTCTTCTATCTCGCATACGATCCTCGTGACGCCCATGTCGGCTACCGTGTGGACTTCTGCTTCGGCTTGTGGAACGTTTTCTTCTCTCTCGGTCACGATGCCGTCGATCACGTGAACGACTTCGGCTACGTGATCGACGCACTTCAATTGTCAAACCATCCTGACGCTCTCGAATGGTTTGTTTCTTTTTCTCAATTTTTCGTTCAAGAACTTTAATTTCTTCGATGCATCGATTTAAATGTGGATCATCTTCAGCTTCTCGATCAACAACTTCATTAATAAAATTCTCATCGGCCAAATCATTAAAAAAATCCGCCGGCAAATCAAGATAACCTTCTTTCGGTTTCGGCATGATTATGCATTGAACGCGTACTTACGTATTTTACTTAATCGATAGAGGAAAAATAATTGATTCACTCGCGAGTCGCGACTCTTAAACCAACTAAACCTAATATGTTCAATCCCAGTTGAAATTTCCAATCACTGAATTCAATGATAAAATGTTATTTGGTGTTGACCAACGTTAACGGTGACAATTTTTACTGTGATCGCATTTATGCATACGCACGTAACTAAATGTGCATACAAGAACAACAACAACAACAAAAAATGTGCCCTCACTACAAGCAAAAATTAATTTCCCTCAATTCAACTATCTCTTTGGATTGAATTGCTCAGAACAAAACTATATCCGTTTGAAGACGTCGCTACCCGATTTTAAATAAATTACACAGAAATAAATTTGACCATAAAATTTCGTGAATAATTGTGAAATTAGATTCTTTTTGTTGAGTGCAGCTTTTTTTCCCCGTAAGAATCAGCTAACAATTGACACTTCAACTTAAATGTCAAGAAATACAGTGTAATTCAAGCCATGTACACGTTTGGTTCTGTTACTGTCATCTGTCATAAATAATTCCAATCAATATGAAGTTGGCACCATCAGCACCATTCATTTCGATTTCATTTTGAAACTTAGCCTCAGCTCCTAATTCATTTAAAAACAAATATTTTATCAAACAAATGAAATGCAACAATTTAACATATGAAGGTCAAATAGAGTTGATTTTTTAATAAAATGCTGTAAATTGTTCATTACATAAAACATTGAATAGGGCCTTATATTAGTATTGCATTGCATTTCAGTTTTTTTTTTGCGTCGTTATTATTGTAATTTCAATGTGTTAATGCACATTACTTTATTATCGTATACGTAAATGATTATAATGTTCCAATAAAAATCGTTATCATCATTATTTGCCACTTCATCCGAGTAAAACTTTCCGCATCATAATGCCACTAGCGCTTGTGCTAACGCTTGGTTGTGGTTCATAGGCACGATTCGCCGATTCAATGCATCTAAAAACGATTATAAATGTGAAAGGTTCACATTAGTTAGCAACTAGATGTAAAATTCTGTTTGTTGTGATGCACTTACCTCGATGAGCACAAATATTGAAGCAATGGAACGCGGTATTTTCCACAGAAATCAACAAATTTAATATGTTCAACGCGATTATCGAAGAAGACACCTAAATCAAAATATTGAATTTTATTGATCAAAATCAAAACAAAATCATATTTTTAAATTTTTTGCATCCTCATTTTTGGAACATACCTTTGCATTTTGGATTAACACAGTGATGAGCCGTACTCAAGTATTCGCGCAATGTCTTTGGTAAATCATGTGGCCCATAAGAAATATTCGATGAGCGAATGACACGAGCCGCTAGCTCAAGCATTGTCGGTGGATGTAATGATATCTCTTGAACAAACCGTACAACCAATGGATTTTCTCTCAATGACAACTAAAATATAAAACAGTTCCATAAATATCAGTTCATTTACCATCATCACATCATTCAAATTTCATTTCAACATACTTCGACTAGATTTTTCAATGAAATAATGTCGCGCGGTAAATGGCGTAGACGATTTTTATGGATCAACAATGATTGCAAATTTGTGAGCCTTGCTATGCTGGCTGGCAATGCTTCAATTAAATTATCACATAGCGTTAATGCTTGAAGTTGCTGAAGATTTCCAACCGTCTCAGGAACCTCAGTCAGTAAATTTCCACCCAACGAGAGAACGCTTAATCTACAATTCGAAAATGAGAATAAACAATTTAAAACAACAACAAAAAGCAAACATTTTTAATGCGAAATGCGACCAAAAAACACAATAAACCAGAAAAATGTCTAGCCGGTAATCTGTTCAATCTTTCCGCCGCAGTCACAGAAACATGCGCAACAAGACAACGAAAAATGAAATCTAATTGCTTTGTTGATGTGCAAACTAGGCAAATTGCTCGAATTGAAATGTAAAAAAAAAGTGAAATAAATTGTGTTGTTTGGTGTCAAGTTGTAATTTTATCACGAATAACATGAATGATAGATAGATTTAGTCGAGGTTACAAGTCACACCGAAAAGAACGATTTTTAACACTCACTTCTGCAATCGCCATATGTCCTTTGAGATGTTTTCAATTTTATTCGCACCCAAATACAGATATTTCAATGATTTTAATTCGAGTATTGCTTCTGGAAAACGTCTCAATAGATTGCCGCTTAAATTCAATTCCCTGAGACCACTGGATTTGGCCGATTTAAAGCATTTTGGTAGTGAACTATTGGTCAGTAGATTATTCTTCAAAATGAGCCGGGTCAGTGGACATAATTGGAGTAAATCCTGTGGTAATTGCGTTAAACCATTTGCACTGAGATCCAATACACGCAAATTATTAAAACGGCTCAATGTATGCGATGTTAATGTTGCAATTAGATTGTGATTGAGCAACACCGTTTCGATATCTGTCAATTTACTGATTCCATGTAAATGGCTCAAGTGGTCGTCCAAACAATCGACTGTTAAACCCAAACGGCTAAAATCGAGTGTTTTTTGTTCGTGCGTTTCGTTATCACTGTCACTGCTATCAGATGCGTACCCCTCCAACATTTTTGTTAGATTTCTCAAGTATGATCGAGTGCTCGAAATGAAATTTGTTCAATTTAAAGTTGTTTGTTGAATTTTTGTTTGTTTTTTTTTTCATGTGTATTTCGCAAACGAATTAAACACGCTCAAGACCAGTTTGCATACATTTAAAAAATCAACCGTAACACTGAAAACTATAAAGTTATTCCACTCCTTCAGTTTTGAGCTAATGCTTTTAACGTATGACTCTCGGCCACTGAATACGACTGAACACTGAACTTCGGCTGCAACACTTCTTGCTATTACATTCACTTGAAACGTTTACTCAATGTGTGGTGATGCAGCGGCGGTTTATCATTATATTTTTGCGATTTAATGAAAGGCAACAACGACAACAAAATACCGCGTTCCGAAGTCGTGATATATACAAAATGTTAAATGATACACTCGAATTTCGTTTCGACAACCATATATGTACTGTACGTGCTTCAGTGTATGCTATTTATGTGATAACGACATTTAAAATTCAATATGAATTTAAAATCAGCTCGCACACATACACACACACACCGTTTATTCACTTTTTTTTATAAAAATGATTGTTATCGATAAACGTATTTGTCTCTTTGCCACCTTTTTTTATTACTTTTGTGCCTTTTGTTTGCTCCTTAATTAAACAATGTGATTATTTGCAGGAGGATCATATATTTGAATCTTTTTTTTTTCTTTTTTATTGATAACACACTCACAGACACTCAAAGTGTGTGTCATCCAAAAATCGAATATTTCAACTTTTTTCGAAGATCAGCTGGGTTCATTCCAATCACCTGTCACGCTTAGTTTTGTGTGCGTGTGTTTTTTTTTTAATTTTAGCCAACTGGTTAAAAAAGTTCGATGAATGTTGTTACTGTTTGTTTTTGTTTCCGATTCTAAAATTAACTTGATGAATTCAAATTTCTTAAAGATTGCGTTTGAAATGTCAGTTTCAGGTTGAAAATGAATTTACAAAAATTACGAATTTGTGAATTGGTAAATTGCGATACGCGTATTGAATATACAGGTCTATAAATTGGTGACCGTTCTTTTTCATATACGCAAATCGAATGAACCGAAGTGGCAATGAATATCATTGGTGCGGCCCATTTCTTAAATGATAATATTTTTTTTTTAATGGGATTCCAGTCGAATGTGCGCGAACGAATGTTTGGTGCGAGTGTGTGTGCGTATGGCTCTATAGGCTTATATATAAATATGTGTATATTGTTGTGTTTATTCACTTCATTTTGGCGTTCATAGTCGCCCGTTATCATTTGATGTTAGTATATTTCAACAGCTTTTACGGTTTCATCGTTACACATCGTTATTCGTTGTGTTGATTTTATAAACACACATCTCCCGTGTAAAATGTACATTGTAGTGTGTGTACATCGCATTGATAGGTGTACATGATTTACCATGTAAATTCTTTGTTGGTCATAAAGTCGATTCGTATTTCGTACAACAAAAAATCAGCACTCAAGCCAAGTACCCAAGCGATTTGGCAATGCTTCGAGTAAATTCATGAATTCATGGCTATCGTTGAAGATTAATTTTCGTTTCAATTTAATTAATATTCACACTGCATATAGGAGCGATGTGAAATTATCATTTTGCAAAATCTATGACAAACATTTACCGTCAACAAAGCGATCAGTTGTCGCTTGCATGGATACTAGTCATGATGACTATTGGTCAATTTATTCTTATCTTCCAATTTGTTGTCATTTTACATTCTTTTTTTCGGGTGTGAATTTGCGCAAATGATCAATTTTATTATTCACAAGAGGGTAACAACAACATCATGTTGTAGCTACGTGCATAGGCTGTCTGCGACACACACAAAAACACATAATAACAACCATCCATTAATGGACTATGGATTTCTTGATACCATTTATAAATGTTAAATTTGCAATGACAAAGGAAGTGTATCAGTCGGAATTGTTGTTTATTTGTTTCATTATCTGAGTTGCGCGTGCGTTGTGCGCTGCTTTCTTTCGCTCTCACTTATTTGTTTCAGCTTAATTCCACATTTCGTAATAAAGTAAAGAGAAAGAGAGTTGCCAAGAGCTCTATTGTACTACAAGCTCATTCACATCAAACACACATACGATCATACATCCGTCCCTATATCAACAAAATACTAACTTTGTGTTGAAACGCGACAAACTTAATATATTCGGTTAGACAAACGGTTAAGATAAAGGGCAATCAAGCAAACAGGTTGAGAAACGATTAATTTGAGGGTGTTGTTACGGATTCTTTTTGTACATTTTGATAATTTTGAATCGATTTTTTTGGAGCACGTTCACGCTCAATTTATTTTTATCTGTTTTTCAAATTGATTCGGTAGCAATTCAAATAGAATTTATTACCAATAAATAACATTTATTGCCATTTATCGTGGACAAACGCCGTTTTTTAAGGCGCTGATGTCAATGTTTGGTACCAATTCAATAATATGTTTTGTTTTCTTTGTCATTCTTGAAATAGATTGCATTTTATCAAAATAAACGGTAACAATTTTTTTTCTGGTTTGTCAATGCTTCAAGTGGTTAGATTTTATGTTTAAACAAAGCTTTTTATTCATTTGATTTCCACTACCACACAGTGCGATGACAAGGCTCACTTTAAAGGGTTTTTTTTTCTGGCAGAGAATGTTGGAGAGGGACGGATAGATACAGATGTATATTTCCATCTCTTTTTGTTCTGTGTTCACATCTACAAAAAACCCTACAAAGTGAGCCTTGTCATCGCAGTGTGCACTACCAATTGAGCAGCGCACATCACTTGAGTAGCGTTTGATTTCAGGAAATTGTGATCTTACCTATTAATTACAGACTTTTATGGCCAGGCAAATTAATTAACGTTTAGACAGATAACGATAATAGACGATAATAGAAAATTTAAAAAACACTCTCAGAATTGCGTTTTTTTTAACATTCAATCACATTCAATGAACTTCTATTCTTTTTCGCTCTCATTTCAGAAATCAGACAGCATTTTTCTGTTGCGCATATCGCTCAAGTGATTTCCATTCGGTCGTGAAAAAGGAACAAAATGTATGCCATTTTGTTCCAGTTTAAAAATAATAATCATCAATTCTTCCAATGACCTTTAGCTGAATATCATGTCTAGCTGTGAATGTAGCACTTTTTGATAGCGCATGCCTTTAATCGATAGCAAATAGCAGCGACGAAGCCATTTCTTTTACGATAATAACATCCATCAATTGCACTATATTGCCCAGCCTACCTCGCATAGTTGATGGTTGTATGTGTTGAATTAATGATTTGTCGTAGTCAACATCTCTACTAGAAAAATTACTCCAGTCATCGTGATAAAGATGAAAAAAAGAAATCGACTTACGAACACAAGTCGAACTTTTCCGCACTGTTTAACATGAATGTATCTTATAGATTCGTATCGCTATTTGATTTTCTATGAATTTTGTGTATTTCTAACAGCGTTCGAATTTCGTATGCATTTATTGTTGCTGTAAAATGTACTGAAATCTGTGCACTTGAATGCACGCCGCTCCGGAACGGCTACACCAATATGGCTCAAATTACAGTGGAAGGAAATAATAGTGAACAAAGAATGATGAACACTTTGGAATCATTTTACAAATATATGAGAAATACATAAGTGTTGCCACTGTTTTTACATAGTGTTTATACATGAACTGTCAAATGATTCCAATTTCGGCTGAAAATTGAACAGTATTCTTTACCTTGATCACTTTGGGATTTGACAGTTGTCGTTGTAACGTGCAGAGAACGGACGACGGACGACGGATGACACACTTTGAAACAAGTGTTTTTTGTGGTCGTATAGTTCCAAAATAGATAGAAAACAAGTTTGAGATGATTTGGGTTTCTGAACCGATTACAATAATTTTCATACACTATGTGTGCGAATTTCGCACATGAAAAAAAAACATAATTTAATTTTTTTTATCATTTTTGTTTATTTGAAATTTTTTGCCATAACATATCAGAATTATACAAGAGAATTTTATTTTTCGTGTGTTATATTTGTTTTGCTAATTGGATTCCTTTGAATTTAAATGATCGCTTCATTCATGTTTTTAAAAATATGAATAAAATTGATTATGGGATTCCGTTTTTCCATCCACAGACAACTAAGGTAAAAGGTATTTTTTGGGGGATTGTTTTTTTTTTTTGTATTTTTCTCTTTTTTGTTCTTGGTTATATTGCTAACAACACTTTTGCTATTTTGTCTCTTTATTTAAGTTCTTAAATATTTTGTTAGACTATTATCAAAAGGGGGCACAAACGAAACAAAATAAAAATCAGTTCATTTAACATAAAAAATGTGGCAAAAATTGAAATCTCCAATGATCTTATTCTTGATATCGATACTCAAAAGGGTGACACAATTAACGGTATCTTTGCCAGAACGGAGCGCATGTCAGACAAATATTTAGCTTGATCCCAGAGACTTAATCAGTAGCAAAAACAAAAAATATTGTTGCTTCATTCATCTGAAACCGGTTCAGGTGAAGCGAACATAATCTATAAAAATTCTGCTCACAAGTAGCCATTTAATTGTGGAAAATTACGTGTTGAAATCAATTGGACAACAAATAAAAAGGTCGAATTGTTAAAATTGCGGCTATTTCTACATACTTCGTTTGAGTATCTATGTGTGTCTGTGTCCATAAACAAAACATTTTCGTATTCGAAGTGTACCATTTTGGTCTGTTTAACTGTTTTGCGATGATTTCAATTGGAAATGCATGTTTTTTTTTGTTGTTGTCTTCAGCGTATTGAATTAAATGGATTTTGAATGTAGCATTTTGTTTGTTTGTAATCTAATGAAATGCTGTCGAAAATTGTGAACTGGTTAAATTAAATCTCCTCATTGATATTGCAATCATATGGCATTTAATCTAAGGTGGCGTAATGCCACACTTTGCATATATACAAGTAGTATAATATTTTATTTAGCATTTGTTGTGGTGTAGGTTTTTTTTTTGAATGTATGTATTATTGAAATGTAATTTTTGTTGTGTTTGTGTGTGTTGTTATTGTTGTTATTGATTTGATTTTTGCGTTAATATCGATTACGATTGCTAATATAATTTGTCGTCAATGTTGGTGCATATTCTTGTTTGTTGTTTTTGGCTTTAATACTTTTGTTTTTATTTCATTTTCATATATTCATGTTAGAGAGATGTTTTTGTTTGTTGGGTTTTTCTTTTATTTAATAAACGCAATGTCTAATTGTTTCATCATATTTATCTTCAATGTTTGTTTGTTTCTCGCATAAATATGTGCCTTGTTAAAGGAGCTAATAAATTTACATTATTTCCATTTTACTGAATAGATCTCTAATGGCTATGATGTGATCTATAATATTAACGCTAGAAAATAAGGCGAAGAAGAATCGAACGAAAAAACAAATGTTTTTCAAATACAACATTTATAATCAACAGAGAGCTCAACGGTTTCCATTCGAAATTCAAGCAATTCACACAAATATTTATTGTGTGTGTGTGAATAAAATCGTTGACGATTGTTTGTTTGTGTGTGTGTGGGTGTTTTTTTTTTATTAAATAAAAGAAGACTAAAATAAGTAATTTTTCGCTTGTTTTATTTGTCTCTTAGAATAAAAAGAACAATATAATAGGGTTTTTTTTCCATATTTTGTTTTGTTTTGCTTTTTCATTGTTAAATATTTATAAATCGATAAAGATTTTTTGTTTTTTTTGTATTTATTTTACAACGAAATAAAATAAGAAAAAAAAAATTAAAAGGAGAAAAAAAAAGATAAGAAGATGTATATGTGTGTTGTCTAATGCCATGATTGTGTAATGTGTATTGAATATGCATTGAACCGTTTCATTTTTCATTTGTTGTTGTATTCGTTTCTTTTATTTAAATACGGTGTACGTGTGTGTGTATGTATGTGAGTATTAGGGTGGCTCGCAATGTGGCCTATTTTGGAGCTAACATTTGGTCCAGAACACAATTTCTAGTCGAACAATATCAGATTCATGAGATATATCACATTCAGATTGATCGCACAATAAATCATCAATGTGACGGTTTGAGCATTCACTTAGCATGTTTCATGTTGAAAATGTAGAGTCAGTCTATCACTATAATATACCAATTGTTTAACTATATGTGAGTAACACGACCACCTCTTTAAATATCTGTCTGTTGTAGTGTTCACATCTAAAACATCTGGACCCTGAATTCAATTCAAGTCCGAATTTGCTAGCTATGCGAATTTGATTCACTGCGACTGGAAATTAACAACAAAACATTTGTCTCCTTTATTCGATTCAGAATACCAGACGAGTGCAATATTATGGATTTTTTGTTTTTGTTTTTGTTTAAAATGCATTCATTTCGTTCTGCTCTGTGATAAATAAAACGGAATCTAATTTTGATAAACTACAGATTGCACAACATCTAACTCTAATAAGAAAAAAAACCGACGTTCGAGCCACCCTAGTTGTGTGAGTAAATTTGCTCTTTTTTTCCTCTCTTCACTTTACAAATAATCATTTAAATACTAGTCAAATAATAACATTTCAATTTCAATTGTATTTTTTTCATTAATAGATACACGCGCGCCTGATGCCTGTGCTTGCATGCTAGTCAAAGTGGTAGCTACTTAGCTGAATTTGTTGTGTTTTCTGTGTGTGTCTGTGTCTATGTATTGTTGAAGTTGTTGCTGTTTTTTTTTGTTAATTTTTCTTTGCTATTTGATTATTTAAAAACGTAACTCTAAAAGGTATTTAAAATTTAGTTTAATAATTGCTGTTATTTGCTTTTTTTATGTACTTCCCATGTTCAATCATTCAAACCTTTAGCTCTACTCCTTGTTGATTTCATGTATTTTCTTTTTTTGTTGTTGTTTCATTTATTTCTGTTTATTTTCACTTTTAACCTCAATATACCTCGGCTTACATTATTTCTAAATTTATATTAAGATAAAAGATTAGATATTTATAGTATCTATTTTAAACTTGATTTTATTCTTGCTAATTTTATTTAATTTTTTGCTTGTTTTTTTTATCTTTATTTTTTCTTTTAATCCATACATATATAGAATTCATACATAAATTGTTTCTGTGTTGTGTTTATACCTATGTCATACGATTTTTTTTTGTGTGTGGTTTTTTTGCTCACTTTTCATGAATTTTTGTTGTTGTTTCTCTTTAAATTTCGAAATCTTCGTTTTACATGCATTGATTTCAATTATTTTCTAAGAAGAGTTAAGACTATTTTCTGTTTTTTTTTTCTCCAACTATATAATATGTAGTATTTTGATGTTGGCTTTTCATTAATTCTTCTTCTCTATTAAATTACGTTTTGTAAATAGAATAATATTTCAGTTTTTTTTTTCATTTTTCTCGTTTAACTCATGTGTGAATGCTTTTAATTTGTTTTCTTCTTTATCATCCGGATTTCATTCTGCTGCGATTTATGATGAACAAAATAAAAAACTCAAATGATTTGAGAGATTTTGTTTAAATGTTTATTTGTTCTAGCTTTTAATAAAAAAAAAATGCTTGATCCTATTGCTAAAACTAGCAGTGAGTTCATCTTTGTATTTTTTTTTTATTTAACTTTTTCTTTGTTTTTAATAAACCGAAGTCTAAACGCGCCTCTTTGATGTTAAACACAATTACGTGGTTCGAAGGAGTGCGATAAAAATGCTTCAAACAAATCAGCCCAAAAATTGTTCCTTGGCTGACGGCTTGTTCACATCCAATTAAATAAGTTCAATTCATTTACTGTACAGAAGTTCACAAAACAATGAATTTTATTGCGAAACATTTGATTTGTTTTTATCGATTAAACGGGACAAACGGGCGTTTTAAATGGTTTTAAGTTGTTTTTTTTTCGGTACATCGAAACAATGTTTAGCAGTTAGCAGAATACGTTCAACCTAAATTAAGACCAATATAGCTCAGTGTTTTTGTTTGTGTGTGTGTGTTTTTTTTGTAACATTTGACAACAATTATGACTTTACTAATTAATCAAGTGGATTTTCTTTAATCCGCCGCGAGAATAGAAGCGACCGAGAGACAATATTATTTTCTATTCGTGTTTACTACAAAAATGAAGAACATTTCTTTTTTCTTTTGTTTTGTTGTTGTTTAAATTTACTTTAAATTTGTGTTAATACGATGATTTTTCTTTTGCACATTTTCATTTTTCATAGTTTTTTTTTATTTCGTTTCATGGGTCTTTCAAATGTTTTTGCTATTGTGATTGTTGTGTGTGTTGGGTGTTTTTTTTTTCAATGTTTTGTTTTAAATAATCGTTTTTTCTGTTTGTTTTTTTTTGTTTGTTTCAACTGCTTTATTCATTTTCTACTATTTACTGTTTTATGATTTTGTATTTTCTTCATTTCCGTTGTCGTTTAAGTTTGGCTAACCTAACGAAGCTGCTGTTTGACTAGTGCTGTTTGATGCAGCATTGGCCGTTGAATCAGCGGCCGCAGTCGTCGTTGATGTCGAACCACTGGCCGCTTCACCATTACCACCCGATGTATTTTGTCCGGATGTTGAGGTCGTTGCTCCAGCTGTGGTTGCTGATCCTAATGTAAAACAACAACAACAAAAACAACAACAATTGAGAATCCATCAATCCGTATACTTTCATTTAAAATAAAACAAATGATGGACATACCACTTGGACTCTGGGGCGGTAAATTCGAACTGGAACCAGCGGCCACCGCTTTATCGGACGCACTTGACGCGTCATTTTGTTGTGAATATCGTGGCATCAGACTTGCATTTAAACTGGGTTGAATAGCTAATTCTATAAATTTTTACCAAACAAATATAACATTTAGAATCGTATTAGAATGTGAGAAAAGAAATCAATTTTCAGTTGTTGTCTTCATAAATCGGTACGCACCTGCTTCTGTGAAGTTAAATAATGGTGGTAGATCTCTTCCATTAGGAAGTTGTTGATTGGATTCTCGTAACTCGTTGAAGAACGGATGAGCGCATGCCTGCAATGGTGTGATTCGTGCACTTGGTGTATATTCTAGTAGCCGTGAAACCAGTTGAATCGCATCTGGAGGCGTACGAGCACGGAATACCTGTAGGACAAAAAATATGAATGGGAACAGCAAATTCATTAGAAAATCGATTCATTATGAAATTATTTGACAATGTCTGTGTGAAATCGATGAAAAAAATTGACTTTCACATGTAAAAAAAAAAATTGATCAGAATGGAACAAAACGTGCGCCTATGCTGG
The DNA here is from genome assembly GCA_030463065.1 of Aphidoletes aphidimyza. Classification (NCBI taxonomy): domain Eukaryota; kingdom Metazoa; phylum Arthropoda; class Insecta; order Diptera; family Cecidomyiidae; genus Aphidoletes; species Aphidoletes aphidimyza. The sequence goes on from CM059999.1 coordinate 12,667,906, forward strand.
ATTTGTTTTGGTCGTTTGAATATGATTAGACACAATTACAACTAGAATGAAACTAAACTGTTGTCAATTCGATTTGTCACTCTATAAACAAGAGAAGCATCGAAACCCCTTTGCAGTTTTTTTTTATCATGGACCACGACATTTCACATCTTTGTGTCAATGTGAAAATTTGACTGATTTGTTTTTGGTTTTTGTTTTGGCAAATTCTGTTTCGATAAGAATTGAGAGTGATCAATTTGATTTCGGTGTTTTATTCAAATATCTTACTCGGAATCGTTGGCGCGGTGTTGTCTCTTTTGGAACAAAGGACATTCGCTCAAGCATTAGCTAAAGAGAGAGAAGAAGAGAAAGAATTCGACTGAAAGATTCGAACAAAGATGAAAAAGGAACGATCGCACTCGATTAAAAAAAAAAAACAACAACGAACACTTGTGTTGTGATCAAGAAAAAGATGATGAGATTCATGGTTGTTTGCTTCAGCGTAAATTGAATGTGTTTCATTTTTATTGATTGTGTGTCCAGTGTCCACAATGAAGACTGGTGTGAGTTTTGCATTTGTTTAGAATGTGATGATGGCATAAATTGTAAGATTTGATCGCACGGTTAATTGAAATTTTGTTGTGCTACAATTATTTCACATATCAATTAAAGTTGTTTCGTGAACGAAAAAAAAATGCAGATACACGACAACGAATGCAGATAAATGGATACTGGAAGCTCCAGTTCAAAACATCCAAAGCTTGGTATTATTGCAATTTGTTATTGCTGATGGTTTTTCGTTTTGTTTTTTTTGAGGTTTTTTGTTTTGGGTGCGGAGGCGGTGGATGGGGGTTGTGTTAAAAGCAATGGAAAATGTAAATTGTTTTTTTCATCGTTAAATCAGTTTCAACAGCACATCAAATTTGGCTTGACAATTAAGATTTAGGCAGTTAAGGGGCTATAGTTACCTTTTGCCACGGATGGCTTTTGATTTGTGGAAACTTAAATTCGGTATAGTTGGGATTCATTTCGCGAATTTGTTCACGTGTTGGTGTGCCCAAAACTTTGATAATTTCAACCAGTTGATCAACACCAGAGTCACCGGGGAATATCGGCTGACCGAGTAACAATTCAGCTAGAACACAACCAGCGCTCCAAACATCTGTAAATGTAAAGCATTGCGATAAATATGATTGGATTATTTGCGAATGTGCACACACTTCGGTTAAAAATGCAAACAAATTACAACATGATGTCAAACGAATTTGATGGAACTTACCAATTTTTGTGGTATAATTGATGGCGCCAAATATTAATTCAGGCGCACGATAATACCTAGAGCAAATGTATGAAACATTCGGTTCGCCTGGAAACAGTTGTTTGGCACTGCCAAAATCACATAGTTTTAGTACCGCCGTTTCTGGATCCAAGAGCAGATTTTGTGGTTTAATATCACGATGACACACTCCCAACGAATGAATATAGGCTAAACTTCTGAATAGTTGGTACATGTAAAGCTATAAATTAAAAACAGCACAAACAACAACAAAAACCATTAATTTTTATAAAAATAAATAAATTGTCTTTTGGTTCTTTTTGCCGCGCATCAACACCGACAATGTGATGCGACATTTAATTTGCATTTGCATCTGTCAATAAGTCGCATAACAACAACATCACGTGCAAACTTCACATTCATTCTAATTAAATTCAAATGAACTTCAATTAAAAATGTATGACTTGCTTTAAACTGGCTCCCTTTATTGTATGGGTCAATTTTGTTTTTTTTTTCTCGTCACGCATTCGTTCACATTACTTTGGAATTGATCGAATCAATGTGATTGCTTTAAATTAAAACAAAAAGAAGAACACCAAAAAAATTCGTATGCATGACTGGAAAAGCTTTCACCGATTTTAATACCATTAATATTGATTGGAAAAAAACAATAACAAAATTGTGTGTCTGTCTGTGTTGTCATGTGACAAGCACATTGTTGAAGTAAACAAAATGATTCAATTGCAATGAAAATTATGATGACAACAAAATATAATCTATCGCTTTGAATTGACAAAGTACGAATTATTTTTCCTGTTATTGATTGGTTGCTGAATGGACGACAGTTCAGTAAATTAATTGTAAATTTATAACAATCGACCACCAAATTGCATAAATTTCATTGATCAAATGTCAATTGATCATAGTTGAAATATTGTTCCAATCGAAAAATCCAGATAGAATCAAAATTAAACATTGTGAATCGGGGAAAAAAAATCTATTTAAAGACACAGTCACTTAAAAAGTTGAGCGCATTTTTGTTGTTTTCATTTTTAAACAAATGAAAAAAAAAACATTTTAATAGTTAACAATGTCATAGAACAGATTGTCGAACATAACATTTCACTTACCCTGATATAGTTGATCGGAATTGTTTGTTTATTTTTAGCGAATTGGCGTGCCACTTTGTAAACTGTTTCTGGTATATATTCGAGCACTAAATTCAAATAAACTTCGTCTTTCTGTGAAAATAATATTAAAAACAAAACAAAAATGTTGTAAAAAACAGTGTTACACAGTTATATCATTTTTGGACTGTCACTTCACTTCTATGTAATTTGAAGTATCATTTCTGCTCATTTCCACAGAGACTCAGTGACAGTCCAACGTGATAGTATGTTCTTTAGTTTGGCAATTTTGGTTGCAAATTGACAGGAGAAAATTGAATCGATGATAGAGTTTGTGGTCAATTATGACTGTGAATTAAATTATTATTTCTGAATAATTAACGAGCTAATGTGCTTCGAATGTCAAATACAAAGTTGTTGAAATTTAAAGGATGTAATTGACTAGCATTTTGAACTCTATGCCAATTTCGCTGTTTGTTATTTGAATAAAATTTTTGAATTTTTCTTCGTGGTTGTTGATAAAATGATGAGCGATAATTGGGTTCTTTGTGGAAGTTGAATTCTAGTTGTGATTATACTAAAATAGCCACAAATGTTGTACATTTTGACACAGGTTCGCCAATAAAATGTTAGTTATGAAACAATTTCACTTGCATTTTCTCGGGACAGAAGCATATTTTAACTAGCGAATGAGAGAGAAAAATTAGCGCAAAAAACAAAAATGAACAGCATTGAACGATTGCATTTGGGACAATATTACAGTTTGATGTGATTCATATTGAATGCTGGCGTATTTGGCTACCTGCGGTTTTAATGTTTCCGAAAAAATGCCCATATCGAATGGGTTGCAGTCAAACTGTCACAAGCGCATGTTTGAGAGTTTTTTGTTTGTTTGTTTGTTTGTTTGTACAATTTCAATTTTTTCGTTTAAATTCGGTTTATTGTGGATACCACAATGAAGTTTTGGTTGGTTTTAATTTGTGTGTTTTTTTTTATAATTCAACATTATAAAATGGTAAAATTCAAAAATAAGAAATAAACATTGGAGAAATAAAATAGAAGAACACGAAATTAGAATTAAATCAAGCACAAATTGTAACTTTTGAATATTGATTTGAATAATAAATATTAACAATATAGACATTAAATTGAGATTGCTTACCTTATCTCCACTTGAATAAAAAAAATATTTTAGCTTAACAATGTTACAGTGTTCCAATCGTCTCATTATTTGTAGTTCCCGATTCTGGAAAGAGAGAAAAGAAGAATGAAAGCGTGAATAAAAAAAAAATCAGATAAGTATCAAGTGGATAAAAAAAACAACATTCCACGACAGTCCTGACTATGTCATTAATTCAATATGACCTATGTTCACTATAGAATATGGATTTGTTATGTTACAAACGAATGAGCCATAATTGAGCTCAAACTATTATAGATTTTCTGTTTTGTTAAACATCGCACGAACACCAATTCGTTTCCAATTTCAAAAGTACTTGACATAGCCAGCCAAAACACCGAAATGAAAATGTGTTGGCCATGTTTTATCAGGCATTTTGCAGTTGCAACCTTCGATCGATGTATGATGAAAATATTATCAATTAAATGTGAAAAATAAACGCGTTGAAATTGTTTATGCTGCTTAATATTTAATCGGTGGCTTGTAATTGATATGTCGCTAACCACACACTGAGTAGTCTGTTTAATGTTCACCGTTTTCCATGTCACGTTTTTTTTTATCGTGCATATGTGTGTGTGTGTGTATGTGTACGTGCACAATTGAATAAAGTACATCATCGATTTGTAATTTGTGAATGTTTTCTTTTAATTTTTAAAAATTTCATTAAACGAATTGGCTTAAGTTCAATTCATAGGCGTTTCCTTTGACATTATCGATTTAAACAAGTCTGAGGGACAATTTTCAATTTAAACAAACACCACATCAATACTCACTTTAAATCGTCTATCCTGTAAAACTTTCTTAATGGCAACCAATTCGTTAGTCTCGATTAGCTTCGCCTGGAAGACAACACCGAAGCTTCCATTTCCGATAACTCGAGTGTCTGTATATGATACTTCTTGTACGCGATCTGATCCTTGGCCAGGAGTGGCTACGACTGTTGTCACCTTAGCTCCATCTTTGCCTAAATTGAATAAAAGTAAAACACACACAAAAAAAATGGTCATCGAATTAGATAAATTCCATACAATTGATTTGACACAGAAACTTAACAATAAAATAATTCTTTTAAATGAACTAAAAATGTTTGAATAATTGAACAATTGTTCAAATAAACGGACCTTTGATGAATTCCCTAAAGAATATTTTGCTAATTTCCATTTAGAATTTGTTGATAAAATAGATTCGCCTATTTTGTTTCAATTTGCACCAATTTATGCGATCACAAAATAAAAAAGGAGTTATGGATTGATGGTATTATTTATTTACACCATAATTGTGTCAAAAAAATTAAGTTCGTTGAAAATTTCTTTTGTTGCACATTTTATTGGATTAAAGTAAAGAATATATGTGCGACAACGTAAATTACACCCCAAAAGTGCTTTATTGACCTTCAACTTCAAAAATTCGTACCGACACAATGACGGTGACGACGGTCATTAACCAATTTCGATAGCACAATTCAATATTATGCTTCAGTTTTTGACAAGGATTTTTGTTTGTTGTTGTTCTTGTTTTGGATTTTTCTGCAATTTTTTTTTTTCAAGTGCTTTCACTTCACAAACACAAAGACACCTGAATCGAAATGAATCGAAAAGTAGCGAAATCCGAATTACTTGCGGTCATAACGAAATCATTTCTTCAACTGAAAGCCCCATTTGATTCGAAAACCTATATTTCGGTGTATTTCCATTTTCTTCCATCAATAACCGTACACTTGTTCAAGAACGATATATATAATGTTTACTCCATCATTTGAAAGAACACGAATAGGTCAATTAGAATGGTGAGTATGGTGAGCAAGAAAGAGAAAACTGGTGACTTACCAAACAATTTCACACACTACCAAAGAAAATGCCAATGAAATAACAACAACAACAACAACAAAAAAAGAGTTCAAGTGTGGAAAAACCGAAACCGAGTTGAAATCGAAATTCAAACGAAGCGGTGAAGGTGGCGTAAGAAAAAAACATTATTATTGAAAGGTTCAATGTATTCACGTTGCAGTGTGGAACAACTACGAGTGAAAAAGAAACACATGAATTTTCACCTAGTGTTATACAAGTTGAAAAAAAAAAACAAATTGAGAATTTTATGGAAAATGTGAGACAGAGAATAAAGTCACTCTTCAGCATTGGCTCATCGCATACATGGTTCATATGTTCATTGGTTCGATTTTTCACGTTCGGCGAACATGACATTTTATTCGATGGTCGGGAGTCCTTATGGGTGCGCAATCAATTTTCTATTTACGTTATTTTGCTATTTGTACGAAATAACCGACGATGAAATTCTGTTCAATGGAATCGATCCATTTTTTTTTTTCAAAATAAAATAAAACACACAAAATATCCATAACATATATGAAAAAAAATCGATGCTTTTCAAATAAACATATATGTATATAACATATTCCTCTTGAAGTTGGCATTTTCACTATATATAATACTGATATAGATGTGTAATACTTTGAACGAGAGCACATTGCAATTTACACCATCAAGCATTTTAATTAGCCGTTTGTGTGCACCGACCAAAGAAAACCGCTCAACTTCAATTGCTCGCAATAACGTGGAATCGTGCTCACATCATTTCCATTTTTTGTTTGCTTTCATCAAAAAGTTCAAAACGCCATAACCTGCGTTCAATTGGCAACACAGCCTTGTTCTTCTATTCATGCTATTTAATGCACACACACACACACACAAAACAACCATAAAATGCTGCAAAATATAGCCACAAACAGCTCATGGCATTAATTAGAGTCATCATCAATTTCGATAAATTTATTGAATGACACACGATACAAACAATGGTACCGAGGTGAAACGAACAGAAAATGAAAGTACACAAAGTGTATCACGAAACATTTTTATGCGTAGTAAAAATGATACGCTTGAAAATAGCTCGACATCGTAGCCAACTGCATAAACAAAAGAAATCGAAACAATTTCGAAATGCGATACAATACACAGCACAAGCATTGACACAGCTTCAATTATTAATGATGGTTTTTTTTTGGTACACAGAAATTGTGATACACGAAATCCAAACCAAAAAGAAAAATAACCGAATCAAAGGGAAAAAAACAACAAAATCCAGTCAAACATTGGCCTAGAATCGTTCAAATAAATTTCGACTATTTATTCATGTTTTATCTGTTATCACGATGAGCCATTTCAGAATGTTTGTATGGACATCTGTACATGGCCGAACTCTTTGTGCGTCGCAAAATAACGAAGATAAAATGCTAACAATAGCTATCGCATACAATGGACCGGCACAAAGATCACAAATTGCTGACCTGCACAATGAGAACCGAACAAATAATCAATGATATCTGTTTACGTGCCTCCAAATGTAACGAACATGCATGTTCAGTACAGTGTTAGCGTGATTTCAGATGTTTACTCGAGATATTTTTTTTTTCGAATGGGAAAGACTTTAAAATCAAAATTAGTGCATTTCAAATGAATAAGTCAAATATTAAGTAAAGACATTATCATGTCATATGATTTTGACCATTTTTAATGTAATAATCGGTTTGTTGAACGCTTCCGTCGTTTTTGCACTCTTAAGAATCTTTATGAAAAAAAAATGTCAGTTGATAGTTTACAAATATAATATTTGAAATATTTACACGATCATCTGATTAAAATTTGCTATACGCGGCCATTACAGTGGTTGTCAGTGAAACAAATCACGCGCGAACAGATTGGAAAGTTTTTGTTGTTGTTGTGTGACTGAGCTATTCCGTCATCGAAAAGGTCAAAACCATATCAGCGGAAATTTCTTGGTACAAAAAAAATCATGTAATTTGCATTTGTATTTGTAAGGCTTCGCTTCCAAAGCATGGAATTATCAGTACTCATTCAATGAATGTGATTTAATGTGGACGTGTTGGGCTAGTGGCAAGAGCACACAAATGTTTATTTAGCTATCGACTCAAAAACTTACACATTAAGTTCCTGAACTAAATTTACTGTTTTGCTTTGCGGATGTTTTGATGGCATGCAATTGCAATAAGAAGGCGGAAAATGTATTTTGAATAACATGAAATTTAAAGTCTAGCAGCAACCAGATAATATTGTTTATGGAAATAGCAATAGTTTTTGTTTTTGTTTTTGCTTGGGTGTCGGACATGTTTATTTTGCCCTAAATCATGAAGTTGACGATTGACGATTATAAATATCATTCAAATGCATTATGACTAATTGTGCATTTTCCTAATATTAGAAATCAACACCAGAGGACGAGGTGGGTTAACTTTTCAGCTCAACTGAGAGCAAATAGCTAGCTATCAAACGCACACACACATAATTGCCTGTGGGCACAATACCTATTTTCTCTCGGTTCAGCTGAAAAGCTAGCTCATCTTGTAATACTAACGCGACAAAATCAATTACGGATTAGCAACACATGACAATAATTCCACTGTATTTTTTTTCTGTCCCTAATCAGTAAAATGTTATTCATTTATAAAAAGCAATGTTGATAATGGGATTGTACTGGCTTGACAGTAGATGCAATCGACCCCCTTGGATGGCGGCACAATGTTTACTCAAACTTTGATGAAACACACAAAAAAACAACATTGTAAACGATCCGTATGAAAATAAATGCGATAAGTAACAAACTGCGAAAACAAAATCGTGCATAAAAATAACATCGAAAGATTTTTCTGTGTGTCTATCCAACGGTTTTTTATTCCCCTGATGCTTTTTTCTCTGTGCAACAAAAAAAACAACAAATTTGTGATTTGGTGTCGGTGCTCCAGCCAATTCGATTACATTTTATTTATCAATAATTTTAATCATAAAAAGATGGTTGGGAATTTATTTTTGCACATAAAAATGCTTTATCGCTTGAGTTCATACACAATTAAAAATCGTCGTTGGGTAGCTAAAGTGACCAGAGCAAAAAAAAACATACACACAAACTCAACTCTTGTATCACAGAACTCTAGATCGGAGTGGGACAATCATCGTTCCATTTTATAGCTTTATTGAATTGACATTTCATCACTATCGTTTGTCCACAATCATCAGTGCGATATGCATATGCCGTATAATTAAATGCACTGCATGTTGTCGCCATTCTGCTTCATATGAAAGTCCATGTGATGACCACCAATTCAATTACGGCATACACACACACCAGTCGATGACTGTATAAAATAGCACATTTTTCATCAGTTTTATTGTTTTTCGGCAAGAAAACAAAATACAACAACAATTTGTTACTTCGAATTCCGATTTTCGAAGTGTCGCAATTTTCTGAAAATAATTCGTATACATGAATTTCAAAAGCAGAAAACACACAACAACAACAACAACAAAACAATTCTATTGATGTCTTTGTTCGGTTGTTTGTTTAATTCTTCTGGTGTTGATTTTATTATCACAAACTGGTACTCATTACGTCAAATTGCAATGAAGACGCTTGATAAACATGTCAACCAAAAAAAAAACACACACACACATAGTAAATTTAGCCAGTAAATTATGTTATTGTCATTAAGCATTCATAATTTGATGTGTTCGCGTCGCGGTTGATATCAAACAAAGCCATCCAAAGTGCTTTGTTTGTTTGACTTTCGCCACTTATCAATTATAATAAATATTCTTCATGTCATGTGTAAATAGGGACGAGTGCAGAAAATTTGTTTCGTTTCATATATTATGTCTATAGTTTATAATACGATCATCGAAAGAATAACATTTTGATCGGCTGGCAAGCTGATTGTCATAAATATCATGCGACCACTTCCGTTTTCGTCGATTCAAAGTTCTAATTCATCAAACGTAATCAATTAAACATTTTTGCACTTTGTTTAAAATCAATAAATTACTTCGGATTTTTAATCGCAAAAATAGCACGAGAGCCCAATTAACCCAATTCCTTCAACCGAATGATTGATAGAATGTTGAGATTAGCGATTTTGTCGAATGATTGCCGCTAATTGTTGTTGTTGGTGGTTTTTTTTTCCTTTATGTTTGTGTGTGAGTTTTGTGTTGGGCGACTATTTTCGACGCAGTATTCGGAGCGTCAGTTCAAATGCCATAAAATTGAAGGACTTTGACTTTTATTTTGTATAACTGAAGTGCAACGCACGCGTAAAAAGTTCACAAGTTTATCATTTATTTTGCGAATTCTATGAACTCATTTCTCTGGTTTTGCATTTTTGATTGATAATTAGCCGATTTAAAGTCGATAGAGTTTATGAATCAATTGAATGAGAGTGTCATTATTGTGAGACCAAAGTCTATACTAAATTTATCACAAAAATTGGCCAATCAGAATTTATCTGCAAAATAAAGAATTTGGCATTGTCGAGAGAGAGAGAGAGAGAGAGAGAGTGAAAGAAAAACGAGACTTACAAAATGTTTCACGTAATTTTTTAAACAGTCGACTGAAGCTAACGCATGTGGGCGTTTTGTTTGAATCTTTTCGAAGTAGGTTATCATCGAATGAGGCGCCTAAGCTGCGTGCTTTAAGCTCTTCTCGGAGTGTTGATTTTCGTCGATTTGATCGCCGTTTTTCACGAACAATCGGACTGCCATGTTCATTGATATAGCATTGAACCTCATGAAAACCATCATCACGATTTATGAGCCGTGGATCCAGCTCATAGTTATCTTCAATACTGTTCAATGTGGTATTTCGTAGATTTTTATATTTTTGAATTTTTTCATAGCGTTGTTTCATCTTTGGTGTGGACTCAGCTGCAGCAGCTGCTTCTGATATCAGTGGTAATACTTTATCATCATTTTCGGTAATTTCGTTTTGTTCCGAATTTGCATCACATAATGGATTTTCAATCTCTTGATGGATTGTCGTATTGATACTGGACCTCGTGTGTATTGATGTGCATTTTGGTGCGCTGATCATATTTACAACATTATCAACGGATCCACTGTTATACAAATCACACGGTCCATAGCTACCAAAACCGCTGTCCGTTGAAATTAAGCGATTTTTCTTAATCATCAATGCGGGTATCATATTTTCACTACGCGCATGACTAATCGGTGTGTCTTTGTCCACACAATTCGGTAAATTTGAATTGGATGTGGCACGTTGTTCAGTAAAATCAATATTTGTTTCATCATCGACGGTGTCAACGGCAATTTTTAGACTATTTGATGATCGACACAATCCATCATCCTCAAACATTTCCATTTCACCCGCAACATAATCAACAATCGCTATATCCTTCATTTTTTTTTTAATAAAACTGTCTCATACAAACACTCACAATATTATGTCTATTTGTTCTTTGTCTCTTTGTCTTTTAATATTCACTCGATAATTTATCTGTTCGTTTTCACCAAACAATTTTTACTAAATGGAAAATAAAAAAAAATACAAATAGAGTCGATGCGTAGATACAAATCGTGGAATAACATTTGACGCAGTATGAATACAGAAGCTTTTGTTCCATAAATGCTTTACACACACACACACGGAATTCGGATATCATTGTGAATTTTTGTTAAAGTAATCGCCATTGTTTTTGGTGTCATCAAGAAAAGTGCGCCTCAAGCGCAATTGCAATTGCAAATAAATAAATTGCAGGAAAATTTTTCCATAAGCAAATAGTAGCTGTGGTGCGCACATTGGCAGTAGTCCAAGTTTGAAATTTAGATTTAGTTCACAAAGAACGAATCCGTTTAAATCTGATGTTTAGCCACCCAATTGCAGAGTAGCCGAACGTTCATTGTGAAAATTGGATGCACATGATGCGAAGAAGATTTTCTTTTTTATACGCAGTGAATATAACAAAAAAAAGAAGCTCAACAAAAAGACCGAATTTGTATTGAGCACAAAAACGATGTCAACGATTCATGATGTTCAAAAATAAATTGCAATAAGTGTGGCTGGTGCATGGGCAAGCACTCGAATCACTTATTTCACAATAAAATTCCTTCGTAAGCTTCGTTTTTTTTTACTGAAGCATCCGAATGAATTATATTTATTAAATTGAGATTTTGGCAATGGTAAAACTTCATGTTTTTTTGATCCATTTTATCCCTTTTTTTGTTCAATTTGGAAAGATGTTCGGCACTGATTCAAAGCATCGATGCTGTCGTTGTGTAAAATTTAAATATAGACCATTTTCCATGGGAGGAAAATGTTGAATGGCGACAACGCCGAACATTCTAGTCGATTTGTTTTTTTATTTTATTTTGATGAGTTATTAAAAACATCGGTATGCACATTGTGTGCGAAACGACACATAAGAAGGATATTTTTTTGCGCAACGCCTCATCGGCATAGCGATCTGACGCAGCGGAGATTGAAAGATGCTCAGAAAAAAAAATGAAAAATAAAACCACACAACACACAACAAAAGCATAAAAATAAACTCTCTCACTCATTTCTCAGAGCCCAAAACCATTTATGCTTTAGCCTAGTGGCAAAGCGTTCCATTTTTGAACGCACAAGTCGTGGCACACCTTCATTAGCTATTTTTAGCACATTTCTACCCATTATCGCTTTATTTCAATGAAGAACGAAAAAAAATATATAGATGAATATATTTAAAAATATCAAGCATCGATCGGGGAGCAGCGCCACTTCAATATTGAATTGAGAGCGCATCGATTTCTTTTCACATCGTATACGCGATTTCAACAGATCATTTCGTTAAAATTCAATGGTAATTATTAATTACACTTCGAACCAATTATTTGAACGTTTAACTTGAATGAGTTTTGAAATTGGATTGAAAAAAATCAATTGCAAATCCGACATAAGTGGTTTGGCATGCAACAAAATGAGCGAAACAAACAATGGTCATCTATTGAATATGGTGGTGAGGTGCTCGGCCGTAATCTTGCAGCATAAATACCAACATTTGTCGTGCGTCGCATAATTCAAACCTTGTGCCATTTTTAGAACTGTCTATGGGTTTATTTTAAAAAGCCTTTTACAGTGTTGGCTCAAGAAAGGAGTTTTCGCACGCCATCATGGAAATGGTCGGCTGTCTGTTTTCAAAGCAATTTTTTTTTAACTCATTGCATTTAGATGCTTTGAAATGTGCAATGAAACGCAATTTCTAAAAATAGCTCAACTAACATCCACAGATCCACACATAGACACGGTGCACGGTGTGCACACACCGCCAATCAAATTATTTCAATTTCAATTCGCACATTCGTGTATTTTTGTATTTAATCGATTTCGAATTGTGAAACACTTGAATGAATGATTTTTCATGGAATTAGATTGCCGTATACATGAATATAACCATTTTGAGGCTTGGAGAATAGCGAACGAATTGAAATCGAATCGAAAAACAAATCTCTTATAGATAAAACAATTTATAATCATATTTGATGAACCGGTTTGGTAACAACGGCCATACACGTTCAGTCCATCAAAAAAAAAAAAAAAAACAAAAACCAAAAATCTTGATCAAATCATGCATTGTCAATCACATATCAACATATCATAGATACAATCCACAATCATATTTGCTCGTGTGCGATAAGACATACCATTTCAATTCGTGGATGATGCAATCATTCTTCTACGCAAATCAATTTAGAAATTCCTTTCAAAAGGTACTTAATCATGTGCTCAAATGTCTGGGCTTCAATTTCTTGATTTTTAGACTACAAATTGAAATGCAATTTAAGAAAGTCGATATTTTTCAATAAATTTACGTGTGTAATTTGACATTGGCGCAATCAATTATCATGCCCATATTCTAGCTAGATGTACAATGCAAAGAAGGCGCCTTGACGACGCCAAAATCTCCACAGTCAAATGATGAACATTCCCAATTCAAATGACAGAGAAAACAGAATACAGACAGATTTTGAATTTGTTATAGTAAATGTCTGCTCACGTGCTGCTGATGCTCCTATCCAGGATCAATAGCGAGCATCATCACATGATAGATGTCTATACAACTGTGACGCGAACAGTAATTAGATTTGGCTTGTAAAATGAGTGTGATTTTGATGGGAGAAAAAAAAGCGAAACAAAGTACAACGCATTCCATGTGTCGGAATCTTGAACTGACATAATTGAATTATAAATTTTATTAGCAACGTCATTGTCTCATCAAACTGGTGCACAATACATTCAATGTTCCGTTCATTCAGCTCAAAACGAAACCGTAAAAAAATTTATATATAGCTGATTTCAAGTGGCTGATTGTTACATAGAAACAGTTACTATTGTAGTTGATTGCTCACTAATTGAGCACTTCATTGATAAGGTTTTTAGCAATTTATATATTTCTTTTTTGCGCCGAGAAAGAAGCAGAAGCGAGAAAAAAAAGTTACCAAACTCAAGGGTGATAGACGATATGCATGATAATGGTATATGAAGAGCCACTTGTGATAAGACAACAGAATAATTATTTAGTGCCTTTTTTGAAGTCATTTTATTGTGAAAAAAAGACTATTTAATAAGGCAAAAGAAAAACAAAAATGTTAACTCATTAGAGTAGAAGAGTAAATATTTTCTCAAGGTTTTACATCAAATATGAATGCGAGGCATAGATCAATCACTCACACGATTTGTGTGTGTGTGTTCGAAACAAACGATAGAAATTAAAAGACTACTAATGGTTAGAAGCACATTTTCTATCAACCAAAAGTGGTTCGTTTGAAATGATTAAAGCAGATCATTACACGCACCCGCAAATGTGTTTAGTGCAAATCTTAGGAGACACACTTGGACATACATATGTATATCTGGCCGTATGAGAAGAAGAAGCAGAAAAAAACCACTTGGTCATTGAGGCAAAGTTGTAGTCAAAATACGAAATTATGGAGAAAAAAAAGGAAAAGCAAACATGAAACAGAAAACAAAAGCAATGCCAAGTGAGAGAAAGACGGAGGAAGAGAGCGAAGGGGAAGCAAAATAATGAAGCAGCAGCAGCCAGTTCACGTGATAACATGAATGTGCAAGCTGTTATCGATATAAATATACGTGTCCCATCATTGCCGGTTCCGATTGCGTTGAAATCACTGTGTATCGGATTTTTGTTGTTGTTGCTGTTTTTTTTTTGCTTCTGTTAACATTTCCAGTGTATGGAATGTGAGTGAGAGGTTGAACAGGTTTTGTTTAACACTGAAGAAAAAAGAGATGAAGAACGATAAAATGTGTGTGTGTATGTTTTCTGAGGAAGCGTAATTTCTGATTCACATTTTATTTCGCAGAAATTGATCTGGTTTAAATGAAGTCGCAAAAAACGTGGTAAATTCCCGATGCTCATGTTCACGCGACTGGTGGAGTAAACAAATAGCATATTGACGTCACAAAAAGTAAACCCAAAATTCACAATCAAAATAAATAAAACTAAAAAAACTTAAAACTTTGTTTTTTTACAAATGTATGGATGCCAAATTTCATTTGATGACATTGCATTTATCATATGAGTTCATCGATAGTTTGGTTTGCGTCATACAATTAACACGGCACAATTTCTTTGGTTTTAAACCGACAAATTTTTGTGTATACACATGAATTCGTGCGGCTTGTGAGCACATACGGAAAAGAAAGAAAGAAAGACGAAGAGGCAGAGCGCGACATGTGTTTGTGTGTGTGTGTGTGTTGTTTGTGGATTTAAAGTTTAGTTTTGCGTTTCAAACAAAAAAAAACTGTTTGATCGGAATTTAACGCACTGCATCGGAATGTCAAACCATTGGCCACTATCGTGCTTATGGAAAATTTTCGATCTCTCTGCAACCGTTCACACGAGATCCGATAGTGTTTTTTGCATTTAATTTTCAAAACGTAGAATAAAAGCTTCTGAATTTTTACACTGCATATGCATTAATTTGAGAAACAACAAAAAAAAAATATGTCAACACATTACATTTCAATAGAAAATAAATGTGCTATTTCTCTGTAAATTGTCACATTATCACTGATATTTTCTGATGCACTGAACACAAGTATTTCATCACTTTAATTACAGTTGTTTCGTGTTTTTTTTTGCGCGGTATCGTTTAGAAATTCAATTAAACGGTGACAAAACTTAAAAAAACACAACCGGGAATTTTATGGAAACAAATTCCTCAAAACGGCAAAAAATTGATATTCAATTGAATTCATAAGCAAATTGGTTGTTCGGTGCGCCGTTTTTTTTTCTTCTCTCTTTCGTTTACGATTTGAAGCGGTCGAACGAATTTCGTTGAGTAGTTACACATCGAACAGCTCAGACATAAATAACACTCGCCAATCGTACGAGAAGCGCGCAGCAGAACACAGAATACGGCCCCAACACCATCAATGTTACACACATGCAAAGTGTCGAACATCGATCGCACATATTTCAACCAGAGACACCGATATAGTGTGCCTGTTGCGGTATGTTCGGGTGTTGTGTCTCGTTGCTGATTACAGTGGTATTGGTGAATTTTGCCTTCGGTTTTAAGCCACACGACACATAGCTGAACGCGCCTACAGACATGTACGAACATGAACGCAAATGATTAAAAGCGACTCTTTTTGTGGTTGTTGTTGTTGCTGCTGTTGGTGTGTACATAATAGTGTTGTTGCTGCGATACGTTTAAATGATAGCAACGATCATTGCAAATAACAGAACGTTAACACTGCCAACGGCCAAATCATTTGACGGATATTTGTTTTAAACGGAGATTCCAAAAATAGTAATAACAATAAAACAAGAATATTTTGCTATCTGAATTTGCGTCAACACACTCTGCAAATGACAAACGGTCCATTGAAAATGTGAGTGTGCCGTGATGAACTTAATCGTTCTGATCATTCAGTTGTCGATCATTTTCTTCGTGCTTTACTGTTCTCATTATCTTTCTGTCAGCATCACTTAATGTGACACTATATATTTTCATTCAGATAAGATATCGGTTGATACACATCAGTTTTACTCTAAGCCATAAATAAAAACTGATTATTAATAAAAACTGAATGATTTTATGTGTTTATTTTGTAATTGTTTGTAATTTGCATACACACTCCTTGGAATTCTTATCAATATCGAGCACTGTCATACGCATATTTTATGAATTAACAACAACAAAAACAACAACAAATAACGAGTAAAAAAAGAAACAAATTTTAAAAAAAAGCAACTGTTGTATTTGAGCGTTGTGAGCTTGAGCGAGCGCTCAACCGCCAGAGGTCGTTTCGTTAAAGGGCAAATAACAAAAATATGTGTGAAAACCAAACGACATAATCACATAAAATTGCACATTGTTGTTGACACCAAATTGCATTTATTTTATTGAGTAAGGTTATTCAATGTTGTCATTTTTGGCTGCTATTAAAACAACACAAAAATGCAAAAAAAAAAACAAAAAAAAAACAGAATTTGGTTTTTGTAACTAAATTTAGAGTGAGTTGTTGGAAGAGAGCAAAATGTTTACATACTTAGAGGTACCGTTGTTGACGCACCTGTAAAATACACAAAAGAAGAGAAAAGCAGAGAGAGAGAGAGAGGGAGAGAGAGAAGAAAAAAACACAGACGATTTAGATATTATGTTGAGTGTCTTGATTGAAACTGGCACTTATTTATCAAGTGAAAGAGATGACGGATACTCAATTTATAGAACCATAGTCACACGGAGTCGATACCAACGTTAAACATGTTGTGTATTATTAAATTCATACACCGCGCGCAAATTTTTCAAGCAACAAAAAAATTGCATCTATTTTTAGATCGAAATATATTTTCGTGTATGTGTGTGTATGTGTGTTATAAATAGGATTGACTCCGTAACCATAGTTCAATCCGAAACATCAACTACGAACAATTTTATTGGATAAAACATAGTGCAGATGAGAAAGAGCGAACTAAGTGATGAGATTGCTTCTAAATTGGTTAAATTAGTTTTGTTTTTTCTTCTGTAATGATTTTTTTTTTGTAGGTGCATTAATTGGGGAGTGGAATGCGATTTAGTGCCAATGGATACTAATTACGAGGTTCAAATTCTAAAGTGGGCATATAAACCGTTTGGAGAACCGTAAGATCAACGCAATTATAAATAGGTGCGTTTCTATGTGGAAAAAAAACATCTAGGAAAACACGAGGAAAATCGGAAGTGATGATGATTCATTTCGTCATAATGAAATGAATGTTTGTGGTTTCAAATGGATGGTTCGCCTGTTGTTCGCAATATACTTTAGTATAACTTTCGCGAAATTCAAACCATGTGACGTGTTATTTGTGGATGTTGAGGAACAATGGACGCTGTACGCGGCGAACAGATAGAGATCCACCAGTGTAATCGGAGCATATCGAAATATGTACGCATTTTATAAAACTATGTAGCAATTCAAATTGCTTACATTTCAATATTAATTAAACTGAAGCGTAAATATTAATGAATCACGAAAGCAGCAACTTTTATGTTAAAGTGAAATCACAAATGCACACACGCACATCAAATATGCTTACGTTCTTGCAATTTTGGTGTGTGTGTTGTTTTTGTTATTTTCTTCGTCTTTATTTCGATGGTTTTTTGATGGAAATGGACTTTGAGCTAAATGTCTTGTGTTGACAGTTTTTAAAGTGGATGGAAAATTTCGGTTGATTATTGACATGCACTACATTTTTGATCAAATTTTATAGACACAAAACGAAGTTCATGGTGGAAAAGGTCAAATAAACGAGGCCGAGACCGATTATTGACATACACATCATTCAAATGACATCAAATGAACCGTTGCGAGGAAACAATGAACAACATCGTAACAAGAGATTGTGAGAAGAAACTGGTTTAATGCATTCACGTGGAAGATTCAATTGAACTATCATTATCAGCAAATAACATTAGAGAATAACGGCCAGCCAAAGAGAAAAGCAATTAGGAAATCTTTTTTGTTTTGTGTTTTTTTTTTCTTTTGTTAGAATTGTCGATAAAATTCAATATGAAACCATATGAATGGTGGCATCACTTTGTCGCTGCCACCATTTATTCACTCATTCTCAGCTAGTCGCTGGTGAATTTCCATTAATTGTATTACACACTTCGTTTAGTCTGTGCATGAATGACGTTGGCGACAACGTGGCTTTGTTTATGCCCTCTGTCTTCTGTTCTAGCTTCTGTTTTTATTGTCTATTTTTGTGTACTTTTCCAGTATCCAGTATTGTTTCATTTCATTTCATATTCATTCAGTTGTCTGATATAAAGCCAAAAACAAAAAATGTGTCTTGTCTTGTTGAGTGCTGGAGCCTTCAATTTTTTTGCGTTGAGATTTTGCTAAGGCGTTGAGTAAACAGACGCGATTAATTACATGGGCACGAAAAAGAAATGCGGGAACCAGGCGAAAAATAGGCTGTTCTCAATGGACCATTCTGAAAATTGAGACGCCCTCACTGATAAATAATCGACCTGAATGGTCAATGTATTATAGGCTATCATTTATAGCCCAACATTTTTTTTTGAATAGCTCGTTTCTAATAGAAACTCAATACACGTTCTTGAACTCAACATTTTATTGAACTTCTATTGAACATTTGCCAGTGTTAATAAAACACTCGAAACAAAATGTTAAGTGTTGTGATAAAATTGATTCTTTCCGGTTGATTTTCCCTTCACATTTTTATGCTCTCCCTTTCTCTTCCCCTTTCCCTTCCCCTTCCCCTTTCTATCTTGCTTTCTCACTCTCAGGTATACTTCCGTTCAAGTGATTTTATTTTATCAAAAAACTAAAGACTAATTCGATTTCAATTGCATTGAAATGAAAAGTTGCTCACGTATTTCGGACTCGATCAATGTGTCACGTTGGCAATGGTTGGCATCAATAATTGGATTTAGCACTGATAAATCGATAAAATTCACATATTCTTCATAAATATTCGGCATGGCAATGGCTGCACTTGTGGCAATTGCCGAAATTGCAGGCGGTATAAGAGCCCTCGGCAATTTATCACTGATTTCAAACATTTCATCCATTAAATCCGTACTATCATTGGTATCACTTGCATTTTGATCATCGCTATCATATGATCGATTGTCACGGATTCGATTTAAAATTGGTACAATTTGTTCGGCACTGGTTACAATACGTAATTCTTTTCGTGAAGTGTTGCGATTTCTATTCATTTTGCTTGGTTTGGCTGGTTTCATCCAAACAACAAACACACAAACAAAACGAAAATATTCAAGCCACGATTTTATTCGATGAAAACCAAAAAAATTCAACAGAAATTAAACACCGGATTGCACAGTCAACGAAATAACAAAAAAAAAGAAAAGAAAATAAAACAGTTTATATGCTCAATCAAATTGACTTAGACTGAATCAATCGTAATGAATTACTAAACGATATTTAACAAATTCGAATTGCGGTTAGCAAATTCAATGTGCCAGTGTATGTCGGAATCGATTCAAGTGCAAAAGCAGTACAAAAATAACACTTATTGAAATGTTGTTGGGTTTTTGTTGTTGTTATTGTTGCAAATAGGAACATAAAGCCAAAGGAGAGCTCAATAGATGTTATCAATACATCTGATGATCAAAATAACCGTTTGCTTGACCGATATATTGAAATTGAGGTACACATATAATCTCATGTCCTCTCTCTATCTCCCATATATTATGATGTGGTTGCAACCAAAACAGCCAAAAGTGGCTCCACGTGACCAATTCAATGTTTGATTCGATCACATCATCATTTTTTCACTTCAATTAAAATGATTTTCGAGCAAAGTGCTTTTCTTGCTGAGATTTACACTCTGCTATCTCAAATAATCGCTCATCTCAATTTCATCGTCTTCAATTTATTTTATTTTTTCAATCTTATCGTCGTCGTCGTCGTCGTAAATGTTTACAGTGATGATCAAGTGAGCAACCCAGCCACGTTCACGCAATTAATCAACATTGGATTTTAAATTATGTAAGTTTTAACGATTTTTAATTAAAGGAAATTCATCGAATATAAATAAGACACCTGTTATTTTTCAAAGAATGCACCGAAAGAGCGAAGGGGGAAAACCAGTCAGCAATCAATGACCTTGTTTGGGATTTTTACGCATTACTGCGGGGCCGCGCTTATTAAATCAGAACATTTGACTGACGTCAAAATGTTCTCCGAAAATAAAACAAAAATAAATATTAAATTACATTTCGAGATATTTCCAGTGAAAATTATCATCGTTTAATCACAATTTGATTTTATTTTCATAAAACCATAAAATCAAATTAACACTAATGAAAGCGCACGTTTGTGGTGCTCATCATTAAGTATTATATACAAAAGAGAGAGAGAGAGATACAAAACGAATTCCATGAAATTTAGCGTTTTTTCACCTGAATAAATGATACGTTTCAAGTTTCTGATCTAATTATTCGGATTTCCTCACGTGATGTCATGAGTGATATGCAAAGTGATAGCTCATTTGAAAAATCAATATTTCACAATACGGAACGATATGCAATTAAATAAATTGCACTCTTACTGGAGTGTGTGTGTGCGTGTGTTTGTGTGAACGATATCAGCAATTAATATCTTGATTTTTTGTTCTTTTAATTGCGACAAATGATTATACATTTAATTGTTCCGATGGAATGCCGTGTTACCAAGACAACGGAAATAAATTTCACAAAAATAAAAGAGAGAGTGGAAAAATGGGAAGACAAAAATTACACGCTTGAAAAGTTCCATAAAAATGCAAATTGAAATCATTTTTTCAATTTTCATCTCTCTCTCTCTCAATTGAATGCACCCCGAGTGCTGTGTGCTTTCAATGCAATTGTGTGTTTTTTGTTGTTGTTGCCTGCAACTCCTTCTCAACTGACGAACCTGAGTGCTTCTGAATGATTGGTGAATATTTTCACATTTAGGCCATCGCGTGAAAAAGGAATTTCGACGTTTTCGTTTGGCACGAGGATAAAACGCACGCGCAACTTTAAATATGTACCACACACACACGGAGTGTGTGGTGTGTGTGTGTGTGTGTGTGTGTGCGTGAGTGTGTATGTTGAGCAAATGAACAAGAAAATCAAACAGTGCCACACGAGTGGCAAATCTGCGAGGAGAGCGCGAATGAGGGAGAGATGTAGAGAGAGACACTGAAAGAGAGAGCACCGACCGTTCAACCAACCGAATCCAAATGAGTTTTGCTACGTAGTGTGTCGTTCGTTCGTTAGTTTGCTCTGGCGAGAGAACGTATGTTTTCCTCACTACATTACATTCTCGTCATTGTGGTGACCAAGCGTGAATGTGTGCGTGTGCGTGAGCGTGTGTGTATGTGTTGCGTTCTTCAGTTGAGATTCACCGAACTGTTTTTATCGCATTGCGTATTTGTGTTAACCACACACGTTTCGCTTGCGGCCGTCCACTTACTGTTTTGACACTTTCAATTTGAACGCATTTAAAGAAATTTAATATGAATCGAAACATGAAGAGAATTTTTCGGTGTTTAAACAATGTCGGAATTGAACGATTGGCCCATATTTCCGAACTACTGGCATTTACAATTCTCAACATAACAAATGGATCTTCTGCAGAACCATGGTTCACACATTGACACGCAAGAAAAACACATTTTTTATCAATAACATTTGATAACGTAATTTTGTATCTTTCGAATTTGTTTTTAGGCTCATAAAATGACATTAGAATATTGATATACTTTTTCCTTTGCTGATTTGACCAAACGAGCAGAACCAACAAACCAAAAAAAAAAACATCATATCACAGATCACATTGAGCGCGAAAAAGAGGGCGCGATATGTGATTAGAGAGAGTAAAAAGGAGTGCATAGCAAAGAATTGAGTCTATTTGATGTCAACTACATGACTGTATTGGTTGAACGCCATTTTGAAACTTTTAGAGCGGAGCAAAACGACAGATACTAAATACGTAATATGAAGTAAGTGAATACATATGAACAAAGAGAGAGAGCGAGCGCGAGCGCGAGCGAGCGAGTGTGTGTGTGAGAGAGAGAGTAAGGAAACCGTGCAACTACGAGAAACGAATGAACATGATGAGAGAAAGAGAGAAGAATAATTTCGATCAAATATTGATGATTGCTTATGATTATAGAGTGCATATTATCGAAATAATGACTTGGAAAAAAAGATGAATTTTGTTTTGAACAAAAATAAAACTTAAAAGCGATAATAAAACATTCACCAACAAATCCAAATCACTTGTGGCAGTTACGTGAATGCACATTGCACACTCACCACACACAAACACACACCCGCTACATCAGAGATGATAAAACGGTGAAAATTACGAATGAGAACTGTTTCGTGTCTATGTTTTGACAGTTTCTTTTGCATGCAGGTGTTGTTACGGAATAAACTAAATGATGTGATTGGATAAAATGAATTTTAAATCGAATATTACACAAAAATTCAAATGGTTTGTGGCATTTGAAAATATGGACGAGACTAAAAGTACACGAACGAAAGGGAATGAGCACTGAACAATTGTCTACAAGAGTGGTGTTGTTTCTGTTTCTTTGCGATATGAATGGAATTGGATGAGCCTTTGGCCGTGAATACAATGAACTTATGAATAATTGCTTAATTTGAATTTGATATGTGATTTTTGAATGAGGCCAAAAGAAATTCACAATACTTACTGCTAACTTTCATCCCAACCACTGGATTTGATGGTTGCTTGTTGCCCTCAGCAAATGAGGTTGTCCTTGGTCTTCCACTCATTATGTTTATGTTTGTTTGGATGTTTGTTTGCTTATTTGTTTGTTTGGTTCGTATTGATACGGTTTTCTTAATTGTTTTTTTTCTCTCTGTTTTGCAATAATTGTCCGAAATTGGTTTTTTTGTTGTTGTTATTTTGAAACAAATTTGTAAATCCGCACTTAATGAATTAAGAACACACACCAAAAATGAACTAAATTAGACAACACGAACATTCGACACGGAAATGTTTTAAACCTATGAGAAAATTGGGAATGAGGGACTACACACAACAAAAATGTTCGACGCGACAATATGATAATCGACCGACAATACTGAATTGAGATTCGCAATCTCAATCATGAACCACTAACTAAATTTCGTGTATTTTACTTTTGTGATTTTCAATGCGCTTGTTTATTGAGTCTTTAACAACTGTAATTCACCATTCGATTTATCTCTATAAACATATTTTCAGCGTTTTATTTTCGCTGCAGTTTGATGTTATTCAGCAGAAAATAAAAAAAAAACAGTGTACACTACAATTTTGCAAAATTGTTTTTCGATTATTGTGATTCAATGTACAATTGTCGATGACTCTTTAATTTTGGTTTTGTTTTGTTTGGTTGTTTTATTTTAATTGACATTCACTCGGAAAGATTTGATCGATAACGTTTGTGTTTTATTTTTTTGTGTGACGAATTGATGTCCAAAAATTTTCAAAAGGATTGTCTGTCATTGGGTGAATGAAACTCTCTGTTGCGGTTGATAAACGTTAAAAAAAACAACTGCTCACTTCGATAAACTGCAAAATTTGAAACAAAGGGGGAAAAAGAAAACAAAAGAAATCAAAAGTTGTGAACAAATTTAAATACTATCACTTTTGTTCGTAAATGTTCAAACAAAAAGTGATTTATTTGCGTTTTTGATCGGAGTGACTGTCAAAAGCACTAAAACTGTGTGGTGTGTAACTCTCTTGAATCTGTGTGTTGTACTATTTCGTCGTCACACATGCACATACACATACACAAATCTATGGGCAGCGCGCTAACAAGCACACACACATTCGCATACAATGAAACCAACAAGACAATAAAAAAAACCCAATTTAATTTCAATTTACTGAAATTTCCAAATGATCCAGTGGCAAATGCAGAAAATCGACTCTACCGAGCTCTACAGCTGCTGCAAATTGATTTTTCCACGCAATTTTGTAATTTATCAATAAATCAGATCGCTTTCTGACGATTTTCGTCATTCAAAACGTCAGCCGATGCAACGATGATGCACTTTAAAGTTTATAGTATATTAGCTAGTGGGAATATACGCTCAATGCACTTCGTTGCAAATGAACTGTTTTCGTTACTTGTGTGTTTCTATTGTGTGTGATCGTGTGTTAATTAGTTTCATTAGGCTGAACATGAAGAAAACGAGACAAAACGTCAATGTCAAATTGATATTTTTTTTCTTTTAATTGTTCTCTTTGCGCCTTTTGTACTTGGTCTCTAGGATACAAAGAAAATGAATATGACGAACAAGTAAAACGACAATTTCACACACACAATCACAATTTAAATGCCATTCTTACGGACTGAACTGTCTGACACACGCAATAAATTCAATAAATGCGATGAACAACAACAAAATCGAGCACACATTTTCTAGTTTTCACCGCGTAAATTTCGCTACCACACACGTCAATTACGGAGGCAGCACGATACACACTCTTGTTGCGAATTTTTCTTCTTTTTTTTGCTGTTCTGTTCCTTTTGTCACGGTATTCGAAAATTAAGGTAAGCGTTTCTTTGGTTGGTTTGCCTTGGAAAAACTCAATGTTTGAATACAAATCGACCGATTTTATAAAAATTGTTGCACGAACATTTCTTCTTTGTTGTTGTTTTTGTTGTTGTTTGATTAAACTTGAAAATTGTGAAAAATTGTCCGCCTGTATATATTTGTCTTGGCTCTGTTTCGTTTCATCACTTTGCACTTTTCCTCTTTGAACGATGGTTTGAATTGTATTTTTGCATTTTCGTATTCCCCACCCATAAAAGATTAGGTGTTTTTTTTGGTGTGTGCTCGTTTTTCAACTTCTCTAGTTGCTTCGTCTTAAGCATACGCACACCAGTTTACTTATGATCCGTATGAGAGAGACACATGCCAGCGAATGAGAGCGCCTTTGTGTATTGGTATTGTTGCGTTTTGGGCTCTGAAATTGCC
This sequence comes from Aphidoletes aphidimyza, assembly GCA_030463065.1. Taxonomy (NCBI): domain Eukaryota; kingdom Metazoa; phylum Arthropoda; class Insecta; order Diptera; family Cecidomyiidae; genus Aphidoletes; species Aphidoletes aphidimyza. Next base: position 12,693,292 of record CM059999.1, read on the forward strand.
ATGTAACGTACACGCGCGGCAGACATCGAAGAGAACGAAAACTTGTCCAACCGCCGTATCCCGTATGCCGTATGGCTCACCAGCCGTATCGTTTTCAGTGTACAAACTCTTCGGTGCGGTGCTTTGAATGCGCGAGCGACTGTGTGCGTGTGTGTGTGTGAGTGTTGTCGAACAATGTAAAACGTTCATTATGTTAAACTAATAGTCGTTTCACAGTAGCGCTTAATCATTTAAACGCAATTACATTGAATGTGAGACAAACTGAACCAAAAAATGAATGTCTTAACGATCATATATCGTACATGGAGCGGTCGCCTCCATTTAATATGTGTATGCATATGAGAAATTGAGCGCTACACAGATTTGCTGAAACAAAAGAGAGCAAATAGCAATTTTGTTCGAAACAACAAATATGACTGACCATATTACAGAAACACTACAAATACAATTTGTGTGTGTGTGTCGATTTTGTGGTCTTTAGCGGAATGTGTGACGAACGATACCGTATGTGTATACGTGACAATGCTCCATTTAACTTAACACACTCACTTACTCGCTCGCTCTCACACACACGCACACATACAAATGCGTGTGCGATTGAAGGAGAGAGTGAGAGCAAGCAAATGCGATAGAGAGAGAATACGAGATTTTGAGAGGTCTTGTGAAATATATTTCGAATCGTATAATAATTGAATTTAATTTTTTTTCCCTTTTTATTTTGGGCTATTTCAATAGCAATTGCCAATTTAGTCGATTTTTTAGTCACAATTTTGTCTTTGTTACATCGTTTTAATGCTTTTTCTCATACACTCCGAACACAAGGAATGAATTTTTTGATAATTCTTCCTCCATATTCTACGATCGAATATAAAAAAAAAAATTGGATTCACTCAATATTTATTCACACAAACCACAAATCGATGGTACAAATTTACGTACAAAACAAATAAATGCAGCCAACACTCAACACAATAACGACTACTGAATCGTATTTTTTTTTTTTTATTATTTAGAAACACATTTTGGTATACAATTTTTATTTGGAATTTTCTCCACGGGAATATGATTTACACAAAAAAAAATTACTTTTTTCAAGATACGTTTTCGACGACCATCGCGTTGCGCTCAAAAAACCATTGCCTGTCAAATCAGACGAACTGCGAAAAAGGTGAAGATGGCGCGCATGCCTAACTGCCTCCATATTGTTATTGTTATTTTTATTGAGATTTTGTTCGGTTTGCGGTAAGCAACATGAAGTTGGCCTCTCCTCATCAAATCGTCAATTCCATCAATCGAATACATTTTTTACCGGTTGCGGCAATTTTTTGAAATTCCTTTTCGTTTTCATTAACAGATTTTAATGATGTATTTCGAATATATAACGGAATTTCTTTGTTTTAATCAAATTTGGGCGGCTTTAAACTGTTTATACTGAACAAATTAATAATTCATTCAATTGAATCAAATCAATTTTCCACTTTATTGCTGGATATTAAAACAAGTCTCTTGAACATTTCCCATACTAAACCGGAACGTATTAAAGTGACACGTTAATCCTTCTTTTGAAACCTTTTTCAGATTATCATTTGAATCATCATTTTTCCTAGTATTTTTCTTTGGAAATGATATTGAATAAGGTTCACCACTTAAGGATATATGAGATGTTTCTCTGTTAAAGTTTGTCGTTCAACGATTTCAAATTCAAATAAATTGAATTACATTCGTAATCCTAACTGTTTTGTGCTGATATAAAATGTGATTTTAATTTTAATCATTTCATCATCAAAATTCTCGACGAAATTGTTTTCAAAATCCATTCTATCTATCTAGTGTAAAGCCGTTTCGAAATCTTGGAGGGGTAACGATCACTCAGGGGGGAGGGGGGGTAATTGGACCCCTCGAACCCCTTGTGAGAATCTATGTATTCATATCAAAATAGTTCATGTGTGCGGTGAGTTTTAGTAAACGATGACGAAACCAATACTTTTCTCAAGCAAATTATATGAACGGCAACATAATACATTCTCAAAATATTCCAATTTTCCAATTCATGTTGTGTTTGCTATTTCTAGCACGAGCACATACGCGCAAATGTGAATGCATATCAATGGATCTGAATTGAGCGTTTTGCTTTGAAGTGTGTTGCGTCGGTGCTATTCAATATTTATTGACACATTATCAGTTGTCAAATGCACTAGACCGAGATATTTACATCATATCTCGTTTGATGAATGAATAAATTGGAAATCATGCTCATAAGCAATCGAGTGTGAATTGATTGAATTTCATTCGCACAAATCACATCATTGGTCAACGATGCGATCCTATATGAACTACTTACTTGAACTTGAACTATTTTAATCAGATCAGCGAGAATTTACCCCCCATGCGAGAAAATATCGAATTATCAACTGATTTGAATTCATTCACAATACGTTATTTTATATTTGTGAAATCAATCATTCTGTTTGGATGTATCTGCTTTGAATATTTCGAAATAAATCAGTTATTTAGATTCACCTTTGGATTTTTGCTACAGGAATGTGTAAGAAATTTTAGATTTAAATGATTTCCAGGTAAATTCCCTCAACATAACAGAGGGCATTCATTTTTGCACTTTTATTAAATATTCAGTTATTTGTACATAATAATTTGTCAACATATCAAATACATGATTTCAAGAAATTGATTGTTTGTTTCTTTGTAATGTTTTGATAAAAATAATAAAAAATAATCATCTCGTTGAGAGTGCATAAATTAAATGGAATATGAACCAATTTAACCAATTTTGTACCATATTCGATGTTTCACATGGATTATACGATTATTAGTGTTTAGTCGAGAGCTCGGATCCGTTTGATATTGTAAATTTTATCAATGATAGTGGTATTTTGTGTGAGATAAAGTGGTAAAAGTGGTGTAACTGATACACTATTTAATGGACATCTGCAGTATTTTCCGTCCGCCGTTATATAACTAATGCTTTTAACATCGTGAATAATGTACGGTTTACCTTGTTCATTGCCAATAAACATCATAACATGGCCCGGAATATAGATGAGGTCACCGACTTTCATCTGTTTAATAACAGCCAATTTCTCATCATTTTTACTACTCTGATCGAATCTATAGTTGATGCCATAGGAGCCGGCACCTTGTTCACCAGAATTTCTAGGCATAAGCAAACCAAATGTTTTATATATGTCACCAACAAAACCAGTACAATCACGTGCATTAAAATCATGTCCCCAACCGTATCGTTCACCCAAAAATTTAAACGATTGTTTAATCAGATTCGCTTTGGTAAATGGCAAATAGCCAACACTTAAATCATCATATTGCGATAAAGTGATGTGAGAAATATTTAAATTTCCCAAGTGATCACGCACGGGGATCGATACGTCATAAGAAGTATGATTGTATGGTTCAAATGATGTTCTGGCATGTGTTAACGGTAGCCGAGTTCCCATATCCAATTGCATTTGATGTAAATGAGCCTCTTTCGGTATATCATTTGTAAGTATTTTATCACCGATAGCAATCACAAATGGTTTAATTTGAGAAAATCGTCGAACTTCTTCTCTACTGGCTAATGCCACAGCATTCGTTTTTACCCAGGCCAATTGATTGTAGTTACGCACCAAATACCATTGTTTATCACGGCTACTAAGCAATACAGCAACAATTTCACCTGGAAACACGGCACTTTCCTGAAATCGATCAATATCCGTATCCATTGCCTCATTAAATACACGGTCCATTGTCGGAAATGCACGTAAAGCGGAACGATGAACCACAACACCAAATTCAACAGGATTATTATATCTGATGCTCAACAGATTTAAATTATCAACATACCGCCGGAAATCTCGTTCCGTTAATTTTCTTCCATTTGCATAGAACCGAGCCGCTTGAGGTATCGAACTAACTGTATGAATCATTGTCGTCAGTGTGTCTCGGTCAATTGTATTCGAAAATGATAACGGATCCATTACATTCTGATCAATTTTTATTAAATTATCATTGAAACATTTTACATCATTAGCGGTCATCAAAAGTGAATTTTTATCGACAATTTTATTTAGCCAATATTGTGGTGATAATAGTTTTTTATCCATTTCAATTAGTTTATTGCAAAATTGTTCACAAAATGTTTGGTGTAAAAAAACTATCAAAATGATGTAACTGAATCGCCTAGAAAATAATATTGAAATAAAAAAAAAAGAAGCAAATCAAATCATTGTCAATTGATTGTTAACGTCCACGTTTTAAATTCATTCAAAATATTTATTCAAACACATGGAACTTCATTTAAAAAAAAAAGCTTCGTTGCACTCGTCAATGCTGCTTAATTTATCAATATAACTGTAATTCGTGACGTTGTTATCAATGACGTAATAATTCATTGATTTACATTTAGTACGCACATGTTTCTTACGGTTCTAAGTTTCAATTTACACTGTCTGAATTTAACGCATTTGTCACACAACTGCAACACTCACTTTATACGCTCTGAACAGTTTAAACCAGTAAATTGCCAATATTTGGGTACATACCTCATTTTTGTCGGTGTACTTTAAATCACCTGTTATTTCAATCAAAGTCAAAAAGTTAGTGCTCAAGAAATTCTGTGAAACGCACAAAATGATCAAAACTTAAAAGTGATTTACGTCATCTTTTTTGTTGACATTCAACGTAAAAGATTGATGGATTCGCTGAATACGTCACTACACACCACACACACACAAAAAAAAACTACCGAAGGGGGTTCCCGGTGTAGCTTTTTAGCTAGCATACTAAACTAAACAGACTGGAATATTACTGTTTGTTTAAACCGATTGCTCTCTTACATTGTTGCGTGTGTTTTTTTCCATTTCACTTCATTTTAATTAATCCGGATCAACCTTCCAATGTATTGAAAATCGACATCTATCTCGTTATCTATAAGTATCCTGTTTTAATAGATACCATTTACTGTGTGTGTGTGTGTGTGTGCGTGTGTATGTGATGCTTCGATTACGTTTTCAAGTGCTTGAAAACAGTGTAACTGTGTAGTTATTCTGTATACAGAATTTAAAAGAAAAGGTGATAAATGTGACAAATCAGTGAGCTCAATCAAAACAATCTGTTCAGTTTGTGTTTATTTTGCATCTTTAAACCACTATTTTTAAACATTGTTTCAGTATATATTTCCATTTAATAATCGTAACTCTTGTTTTTTGTTAATTTCCTGCGAGCTATCGCTGCGCCAGTCCGAATCAAATACTGACAATATTTTTAACCATTTTTCGATTTTTGTTTGTCTCTTGGAAATGTTTACAATTCTGCTGAATTCTAATATATCAAATATGCAGCAAGCCGGCTTCCATTTACATTGATTAATAAATACAAATGTTCTTTTTACACAAATAATTTTAAATTGTTTTTTTTGTCTTGCTTTTTAATGAATATCTTATACATACAAAGTATAATTTGTTGTTGATGTTGTATTTCTGTTGAACGATTGGTTGTTTGCCTTCTATATATATTTAGATCTTTTTGGAGGTGATGTATCAAAGAATCGGTGCCTAAGTTAGATGGACACACATAGTTTAAAAATGACACACAAAATTCTGCATGAAGTGGATTTTTTGCAAATCGATGTGCATTCGAATCCACATTTGTCACAATTGTTCATTCGCGATGACTTTTCGAACATTTTGAACCCTTGTATTCTCTATAATATCTTGTTATCTTATCTAGATAAATTATCTTGGAACAACACTCAGTTCTTGTAATACTTTTACATCAGAGAAGTGGAGCTGACAACGAGAAATTTTACAAAAGTTATTCGACTCGGATATCAATACAAGGTCGACAAATCTGTCGAAGACTGTGTGCAATCGTTAGTTAAACTCTCTAACATATGATGACTTTTGCACTGGAATGAACATCACTCTTCAATATAATCAAGATGAATTGCTGAAATTCTGTACAAAGTGCATAATTGTAAACATGGAACGCGGTATTCAAGTCGAACACTTTCTTGAAAGAACCTTGAAGTACATTTTGAAAATGAATCTATTGTCGTGATCCGAAACGTGTATCTTATGGGTTGATTGGTATGGCGTTCTCACTCGATTTCTAATTTAAAAGTTTATTTTGCATTTTAAAGCGCGAAAATTACACCAAAGTAAATGAAAATCACAGTCCAATTTTGTTATTATTCAAATCAGTAAATTTTCAATTCGCAGCCTGCTCAACCTAATCAACAACCAACTCAATTCAAATCAAAAAAATTCACTACTCTAGGACTTCAGCAATCACATCACCGATACCGTAATTGCCCTTTTTCTTTGATTGGCCATAAACATTCTACTTAAAAACACCGCTGCTAGCCGATAACATATTCTTGTGTGCTGGAACACTCTCGATTGAACCATTATCACCTTTGCATTTAAAATGCACATTGGCGGTCATCGAATCCAGATGCATCTTCTAATTGCATTCCGACACCTTATGATTTCCGTATTCGTTATTTTGTACTTTTTGCGCTGACATTGTAATTGATGACAACCTTTACTGATAACTGGAATAATGATCTTTAAATGGAATCGTGATGTCAATGAAAAATGATTTGTGCTCAAATGATTGTTCATTTTAACTTACTTTGGGTTGGGTTGAAATTCGTCTACTGATCACGCAATTTGAAAGAGAAGATCCAATTTTAAGGTACAATCAACGAATGTAATGCACATTTGTGAAGAATGACTGAGAAAAACTGTTGGTTGGAAAAACAGCATAAAATGTGTCTGTGTAAAATTTTGTGACGCATTTTACACAGCATAAAAATCAACTTCAAAATACTCCATCATCACCATTTGCAGTTCCATTTGCCAGTTGTTCCAATTTGTCAATTTTTCAACACAAATGCTGGCCAAATCGTGTAACATTGTTCTGGTGATGTTGATGGCCAAAATTATATCACTAACCAAATTTGAATTTTATGAATTACCGCTGCATTGATTTCAATTGGAATGTTGACATTTTTTATTGGGTAGCCAATTGAATCATCATTCAGCTTCATCGATCACATTGATGACCGGCATTTTACTGCTTGCCATGTATCTGCGGCTTCGTCCGGAATTGTTTTAATCGTATGGGGATAAAAAAAAAACACATTTACAACCAAAATACATGATGCAGGGTGAATCTATTCAGCGCATTATTTACGGCCATGTCACGGGGATCGATACGCCATAAGGTGATAAGTGTGATAAATCAGTGAACTAAATTGAAGCGATCTGTTCAGTTTGTGTTTATTTTGCATCTTTATTAAACCACTATTTTTATACATAGTTTCATTTTATATTTCCATTCAATAATCATAACTCTTGTTTTTTGTTTGTTTTGTTTTTGTTAATTTCCTTCGAGCTATCGCTGCGCCAGTCCGAATCAAATACTGACAATATTTTTAACAATTTTTTCGATTTTTGTTTGACTCTCGGAAATGTTTACAATTGTGCTGAATTCTAAGCCATTTATATATCAAATATGCAGCAATCAGCCGACTTTGATTAATGAATACAAATGTTTTTTTTTACACAAATAATTTTAAATTGTTTTTTTTTGTCTTGCTTTTTAATGAATATATTATATAAATTATAATTTGTTGTTGTTATTGTTGTTGTTTTTCTGTTAATGTCTCATTTGAATTTGTATTCTGCTTTGATTTTGTTTGTTTTGTGGATTTTAGTTAACATGATTTTTGTATACCGTGGATTAATAGGTAAATTGGTGATCTGACCGCATTCACTTCGTAAACATAAAGAGAATGAATTTATTCTCCTACAGGGCTCAATTGGTGCATTTTCTTTTTCGTAAGTACATTTTGACGGAATTTCATTTACAAATGTCACAATTCCCATGTCTGATACGGTCACTTTCCTCCCGAAACGAATGAATTACATCAATTTTGGACCAGAGGAAGAAAATGCAAAAGTAAGCCCTCTATAAAATTGGAGTCAAACACTCCAAATCTTCACAGAGTATGGAAACGGAATTTTCTTAAATGATAAAATAAGTAAAAGTAATTGAGTTTTACTTATTTCATCATTGGCTGGTGTATTCATTCAAAAAATAAAACATGGAATTTTCTTATTGTGAAAATCAACACAGGCCTGATCTACTAAAGCTAGCCTATCTAACTAGCAATATTTCAAGACTTAGACTCCAAGTATCTCATTCGTTTTTTGCCTCCTAAATTCAGACAATTTGCTGAAAGGCTAAACTGGCCACGTGTTTATGGTATGTGCCAACGTTGCCGATCACCCATATGTGCATGTAACGGCAATCGACCATGTCAATGTGGAAACGATTTAGACAATAGAGAAAATGCTACTATGAAGTGAACAGACAAGGCACTACAATACACATAACATACAATTTGAGAAGTCAACAGCTTTATTTTCAATAAGTTTTGAAATGCATTGACAAAATCGAAAGTTCATCATCATTTTTATACATAAGTTCTGTTTATGTTTGCTCCGCATTGTGTTACAGATTCAAAATTACTAATCTGGAGCGGTTTTTTTGCAAATTAAAAAAAAAATAATTTAAAATAAATTACACTGAAGTAGTTAAAAAAAAACAAAAGCCCAATTTGTTTTTACAAGTTGTCTCCTGGCATGAAAAATCCTGAATGTACAAACTTTCAAAATAAATATCATAGCATATTGACGGCATCGTCATTTTGTAATTAATTATACCCGCTCACAGCATTTGACTTTTGAGGTTTTTTTCTCCATTTTTTTGTTGTTGTTGACAGAGTCGGCATGAAATCGTGAATTGATTGCTTTTGAAGCATGTTAACAAACTTGAAAATGGTTTGATTTCATTCTTTTCAGTAGAGTGAAATTTATCAAATTAAACTTATATTGAAAGAAAATTAAAAAAGTTAACAAAATGTCTAAACTCCTATTCTCATTTTGAAATTCAGCGTTCTGGGAAATGATAGAAGCAATTCCTTGTCTATGGTTTCTTTGAAATCATCTCAAATTATGCTGCAATTGTTTGCCTACTGAAGCATTGAACAATTTTGGTGAATGTGAATCTTATGTTCATTCATTTTTAGATTTACTTGATGATACTGATTTTAATTTGATTAAATGATTGTTCGGAAATAGTTGCAGTTTAGTGATTTCGGATTATTTTGTACCAGGTGTGTTTGTTTGGTTGGTTGGTTGTGTGTGTCCGAATTTCTATAAATACACCAAGGCTGATTACGGAATTACAGAATTACATTCTATGTCCTAATTAGAATCTCTAACGCTTTTTAAATTTACAAACAAAATGGAAATTGGTTGTGTGTTCTTACATTTTCTTACATTGTATGGAAACAAAATGCTCTCTTTTTATAAAGCATATCTTTTTCTCTGGTTACATTCTATACATATTTTGTTGTAGTGTGTGTGTTTTTTTGTTTTGTTTTGTTTTAAACTCATTTTTTATTCATTAATTGTAATAAATCTTAATTATTAATTGGACCTGAATTCAACAACATTTACATTTTTATGTCAATTTTTCATTTTTACTTCATTTACTTTCTATGCTTCATTTATACAATTTACGGCTTTTCCAAATAAGATTGTTTACGATCAAATCTTTCGGTGAAGAATTTGCTTGTACATATTTTGTTTTTGCTTATTTATTTTCTGTTTTTTGTGTCATAAGGAACTATTTTTTTGTTTATTCAATGTTCAAAATGTGTGTTTTTTGTTTAGAAAGTTTTCGCACACATTCGATATGCCCCTTGTTGGCTGTGATGTGATTGGGTCTATGATGGATTTTTGATTAGACGCCTCAAACGAAACTCATACACACGCCGACAAAATAGAATCAATTCACTATTTGTATTGAGCGGCACCTCGCGACCAGTTGTTTGCTTCAGAGCAGGAACTATTGACGGCACCTCTTCGATTCCTTGTTCAATCGCTCGAATGCTCTTCCGGTATCTAAAATGAAAACAAATAATTAGTTCGCGTTTCGATGGGATGAGATAGATAAATGTAATATGAGTCTATGAGTCTCATTGAGAAATCAAATACATTTCTCATTCCATAATTACCTGCAATATTCGTTGAATGTGAGTACATAGCATTTGTCCTCAATGCAGGCAACGCTGTTGTGATCTTGATGCTTCGATGCAAATACTTCATCGGCACAGTCATTGGGCTGACGACCTTGCTCCGTATGTTCAGGACGATAGTACCACAGAAGCGACATCATCATTTCACCTACAAATATACGATAAATTCAATTAGTATACATCGATACGTGAAGTTTTACACAACAAAGGATTTAAATACGAACCATCTTCGGGATTTTCCCATAGCGATGCAACTTTTGCAACATACGGAAGTTCATTTTTCTTGCTACCAGCTCGCAGTAGTACACAGTCTCCAGGTCGAATTACATCACCACAGTCATGTCGCATGGCTGGATATCGTGTTCGAACCACTTGATGATCGTCGCTCTGCAGATAAGAGGATGAGAAATAGCCATTAGAATTAAGTTCTTCAATTAAAACGAAATTACACAAATTCTGAAAAAATGTTGCACTTACATTTAGGAACACCTTCCCTTGGAATGGTTCACCTTGCCATGTCCAGCCATTGCTCCAACGTGGTGCGCCATTTATTTGTCGTGGAATGATTACTTCTTCAATGTGTTTCGGATGGCGGACACGATGTTTCTTTTTATTGCTGAATTTGATGCCGCGTGATTTTGATTTTTTGGCTGGTAATGTTTTGGTTAAACTAAACGTTGCTGCATCCAGTGCGTCCAAATGCATTTTATTATTATTATCTAACAAAATGCTATTGTTGTTATTATTATTGTGTGATTCATTGTCCAGCAATGCATCGTCAGCATCGGTGTCGTTAGTTTTCGTTCGATTTTCAGATGTCTTCTTGGTTTTGTCACAGCTCTTTTTCGCTTTGGATGCTTTTGATTTTTCTTTTTTCGTTTTCGAATCGATTTTCTTTTTGGCTGCTGCGATTGAAGATGATTTGTCTGTTGTCACATGTTCGTTGAGTTTTGATTTTTTTGCCGGCGGTTTTTCCGTACAATCTTTTGATTTACTTGACGATGTTGATCGGTCACGTGATGTTTTTCTTGATTTTGATGTTGATTTTTCTGATTTTGCGGCTACTTTTGTCGGTGCAATTTTATCACTTTTCTTTGATTCGGAACGTGATCGACCTTCGCATTTTTGTAATTTATTTTTCAAACGTTCTTTTTTCCGTGACAGCACTTCATTGTCGGAACAATAACCTTTGGAAACACCTTCACTGTTTGAATCAAGTTGTGACATGAAATTCTCCTCTTCAGCGGATAGTTCTTGTGGGAATTCATCAGCAATCGATGGTATCAATGAGATTGTATCCACTGTTTTTCCAATCATGTCAGTTCGATTTTCATTACTTTCAATTGGGCTGTCACTGCAATCCACCTCATGTGAATTGGTTTTCAGCAAACTATGCTCACTTGCACCATTTACACATGGTTTCATTGATTCATCGAGTGCTTTTGGTGTGCTACAATTCACCACTTGATCCTTATCTTTTGATACACTTTCTGCTCGGCACAAGTATGTTTTCGTTTCAGATGGTTTGATTAAATTTTTGTAACTGTTTGGTGGTGATTTTTTATTTGGATTTTTATGGAATTCGAGAATTTTTCGTCGTTTAACATTTGTGACGGTGACATCTTCATCTAAATCAATAATTTCATCGGATGAATGATTATGTTCATTGTGACGCTTCAATGAATTGCTTTTGGTGCATTCATCATCCGTATAATTTTTAATGGATGTCTCACCAGACAAATCGATAATTTGTATGCCATTCGATTTTTCCGTATCCGATGAAATAGTTTCGATTTCGGTTTCCGTTTCCGATTTATCCGAGATCACCAGCACATCATCATCGCACTCTTTTTTCACATCTTCTTGTTTGATTAGTTTGCCATTGATCGGTTTCGATGCAGACATAAAATGTGGTATGTTGATGGTATTTTTGTCATAGTCTTCATTTTGAATTTGTTCTTTGATCGGCGTCGATGAGCAAATATTATTCTTTGATTCATTGATCGAATCTCCCTGTAAATCCATTTTCATTTCATGTGTTGAATCATTAACGCTGACATGTGGATGCAACATCATTTCACGTGCCATATTTTTGCCAACACGAGCCCGACGGCTCGACACGGGCGTTTGATTTTGTAGGCTATTCATTGCATTTGATTGGGGTTTTTCCAGTGATACATCAATTGGTTGCGTTGCACCCGCTTGAATTTTCGGTATACCCGGTCCGATCGATCCACGAGCCGGACTTATAGACATTTCAGGTTGTTCCAAGAGTTTTGGATTCAGTGTATAATTTGGATGATGTTGTGGCACAAGTGCAATTTTTTCATACGATCGATTTATTGAATCGATATCTTTATGGCTGCGTGCACCATCAATTGTATCGTATTGTGAATGTGTATCGATAATTTCCGGTTTAACCATGACCTCAAGATCACCTTTCTTACTCGTATTCTCCGTTTTAAATTGGACTGGATTTAATGCCGTTTCGTGTAAATGTGATGAATTTTTTTGACATGGGCCCTTATCAGTTTTGCTACCAATAAGAGGCCCAATATGCACGTTTTTTGGAAACGACTGAATTGGACATGGGCAACTGCCCTGGTATGGCGATGAATCTAAATTAGAGCAATAAAACAAAAAGATGAAATAGAACCAGTTAAATTGATGACATTGATGGCAGTTAACACCAAAAATATTATCAAAACATGATTAATGCTCTCTTCGCTGCACATGAAATAATTTTGAAATTAAAAACGGTAGAATTCGAATTCAATGAAAATCGAGAAAAAACAAACCGAAGACCAAATTGACAACGTATGAAATGCTCCAAAAAAATGTGCAGGAAAAGCGTTTATTTGAATTTTGTTACAAACCATAAATCACACACACATAAACGCAAGGAAATAAATAAGAAGTTGAGGTTCAACTTGGAGTAAATAAATCACGCAAATGTGTGAATGAATACAGTGTCCATACTTTTGCTTACCGATAAACGGAGGTTGTATACTACGTGTATAACATTGACCTCCACCGTGATTGTAACCCGGCGTATAGTACGGTGAATAGTGTTCTAAATGCTGTGCATTTGGTATTGATGGTACTAATTGAGTGTTGGGTGTTTGCATTGGCTGTGGCTGAGGTTGAATTGGTGCGGTTGATGTTGGTATCGATTGGGCTGGCGATTGTGCATGTGATACAGTAGGTATCAATGGGGGTTGATGCATTGAACCTGGGTGCTCGTAGAGTTCGGCCGGTGGCACTGATTGATAATATGAGGTGCTTGGCATATACTGGCGATAAGCGGTTGGATAGACCTTTGGCGTGTAGTAACCCGATTGATATGGTGGCGAATAGCACATATCACGTGGATGCTGACCATATGTGTAATACGATGGCGGATATGTGGGACAGTGCATTTGATGCGGCGGCCGATAATGACTTGGTATTGGTGATACCGGTGGCACTTGCAATTGAGGTGGCGGAGGAACGGCTTGTGTTGACACGGGAGGCTGTTGATATCGGAACGTATGCGAGGGCCCTGTTATTTGTTGTTGTACGGAAAAAAAAGAAGAAATTCGAGCATTAGATATCAATAGTCAATCGGCAAAAGAAATGCATTCATATGAAAAAAAAGGATTATTTACCTTCGCCCACTGAACTCGATTGTTGTGACTGCTGCAGCGAATCCGAGTCCAACGGTGATGACGTGGGCTGTTTTGTTAGGTTTTGTGGACCACCAACTAAATGAGAACTTATCAATGGACCAGCCGGTTGATAATACCCTGCAAACACAATAAAACGATTCATTAGATTATTACTTGATAAGTTGTTCGTTAAGAATAATACAGTCAATCATAGATCAAAATTTAAACATATAATACATTGAATATAACATGTTCCATGAAAATTACGCACTAATTTGTGCAAAAATTCATTTTTATTCCGATTCCAGGCAAAATGAACAAAATTTAAATGCTATTATATTTGGTTAAAATCATCGAAATTAGCTCATTCACATAGAAAATCTGCATGATTACATCATGCTCATTTGCTTTTCGTCCCTTTTTTTCGCCTATTGGATTTCGTTCTGCCTGCTGCTTGATTTCCAAATCAAAATGCCCTATGTAAATAATTCGTCCCTAGATTATGCATTCTTTTCAACCAAAGATGGCAATTTTGGTCGATGAAAAGGTTCAACAATAACAACAAATATATGGCATTGAAAAGAAAAAACCATGCGAAGAAAAAGAGATTGTAGACTTGTGAAATCCATTGAAAAGACTTTTTGAAGTTTTCAGACGTTGATTTTGCATGTAATAGAACGTTTTCTCCTAAATCCGCTTGAATATTACTTCATATTTTTCTCTTATTTATAATTTCATTCTTTTCGCTTTCAGAACTATAATATGTTCGACTTTTTCCAAACACAAAAACAATGTTACGAACATCAACAATTGTATGGGTTGGATACACAGTGCACATGGAATACGCGCACCAAGTCGAGTTGTGGCTCGAATGTGTATAATTATTTCCATGTGAGCTCTTGAGCCCCGTTGAATGCATTCAACCAAAAATTGTGGTGTGCGACTTTGTATGGCTCGTAAACAAATCTATAGACTGTGTGTAGTTCCCGTGCGATCTATATTTATGAAGAGAATTCATAGTTTAGAATGAAAAAAGAAGACGACGACGACAACGACAGCATCGACGATGAAAAAAAAATCTTTTCATTTATTATTGTATTCCGCTTCCCCTTCGCTTTCAATGTGTATAATCTATTTCCATAGTTTCTTCGTGCGTTGCTGACGTCGTCGTTCTTCTTCATTCTTCGTCTACACATCATTCATTCCTTTTGTGTTATGCCAAATCTATTGTTAAATATATATTTGTGTGTGTGTTTGTTTGTGTTTCCCTAAGCAGCATAATTTAGGTGGCTAAGTTAAAGATTTTCCTTGTGCGCTGAACAGTAATAATCTGACTGGAAGCGATTATAATATATACTTTTATAAATGCGCATGAATATTTAGATTTTGTGACAATCGATTCACACACAAAAACATGTTTGATAAAACAATTGAGCTGCACAATAAATGGGAAAATTGTTGATCATTTCATTTCACATTTGTTCTGATTGAATTTTATTTTTCTAAGTGAAGACTCTCTAAGCATAAAAAATTGAATTCGTGACAATAATGTAACACGACGCAGACGAATAAAAAAAAAGAAGAAGAGTTCAAGAGCCGCAAATAACTTGAAACGATAAATATATTGCAGTTAAATATGATTGTGACGAATTGTTCGGTTGCCATGAGCGTAGGTAGATGAGTGTGCGTTCTCGCACGCCTATCATTCAAATGGTAAATTAATGAGAATAGTCAAATGCGAAGTTCAAAATAAACGAATCATTAATAGAAAAAGAATCGACGAAAAAAAATGGCAAGCGAAGAAAAAAAATGCGCAAATAGACGCTTCGTTTTTGGTTGCTATGCCTGCTGGTCATTCGACTCGATTTAAAGCAAATCGTTTTTTTATGTTCGTTTTGGTGAACAAATTTGAATTCTTGTTGCCGTTCAGTTTTTAAAACTCAAACAACCAAAATTATTATCGATGATCACGAAATGTTCGACATCATTCTCTATAGAATGATTTCTTTCTATACAGGAAATCTCTCCACGGAAAATCCAACTGGTTAATCAGTAACAGTACCTAAACTATAAAATTGAACAAAACCATACGCAATCGTCAGTTTCCTCAACAACGAATTAGACAACAACAAAAAAAACCCAACCGATGTGAGAGATAATCGAGAGAATAAAGACACCGCCATTCACACATTTCACGAGAGAAAAATAATGATTTGTAATAATTTACCAAAGTAATTTGTTGATTTCTTTAAATCACGCCGTTTTCTATGTTCTAGTTGAATTCCTCAATTTACCTCATGTTGAACGAAATTGCGCGCTGTGGCAAATGCTCTTTTACTATTTTTTTGTCACACTTTAAGCAATAAAAGATTTAGCCATGAAACAAAAAAAAAATTGTTCCATTTTTGGTTGTTTTTTTTTTTACTTTGAACATACTTTTAAATATCATAATTGCTATTTTGCTGCATAGATTCTTTGATTTCTTCAATTTCATATTTCAATAGTCGAATAACATCCGCTAAGAAAACGTGACGTCGTATATATTTTCGACTTACGACATTGACGAGATCTATTTCTCTTACTAATAGGCGTAAAGAATAATGATTCCAACACTTTATTCACCGAAAATGAAACACCAAGTATTGGATTTCAGTGTTTTGGCATTTTCAGTGTAACTGTCGTTGTGGTGTCAACAAATTTAGACATGTTTTTATAATTGGAATTATTGTTTTCCTTTTCTATTTTTATCGTCTTTGAAATTTTTGTTTCAGAAATAAATGTGAAATTCAGGTTTGGGTGATTGGTTTCTGTGTTTATTTATGTTTTGATCTAGGTGTTGATGCACTTCAACAAACACGTATACAACGTCCTCAATGATAAGATGGATACACAGTCCACATATTTTGTAAACAAACACGATCGAAGGTCAGCAAAATGTCACTATTGCTGATGTAGTTTCGGTATTTACAGTTTCTAAATTCTAGATAGACAATTAAGTGCATTTTACACAGATTCCATCATTGGTATCGCAAGTTAATGTCGATGACTTTAACGCCTTTTTACCAACCAGTGATTTTGATAATTACGTAAAGTGCTTTTTAAATTCTCATTTCTAACAAAGTTGAAATGTTTTTTTTTTATTTTTCAAATATATTTATATGCTCAAAAATGCCAAGAGCATAGCGACAAAAGAGCAATTCACTCTATGCGAGCAAAAGAATAAAATGTTGGAATTTTGTTTTGCTTTTGTTCTGGCTTTGGTTTTGATATGTGTCTTTTGTTTCATTGAATGTTGTTTGTTTGGTTTCAGTTTGTCTTGATTTAGCTAGACATTTTTCATAATGAAATGAGGCGCACAACAGAGTTTGTCTCTATCGCAAACAGAATGTGAGACGGCGATGCATTAGTCAGAGGCAAAACAGGAACCATTCGGTTGGGTGTTTCCTCTTTTATCTGACAGAGTGGGATTTAAATGCATTTTTCATAAAAAAGAGAAACAAAATGTTGAAAATACAACGTTAATTCCAATCGAATGCACAGTTTAAAGTTTCTCTAGAAAATGCATCGATTGATCCATTCACTCATTTGTCATATTATTTTATGTTTTACACATCAACTGATCAAACATTTGGAATGTTTGAATGTGGAACTTCTGGGTCTTTTTTTTTAACTATGCGCGTTGCTGGGCGATTATGCGATTACTCGTTCACCAATGTGAAACGCACACACGAGGCACAATGACTGCAGATGCATCGGCCTAGGCATCGGCTCAATGTCTCTGATCTTTATTCCTTCATATAAAATGCCCACACACATCGAATGGCCACTCTCTATCACAGCACCGAAATTACCAGTGCGTATGTTTTAAGTTCGAAATTACTACCGTGAGATCGTTTTATGTGTTGTTACATGCTGCGTATATAATTATCTCTTTTCACATTAAAAAAAAAGAAACATTTTTGTTGTTTTTTTTTTTTGAGAAGTTAAATGTCTCGATTGAGATTATTTCGTGCTGGCCATTTGTCATCATTGCTTTGGCTTGTTGTGGTGGAACGTGTTGAATTGGAAACAGTGAGAAAACACGCAAACATAAGAAAACTTTCAAGTCGACAACAAGTAATTTGAGTTTGAGGTCTTAGCCATAACAATTTTGACCATCAAATGGTTTCAATTTTTTTTCAACTCATTTAACAAAAAAAACATTGCACATTTATTGAAATGTTAAATTGAGTAGTGTAAAATGCAAATCAAGCTGCTGAGTTGTTGAGTCGTTTTAAGCGATGAACAAAAAACGCAAAAAGTCATTGGAGACAAAGATTATCATCTCATTTGTAACGGTTCTTGGCGCAAAAAAGGTGCCGTTTTAGCATTGTGCATAAATTACATGTGCAAAATGCAAAGGTTTCGAAAAATTGAAATTGCATTGAATGATTTCGAACGTGTGTTGTGTACGGTTCCATTCCGGCAAGTATACAACGTGACACAAAAAGTCATCTCGATACACTCGACCATGAGGTGTTTTTCTGTTGTGGCAGCCAGGTCGTGAGCAATCCGCGGTATGCGATTACAATTTCCAAATGCAATTGTCAAACAAACGCTCAAAATTACGATTGATTTGAATATTGTGACGTACTTAAAGCTACTTCACACAGATAACCACTTCGGCTGCTCTACGGCTCTATGAGCGGCGTGAAACGAAGCGCGAAGCGTGCATGAGATTTTAAAATCAAATTTTAAAAAAGCAAGAGAAACAAAAACAACGACAGTCAAACGAGTTTCTCAGTCAGCCGTGTCGATCGATTTATGTGAATGCGCGCACGGGTGAGCGCGGGCGCGCTAAGGTGAGAGTGTTACTGCCAAGAGAAGTCCGAAACTGAATTTGTGCGGCGGTGTGTGCACATTTGTACCATTTCGTTTTGACGCTTTAAAAACATCTCACAAAACGAATTTTTCAATTCAACATGATTACTCTTTCTCTTGTCTCTCTCTCTCGTCTCATATCGTATCTCGTTCGTACTTGTTTTGTGTACGCCGTATACACGCTTCTCGTCATCGTCGTCGTTGTTTTTTTTTACATACTTTTCTCTTATTTTCGTGATTACATACACACAATGGAATGTTTACTCAGTGCTTGCGCCTCAAGTCGCCTGTGTGTGTGTGCTTTTTTTTCGTTCTCATCTCATCGCATCTCTTTCACTCGTTTTGTTTCATTTTACGTACTTAACATTGCCCTCATCTCATTTCGATGTGGCTTTTCTCTTTTTCAATATATCGCGCCGTGTGCCTGTGTCTATATTTCAGATGTGCTGTGTTGTTACTTGTGATTTTTTTTTCTTTTTCGTTCGTATTCCACTCATTTTTGTTCATTCGTTCATTTGCTACGTGCACGAGTGGCGAATATTGTGATCAGCACAGTTGTTACGTCTTACTAGGCTGTTTTTTTTTCTTCCATGTTTTTCGCTTAGCGGGTGAAAGCTACTTTCATTATAAACACATAAAAATTGTGTATGTTGTTGTTGTGTTTGTTGGTGTTTTGATTGAAAACATGCGATAGAGTGAGACCGAGATACTAATACGGCCACGCGCGCCATGAGATGCCTCGATTCAATTGGAAATGGCTTTAAAGGCCATGCAGACCTATAGTCAGTCGCTCAGTCAATAAATGAAAATTAAAAGCGAAGAAAATGAAATACAAAAAAAAAAAAACAAAACGAACAAAAAAGCAGGCCGATGAAAACAATCCGATGTGATCTTTAGCGAAACATTTAGACGACGTCGGATGCCTAGCTTGGAAATGGGCTTTGATTCAAATGCAATCCATGCCTTGTTTTTTGCATTTCAATCGAATCTCGCGCGCGCACTCACACACTGTGTGTTTCCGTTTATTTTTTTGTGTGTGATTTTTACTGATTGCGATTTATTTGTCCGACATGAAATGTGTACACACTCGCAATTAATCTGATGCGATGTTGTTGTTTGAGTTTCCGTAACATTTTTCGTGCTCGCACATTGGACGCGCAAGCCCATGAAATAGGTAACCAAACATCGTTTGTATGACACACGGCACTGATTTATATCGGTTTCTATGTGAAACATTTTTACCTTCAGTTCAATCTCAACTAAATCTTTTTATCGCCAAATTATTTATTACTTTATGTCGTTTTGTGTGCGGTGCTCATGGTTTTTTTTTCTGCATTTTGCTTTTCACTTTTTCCATGTAAATCATTTAATGATCATAGACTATACACGCCATTTCTTGAGGCTGTACCAACAATTTTCCAAATTATGGATTTTAAGGAGAAAGTAGCACATTACTGACACCTATTTGCTGTGTTGCACTGCAACGCAACAAACCAAAAAACAGAGGAACGCAACATTGCGTATGACATTTAAATGCGATAAAATGTGCATGTAGACAAATGTAAAGCAGTAAATTATCGTTTGTCATTTTCTTGATTACATAAATAATGTTTCGACGCTATTAATCGTACATTCGATCGACATGGTACAAAGAAAAAGCACAGCCAATATAATGCGAAATGATATGGCTGTGGTGGTGGCCGTCTGTCCAATCGAATTCGAATGGGTTCACTTTTGCAAATTGCAATTGGTCGTGGTTGTCTTACTCCAATTTAACTTAAAATGGATTCCCGTTACCTCAAACAACGGTAACAACCAGAAAAAAAAAATGATAAATTTGCATTAAATGCAAGTCAAGCAGCACATTAAAAGAAAGCGATTGCTCGTGCTCGCTCTTCACCGTTCAATGCTTGAATGCTTCAACATTTTGATGTTAGTTTTACTGCATCAAGAATACTAAAGGTCAAATGCACTCTGGCAAATGCACCACGTTTAAAGGAATGTCAATTTTCATTGAGCTCGGAATTGTGTCTTTTTCTGACGTCAACTCTAGCATCAACTCTAGTCCACTTTCTATACGTCAACAATCAAGTCATTTTGTTTACTTTATTTGCAATTTCATTTCGGTTTTTTTTTGGCCTCATCAATCTCATTTTCATCTAAAATAAATGGAATTTAAAACTTGTTCGCAAAAGCTGTTCAATTCTAATGGAGCGAAAAATATATTAATTAAATACGCATTTTGACAAGAAGGGGTTGTGACACGTTTTATAGTGTATAGTACTCGATTGTATCTTTCAAATACACAAACGGTGGAAAATTGGACTTTTGGCATGATTTTTAAAAATTTACACTCAAAAGTTTCAAAATTCATGCAAATCATCCATGCAAAATTCCACATTATTATATGCATTTTTCGTATTTCTCATCTTTTCAATATGGGAAATATTTTTTAACGAAAATGGACATTGGATGCACTTTTGAATGGTGCAAGAATGCAAGATATTAATATTTCATTTCATCTTCCGTGAAATATTTCAAAAATCCAAACAATTTGAAATTCTGCCTCTTTCAAGTGATGTATTCATGGATTATATGACATATTTCACGTGTCACAAGCCCTTAGCATCTTGAAGGTCATAAATGACGCTTTGACTTTCCTACAGCTTCAAAACAGTGAAAAACAGTTTTTTTTTTGTTGTTAAAGTGCACTTTTTAGTCAAAGCTCCTTTCCATAAGGCAGATTGTTGAAACTTCTTTAAAATGGATGTTGTCGGTTGAGAAATGAAACGGGAAAGAAGGAAACGGCACTTTGTGGCACTTTGTAGCCGGCATGGCCGATAAACGGCGAGCAAAAGACAACAGAGAGTGGTAGAAAATAATCAAATGTGCACAAGAATGAAGTATCTTGTGAAATATTTTTCGGGATGTTAATGTTATTCTACGCTGAATTCCAACAGGATAAAAGCGATGGAGTTCGCATTGTTTTGTCAACATCGCGTAGCCGCTTCGTAAAATTTATAATACATTGCCTTCCTTTTTCCCTGTCATTCACTATTTACATAATCTTTAGTGTTGTCCCATTCACTCTCGTTTCGTTTTTTTTTCTCTCTCGTTGACGGCTTTCCATGCCATAATGTACATTTCAAGAAGTTTACTCATTTTTCAGCGGAAATATAAGTTTTTCGTAATAGTAATTTTTTGTGTTGCCTTCAAAGTGAGGCGTCTCTTCCTTTCGATGCGAAAGTATGCACAAATCACCATCATACAACGAATGAAAAAGCAAGACCGAGCATAGTGCTTACGAAATGTACGTTGTCAGTAAGCCAAAAATGATTTATCATAAGTTGAAGTGAAACTTATTGCATGCAATGAAAATTTGCAGCTGGGAAATTGTTTGTGGCCATTTTCATTGTGAATGTGAGCAAATTTGTTGAATGGAAAATGAGGTTCTGTTTTTTTTTTTTAATACTTGCAAATTAAGGTTTTAATTAGTTAAATGTTCTGCTTGAACTCATGCAAAGATCGCTCAATTTATCTCTGTTTCAAACCCAGACTGTTTGTGATGATTGGCAACGATAAGTATCGCAAGATCGTAGTTTCTCGATAAACATTTTAAATTCGATGAAAATCTTTTAACGGGAATGGAAAAAAAACAGATTCACAAATATTTGCGAAAGTTTTTTTTTTATTTGTTTTATTGAGAATTTAGTATGAGAGCCAATAAACTCTGCTTTGAACTAGTCCACAACCATTCAATTCCAGTTTCATGATGATTCTAATCGATTTCGAAATCGATTTGATCAAACAACATAATCAAAATTAAGTCTAACAAAATTTAGAGACTGCGTCGTTTAAAATGATGCCCATCGAAGTTTGGATCCACTTTCCGTTTTCAATTTTGCAAAATGGAAAAAAAGACTTCAATATAATAATAGCTTTGCTACTGCCGTATATTATTATTTCGCCGATTTTAAAGTCGTATATAGTCAATAAACTCTCAACATTCAGCACAAACACTAAACAGTGAACACTTTTTCCATACCAAAAACCAAAGAACATTTATAACTCCTTCGCTGCTTTGCTCCCTCGCGTGCTTTGTGTATTTAAGTTTTTAAGAATTCAACAGCATTAAAAGTCGGCTAAATGTCCTTAAAAGTCCGCTGCGTATATTGTTTTTTTTTTCTTCTCTCGATTCCTCCTGGTTTTGTTCTCTTCATAATAACTCTCCTTGAGACGTTCTTTGGTTTCACATGCGTAAATTTCAATTTTTTTTTTTCGTTGTTATTTTCTATTCTTTGTTCTTCGAACACAATGGACTGGGATTTAAAATAAAAAATCTTTGCATCCCGTTTTAATACATTTACATTTTTGCTTTCATTTTATGATAAAACAGAGTTTGAGAAAAATTTCAAAATAAATTTGATGTGAGTGTGAATAGAGTGTAAGAGAGGGAGAGACAAAACGAAGTGTACAATCATTGTTCAATCTAATCATGATCAAAGACAGAACCCAATGAATATCTATATCACAAATGAAAATGTGTCGCAGCATTTGTGCTGAACAAACAAGCCAAACAAAAAGCCGAACACTATCCGAGTGAATTGTTCAACGAAAATAACAAAAGCGGCCTGAATAATAATGCTGGGCACACACTCACACACACTCACACACACACACATGCACAGCCGCACACAAGAGAAAGCGAGTCAATGAAAAACGTTGACTAATTGAGCATCTCCTCTCTAGCCGTAGCCATTGCCATATCTACAACTAACATGGTAGAGGTTAACGGTATACGAGCTGTTACATTGATGAGCGTTGTTCTGAATGGAGGGCGAAATGATCAAAGAACATTGGAGCATGTTACGCATCGCGTGCATTGTGAATGATCATGAATAGATGCGGTATGCCGATAAAAACAAAGTGGAATGAAGCTATTTAGTTACGAAAGATAGAGAAGAATTAGAGAAAATTGACGACAAATCGCTTTCGAATTGAATGTGCGTTAGCATATGCTGTTATTGAGATGGAACAAGTCAAACAAAAGCCTAATTTGGTCCAATACAAGCGTTTGGCTGCACGAAAGATGCAACTCCAAAAGGTAAAGACCAATAAATACTTTGCTTTGTTTCGGTTCAGTTCGGTTCGGTTGGGGTTCCGTGGGGCTTAGTTTACTTGTAATCCTTGGACTTGTGTCTACAGTTTGTTTCGCCTGAAACTTAATGAACTTTTTGGGTTTTACCTCTGAGTAATTGTGCAGCAAAGAACATGTCCTTCAAGTACGGTGTAAAAAGATTAAATGGCGTGCATTGTTGAGCAGCGGCGGCTGCTGCCAAAAACCCATTTCGCGCTGTTTCAACGGTTGCAGCAGCAGCACTTGGTACATTCGACGATAAAAAGCTTTCAATGTTACATGATTTTTTTGATGGAGTTGCTGGTGCTGCTGCGGCTGTTGCTGTCGTTCTGCTTGCAATTCGTTCGCCACGGTTTGCATCCGTTGCCACCGTTGAAGATGTGGATGAACTCATGCGTTGTTTAAATACTTTACTCTTATCGCTAAGAACGTCACCATTCTTTTTAGTTTCCATTGCGCTCTTGACGTAACTGTTGGCACTTTTGCCATTCGTAGTGCTATTATTGTTACACTCCGACGTGCTCAAATTCTTGAGTTGAGCATTTTCACACAATTTAAAGGCTTTCATTTTTGCGTATTACACTTGCTGCTTTCTTCTTTCTTCTTCTTCTTCCTTCTTTTTTTTCTCTCTCTCGTAAAATGGGAAAATTACAAGAATGTCGTTGGGTGACGTTAAATATCTCGGTATATTGTTGATTGAAATCTTCTTAATGGCTACCTTGGAACACGTTTCAACTGACTTTTTTAATCAATTTTCACGTGCAATTTTATCACAGACAATTTCTATATTTGAATAAATATTTGTGTTTGTTGTTGTTGTTGCTGTTGCGGCTGTTTCTGTTGTTTTGATTCAATTCTCTGTCTTAACTGTTAAGAGCACTTGCTGCGCTGTATATTTTGTTGCGCAATTATCAAATGAGTCTGTTATCGCAAATTGTTGATTTCAGCTAAATTACAACTTTGATTTAGTTTCCAGAACTTTCAAGCGACAACGTAAAAATTTGACGTAAACAAAATGGCAAAAAAAATAAAAATCATTTGCATTTTCAATGCGATAAAACAACAACTTTATAAAATACTCCACAGAATTCACGTCACTGTTGATAATTGCTTAAAATCAAAACGGATTTGAATAATGTTTTAGTTCATTTGTGTGGAATTTCCGTTTTCAATGAATATTTAAATATTTTAACTTGAATTTGTAATGTTCAAGAATTCAATTGCAATTGCCATGAATGTGGACTGTTTCTGTAAAATGTAAATAAAGAAAAAGAGAAAAAAAAACACACAAAATAAAACGATGAGTATTTGGAATATCTATTAACAAACCACCAAAATCAAGTCCATTGTGAATATATTGGAAATATTGATGTTACACTTCATTTGCCTGCTCGGCTCAATTCAATCAATGAACAAAAGAACATTTTCGAAAATCATTTGACACCAAATGTGTCTTTCACTTTCGACTCATTTCTTTCACATTTTCAATCAAGTTTCTCTTACGCTTTTCAAAATAACACACTCATCATCGCATTCACTCAACTCAATAGAATATCAAAAACTGGAATATTTCACTGACTTTTGAAATCAATGCCCTTGCTGTGGCTCAAAAACAAACTGTTAAAACATCATTTTGTGAAAATTAATGTGAAGTTCACAGAAATTCATTTAAACAGTTTATTACGGCACCAGAGGGGAATGTAATTGAGTTGATGTTCAACAAGCCTTCACTCATTGTACGTTATTAATGCATATCAAAGTGGGTCAATATGAGCAACAACAAAAAAAAAGAGAAGAAGATGTGTACATGTTCATGTGTTGCAATCACCCACAGCGAACACCAACAGAATCTATTTCAAATTTCAGCAATTCTTAGACGGGAAGCTCAAGCACTATCGAAACTAACTGAATTGAATTATGGTAAATATGTAGCAGCATCATTGCATAAGAACCCATCATATGTTTCTCTCGAAATATTGTTGCAATGTTGTCATTAAACCGGAGGCAAACGCCATTGTCAAAATAGATATTTGCGGATGACATAACTCGATATCCTTGACGTGTAATTTCCTTTCGATTTACTCTATTAACAAGAAATAGATGTTGCCGTATGCACTTAATTTAGTGAAATGGTTCAGTTATTTCTAGATTTTTGCTGGACTGTTTGGATTTTTTTTTCACCGAAAAGCAATTCACCCAGCGGATTAAAACAGAAAAAATTATGTTTGTGTTTTTATCATCCGTTCGTGCGTCACAGACAATTAAAATGGTCGAACGCATTTGCTTTTAACCTCGTTTCTGGTTTTTTTTTGAATGAAAAGAAAATCAAAAAAGAGAAAATCAAAATAAAGAGGTTTTTAATACAAAAAACTTAAACTGATTGCATCAGCATCAACGAGATTAATTTTTAACCTCAAACGCTGAACCATTTCAGTGTTTGAGCATTGACATCCTTGGTGTGCCCTGTGCATACATATTGCATATTGAATGTTTCCTTGCAAAATCACACTCTTGTTCATTCGCTCACGCTCACTTCTTCTCCTTCCCGCCTTCTCTCTCTCTCTCTCTCTCGCTTGCTCCCTGTTGCTAGCTCGCAACTGCTCATTCTCCACTTTTTCGCATGTGCAATATCATTGATTCTGTTCTAGTTTTGTCGGTCATTTGAACTGACTGTGATGATGACGATAGTTTATTATTATTATTGTTGAAGTGAATGCAATCAGGTCAAATCTATTATGAGAGTGCAGCTTTCGTCTGGCATGCTACTGTGTAACCAAAGATACAACCAACAGCACACTGTTCGCTTCGTTTCGTTCGCTTGCCGATGCAGATTTACCCATTCAACGGTGGTACGTGTCGATGTGTATATTATTCCGTGTGCCTTTGTTGTTGTGTTATTGCCCGCAAACAAGGAGATTAAATTTGATGCCATTGACTCTCTAATAAGCTGTGGCTAGATGCAGTGGTTAGGTTTGCCCACCGTCGCTCACTTCATGTTCAGTCCACACAGTTTTGATGGACACAGTTTGCTGGTTGGTCTTTTACATGTTTCATTCCCTACCTTTTTTTGTTGAATACTGACTTTCCTCATTTCAATTTCCACAACAACAACAAAATGGGGAAGTTTTCAACAGAAAAATGACAAAAAGGAACCAAGAAAAAAATCCAAACCAGAAACTTTATTTATCAAATGTTAATCGTCTCGATATAATTGGTACGTGTGCCCCCCAAACAAACAAGTCGTTTAAAAATTATAATTAATAGGTCTATAATTATTTATTAAGCTCAAGAAGAAGGGCGTTCCGAAAGTCATGGCACACATGAGTACTGCATGAATGGCAACACGAAACCAGAAAGGAAATTTATATACAGTGTAATCACAGCGCGCGAAAAGCGTGTAGAATGAAGCAATTTGAGGACCGTTGTTTACACTTTGTACGAAACAACAACGAAAAAAAAAGAGTCACGTAATACTCACTTTGCAAGTGTAAACACAATTCACGAATGATTTGCTTTTGTTTACACGTTGCAGGGGATTGTTTTTTTTTTCGTTGAGTCATTTACCGTTCATTATCTGCACACAGTCGAATGAAAACGATGGACCAAGCAATTGGTATGCTTGATTTTATGAGAGACGCATTAAATAAATGCAGAATCATAATGAAAGTTTCACAAGCAAACAGCCGAGCATCAAGAGCATCAAGAGCCAACAGTGTTAGCGAAGTATGATTGTCAAAAATTCGAGTTGGACAAGATATGTGTGCGTTTGCCACTCGACCCTCTTCATTTTCGTCATATGTACTGTAATAGCTGTGGTTAAACGGAATTTTGTGGTTTTAAATCAATTTCACCATTTTATCTACCGCAGAATATTTTCTCACCAATTCACCAGCAACAGAGAGCATATATGCGATGAGCGCTAAGCGATTGGTGTTCCCGCGATCGTACATTCCGAAAAAGGAAAACATATGGACACACAAGCAATCAATAAATTGCATAGCGACAGCCACTTATGCTTTATCGCACCGATATTATTTTGTGCACATACAAAAAAGGCACAACATTAAATTCGACATTAATGTAATCTGACGAAACAGTTCATAATAAGTAACAATGCAACAATCAATGTGCAGTTTTGGATGAAGCAGTAAAAAAAAAATCAACGCGAAATATAAAACACAGATTTGTGCCACGATTTTTCTCGATTGCGTAAGCCGTGTGCGAGCAAACGAATGCGATCGCTGTGTGTTCAGGCGTCTTTTTTGCTGCTGCTGCTGTTGTTGTTTTTGTCGTTGTTTTTCTCTTTAAATGGTCACATAACAGATTTGAATATCTATCTTTCGGTGCACCGACACGTCAATTTCAATGTACAAACGCTTTCTTTTGCACGGTTCCCAACTGAACAGTTGAGTATAGCTCAAGGTATGTGGCTGCCAAGTGCCAACCGATGATAAACAATGCTCATTGCTCAATGCCTTAATGCTTTAATGCCTTAATACTTCAATGTTTCAATGTATAGTTTCCAATGGACGTGCCCAACATGAATAAGACGCGCGCGAACTCCCCACTTGAAAAACGACAAATTTTTCACTTCCTCTTCTAATAAAATATGGTTTGGTTGTTTCTTATTATTTTCCATGAAAGATCGAATTGAATGCAAAGTTTCAATACATCGTGTGTACAATATACAGTTTCACTGCCATAAATTTATTTATTTGAGTTGAACAAAAGTCAAACAAAAAGCACGTTTTAACACGATTTCATGCGAAAACTTTTAATGCGCTGCCTCGAACACCGGGTGAGTGCAACATATATTTTCGGGGCAAAGATAAATCGACGGTGCACGGATGCACCTTTTGCCACTAGCTCACTACCCGTACTCAACAGGTTGATCCACACCACATAAACACAAATCATTCTGCAAGGATTCTCATTAAATTTGGTGGTGTGGTTGTTGTTGTTTTATTTTGTTGCTCATGCACATGAAAAAAAAACTAGTGAAAACCCACAACAAACACATAAACATTAAATAAATTGTTGTGAATCTCGGGATATTTTTTTTTATTCAAGACCAACTCCAAGTTTGTGTTTAATCTTCCTTGAATTTTTGGGTCAGTTTCGTTTCAACCATTGTCATTGCGTTTTTTTATCGCCAGTTTTTTCTTTTGTTGAAGAACGAAAATAACGTAAGCGCAATTACTTAAGTGACAACAACTTGAGCATACAAAAAACAAGAAAAAAAAACAAAGCAAAACAACCAAAATGCCTGGAAATAATCCGAATTTATGTGAATAAAACGAAAAAAAAGAATCGTCGAAATTCTCGACTTCACGCATTTTCAACTGTTAAGCCAGCGCAACGAACGAAAAAGGCCATGAATAGCCAGACTTGGAACAAATCGTCAAATAATTCACCAGACTCCAAAAAAAAACACTCATATCGCATGTGTATGTGCGTGTGTGTGTGTAAATTTACTTGCAATATTTCGCGTTCGACTCGTGAATGCCACAATTCAATGAGATGCGATAAACGGTATTGTAATATTTCAACCGGTGAACACTTTTGAAACGAGCAAGTGAGACAGAGATGGAGAACGAAACACAGAGAAAAAAAAGTTGATTTACCAGATGTTACCAATAATCTTCATTTCGTTGCCGAACCGAACGTTATCTCTGTGTCGTGTTGTTCCACAATTTTTTTCCATATTTTTTTGCGCATATTCATTTTCATTGCATTTTTTCATATTAAAATGTGGTACCGAATATATTCAAGTCAACTGCAAAAAATTGTAAATATTCAACCGCAAAAATGGAAAAGAATTATACAAAATATATGAAGAACAACAACAACAACAAAATATGGTCAATTAATGATAAAGTGACACAGAAACAACAACAGCCGACAAAAAATGGTTTTGCGTATATGCTTCGAAAATTACGAGTCACTTTTTCTTTCCTCTCTTGTTGGCGAATAATTATATATGTGAAACCCATTTTTTAAATGCATTGTCTTTTGTTCAATATCATTGAAAATGGTTAAAAGTGGTTTTCATTGGTTGTTCGTCGCATAAAATCTATTAAATTCCATCACCTTAGGCTTATGATATTTGGCAATTGGAGAGAGGGAGAGAGGGAGAGAGAGAGAGAGAATTACATAAATATGAATACATGAAAGTTTATGAGTTTGATGCATGATGAAGGCTCATTGTCGATCAAATATATTGAATTCCGAATTTGATGTTCATTTGATTGCTGACTTTGGGTTGTGCGATCTCATCGTCGACAAAAAATGAATATTGTTCGCGTATCAGCAACATTAGATCGGATACATTATGAGTAACCAATAAATGAATTACTTTAACAAATTTATCGCATTTCATGTATTAAAAGCCAATCCCGTTTAATTTCTCTCTCTTACTCTCTCTCTCTCTCTCTCTCTCTCTGAACGATGAGCTATAGATGGCAAAAATTCCACAGAGAAAAAAGTTCAATCATGATTATGGCTAATGAAAGCGAATAAGCAGAGGAGAAAAAAAAACACACACACACGAATAAAAAGCCGAGAAAATCGATAAGGATGAATAGAAAGGAACAATGTAACAAAATATACGGCAGTTATTTGTGTCATGATGTGTGTGTGTGAGTGTTTTTTGTTTCTTCAGTTTTACCCGTCTTTTACCACATTTCAAATGGGATAAGAGAACAGTTCGCGGGCCGCGTACTGTGTGCTACTGACATATCAATAATTTTCCCATTTTGTGTTAATATCTTTGAATCAGCAATTAACTTTTATGCTGTTGTACATGTTGCATCTGTATTTGTATTGGTTGTGTACGTGATGGTGCGAGCGCTGCACATGAATCAGTCGCCAGTGTGCGATCAAACAATGCGAATTGAATTGGTATATTTGCAAACGGGGAAAAGACAATTGATAGCATTAACCGAATGTGAGCTAGTCACTTAGCAGAACTGATAAATTAGAAATGAGTATCGACATATCAAAACGTCAACGGTTTCGGTGGCATTTCCTCAATCAACTGCAGACATTTAATTGACTTTCTATTTTGAAATGCATGTCGATTTCGTAGACATCGTGCTAAGCGCCAACCAATTTATTGGGAATTTATATTGTACACACTTGTTAAACGACAACAAAATATTTACAAAATTGAGTGGCAAATGTTTGCAATTTATTAAGTCGTCGCAATTACACGATATTTTTTTTTTAAGGCACATATAAAATTGACAAAAGTATTAAAAACTCATCATTAAAATGAGATAGTTGTTGGAAAAAAAGCGTATTCTAGCCGTTTTTTTTCTTGTATCATATTCATATTCTCATTTAATTTATGCAACATCAGCGTATGGTAATTTTATTGCTTATCTCACCAGTGGACGCGCTCTCAGGACGCTTCAGTTAAGCGCCTGTTGGTTAATTTTTTTTTGCTCTGAACAACTAAATATCAATACGAGCAAAAAAAAACAATTTTTTTTTTACCGACTACTTTACATTTATAAATGTTGTTGCTGTTCTGTTTTCAACACAATGCAGATAATTTTCCGCTGTGTCTCTTTTTTTCCACTCTCTTGAGCGTTTCGATCAAAGCGCAAAAATCAATGTGAACGAGGTGATGCGATTGTGAGAATGTCTCAACATCGCCTGTCTGTATGCATTATTGGAGAATTATGCAAAACTGTTATTGATTTGATTTACGTCTTTGATTTCGCTTACGCTTAATGCTTGCTGTTTCTGTTTTCTTTTAAGTCGTTTTATTTTATTTTGTTTAATTCTTCTTCTTTTGAGTCCATTGTGCAAGTATATGTTGTGAATCTAAGCTCATTTTGTATTCCATTGAGTGTGCACATTTCTTTCAAAATATGTCCATTTTAATATTAATTTATTTTGTCATTTGAAGAACGAATTTTATTTACTTGACAGACAACTGCCATACATTTACAAGCGCTAATTTATGTAAAGAAGTTTCAAAGTTTTTGAAAATCATTTGAAATTATTGTTGGCGTTGTTATTTTGTGACGTTCAGCATTTACGAAATTCATTATAAATAGAGAATGGATGGAAAAAGATACCACACAAAAGAAAAACATCAATACAAAAATGGTTATCTATGAGCTTCTTGACATTTGTGACTCTTAAACTAGAATCGTTCACCTTACCAACGGCCAAATTTGATTATTCAATAAAAATCACAAACAACACAAAGCAATACAAAACATACGATTGATTGTTTTTTTTCTGTATCGTAATTTTGGATTTTTGTCTTTGGACTCGTCATAACATACACAACAGCTCGATATCATTTTGACATGAAATTGCAAACGACGTGCATCTACAGTATTTGAATTCATTGAACTGTGGCACATCACCCATTGAGCACTGAACAGCACAAACGTTGAGCATATGAGCACAATATAAAAAAGTTCATCAAATAAATCTTGACACAAATGGTAAACATTCATGCAACGTGCTCATGAACAAAGAGTCATAACATTCTCTCAATTTAAAATCAATGTTCAAGGCATTTCATCACAATAAATTCATTTCTTTTAATCGAAAACAACGCACACAAACGGTTCATCATTCAATCCGATGGAAGTTGTCTTCGATTCTTTTTCCATTCGCCCTCGTTCTCAAACAAACGGAAGTTTTACCAACAATCACAACACACAATGAACCGAATCAGCCAAAGACACATCGATATGAAATATTGCACCAGAAATATATAGACAGAAGAAAACATTGGTGACGGAAATGAAAGATGGAAGTTTCTTTACGAAATTCAAGTGAGCTCTTGATTGAAAAGATTTTGAAATGCTTGAATGGCCATAATAGATGATAATACTGAAGTTGGTTTGGGGCCGAAACTTCGGGAACGGGGACAGTTTTGCCGTTTGACTAATTCATTGTTGAGGTTTTTCAAACATTTCAAAATGCAATAAAAACAAATTTACTACGTACATGCTCTCATAACGGAACAAACGCATTAACAGCTCAAAGTGATGGAAAGATATATATTCAATCCATCCATTGCATTTGCTCCCATTTATGCCTGTGGGCACACACAACACATGAGAGCATGAATGATCAAAGCGCCTCGAATTACTTTTTATATTCTGTTTTATAAATGTTGAATATCCATCGGTGCATCGATTTCAAATGTGAACAGTTAACTGTAGTTGAGAGTCACATGAGCGTCACAGCCAGAGACAAATAAACTATGCAATTTAAATAATTCCGCATGCACTACGAAAATTTCCTAAAAAAAATAATGTTGGAACAGATTGAAACACGATAAATGGCTACATATTCTCATTTGAAATTATTGATGCTGAACCACAGTTTATTGTGAAATAGAGAAAGAAAGACAAAATGAGTCTTATAACAATTTACAAGTTATAGAAAAAAAGACCAGCAAATTCAATCTTGTTTAGTCTCTAAAGTGGCTGTTTCAACGAGTTGATTTCAAACTGTGTTACTTGCGCTGATCACAAACTGCCTAGTTAGTGCCGACTGTTGATTGAGTAAAAAAAACACACACATTACAATTTTCAATCTCAAATGCACTCTTCTGAATTTAATTGCTTTCGAAATGCTTTGGATGCATGAGTGCTAATTATCGGGTGTTTGATCTTCGAAAAAGTTGGAATTTCGAATGGAGCAAAGCGACTGTAGAGTGAACCACGGTGCAATCTCTTCGGTGCATGGCGCGAGCGCACGCCATACCTCGTTTCTCTATCTATTTTAACCAGTTTTATACAGGTGCCCTCACACACAGTTTGGAAAATGGCGAACGTGGCGCAGAACAAGAAGCCATGAAATCATGTTTCAACTGTGCTTAATACATGTAATTATGCCGTTAGTTATTACAAAGTTTGTTCTTTTTGTAGTTGTTGTTGTTGTTGTTGTTGTTTTTTTTGTGATTTTGAATTCAAATCGAAAAATCGAAGTAAAATCCACCGCCAATATAATATTTTGTTTTGTTGATTTGCGATAGTGTGAACTCTCTGAAACCATTCATTGCTCAAGCTAAAGTGGTGATTTAAAAATTGTTTCATTGAATTGCGCCATGCACATTCAATGGAATCGAGAGAGTCAAACTAAAGTGTATGTTGTTGGCGCACAAACGTGCGCCCTCCTTTTCCTCTTCCATCTCTTCATTCACTCTTCTCTATTAATCTCTTTTATTTGTTTATCGCCTTTTTTTCGTGCTTTTCTCCAGTTGTGTTCATAAAATATTTACGGGTGCAGTCGAAACGGAAAATATTGAGAACGAAATGCTCTTAAACTGTTCCCCCCCGGTCTATAGAGAATCTATCTCGGAATCTATTCCAGTTATCACAGTATTCGCTGTTCTAAGTGTATGCCTGTGCGCGGCAAAATACGATAAAATATGGCTTTAGAATAATGTGTTCGGTTTTCATCTCTGTTTCGCGCTCTCTCGCTCGCTCGCTCTACTTCCTCTTCTTTTGAGTCGATTTTTCTGTGACGTGTGCTGTGTTGACATTGTCATATTTTATTTGGAGAGGTTTTTTTTGTGTTGTCGTCGTTGCCTTCTGCCTCGTTTCAAATAAAATGACACATAATTGGATGCTGTTATTGCTGTTTGTTGAAAATACACTGCACATGATCACATCTCATATTGAGCCTACATTTCGTTCATATTGGAGTGCATCAAATCCGACAAAACGATTCCAATGAAACGATAAAGCGTGAAGAAAGAGCGAGAGGACACAGAAAACAGAACAACAACAACAAAAATGTATAGAAAACATATTTTGAGCTCAAACGACAGTACTTTGTTTTATTTGTGGATAAACATGCAGTCGATTTGTGCCAGTTGTAAGTGTGTTCTGTTAACGCGACGACAATTCAGCAAACCAGCCCAATGCATATGTAAAAAGAAAAAAGCGAACACACGACAGAAACAAAACGAAATGCTAAAACTAGTTCAAACAAAAAAAAAATTGTAATAAATATGCTGCATGTTTGTTCAAAGCGCAATATTATGTATATATTCGTGACGAACAATTTTGTATACTTCATTTGGCTGATTTTCTAGTCTTCATTTTAGCCAGTTCGATTGGCTTTTGTGACTACTGGGTGCCGGCGATGCATTTATCGTCAATGAAACTTTTTACATTTCGTTCATTGGCATTCAATCAATCGATGGAATGACATTTTTTTTCCAATTCCAATGCCCGGATTATTGACGACACATCAGCATTTCAGCTAATCCATGGCACAGAGCCAATAATTAAACAATCATAGCCACACCATGCTCACAACACACGAAGATGAACACCATCGATTTATCGAAATGATATATTTATGGTGAAGTTTTCGATGAAAAATTGCAGCTCATTTAAGCATTGGAATGCGTCATTTTTTGTTTCTTTTCATTTTGATGCCCGTCCATTCGCGTTGCATTTGAACGCAATTATTCATGCCACTGTGTGTTTTGTTAGTCTGCAATTGCAATGCGGAGAGCGAAAGAGAGACATAGAGAAACTTTGAAAATGCGCGCGAACTACGTGCTTGAAGCGCGTGATTCGGATACATCAACAAATGAACATTAGCCCGGTTCAATAATTACGAATGCCGTCCAAATGAAAATGACGTGCAGAAGCAGCACAACAGCCGCAACAACAGCAAACAATAGTAATAACGACATTCGTCACTTGAAAACAATTAAAATTACGTGTGCGCCTCTATAAAAAAAAACAAACAAACAAACAAACTAATAATAATATGGTCGGTTTTGTTCTTGACAGCGCACTCGTAACCGTTTGTGTGGTGTTGCGTTCTGTTTCTATCGTTTCGTTGCAAAATGCTATTTGTGTTGAGAGTTTATTTATTTTGAATTATACTGCTTTTTTTTATTATTATTTTACAATTTGTTTTTGTTTTCGTGAATGTTGTTCACACTGCCGATCTCATTACTATTGAATGCATGCAAATGTGACCGTGCGCGCGCATACTTGAAATCGACAAGTTGTTCTGATTAATATGTATCAACGGCTAGCTCCTAAACGGCTACATTTATGTGTAATCTCGATGTACGTGTACCGAAAAGAAAAATGCACACAGTAACAAACGTACATTCTATTTGAATTCGATGTTTCTGTGTCATTAATGGGAACAATTTATGTCTAATTTGTGGTGATGCGTGTTAGTTAACGCTCACACTCACACGTTTTAAACGACCCAATCCTGATTTGGGTGTGTGTGTTTTTTCTCTCATTTTTCAGCCAGCTTACACACCTTACCATTGTCTGTTCGTCTAGAAATAAACTCGTTTGCATCTTCTTTGGCCCCCTTTCTTCTCTGTCGTTTACTCGACAACGAAAAAAGTGAATATGTATTTATAGCGAGTGTCGCATGATTTACAATCAGCTTATTTGCCATAAATTTCACACTTTTAGGTGCATCAATTGAATGGTTGGTGGACGCAACCAGAATATCAATTGCGGTTGGCCAATGCGTGTGTGTGTGTGTGCCTGTTCATTCTCGTTCTGTGTGTCTGAGAATGTGATTGCAAAGGCTCTTTGGTTTTTACATTTAGAAACAGGAAATGCATGTCGTATGCAGACTTTTTTTTTGTTAACTGTAAATGTAAACCGACCGATTTAATGGTGAAAATATTTCTGCGTTTGTTTTTTTTTTAGCTTGAAGTAGCTGTCGAACGCTCAAATCACATTGTAACTAACTGGAAATGAGATTCATTTATCGAGCACATTTTCTAAACTCGTGATAGAAAATTCTGCAAAATGGTTTTGTCCAAGTTTTTAATGGTACAATAACATTGATGGTTGTATTCATACCATCGTTGGAGCAAATTATTTCAATTGAGCGCTGCGTTGTCACCCAAGTACTTTGAAGAAGAAAAAAACAACAACGAAAAATACCAAGTAATAAAATTATCACATTATCCGAATTGGTTTGTCAGTTCACTGGAAATTTAACGAACAACGTCTACGTGTTTTCTCGGCTTCCTTAAGCGTGACTCTTCAAATAACTTGCAAGTTCATTTAAAACCGTCGTCTCATGGAAAAATGTGCGGAAGAAAGTCATTTTCAAGTACTTTGAATGTGATGGGAGCGGCGACGACGACGGCAGCGTCGTTGATTATAGAAAACTTTTTCGAGCAAAGTTCATCGCATCGCGCGTGGAAAATTGATCATAGTTGATTCAGTTGTATCGATACATTTTCACGGCAAAAGTTTCAAGAAGAGCATTTGAATCGGTCATAAATTTTGCTTTTTTTTGTGTTAAATTTACTATAAACTATTAGTTTGAAAGTTGAACAGAGTAAGTATATCAATTTGTGTTATAAAGATAGAGGCTGCCTTGCGGCAAGAACATATTTTCAAAGGCAAAATGTTTTTTACTTAAAACCATTCCACTGGCAATTTAGAGTTACTGTGTTACCGGTTTTTACACTTGATAACCTAATTAATTAATTATTGTCTCTCGGTTTTCAGGTAGTCAATTAAAATTGTTTGATAGATAACAATTTATTTGAATTGAATTGTGTTATTGACCAAATCAACCCATTCGTACCCAATGGGTGGTAATGTTCAAATTCATCACAACATTAATATTTTAAACGACATTTCTTAATATTGGATGGAATAAGATATGTAAATGGTTCAAGTAAATAGGAATATTGTAAACCGTCCAAGTTCAAACTAGTAATCCAAATTATGAACTAATGGCCAAGAGTCTTTATGAATTCAAATAATTCGATATTTTAAACAAAGCACTAGGTGTTTCCTTTTGGCGAATGGCATATGTTTGGATTTTGTTTTTAGGATTCCGAACTATCAGTTCGTAATTGGAAGGGTTGACGATATGTGCTATTACCGAGTCGGTTATTACAAGTAACTTATTAGATGGGCCCAATAATTCTGATTTCAAGCTTTACCAAAACGATTAAAGTCCATCCATTATCATGGAATATTCAATGGTTTGGAAAATAAACAACTAGATATATCAACCAACTGCACCGACCATTTCAAAACATATATCAATTGTAATAATGTGTGAGTGTGTGTGTGCTGTCAATTGAATCACACGTGGAATAATTTCCATTAAGCATTAAAACTATGCAATTAAGAATGTATAATAAAGTGTATGTTTTCTCTCTACTGAGTTAACAAAGGCAAGGCTTGAGCCATAGCATGGAATGGTGAATTGCTATTGAAGGTGAATAGGAGGATTTTATAAAAAAAAACCAATTAAAATTAAAGTAAATGATACCAGAATAAAACAAATATCGAATAAGTGGTATGTTGGTCATGTGAAATGCAGTGGAATAGAAAGAACAACCACGAACGTTGTTGCTAACTACAACAAATACGAAACAAACAAAAAATACCCTATTCCCAATTTATGAGACAGAATATGAATTTTAATAAATATATTACATTAAATGCAAAACCTTCCGACCAATTTAAACCAAATAAAATGAGAAAAAACACAATGTTTTAGTTTTATGCAATTTATTTTCGCTTTAAATATGCAATTAGAGTACATCGAAACATATGCGCATTGCATTCAGAGGCTAGTTCTCCATTATTATTATTGTTCGTGGTTTTTTTTCATGCTTTAACTTGTATTTAAAAGAGCCGTTGATCGCTAGACTGCGGTACTTGTCAAAAAGGAGCACAAATACAACGTCAAACTGAGAGAAAGAGAGTGAGAGAGAGAGAGAGAGAGACATATATAGAGAGAGAAAAACCCTGTTTTCAACTGTTTTCAATTGTTCCACTATTTTACTATTGAGCTGAGCGTTCTATTAAACCTCCCCAAACAATTCTAGCCACTCAAAGTTCGAAAAGTTAAAATTGAATACGATTGAAGTGGTCTTTCTATATTACTTTTCAACAAGGGGCTAAAATTTGCATGTCAAATAAAACGAGACAAAAAAAAATATTGCGCATCATTTTTGCTGTTATTCAATAGATCTGTTCCAGAAATGAATTTTCACTCGGCAAACATTGCGCCGGTTATCAGTATCCAAGGAATGAGCGTGGGTTGAATGATATGCGTATTTCCAGGAATGCGCATTGGAAAACGTTTTTATCATTCAACATCTTAATTCTCAATTTCCGTGAAATCATGCGAAACAAACGCACATATTGAATTCGTTTCCCATTTTTCTACTTGTGTGAAGTCATTGTGGGTTGCTGATAATTTATAAATTACCAGCACAAGAACGTGCATTGAGCGAAAGAATGTGTCGAAAATTGGCGCTAAGATTTAAACATAGAATTGTAACCGATGGTAACAGCCGGTTGGGTATGACGTAACACTTTTATTCTTTCTTTTCAAAGAAACGATTCTTGCTTTCAAATGAATGGTAAATGCGTATCAAGAAAATAAAAATTAGACGCAGGACTAAAAGGAAGGCATGAGGCAGCGCATACAATTCGGTTCAACACACATTTAACAAAAACGGCAGGTGTTGATCGGAACAAGACTAACACGGATGGGTTTTGGCTCAATACAAAACTACCGAAAAAAAAATAAAACATTGAATGAGAAGCCACTCGGTATGTTTCTGGGCCTGAATGAAATGAAGTGCGGCAAACGAGTGTGGCGAAGACAAAATACGAAGAGCACAAAACGAACGAAAGAAAAGTGCCGAAATAAAGGAAATGTCAATAATACGTATGTTTAGTTTTTTTTCTGGTTTTTTTCCTTCCTATTCATATACATCCACAGTCCTGGCATTGACGTTGGTCGTTTCCATTCTTTAATAAAACATAAGTCTTTATACATTACATTTGAGGTCTTTTGTTCAGCCCCGAGAAAAAGAGGTAAAAGAGAAATGTGAAGTGAGAAATAAACGGAGACGAGCAAAAGAAACAAAAACCAAACACACAACGAACGATAAATTTTGAAATTGGCGCCCGATATTTGAACGATAACTTACACATCGCGGCATTAAAATTAATGTCGATTTGTGCTGTGAGATATTTCATTTTCGAGTTTTCACCGAAATCACATTTGTATCGAATCAACGTAAAAAGAAATGCAATGGCATCAGCAACAACAGCAAAAGCAATAACAGAATCGCCATACACTCGGGCGCAACAACCGAGAAAAAAAACGCGAATTTAGAGAAACAGATCGAGTCGCGAGCTCACCAAATGCAATATACACCATAAAACGTGTAAATATTTATTATTTATCTGACCGATTTGGTGCATCTTGTGATTGTTGTTGTTGTTGGTATTGTGTGTGCGCCGAAAATCTGGCACGACGCAATATAAACAGCATCAAAAACAAAGGTACAAATGGAGTATTGCCTTGAATTATTTAAGCAGCATCTGTTTCAATTTCGGATTGTTTTTCTTTTGAATCGATTTGTGTGCTTACGAAAGGACCAAAGTGAACACACACACACACACACACACAAAAAAGCCGAGCGCAAAAAAACAACGAGCATCGAAATAAAAATATATTGGCAAAAGAAAGAAACAAAACGTTAAATCGTACATTGAGACAAGCAAACGGCCGATAATTAAATAAGTTATGATACGTTATATGTGTGAATGTGCGCTCTTTTTTTGTTGTTGTCCATTTGCAGTCGTTGAGTCTTCACATCAATTTCAAGATGAAAACCAAAAAAAAAATGAACACTTTTCGATGCAGCCGATAAAAAAACAATAAATTATCGAACGAATGCAGCCAAATTAAGCGGCTACATTTTGTACAGTAATGACTGTAATTAATGTTCGCTCCGCTTTTTGTTGGCTTTGACAACACACCAGCCTGGCAACTGGTGAATGGTGCGTCTGTTTAAATGTGAGTTTGCATCTATTTATTTATTCACGCGCATTTGTTGTAAAGCAAAACAGTGCTAAGTTTGAACTGCAAACCGATCACATTGCGCTGACATTGTGTACTTTCAATCAAAAGTGGTTGCCCAATTGCAACGAGTGCAACTTATTTATCGAGTGAGAGAGCAACGAAGAGAGAGAGAAAGAGATGGATCAAATGATGCAGATAGCTTTGGCATCACCTAATTCGGAATATTTAATGAAAAGGTGCTAAGGCTGTTATTGAGTTCACAAGTGATGCACCAATTACAGGCGATACCATTTTATCATTCGTGTGGGTTGCAGCAACGCATTTGTCGGTTTCAACACGTTTCTTTTGTTTTCGTTGTTGTTATTTTTCTTTGCAAATGGCAAGTTGCTGTCTTTTTCAAAATGCATAACTCATCGCATCGTTAGCATAAATAATATTCGACGTCAGTATAAAACCCGGAATTCCTTGTGTATTTGGTGTATCTTCCGTGTATGCCGCGCTTGAGATGACTGCTCAACAGTTCTCTACTTCGGCGTTTTTTTTGTAATTTTGTTTATTGGCATTCGCCAATAGCTGCGATAAATCATTTAATTTTATGTCAAAAAAAATACATGCCGCCGTATTTTTAGTCGAAACTTGAAGGAAAACTACACATTTGGTGTCGAAAGCTATTTATATTCACAATGGACCGATTGTGGCTGATAAATGTATTTATTTATTTTTTTCTTCATCTTTAACAAGTTTTTTTTTTCTTGATTTAATGAAAGAAAAAAACGAAATAAACATACAAATTGTGTATAATGTTTGACCACTTACGAAATAGTAAACTGAAAGGTAAATCCATTGGGTGATATTTGCATTTGAATATAAATAAATTATGCAATAATTTTTTCGAACAAGCTGAACAGCAAATCGGTTGCTCGTGTTGTCCTCTTCTGGTAAAGGTCACTTAAAATTCACTGACGCGCGCACACGGCTACTGTTTCATTCAATCCTTCGGTTTTTTATTTTTTTATTCACACATTTCATAAAATTGAGTACATTTTTATTTTTTCTCATATTTTCATGTGGCATTTTTTGTTTTGTTTTGTTTCGCTACGCTCACTGCGAAATCAAATTTCGGTCTGCGGTAAATCTTTTTGCGCCACGAAATCGGTTTTCGCACCGTTTCTATTGGAATTTATTTGGGAGCGGTAGCTGATATAGAACAATGCATATTTATTATCAATGTGCGAATCAGTCGAGGTGTGTAAAACAAACAAAGTATCACCGCATCAAATTGCGCAATCGAATTTATGTGTTTTAAATTTCGACGACGTCAAGGTTTTTTTCTTCTCGCTACTCAAACAACCAAATTTATTTCCACAAAATAAAAAGAAACCAGAATTTAAAAAAAAAACACACATTTGCGCTATTGGCAAAAATCATCCGCCAAAAATATACACCGTTGAATAACAACCAAACGGTTTTTGATTTGAAAGCTAAACTAGTCACTTGATTTGTCTTCCTTTTTGACGCTGGCACTGGCACATGTGAATATATACGTTTCGCGTCGTTAATTCCGTGGCGATTAAAAAATTGCGATGAAATACAACACAAAAAATTGAACAAATTTCAAATGAGCAGCAAAAATGAAATCAGCGCGAATCAACTGAACTTTCAACACTTCATCAATTGGCGCTGGTTTGGGGAGTCATTTGCACAAACAATTCACTGAAACTACAAATCTTTTTTTTTTTGTTGTTGTGTTCGTTTGGACAATTTAAATGCTCTCACATCTGAACCATTATTCACAAAATCCAATTGAATTGATGACTGTTTTCACATTGAATTCACGTTGCTAGCACAAAAACAGCACCTCATGCGCTCACTTATACGATTTGACAAAATGTTGAAGTTGGATTGAGAGAAAATTCGGGATCAAGTTTGTTTGTTTTTTTATCAAGTGAAACTCTTGTAAATTTCCCTCTGTTTTATCACCATCAATAACGATTGATATTAAAAGAGCCGGAATGTCAAACTGCTCAAAATCAAATATTCATGTGAATTAAGCGGCACGGTTCACCGTGTGTTTGTACACAGATAAAAACAGCCAATTTATAAAACATTCAGTCTTTTTCGAGCACTAATTTGTCACATTCTTTTCTCGATG
Organism: Aphidoletes aphidimyza; assembly: GCA_030463065.1. Taxonomy (NCBI): domain Eukaryota; kingdom Metazoa; phylum Arthropoda; class Insecta; order Diptera; family Cecidomyiidae; genus Aphidoletes; species Aphidoletes aphidimyza. The sequence goes on from CM059999.1 coordinate 12,736,050, forward strand.
TGTTGTTTTTTTCTCTTTCGTCGTGTTGTCGATGGTATTATGTGTGTATGAGAGAGCACCTTTTTTCGTCACTTACGTACGCTTGCCGACAATGCGAAAATAAATTTTTGTTTAACTTGTTGGTCTTCTTTTTTTTATTACGCGCGTAATTTTGTGTGTGTGTTTTTTTCATTTGTCTTTTATTTCATTTGTATTATTTTACAATGATTTGTTAGATATTTGCACACCGTATTTATTCGGCTATTAAATTCACTTTGATACGTGTAAATGTCGTACAGACAAAACTGTTTGAAACGTATTTTACGTTGGTTTTTTGGTTATTTTTGTTTGAAATACACCGTAACGCGAATAACACGTCTGCTCGGTTCGAACGACGATTCTCAACTGACCTTCTTGCTCACGAAAAAAACATATGTCATGTACGCTGTTTGTTTCCATATGTTTTGTGTACGAGAGAGAATGAGAACAATCACACACACACACACGCGCACACCCGAATGAAATGGATTCGAACGAATGTACAACGCAGTAGCGAACAAAGCGAGAATGAGAGAAATGTGATGGTAAAGAGCGTAAAATGAGAGAGTTCAACAGCGTTAAACGCACACGGATTGGTGGATTTTTACTGATGAGAGAGACAAACTGAAATTCGTACAATAAACGCTATGTTTTCCAAGTGCTTCGGCAATGTTCGGCTTGTTCAAAAAAAACTAACCAATCAACGCTTTATATTACCACCGGAACTTCTCCACTTCTCTCAAATTCAATCAATTCAAATGAAACCACGCCGTACGTGTGATTTGACAATGATTTTATACATCGAATTTTCATCAACAAATTGAACTTTTACCATTTAATCCACTTGCTTGAATAATGTAGGTAAATCCAATAGTCTATTACATTCAAGTGTGGTTCTCGAATTTCGTAGAAACATTTCCCTTTCATCGTTTATCCGATAGAATTTGAATTTCGTCAGAATTTTGATTTGTATTATGGAATGAATAGCTTGAGTAAGTAATCGCTTCTGAAGACGATTTCGCAGAAAATTGTTGTTTTTCATTGTAAAAGTCAGATATTATCAAGCATTTAAAGGACATTACATCATTTATGACCCATTTTCCTCAATATAATTACCGAAATATCACTTTTATTTATGCTCTAGCTTTTATTCATTCACATTCAAACTGGCAATTTCTACGCAGATTCTAGAAATTTCGTTGCACGCTGAAACAAAGCCGTACGCGTCAAATGAATTTATTACGCATTTTCATTTACGTTTGTGTCACCATCACAGCATCCTTAATGGATATTGGATCGTTTTTGAGTTTTGTCATTAAAGTAAATAAAGTGAATGTCTAAATGCCTGTATTTTGCCATGGCAAAAAACTTGTGATGGAAAATGTTGCGAGTTAATTGAATTTTCAGATGGAAATCAAGTCGTCATCGACTGTACTAATTTGATGGGTTATAAAAGTGCGAAAATGTGATTTCATCTCTTGCATGCGCCGCCAACAGCACATCCATCGAGGATGATGTCATCTCGTAAATCAGATAGAATGAAAATAGATTTGATAAATTGTGTGGTATTCGAGTATGAAACGGCAGTGTGTTGCACACACACAAATGTGATGGTTGGTCAAGAAGTAAATTGCGTTTGCTAGAAACTCAATGTATATATTTTATATATGATGTAAAGTCAGAGAGAAAAGTTGAAGTTAAAGAGTTGTTGCAATGGTGGTTTCGGTCCACAGAATCTGGTTCCTTTTTAGTTTGCGTTCGCTCGTTCATCCTCATCATTCAGCTTGTTTTCGTTCTGTTTGCACGAATCCAAGCGCAACAACACAAAAGTTCCCCCTTTTTCGATGTTTTTTTTTCTTCTTCTTCTTCTTCGTCCGAGCCATGGATGGTGATTATTATATTGCCGAAGTGAAAATGATGATGTGATGATGATGTCGACAATGGCGGTTACACATACGCCGCATTAAGAAATCATATTCGATAAAATGTCGACCAAAAATTTCGAACATTTTTCGGGGGTGTTTTTTTATGCAACTATTTGCTACACTGTGGTTGCTACAATGACGCACAAAATGCCGAAATAATCTGAGTTCAACATTTGCATTTGCAAACATTTTATATGAGGCCAGAGCCGTGTGTTTCCTTCTTCTCTCTTTCATTTTCCCTTCTTCTCTCTTCAAAAGCAGAGTTCATTTTGCTGCCGCAACAAGAGCAATATTCTACTTCAGTCGAGTGATTCACCGAATGAGTTTATGATTAAAATTTTATCGATCGTCGCTTTTTTTTCTCGGCTCACATACAAAAATCAAATCGAAGAGAAAACTCGGTACTCTCTTTTTCGAATTTCGTACGGTTTGTATGTGGTCTTTTTTTATGGGTGCTTGGGATTGCATTCAAAATCTCTGAAAATGGAGATACAAATTGGCCAACGCACGAGACGATGGGAAAATTTATAGTTGAAATCAATTATTCCATTGTCCTTTTTGGACTTGAGGATTTTTGAGTACGGTGCAATTCAACTGTTTCACAATATGGTTTGTGAATTCGAGCAAACGAAGACAAGCAAATGACTTTCATGCATTGGCTCAAAGGAGCGAAAGGAACGAGGTTGAGCGTTAGTCTGTGTTAGTGTCTGTGTGTGTGTGTTTTCGTGAGGCTGAGAGTGAGAGAGAATGTGAATGAATGTAAAGCGAAAGAGTTTGTACGGTAAGTAGACAAATCCATTCTGGCTTGTGTGTAACATAGGTATTATTCATGAAGCCATGGCCGTTGAGTCGCATGTCTATGACGTTGGTTTTATTAAAGTACGACTGCACTGCTTATCTATAAATGGCATAGCGAATGGGGATTTGGTGTGTGCACAATGTGAGAATACTGCTGCTACCTTTTTTTTGGGTGCAATGCAAAGGAATTTCACTTTGATTTCGCTGAGCGTACCATTCGTTCACTTTTTTTTTTCGTTCACTTTATTACAGATTTTTAAATTCGACCTTGAGCAATATGCGCCTTTGCGCCTGAAATAGCATTCGCGTGACATAATTGCTTTTTTGCCATTATACATTTTTTTTATTATATCTAAAATAGCAAATGCGAGCAAAAATTTAATGTGATTTAAATTTACACCAATTCATACATGAATTTAAATGAATTTCGCACCCGACCAAAAAAAAGGCGGTTCGCGTTTTATTCCCGTATCGATCGGATGGACATTTCTCGAAATGCGCATCTGTTTGTGTATTTGAAAAGGTCAAACCTCATTATTGTGATAATGATAGCGTGTGGTCTAATTACAGGCTCGACATTTCGGAATGAAATGAAGTGAAATTACCGTTCAAGTCTCGGCATCAAAATAAACACACACAATCAACTCAAAATAAGTCTATTAATGATTTTTACGTTGAATTGCGTCAAAGTTACCGTTCGAAAAGTGCCCTTGATGTTAAAACTTCATAAAACATTTATTCTACAAATAAATATCAAGCCTTTTTTGTGAAAATTCCACTATTTAAATAAAATTGGCTTTCCTTCATAACTGATGCATTTCCACACAAAAAAATATACGAGATTTGGTATGTAGTTACAAATTCAATTTTCATGTGGAAGAGAGAAAAAAATCGAGGTAAATGCAACGACTGTTGAAAATTGCTGTTTGGCTGATTCACTTTGATAGAGACAATTTGTGAGCATGTGAATGGGTCGCGGTGTGACTAAATGTGGCTCAAAACCAAGCAAACACCAACGTTTGCCCGACTTGCAGGAATATGAATAAATGAAATGTGTTATTGGGAGAAATGTGACGATACAGAGCAAAAAAAAAAAAAAATAAGAAAAAAAGATGGGAAAAAAAGGAAAACGAAAATTGAAATGAATATAATATTTACCAGACCGTAAAACGCACCTGATGAATAGCAGCCAACAGCAGTGGCAACAGCGGCCGCCGCATTATCATAATATTTTCTTACCAATTTATATATAATACGAAAACACTGCATACACACACACACATACAAACTTATTCACCGATGGATGAAAGGCACAAGGTGATGCACACACAAAACTCAAACGCTGAATGCCAAACAACAAATAAAATCATATGAAAATGTGAGCGCGTCTTTTTTTTCATTCATTCGTTCGAAATCAACAACACAACAAACAGACCCACGAAGCCAACAGAAGAACTAGAACGACATCACACACATACGCACTTGGCTTAATTTTATTATGTTCACTTTTCTCTTCATTCTTTCACGTGACTCGTTATTTTTATTCAAATCGATTGTGTCATTTGTGTATATTTTTGCACGTTCAACGGCTTGAGAAGAATTCATGTGAACAAGAGATTTCTTTATTCATTTCAATGTTAAATCGTGTCAAAATTCGAATCCATGCAATAAAACTGTTGTCATACACATTTCGAGAGGGGAAAAATCGACAGTTATTTTAATTTTAGCCAAAATGATAATTATTTGCCATGGAAACAAAGGATCTTTCAATTAACTAATATTTTACAAGCCGCTTGAAAACGAACAATCATTCGCATTATTCCAAACAAAAAAGTCATAAATAATTTACAAACTGTTGATTTTTTATGGATACATTATCATTAAAATCGGAATATATAGATTTCGTATTGTTTGACGAAGATTGTATAACATCTTGATCTTGATAAAAAATGATGTATGCAATAACCAAAAAAAAAAAAATGAAATTAATGACTTTGTTTTGAGGCGATTCCTTACTGGCCATCATCTCAGTAAAAATGCACACCACACTCACGCATGTTGCATTGTGATGAGAATATGATAAGGATTCGCCTGGTGTTTTGTTATAACTGTGAGAAAAATATGACCCCAAGGAAAGTGAGAACACAGCCCAAAATTCGTATCCAACAAAATGCAGTAGCGATGGCAAGATGCCCCTTTGTCAAATTTCAATTCTCTAGCCAAAATATGATCTGTTGGTGTCTTGACGGTCTTCTTTTTGTCATCATTTTCATTCAAACACACACACATACTTCATCTTAGCATTGCTGTATTTTATTTTAATAAATGCATTCCAACGCACTAGCTGCATTGATCAAAACGACCGCATAAATTTAAATATGTTTGTGTCTTTGCCTCCTCCATCTTCCTCTTTCACTCTGCGACATTCTTTCGCTATGCTTTGCCAAGTCAAGCCAAACACTCGTGATGGAAATTTCTGTTCCAATGTGGTTATTATAAATATGCAAATAATTTTCATTGTTGTCGAATTTTTGGGAAATTTATGTTTCTTAACACTTGTCGTGTTCAATTAATTAGCTTTACATGATAATGTTTTTATTGGCGTGGAAAAAGTGGCTTTCGAACAATTTCGTATACGACCAAACTGGCTTTCGAAGCCGTTTTGCAAGTTGATGATTTATATTTGATGCATTTAAAATTCCAACAGTAAATTGATTTAATGATATTAAAAAGTTTATCACAACTGGTCATTTTCAAGGACTGCACAATTGCAATTTTATAGAGCAAAGAGCAAGGAGAATTGAATGAGTTGTTTTAATTTGTTTATTTCGAGCAGCTTGAATTTGTGCTCTTGAGAAAAAAGTGCACGCTCGTATGACTTCATATTATGTATGAAATATAGATGTTAATCGTCTAAATAACGCTACGATTGCTCACAAAAAGCTACTTATTTGATCTGAAAATGTACCGTGATGTGTATATGGTGTTTCATTTGATTAATATTTTGTTTTGTTTTTGAAATGTTTGAAACAGTGTTTGTTTAAATGAAACATACGCCGCAAACGACACATGTTCAATGCGATCAAATAAAATTTATCTGGGTAAAGGTAACACTTAAAAGGAGGTAATGACGTAAGCTATCGACAATCGAAATATATGTGTTTGTGTATGTTTGTGTCTCGGTTGTGCCCCGAGTGTTGCTGGTATTGGGTGTCAAAACAAAAGATGGAAAACCGCATTTGATTCACAACTGACTGAAAGTTATAAATATTGATTGTTGTTGTTGCCCACTGCTGCTGCTGCTGCGGTTAGAACCTATGTAAAGAACGTTGTATAAAAGATACAATATAATAATAAAATTGCAGCAGTTTTTGCGCCTTATATTTTACAGCGTGTTGTTCTTTTTTGTTGTTGTTGTTGGAGTATTTCATAACAAACGCATTCGATTCTAAATTGAACTCTTGCATGGCATCCGAGTTATTTTATTATTCTGGTTTATTGATGCTGAATTCGGAATATAGCAATAAAGAAAGTTATTATTTACATTCAATCGATATATTCAATCATTTGGATTGTTCATATTGAAGCCAAAGTGTTTAAAGTTCAGTTGTTCAGTGTTCAATGCTTGGTTGTTCAATGCTCGATGCATGTGTGGTGATATTGCCATTGCCTCTTTGGTTAGACGATTATGTCATTAATTCCATGCAGCATTTTGTGTAACAAAAGGAATTAAAACCCAATTTATGAGTGTGAAGAGCGCAAAAAAAACAGAGGGGTTAAAAAATGTCACCATTGTTTTAGAGCTGGAGCGCTGCCAAATGAGGTGCGCTTCAACTAGTATGTTCATCAAACCGCCTCAATTCATTTACAGAATGTGCTTTGTCTGATGCATTCCTGTTTTTTTTTTTTCGTTTGTTATGTGACTGATTCACCAGCTGAACATTGTATAGTGACTTGTTTTTTAACACATTCTCGTTCAAGATTTTCCTCCATCTTTTTTTTTCGCTGCTGCTGTTGTTGTTCTGAATGTGTCGGGGCATAAACTAAACAACAAAAAAAATTGCACCGTTTGCCTGTAAAGTGTAAGCTGCAAATGGTAAAATGTACTAATGCATTTTTCACATCCACATTCACAATCCACATACACACAATGGGGCTCTGGTTTACGGAGTCAATTTATATTCATTTGGAATAGAGTCAAGAGCTTGGGTATTCCTTTCGATGAATGCAAATGTATTCCTTAAATCTCACTGGAAACTGGGACTCAATGCAAGTCGACAAACGCTTACATAGTGTGATGTAGATTTTATAGAATAATCAAGTATATTAGTTAACTCCAGAGATTGTAACCAGATGAAAATATCTAGTTCATGATCTGGCTGTCTGAAAATAGCAAATAAAAATGGCTATTTTCTATGCGATATTTCATGGCCTTCGAAAGGAATACGGTCCATTGGAATAATTTTAATGTGGATGTCAAATGAATGGTTACATTCCTTTCGAACGACTCCGACTAGATATTGTCAGGCTCCATTTTCACACAGCCTGATATATTCAGCCGGTGACAATCCCTGGTTGCTGGTGGCACCAGCAAAACACAAAATGTACTAACTTCTAAGCATCCGAGTCTATACACACGGGTTTGTGTGTCACGTATATAAAAGCCATGGAAACAACCATACTAAAAAGCACAAATATGGTCATTTTGATTGCACTTCCTCCACTTTAAATGGGATTGTGTATCTCATTTTGTGGAATTAAATTATTGTATTTATTGCGGAACTCAAAGTTTCACTACACACAAACACTAAGAATGTGTTGTCGTTGAAAGAGAAATACAATACCGGAATGAATGCGCGCGGTTGCGATTCAACTCAAAACAACACTTGCCATCCAAAGTCAGTTTTCTCACTAATTAAACAAACATATTTTTCGGACGCAAACCAGGCCAACCATATAATATTAAAGAAAAGAGAAGAAGTAACAACAAACTTTATAGCCGACTCTTGACTGGTAGCAATATTGCCTAAAGTTTTTGCATTTTATTATCATTTTTCTTTTGCAATGTAAATTGTACAAACGACGGACAATTATGTGAATGTGCGATTTGGACAGAAACAGGAGACCAGTTTCGATATAGTTTTTAAATTACTGGTGGATTTTTTTTTTTTATTCTCCATTCATTCTCCCTTAATTATTGATTCATTATTTTGATTTTATTGCTTAATTGAACTGATGAACACTTTTGTGGTATGGTTTTATTGAAAATGGCGTGTGCTAACGGCAAAACATCAGCACACCACCTGCCAACAACAGCCTCATCAATTATTAAAGCTAATGTCATGCTTATATTTTCGGATTCTCTTTGCTACTCCTTGATATATTGAATTCAAAAAGGCTCAAAAATTTGGGCTGCTTCTTTTACATTGCATCAAACAACACAGACAAACCAAAAAAAAAAATACTCGAAAAAATGTATCTGTTTCTCTGTTTCAACGAAACGTGTTTCAGCGCACGTGTTGGACTCTCTGTCAGTTTGGTGTTTCTTTTTTTTCTCTTCCTTTTGATCGATTGATGATTTTTGTGTGGCAAATGTTCATTCGACGAAGAAGATCCAAAGAAGGATGAAGTAACATCAAAGTAAATATTATGGCCATTTGTGTGCATTGCATTTTATTGAAATTCGACCAACAAAGGATCCCGTTCACTTGTACACTGATGTGGTCAAAAATCTGGAGAGTACATTTCAAACGCATTTTATTTAACCAAATTCCAATCTTGAAAAGAACAACAAAAACATTCACACAAATTCCAGTGCTTCTTTCTTCTCAAGCCAATCGAGAAATATTCATGTCGAACTCAAGCCGTACTTGTTGTCATGATATTTGTACCGAAGCTGTTTATTGCGTCTAATCACTTTGGTTGCTTTGTTTGTGCTCTTTCCGCTTGTATGCGGTTGCGACAAAACGAAAAACCATATTCACTCACTTTATTGGACGATATATGTGTATTGTATATTCAACATATAGTGTTGTGTGAGTGTGTGAGCTAAAAATGGTCTCGTGTGTTGACCACGAAGAGAATATATCGAAATATGGTGCGATTGTGTCGATTTCGATCGATTCAAATTCAAATTCATGACGAGCACCGTGTAGTCAATTCTTTTCGCATTTTGTGTGTTGTATGGCTTTGCCACGTTTTCGCTTTGCTTGCTTCCGAATTTAAATGTTGTTTGTTTTTTATTTTATTCTCCTTCAACAAAGCAACATTTGCACACGCTTGACGATTTTCAAACGTATGTGAGCCAAAGCACATGCTGAGCTGGTTCGCACGCGCTAGGTACGGCATTGTCATTTTTCGAAAATGAAATATGACAAAAGAATTGGTTGGGATGTTTAAATGTGTTTTTAATAATGTTTCGGGGGTATTTTGAACCCGGAACAGATGGAATGACGGAAGGATTTAATATCAATGAAAAAATGCTCTGAATCTTAATCAATTTGGATCAATTCGGAATGCGTCGAAAGCAAAAGCATTGACAAAACTGTCAATTCAGCAGTAAATATGATCTGCAAATTGATTTGAAAAGACCTATTCTGTTCGATCGTTTGACAACTCAAAGACTCGAATCGGTATGGTTTTGATTTGACAACCGCTTTTCCAGCCAATGTAAATAAAGCGCAACCGCCCTGAGTCAACATTAATGCCATTTAACGCCTTCGCTTCAATTCAATCATTTTAGCATCATCACCGCATTTTAAACGCGATATCAAATTGCATGACGCTCTTATTTATAGCTCATTTACTTGTACGTGATGATTGTATGCTTGCATATAATGAACGTTATGCGGTACACTCGATGTTTGTTGACAACGGCAAACGGCAACAATTTCGACGGCAAAAGAGAAAAAGAAAGAGAGAGAGAGAGATTCTAGAAAGAGCATCGCCTCAATGCCGTTAGAGCAAGTGTTAGAGAGTGTGTGCAATCAGTATATCCATTTAGATAGCATTTTGTGGTGGCTTTTCTGTGGAAAACATTTGTTCGCTGTGCTTCAGTCTTCATTTATTCAAGACCATGAATTGGTTGACAGTAACTGAATTCAGTTCTGCAATCCCTTTTACATTTCCGTCTACATTTTCGGAATTTTATGGTTTGTCACTGTGTTTGTGTGACAACGTAAACACTGTTTTGTTGATAACACATACAAATCATTTCATGGTTGAAAATGTTCATGCTGAAAATTGTTCTCTCTCTTCACATTTTACCACTAAAGATTTGACATACACAGAGAAAATGAGAAAATGGTTTCATAATCTGTTTTACGTTGTATATGTATCAGTCCCAGTGGCAAACACCATGGAATATTATCGTTGGTTCGAGGTAATTTTCAAGTTGAAAATAACATTTTTTGCATAACAAAATACAGCCATTTCACGGAAATGTTACACATTTTACACCGTATTTGGCCAATCTCATAAGCGATTGTATCCACGCATACACTGTACGAGTTAAGTGATTATATGATGTCAAAAACATGCCACATGTCCTTCTTTTCATTGCACAAAATTAATCATTTAATACTTTTTTATCTGGGCATAGCGAAAGAGAAAGAGTGTGAATGGGTGACATAGTAAGGGAATTAGAAAGCCGAATGCATTTAACGAGTCATTTTGCATGTCATAACATATTAAAAGCCACTGAACCGTTGATGATTTATCGAAATCAATCCGGAAACGTACTTGTGGTCATAGCATCACTGAATGTCGCATTTAAAATCGGCATTAGCAAACATGAATCAAATGTCACACGTTATTTTACATTAGACGTTGGCCTCTTTTTTTAAAAAAAAGAGTTGTTTTTCTCCGAATTAAATTTTTTGATATTTGCATTTTGTATGTTGTACCTAATCTATTAACTAACCTTTTGTTGAAAGATCGTGAGATTTTGAAAATGAGAATTTCATTCTTCATTTCATTATTGCCATTTTCGGTTAAGCTTAAAACTACACAAAACTTACATTTGGCGCCTTCATCATGGAACATGTTATAATCAACTCAAATCGAAAGCAAACATTAACTTACCTAAAATTGGAAATGAAAAGAAAAAAACAGATAATTAATCAAGAGTTAAAACAGTTGTTAACATGTTGAATTATCAATAAGGTCGAAAAGCAACACACATTTCTCTTTGGTGCACCCGAAATACTACCAAATGTTCAGGTTTCATTGTGCTATATTTGCAACGAAACGTTAGACGATATTTCACAGATAAATCTGTCTCATCAAGAGATTTTAATGTTTTCTATGAACTACAGATCCTCCAGGTGGTTCATAATTTGAACTGGAACTCAACCAGAAAATCGTTTATATTTTGCGTTTGTTCATGTTCATTGTCAGCGGCATAGATAAAATATTATAAATGAAAAAAAAAATTAAAACAAAAAAAAAATGAGAAAATGTCGTGGAACAATCACTTCGTTACAACTCATTAAAAACGATCAACACGGAAATTAGTTTAAAAATGTAAAATGCGCACCGGAATATTGAATCGGTCAAAAAGAGAAAGAGAGAGAAAAAAAGAGTTAGTTGGCGATATTTGCGCCACGCTTTACGGGCTCAATTTTTAGTTTTCTGTTCAAATGTGTTCAATCGACTTTCTATAAAGTCATTGCTCTTTGGTATATAAGATATATATATATATATATATATTCGAAAATGTACTCAGTTTGGTGTGTTTATAATAGGAGAGCACAATGGCACCATACTAATAGCACAGCAATGGTGAAAATACTTACTCTCTTACTCTTTAGTGTTTGCGCTTTGTGCGCCTAAATCTAACGCTCGGTGACCGAGAAATGATGGAGTAAGAAAAATAAAACAACAACAACAACAACACACACAACACACGAAGCACATTGAGAAGAAGTGAATTCGTGCTCAGCTCACCGAAGCACTTTCAACAATACACCAGAAGAGGAAAACCGACCAAAAAACCATGTAAGAAGAAGAATATTTTATACATTCATTCCAACCATTATGTTCTATCTCCAGCCAATTACTTTTTGTTGGAAATTTTGATGATTCTGTTTTTTTTTTCATCTTGTTCTTCTTCTTCTTTGTTCACTAGTTTTTTCAAGTAAGTTTTTTTTCGCTGTTGTTGCTACTTTTATGTTTCATTCGTTTGATTTTTAGATCTGTTTAGCTGAAGTTCAACTGCCAAATGGCTTCTGTGGATAAAAAAAAAACTTTCGCATCGCAAATTATTCGCCAGTTTATATGAAGTAAACAAAAGCGGTCGAGATTTTTGTCTAGAGATATTCTAATACACACGAAAACATAGCACACGGAATTTTTTCGTTTTTTTTTTTGAAAATCATCATCGGCATGTTCGTGTTTTGGTTTGGGTGCGAACGAACAAAAAACAATTGAGGTGAACATACTGGCTATTTTTGGAGTTCAAAGACCCAACGCCATAAATTTATCGATAGAAAAAAAAACAACGTGTAAAAATATATTTGTGGACGAAAGATTAATTTAGTACTGAACGATTCTATTGAATTTCGTTTCTTTGAATAGGCCAAATGGTTCAACCTCATTGGTTGCATTGATTTTTATTGATTTTCATTTCAACAGAATTCGGAATAATTGATGTGAATTTGCGTTGAGTTTTTTTTTTCATTTAGGCATTTAGTTGATCCGATAATTCGCATTTGGCACTTGCCTGTGCCAAGTTCAGTGCACAATATGAACGTTGTAATTATTAAATTTCCAAGTACAAATCGCGAGCATAAAATAAGTAGCAAAATTACCAGATCGCGGTGCAGCGATGAAAACATAATGAAAGTTCAGAAATGCGAAATGCAGTCACTTGAAATTTAATTTATGATCTCCCTCTTTCTGGTTTGGTGCTAAAATATAGCTGGCTAATAACGGCGTGTGCGCGTTTGCTGATGATTGATTATAACTTCGAAACGGTACACGAATGCACCATCATTCGAAATCGATGAAATTGCGACAACATTCACAGAGTCGTACAAATACTTTTTGAATTTATGCGATGCCATACCATTTTCACCAAATCGCGGCAACCGAACGGAAAAGTTTGATTTTTATCCATGTTTATCGGGAACAAATTATTATTTACCATCACAAACTGCGGTTGATCTTTTTCAGTTTGTTGTGTTTCCACACAAAACTACACAAAATCGATGAGCACAAGAGAGAGAGAGATAAATTTCGCCTCAAGCATTTTTCAACTAGAAAGAGAGTTTTGTGTGAGTGTGTTCACTCATTCGTATCGGCGGATTCGTCGTATCGTCACTTGAATGTGGCTATGGAATCCAAAACAACAACAACAAATAAAAACTGATGCGTTTTTTTTCATCTGCTTCTTCATCGTATGCTGTGATTTGCTTCATTGCTGCTTCAGTTGCAGCGTATATTCATATTTAACGATATTTTTAGCCGTTTTTTCTCGCATTTTCTCTCTGTTCGTGTGCTGCTTCATTTTTTTTCTTACTCTGTTTATATCTGCTTAACTCATTATATTGAGAATTCAACTGCATTGCGATTGCATTGAAATTTATTTTACAGAAGTTATCTACTTTAAATCACTTCTTGAAAAACACACGGAAAATGTGGCACAAGTACGGAAAGAGAATTGAATGAGAGAAAGAGAGAACGAGAGGGAGAGAGTGAGAGAGAAAGAGAGCGAGCAAAACAGCGAGTGAACAGAAAAAAATCGAACATAAATTTCAATGAATTTTGCTTCCTTGTTCTCATCTCCTGCATTCATTCCGATTAGGTAGCGAACGAAAGCAACACGAACTTCCGTTAGCACACTGCAACATCCATTTGGATGTAATCACGGTTCATCAATTCTCTTCCATTTTAGAAAATCACCAATATTTGAACATGGCTTTTGAAAATGATTCAGAATTTTACTCCCGACAACTCCAACAATGGCAAATATACTATTTGGCCAATTAAAAAACTCATTTTGGCAAAACAACCAGATATCATTACGATTAATTCAATGCTCATTTGCTCATACATAAATTCTATGATAGCATTACTATCAGACGGCTGCCTGCATGTATTGTTTTGTATGAGTTTGTGAATCGTTACGGATATGAAGTGTAAAAAAATCGTATAATTAACACATTGTGCTCGGCTACTTAGCAACAATTCACCAAAATGAACATGAAACAAAAAAAAAAAAAAAAAACGAAATCGTTTTACATTAGATCGGATTCGAGGTGTATGTTTGTTCGTCTGCGACACAGATTAAGTTCATTTGTAAGTTGTTTGTCGTTCAACTACAACTGACTTGTTCATATGCTTGTTGTTTTTTTTCATTCGTGTGCTCTGTCTTTATGTTTATATTCACGTTGTGTATTTGCTGCTTGTAAAAGAAATACACGGTAAAATACAAAGTCCATTATCTGTTATCGCCACTGAGCTGTATAGATATGGTATAAATGGGAATATATAATGTGTACGGAACGGCTTCTTTTCTTTCATTTTCTGTTTAAATTCATTGTTGAATTGAACCAACGGCTCGTTCGGGGCTCATTTTGCGTGAGCAGCAGAACAAAAATAAAAGGCATGAAAACATTGTACAACACACAATTTTATGCGAATCAACAAGAATAATGAAGTGAATGAAAACATACATCGAATGCGGAGTGCCGAGTGTCTTGTGTACAATTTTAAGCCAATCGATGTCGAGCATTTGTTCGCATTAAATGTAAAAGTCCGGTTTTTTGTTGCTTTCGTAATGCGACATAAGGATAATAGGGGAAGACCAGTCGGTTGGACCAAATGAACGTTCCATTCGAAGTGACGGTTGGAGTACGAAATTACTGCATACAACACACGTACAAACACACACACAAAGTTTATATCAAAAAAGCAGAGACACAAAGGGAAACAAGAGCATACACACCGACAAGGCCATAAGATACTAAACGGTTGAAAGAAATTCGCAATAATTAAAATTGCGTACTATGCACAGCAACAAAATGCGAGAAAAGAGCGTCGAGAATTCATTTCCAATTGAGTTTCAGAGCCGCCGTGTTTTATGCCCCCGTGTGCGCCACATTGTACTTGACTGTTTTGCAATCTCTTTATAATTCGATTTGATCACACAGACACACAAACACAAACGCCAAGTATTTGTACTCCTGCCAAATGCACACACAAACACACACGCACACACTTAGAAATTGGACCCCGATGAATCGCTATTGCGCTAGTTAAATTCAACACACTGCAATTCGGAATTTTGTTTTTCTCCCATTTTCTTTGTCTGTGATTTTATATTTTGGTTCTCTCGAAACCATTTTCTAAGGATAAACATTGAGACGATGTTCATATTTGCAGATTTATTCGTCCACTGTTCATTCATTTGCAATTTATTCGGTAAATTACTGCATCGAGACCAATGATTTATCAAATATAGAAATGTTTGGATTCCAAAGACCATAACAATGTCGATTCAGATGTGCAATGATGAACAGTTTTCATGCAAAGTGAATTTGAGCGAAACGATTCATTACTGAATGTTTACAGCCATTTAAATGCAGTCAATGAAATATTCTATTGGAAATCTGTCGATCTCTAATCAATTAGATGCATAGCATCTGCTTCCCATAAATCGCTTCATCGGGCACATGAATCATGTGAACTAATTAATCTATTGTGCAAATTACCAATGATTCGATGACATCAAGTTAGAAAATCATTACTGAGTTCAAGTTGGCCGTGATTTGAATCTGGTGAACGAAATGAGCAATTGCTGCAAGTGAGCTGCAGTCTGACAGTAAACAGCAACAGGCGACTTAGGTTACATCAAGTAAATCGCCTACAGCTCGTGCTATTTCATTTATAGATAAATGTTTACTGTTTGCATATATGATGTCCGAGTTATTGTGTGGCTTATTGTCGTCGTGTTGTCTTTACTCTTATAAAATATGCGTTTTAAAATACAAGCGCCCGCACATAAGCACATGCGCTCGGATCGTGTATTTTTGTCTGTGCTTTTTGTTGCTGCTGCTGCTGAGGCACTGACGCGCAATTTAACACAAATTAGCAAAACAATAAAGCGATTCACAAAATAACAATAATTTTAATCAATGTGTTTGTGAATATGCACTTCTCTTATTCGCAAGCGTTTTGCAATTGCGCGTACATTCGCCATCACACATACACAAACACACACACACTCAACACAAGGTTTTTCAATATTACTGTTCGTGTGTGTGTGCTTTTTTTATAAATGGAATTATTTCGTCTCCTTATGTGTTCTTCATTCGATTCGCCGTATTCATGCATAAACGACGAAAAAAAAGAGCACACGAATCGATAATTTCATTACAGTTTGCAAATGAACGAAAATGCACTTGGGATTTACGATGAATTGAATTTCGACGAATTCGACGAAGACCGAAGACGACGAATACAATATGTCGCCTTATTTGAAATGCATGACTAAAAAAAAGTGTCGTCAAGAAATTCCACTGAAAGTGGATAATGCGATGTGTTTTTTGTGTGCACTTTTGTTGCCTTCGTAAAATTCTCGCTGCAGATTACTCATTCACAATGCAAAACATGACTTATTCAAGATTTTTCTTGGTACAATTTTCTGCGAATCGACTTCAAGTGATATCCATATTTTTCATAAATGCTGATAAAATGAAACCTTGGAATCGGTTAAATCAGTGCATTGTTTTTTTTTCGTTCGTTTGTTCGATTAAACCCATGAAATGTACTAACTATGTCATTAATTCATTAATTCAGTGTATGGACTTAAGTTGAGATGTTGTTGAGAGAGAGAGAAAAAAAACCACCACGTCACATTTAAATTCACATTCTTGTTCTTGGCAATTTGAATTTTTGTTCTCGTTTTCGTTTTCTGTGTGTTTTTTTTCTTTTCTTCGAACAATTATATCAATTGCCCATTGTGCGAATACAATGTTGAATATATAAAGTTTTTTGCTGGTTAAAACGATTACAGTCACGACTTAATACACATTATTCAAAACAGCAACGAATTATCACCATTTACTGTGAAGACAGTTTTTACAGCCAACGAAAAATTAAACACACTCATTGCGAAATGAAAACTAATTCAAGCTCAACACAATCGCTGCCGGCTTTATCATAACGTAAAAAAGGTGTAAACAGTCAAACATATCGCGTTTAAAGAATATATCGAATTTTGGCATTCCATCATTGCCGCCGATATTTGTTAAATTGCTTTGATATTATGTCTAATTATTGCACCTTTTTAGTTAAAAAACACTAAAGTCGAGAGACAAAAAAAGGTGGTCAATTTTGGTTTCAACAGTATTTTTGATCATCATTTCACAGAACGGAAACAGAACATCGAAACAGAGTAACCAAATCTAAAACCATTGTGAAACTGTGAAACCACTGATTAACACCAGCGACCACCTTCAGAAATGTGTGGTTCTGAAATCAATTTATGCAAAAATCATGTCGACATAATTCTAGCGAATTATAAAGTGTTATAAAGTGAATAATCAAAACCAACAATCAGGCTGCGCTTAATGAACGATCGAAACCGCGCACGGCCCGGCACGGCCACTAAATAGAGTATTGCGGTCAAAGAGAAAAGAGATAAGCAACTCGTTCGCATACCAGCAAGTCAAGTGTTTGGAGAAATGTGACACTGTTTATGTTTATAAACAAACTGGTGAAACCGATAAACGCTTAAGCTGTATTGTATACACTATGACCGAGCACGAAGTGACTCACATTTTTTGTTTGTCTCTGGTTCAAAACAAAAACCATTGAATCAGATTGAGTTAATGTTGTATAAAATCCAAAAGGGAACAATTTCTCAGTGTCAAGAATCCACTGCAGTGGACGGCACACCGAGCATATGGCACATGCTTCATAATTCAAAACTGATTTGCACTTTCGATAAATTGCAATTTGATAAAAACTTACACTTATTGCGTAAATTAAACTTCAAATATCGTTTATTCAACGTAACGCCGTTGTGTTTTATCGTGAGATGCCAAGCACACGGATAGTGCTCGTTGTGTGTTCAAATTGAATGGTAAAACAGGTGAAAATTCTTGGAAACTTTGATAAACGAGCAGTAAATGAGCATGAACTCGGTGCAAGCGGCTTTTGTTTGTGATTCAAATGGGTACGCGCCAGTGTGTGTGTGTGTGTGTGTGTGTGCAACCAGTGATTTTACGGTGGAATGGAACATAAATTAACACGCTGTTTTATGAACACGATTGTTCGCTCAAAACAAGATGAACAAAAAATCAACCTCCGTTTATATGCCTCAAAACCTATTTGCCCCTTTTTATGACTGTTGTGTTTTTCTTCGGCTGATTTTTATTCGATTTATTTTTTAATTATTTTTTTTTGTTTGTTGCAGATTTCACGTTGTGTTGTTTTTCTCTAGATTTTGTTTCTGTTTGTTTCGTGAATAAAAATGCAATTTATTTTGGTTTGCGATTATAAACGTGCATTGCACCGTGTTCGGGTTCTATTCTAAAGAAAAATTGGCTATTAAATAAGTAGTACTCTTGAGCCATCACAAAAGCATATGCATGAAGCGCGACAAAATCATAGCAAAACGATAAAAATGTTTTAAAGTTCAGCCATAAAATAAAAACAATAAACATTTTCACAGGTGAATGTTGGATTGGTGTTCTTTTACACATTGAAACCAAATGGCAACCGTATTTATACCCTTTGCTCTTTTTACTTTCATTTTGTATGGGGCAATAAAATGCAATCATTTTCCATAAAGTGCAATCCAACATATGGTTGCAACGATATGTAATAGCAAACGAATTATGAGCATATACATTGGAAACGGGTGTAAATAAACAAAAATTATCAACTTTATTCGGAAACACACAAAATGTGGTCGGCTGATATCGGTTTGTTCTACTTTTCTCGCACTTGTTTGTGTTATATTAAAATGAAATTTTCATATTTGTTAAATGGACCGTGAAATGGCACTAGTTTTCCATTCGGTTGATTAAAATCCAACCGAAAATTAAACAAACATGGTGGTCCAATGAAATGTGTTAATAAATCGATGTTGGTGATATTTTCACATCACAATTTGGTTTCCATGCATTGTTTGTTTGGTTATCAATCAACCATCAACAATTCGACCATCCATAAAATTCACACAATGAAAACCAACAGAAATTAAAGAATCATTTTCAAATGAAATTGGAAATTAAATTGTTCAGAGCAAATAATAATCCCTGGATGATTTATTTTAACAACAAATATATTGATGCTTAATTTAAATTAAAACGCATTGCAACAAATTGAAACTGATTTTCTGTGTCGATATTTGTGCATGATGCGAAATCAGTTGATGGCGATAGCTGGCTTGAGGCAATCAGAAGCAAATGAAAATCAACATCAGCTAGCAAATGTATGCTTGAATGTGCCATGTGCCGTCGGCAGTGTGCCTGTGTATCATCCTTCAACTGATTTATTTTTATGGTATTTTTTTTCTCCTCATTATTCTATGTTTAAGCATTAACACGAACAGTTCGACTCATGACGAAAGAAACAAACAAATCCAACATAATCAATGTCCATCCAAGTGATGGTCATAGTCAGGATGTGCAGCGCATATTTTTCTTTAAATTTAACAAATAAATGGTTGTACCTTTTTATGGATATTTATACAACGAACAAAAAAACATGAATTGAACGAATCAGCGAGACAACAACGAGCAATGTTGTAAGTGGAAGTGTTGTTAAGCTTGAAAATTATGCATTTATTGATTGTTATTTCAATAAAGGTTAACCGGTTCGGCATATTCATATGGGAGTTGGTTGGTCGCCTTGCGACGATCCCTTCAGAAAAATTACACGTAATTCTCTTTTGTTGTTGTATCGTTGTAGCTCACTTGTCGGCCTTTTTTGTGTGAATTTATACATATATTGTATGTGCGTTGCGTTCCAAATCTAAATCATCTTGTTTTTCAATAGCAACGAAAAAAATCTCATTTAATTGACTTGATTCTTAGCGAAGCCGATCGTTGTTGAGGTACCAAACTGTACCCGTGGAAGTATATCAGTCACAAAGATGCAATCGTCAAAGATGAACTGGTAAATGAATAACAGGAAGAAAAGAATTCACATTTATTCGTTAAGAGCCATGACAAAAAAAAAAACAACAGAAAACAACAACACACGAAAACAGAGATGACGCATTTAAGGCTATTGGTGTGATTGGCAAAAGAAGTTTGAAGGAAACAACGTATTCGGGATGCGAAACGGAATAAAAAAGGTTGCGCTTTGTTTCAGAATTACCTGTGATTGTATAAACGGAGCGAGTAACAACGAACAACAACAAAAATGGGGCAAAAGATGTGTGAGACTTCTCTTGGTCTCAACAAAACCAATGCATGAGAATGCAAACGGCTCAGACACCGCACGCTGTATTTTTTCCATAGTGTTTGCTCTGAAAGCATGTTATTATTCCATTTAGGCGATTTATTGTTAACATTTAGCGCATCGTTTGGCAATAGGCATTACAGTTGTATTTTCGTCTGTTTGCATTTTATACGATGCAAAAATTCCACTCGGCATTGCAAAAATTGTGAGCATAATCATTTTTTCTTTCACTCTCTCTCTCTCCCTCTCTTTTTGTTACTCTTTTGTATTCATTTCACAGCAGAAGCGGTACCAAGCATCGGCAGCCACACCGAGATTGGTTAAGTGATTTCATATCCTCTTTTTGTTGTCCTTTATTGTAATTCGAACAGAACGGCGTTTGCGTTTATTCAGTTTCGATGCGCGCAAAAATACCTTCACATAAACAATAATATGATCAAAATGTCAATGATTGAATTGGCGAGTGAGAGAATACACAAAACACACACACACACACACACATACGTGACAACTTCCTTCCCTTCACCAAAAATATAATAAAAATTCCCACAAATAAGGCGCATACCATTGAATCACAAGGCTACATAGGAAGCACATACAGTTAGTCGCATTTGCTTTTGCCTTTTGCCAATGTGCATTGTAGTTTTATGATGGGAAATTTTGTTTTACGTGAAATTCCGTATTCAATGACGATGTAGATGATTCGATAGGTACATCAGAAGAGCAGGCACAACATCATGTGTACAATTTGTGTTTTGTTTAGGAGAGCGTGTTGTGTGTGTGTGTATGTGACTAGGTGTGTGAACAGTAAGCGTTTTCATTAATCCGAATCTCATTGAGATACGATTTGCCGTTCAAATGAATTACCCTACCTATTGAAATGATGTGTTTGGCTCTTGCTCTCTGAATCTCGTTCACTTTTCATTCAATCGAAATGGGTCACCTTCATCAAATCATCCTGGCAATAAAAAAAGTGTTGCAATTGCAAATATTCACATAATGAGTTCTTTACGAGCATATTTTACACTCAAAACACATTATAAATTTTTAAGTCTCCAGCCCCCTCTCTCCAAACAAAAACAACAACCATACGTTCTCATAAATCAATGTAAATCGGTAAATTTCTCACCTGAAAGTGGTCGAAGTGACGATTTACAAATTGATTTATACAGGTTCAACATGTATTTATGCTGCTGGTTTGTGCAGAAGAACTCAAACATTTCATAAATCAATCAAACGACCAATGTTCATGAAATTTTAATGCGAATCAAGAGATCAACGTTGACGTATACGCTTACATTGTAAAATATAATGCGAACGGTTCCGATTTCCAATCAAATTCATACGTCTATGTTATACATTCAATAAAATACGATATTCGAATGAAACAGCCACACGAGAGTCAAATAATGCCGAAGAAACATAATCGAATCAATATAAATCAGAAACGAATGCGTAACACACATCCACACTGCATCGAAAATATTCATCACCAGAGATGGAGAAAGAGAAAGCGAATCGATTGACTGAGTATGGAAAAAAAATGTGATTGATACGATAGCACAGTTTCGATAGCTGTCAGAACTGAAGCTTGTGACGATATACTCCGGAATCTCACTTACATACGTTACACGTTCAGACACGTTCTCATGTTGTAATTTTCATTGATCGACATTAATACACTTGATTTCACTCAATCATATGAAATATGGAAGATTTTCAACCGAGCATTTGAATTTTTGAACATTTGCTTGCACTTTGTAATAGTAAAAAAACACACACAAACACAAGATAAAGGGGAAAACCCAATGGCGAGAGAATTTGAGCTTTGGGCGGATGCAATAAAATCACATTTCCAAAGTGAAAATTTCATTTTTGGGAATATTTGCTCCATATTTAATCTTTCAAATACAAAAAAAAACCATCGATAGATGTTCAAAAAGCGATTGTTTGTTGAATGAAATCAATAGCACGTATTTTGCCAATAACTTCGAAAAATGCATCCCCGGAAAAAGGATACAAAATAAAAAATAGTGGCTTTTTATAGCGTTTGAAGTGATCAAAGGCGCACTGCGAGCGCTTTTGAATCCGAATTTCGGGTGCAAATTCCGCATAATATCGAGCAAATGGCAATGTCGGTTCCACACAAATCGACCAAATAATAGATGAAAAAAAATGGCAAATATGTTGGCAATTTTGCTTGAAAAACCACGCATACTATAGTCAAAACATAAATGCCACTGTTAAATTCACTGATGGTAAAGGATATCCGGAAGCACATTCATATTTACAAACAGAACCCGAAGTCGAGCCTGAACCAGCAGCAACCAGGCGAACGAGCCAACAGCAAACGAACACCATCGATGCATATTTGCCCGAAAAATCCATTTTGGCTCATGGTTTTTGTTTTAGTGGATTGTTCCATACACGATTCTACACTGTCGTACTGCGTGCTATCCACTTTTTCATGCGTTGTAGTCACATTGTTCGTTCAGCGGGATATAAATTTTATCATTGTAGCGATGGCATCTTGTTGCGCTCGGAAATGTATTCTACGCTCTGCACTCTCTCACTCTCTCTCCCGCTCTATATCTCTGTTTCTCTTACTCATTTTTCCCATTTATGTCAGTGTCATGCCGCGCGTAAATGTGGAACAATGGAAATGTTGTTACAATTTCACCGAATATGTTGTAAATATTCATGGATTTTGATGCTCTTGAAAATTCATTTGCCACAAAATATAAATGTGCCGTTGTAAAGTGCGCCCACCACCACACACACACACAATCGCCCCAGTTAGTAACTCAATCAAAATAAATGTTGATGTTGATTGAGTTACTGCAAATTCCATGGAATCGGTACGCATAGAAACAATGCACGCGTAAAATGTTCATGTGTGGTGTTTTGCTGCGGGGACAGGAAATGGAAGGTAATCGACCGCAAATATTTGGCAAATGGGCAAAATGGAATTGATATTCATTTTGCTTAATTGAATGATGTGAATGCAGTAATTGATTACCCAAGGCTCATGCTACAGCATTTTTTTTTTGTCAGCCTAAACAACCTTGAATAATCAATTAATTGACTCATGTGTTCGCGTAACAATTTTTTCATACGTTTTTTTTTTCTCAGTTGTTTTCAAGGAAGAGTAATAAAAAAAAGCATTATTTTAAATCTTCACAGAATGTCACAATAAATACACTCATCAAAGTCGCTTAATTTTTATTAATACATGCAATTTCTACGTGAATAACACACAACGTTTAACGTTCACACCATTGCGTGCTCCCATTCATAAAACCATAATTCCAAAAGCATGAAATTGTACCTTCGAGCCAACATTGGTTCATAATTTACTCTTTGAGTACGTGTGAGCACGATGGTTTTCACTTTTTTTTTCTTCTTCAACTTCTTTTTTTTTTCTTTTCTCATTTATGCGTTGTTCTATGGAAAGAGGTGTTAAATAGAGTTTGTGGCGCATATTTGAACAAAAGCCCATGAAACATAATAATTGTATGTTTTGATTTACTGCAAGCGCTATTTAAATTTGTCTATAGACATTTTCATCGTGTCAACCAACTAATAATGATGGTGAATGAAAACAAAAAATACGTCGTTGTGGGCATATAACACAAGCGCACAAAACAGCAGTCGTTCCATATATTTTTTTGCAGTTTAAACGAACCAAAGAATGAATTAGTGTGTATTTTGACAAAGAGTGCACACATTCACACATTTTAAAAAAAAAATCCACTTTGATTTAATGGAACATTTAATCTGTGATGTAAGTAATTTTTTTTACGAACTGCAAAACACATCAAACACATTAAAAGTTTTCTTTCTCTTTTTGCTTCATCATTTCAATTTGATGTAAGGCGATAAATTTTCTGTGACAAAATACAAGCGACGAACGAAACGAAGGAAGAAAAATGCGACAGTTTTTAGTCAGTTTGAAATTTAAAATATACATACAAAAAAAAAACTTAAAAAAAGATACGGACATAAAATAGATAGGAAAAAGAATTGGGGCACGTGTAGTTGTCATCATCAGGAAGGCAAAGGGAAACGACGTTGAAATAACGGACAAAAAAGTGTGCGCGCGCGCTCATACACAAACGATTTCTGGATTTCTTCAGTTTTCTAAAAGGCAAAACGAAGTAACCATATGTTCAATTTAGTTTACGAAGAACAACGAGACAGAAAGGCAAGAATGAATGGAAAAATAGACACGAGTAAAAAAAATATAGTCTTCAATTTTAGATTTCGCCCTATTTACGAATGACAGCAATGGAAAAAGACACACACACACACACACCACAGAGAAGAATAGAACAGACAACTGAAACATCTTGTGCATTTGGTTTTATCCTTGAAACGAACAAACCGTTTCGTACGGTACGCTAAACTGAATCCAGACATTAAGTGAAATGAAACCAAAGTTAATGGTATCACAACACAGAAAGTGTTCGGTGCGGCATGAATCATCTCAAGATTGTAACGTCGACAACTAGATACGTGTGATTTGAGACACATTCAAATCACCACGCAAACCACTGACGATCTATTTAGACCGAAAAGTTGTCGAATAGACGAAAAGAAGTGTTTGCGTTGTGTGTGTGGAAGCAAAAGTATGTCAGTCCTTTGGGTGAAAAAGTCGGTCAAAATGCCAATAGAATTTAGAAATTCCTGCACATTGAATTTTGTGTGCGCTTTCAAACGTTGATTTTATATTCTCATTGTTTTCATACTTTTGTCCGGCCAAAATAGCTACCTTTCCAGCCAAACAACAAAGCATTTTTGCTGTTGTGATTTCCAAACAAAATCCCGTTTAATTTACTGTAAAACATTTCAATTTTATTCAGCTCGATTTTTTTTTCTAAATTTTCATTTTATAAAACTGAATATGATGCATTTTATCCTTGAACAACAGTGAATAGCGATCAAAGTATTCTATTGTGTGTGAGAAACAAGGGATTCTCCAGTGAATACACGCATGCTCATGCTTCAAGCCAAAGAGTTTCAACGTCCCAAACACACAGAAGAATGGATTGCACAAATGCACTATTGCATCTATCTCATAGTGAGACGTAACTCTTGTGCTATTGCAAAAGAGGATTAAGTGCACACATTTGAGACGACGACGACGAAGACGACTTTTGCATGTCGGATAAATTGAGTTTGAAAAAAAAACTGCAATTTGAGCAGATATTCACAAGAACATTGTCACAGCTGTTATTTGAACAAAAAGTGTTCTTCTTCATTCTTATGAATCCAATATCAGCGTTGATACGAGCGCTACTGGAAAACTTCATGAGCACGTGTAACAACGCTGCAAATGTGCACAAGCATTTCTATGGAAAATAAAATGAATTGGAGTCGTCGAGTGAGTCTGGTACAAATTTATTTTGTTGTTGTTTTACCCTGTTGAAATGACAGTTTAATTGTAATTAATTGACCTTGAATTTACATCAAGCAAATGAAGCATACAATGAAATACAATTTGTTTTCTGTTTTTTTTTTCGTTAAGTAGCACCGAAACTAATCTGGTTGTGTACATCAAAAAATGCTGTGTTTGTGTTAGTGAGTGACGATCAATATCGAACAAATTGCTTTAAATGCATTAAGTGCTAATATTGACTTGTTTTTTTTTAAAGACGAACCAACTCAAATGCATTGAACACAGACACAATTCGAGTGAATGTTATCTGTTGTTTTGACATGAATCATTTATGAATGCAGCGTTGAAAAAATATGCCCTCTGAGCCTCTCGACTCAGCGAAAGAAACACGTAAGGCAACGTGAAGATGAAGCACGGAACAACAACAGCAAACGAAATAAACAACAACAATAACAGGAACATATACACACACAAAAAAATATGATGTGTAAATAACAGGAACAGGGGAATAAAGAGCCTACAGAATAAAAGCTGGCTACTATATCTGTAACCGCAAACAAAGAACAAGCAACATCACACTGTGCTGTTGCCCAGTTTCAATGCTGTTTTTTCGACGACATCGTCAACGATTTGTTTTCATCATCTTCCATTTCGATGTTGCTGTTTTTTTTTCAAACGAAAACAAAAACAGCCCATAATCAATAGCGGTTTTTGCCATCGTCATTTGTGATAGTGAAAACCATTGTCTTATGTACAGTAGTGAAGATTCTTCGCCGAATAGATGCAGAACAACGATACGTATTCATGTCACACGTTCGACGCTTATCTTATCCCGTTCAAGCGATGAGATTGTTTGTTTCTTCTTTCGGTTTCGATTTTATTTTTCTGTTACTCCTTAAACACCAAAATGAATTCAGTAGCTTAGAATTGGATTTATCTCATGCACATTAAATTGCCATCTCGCGCTGTACTTCATCGTGGCTTAAGATAACTTCGAATATGATTCAGTTGCTTGTTTGTAATATCGTACGCGTTCGTTTTTCAACAAAGAAAATTATTGAGTAAATCGAATACATTGAATTGTTGGATTATTTGCTATAGTTTTCATCGATATTGGTGGGCGATTCAGTTTACTTTTCAAACATAATCACTCTCTTGGAAGTTGAAGTCGTCGTTGCCGAAAGGTAAGAAATCGATTGCGACGAAATGGCGTACGTGTTACAAAAACTTCACGATTACTATCATTATTTTCAATTATTACTTTTTGTTCTTTGTCGGTTATTTTTGGTGTGTGTGTGTGTGTGTGGCTTTGAAGTTCTCCTATTTTGTTTCGACTGACTTCATTTTGGTTGTGTGTATTGCGCTCATCTCATTGAGGTGCTTACCTAAGCACACATAGAACCATTGGTGTCGTGCACATTGTGATCATTTTATATTTTGCTACAGATTCGATTGAGAACCACCAGAAGCGACACATTAGAAATCAAATCAATAACTGTTTTAGTTCACAATGCCACTTCATTCGAATTTCATGGAATATCTTAGTGAAATTTTTTTGAAATGCGTGCATTGAATGGAGAATGAAGTAAAATGTGTGAAATATTATCGTGGCGCTATCTAGAACTTTATCAGGTAATTGAATATTGATTTCATGAAATTCACTTCTCATTCACTTTTCGTTCATCTATTGTTCAGAAGTGTTTGGAATTTGAAAGAAATATTCAAAACACCAAAATTATTTTCAAAAATAATTAAATATTTCAGTATTTTAATTCGTCCATAGATTCGTACGTGAATGCAATCGGCATCTATGTTTGCACAAAGCATATCGAATATAATAAACTATATTTAACTAATTTCCAAATCGAATCGATCTAAAATAATTTGGTAGATTATGTTGTGCATGTGCCGTTGTTGTTTGCACATTTCACCACAATGCAGGCCCCGAATAAATGCCGCCGTGTGTATGTATGCACGAATGGAATGGCACAAGAGGAGAAACGAACATAAAACGACCGGTAAAGCGTCAGATAAACAATGCCGCATACACACAGTCGTTGAATGCAACGTTTTGATTGGTTCGGTTCAACATATTCGATCCCTTCGAGCAGATGCCTGATCGAATTGTGTACAGAACAGCACAGCACAGCACAGAACATAGCATAACAGAAACCCAACAACCACCGCTTCTGACGATGGCAATAACAACAAAATAACAACAACATCAAAAAAATGAAATTTCCATGCTCCTCTCTCTCTCTCTCTCTCTCTCTCTCTCTCTCTCTCTCGCTCTATCTTTCTCTCCTGGTCGATCTCTTTATTTTTCATTAATAAAATATCCTTGTGCATAGGGCATATGTTCTGCTTTTATATTTTAGAGTGAGCGGGTAACAGATTGCGTCTCGATGATGGCAAAAAGACTTGATTGTACTGGTAGCTGGTCGCTTGTTGTTTTTCATTTGATTTTGCTTGTCTGTGTGTGTGTGTTATTTTCAACAACCAGTACAAAAGATTATTTGATACTGGCTTCTTTTTGGAAATGTTACTGAAAAAAATTGTATGATCTTTGGAATTTTCCACGAAAGCCAAATACAAGCTGAATTCAATTGGGTTTTGCGAGAGAGCGATAGAGGCTATTGAATGTTTCAACTCTTGAACACTCAGTTATTGGATTTTACCGTATTCAATTCAATGAAAACAATTGACGGTTTTGTTCGCCTGCTACTAAACTACTTCTTAAAAGCCAAACAATATTTACATATTCCTTTCATATGCTTTGCTCTTTTTTTTACTTCATCAACCACCAGATTCAACCATTGTAAATTTCTATTTGAGTATTTTTCAATTCATATTTATTGCATTTATTGATGTTGTTGTACATTCATAGCTAATACAATCACTGTAACTATTGCCTTATTCATTTCATTGGCTTTCAATTTACATGGAATTTCATATTCTATTTGCTGTAAATGGTTTCGAACCAGCCGAGATTGCTATTTGCCGTCAATTCTGTTAGTTGAACATTTTTGGCAATGAATCCGGCTAATTCCGTTGGATTTTCCCAATGATCTTGCAATCGATGTTCGAAACAGATTTCTCTACCTTGGACTATCGTTTGCTCTTTCTCCCACTTTCTCGTTCTCACTTTCTCTCTCTCTCTCTCTTCGATTTGGTTGTGAAGGCCCTTGAAAACAATAACGAGTGATATGAAGTGCATGAAATGTGACTCACTGATTTTTGAGTGTGTGTGTTTGCTGTGGAATCAATTTGAATTGAGATTGGTAAAATGCCAAGCGCAAAAAGAAGCTAAAACCGAAAGAACAATTGTTCTGACCACTTTGATGAAATTGAACATCATAACAGAATCAAGATTTATGCGAATAAAGTTGATAACAAACATTTTAAGGATCAAAAGTGTGCACAAGGCACACCACACAAAGAAGAAGAGAGATAGATGGAGAGAGAAACTATAAGTCGATTGATAGTTCCGAGAAAATGGTTGAGGAAAATCGCAAAAGTCGTTTGTATGGTGGCTTTGATTTGATAAAATGCGCTTATGACATGAAAACCAATCGAATCAAATTATTTCTGCGTCACATAAAATGCTTCATGCTTGTTTTCATCACAATGAAATTGTCAATCGTCTTATTTGAAGACAATGAAATGTTTACGTTTGATACCCATGCTCATTTCTATATCGCTCATCGATTCGTTTCGTTTTCAGTTTTTATTTTCCATCCATCGATCGGAAATGGAGAAGCTGTAGGAAGGTCTGTATGTCAAGATTGGAGCGCTTTGTATTTCGTACGTCCATTGAATGTGAAAAACGCATTAGAATAAAGAACCGACGATTCATTCAAAATACAATCAAATGCGACTGAATGAAAATAGCAACGTTTGCGATAAGTCGAATGGCAATTCACAATCTTATTGTCTGGCGATGCGATAGTATTTTGTATTCAATAGACTATTAATAATTTTCCATGTGGTGAAAAATCGGAAAGAATTTATCGAAAAACACATGATAGTGGCCTCAATACACGGAACCGAAGTCTTCAAAAGTGAAATGTGGGAAATTCTCTGCAAGTTTCAGACTAGAGAAAAAAAATGGAACTATTTGAATCAATTGGATTTTTGGAATTTCTGTATCATTTGGCAGAGCTGCCGTTAAAAGTTACGCAAGAAATGGTCTGACTGAGTACATCGTTGTGGTTTTCTGCATGATTTCGTATTCGTCTTCTTCTTTCGTTCGTTCGGTATTAGATAAATTGTAAGTCGTATGTTATGCGAGGCGATTATAAGTTATCATCCATCGGAAAGTTTTTTTATGCTGCTGCTTCAGCTTCTGCTTCGGCTGCTGCTGTTGCTGCTGCTTGTTCGACTTCGTGTTATTGAATAACGATATCAAACAACAGATGGTCGATAAATTGAATTGAGTCTTTTTTTTCTCTCTCTTCGTTTTTCTCGTGTCTATTCTTCGTGTCTTGGAAACTATATGTAAGTGTACACGCGATATGAAGAGATTAGCTCAGCATTTAGAAGAAAATAGAATTTCGATTGCAAAAAAAATCCTCTTGATCGTCTTACCAAACACACACACACACACACAAAATGCATGAGCAAATAATAATCTGAAAAGTTTTCACCAGCCATTAAATCAATGTCACCAACTCCAAGCAACTGTGACTTATTACCTCGTTGCAATTAGATCAAATATGGTGCATTTCAGTTGTCAACAAAGTTTAGAGACTTGAGGAATAAATCATTTGACTAGCAATTTGACAAAGAGAGAGTGATAGAGTGGAGCGATTGATATGACTTTGCATGTTTTCTAATTACATATTCATTTTCGAACTCGGTTTCGATGAAAAATAGCATAAGCCACTTGTACCGCCATTTTATTGAGTGATTTACTAAATGGCACAACAAAATCAAATTCCATTTTCACACCCCTACAACTTTACAACCCTACATCAAAAAGAAATTGCCACAATAATTTTGATTGCGCTGTGATGAAAGAAAAAAAAATAATAAATTAAGTTTCAATCACTTAGGGGCAATTCTGCATGTAATAGCACTTCAGTATAAAAATGAAACACCAACTTCGTTGTCAACGACATAAAATCGCAATTGTGCATAGTCATCGTGTATTTCGTAATATATATCGATTCAGTGTTGAGCAGTGAATTGCGCACAAAGTGCCACATTCTCAGCTACACATTGATACTGTACTCATTTTTGTGATGATGACAGCCAAGGGTGTAAATGCTTGATATCATTACGTAATAATTCAACATTTCTAATTAATATTTGAATAAAAACAATGAGGCTGTCGCTTCGTCAAAGCGCTCAAATAAAAATGTTGACATCATTGTAGATGATTTGAATTTCAAGTGGCAAATTATTTCAGGCGATCTCAAAAACTATTAATTTTCAAATTATAAATTGTGTCACATTTTATTGTTTCATTTTTGGTTCCGCTTCGATTTGAAACGCTGTTAACGAATTTTACTTGATTGGAAAATCGACAACAAAAGCATCAATAAATAAATAAGCCACGATTACAATCGTGATGAAATCTATCTAAATATTTGAATCATCAGTGTGACGGCAAGAGAAATAGCTCAATTTCATTATCATCGAAATTCATTTCATCATATTTTTTTGTTTTTGTTTTTCGTTTTTGACTACTTCAAAATTCCGACGAATATTATTGTGGTCATTTTGATTAGCTTCAAACTTCCCCAAAAAAATGTCAACCAAAGTTGATGTCATAAAACTGAATTTTGGTGAATTTATGCCAATTGAAAGAGTTTCTAAAGTTTTGAGTATTAAATATCATCAACAAAAATTTCAAAGACTGGAAAAAGTACGGCTTTGTCACAAGTTGTCATAACAAAGCCGAACTTGCAAACTTCTAAACGTGTATGAAATTCCAGCAGAAACATTACATTGAGTTATGAAATATTCAAAAGGCATTCGCTAAGTAACCGAATTTCTATGAATTGTTTGAAATAGAATGTGTTGCTCGAGAAAAGTAAAGCGAAAGACGTGCAGACTCCACTTTTACTTTTTTCTTTGACTAAACACCCACATTTTGATTTGGATTCGTACAGTGAAATTGACACAATGACGAAAGCATGACGTCAACGCTGAACAGATAAATCGTGAGGCTCGAAATTCAATAAACAAGTATATGGATATCCGTTTTGATATGTGGGCGATCACATATTTCTATATTCTTTTTTTTTTGAAGCACGTCATGTTTATGATCATTGTTTGTGCATGGTTTGCATTTTCAATTTCTATTCCCCGCGGGAGCATCACATTTCCGGACTTCATAAAAGTTTATGAACGCTCTTTGTATTGCTTGGTTCATTGTCGCAAATAAAGTAAATCTGAGATATGAAATTATAGCCACACACCAAATAAATCTAGAGCTACGAACTATACGAACTAGATGAACCGAATCAAATGCATTGTAGCGCACATCCAGAGTATAAAGTACACACTTGACTCCCATGTTGAACAGTAGCTTTCCATATTTTGACCATGGGACATGGGATACTTTTTCTTTTGGCAGTGCAACTTAATTATCAGTGAATTTTTGCTGTTGTTGGTGGCGATGGTGTTGGTGGTGTTGCACTCGCGTTATAAACACCATTCACTTTAAAGCGCTGGAAAATGTGTCATGATAGAAACATATAATATAAAAGGCATCAAACCAACAACAAAATAACCCATTGAAAATTGCATACGTCAAAATGAAGAACCGTGTTAAAAGCGATGGGGGAACAGTATTTTTTTTTTCGACGTTACGTTGCCATGGTAACTGTGCATTGTCCTTGCACTATATATGGCCAGTTATGTATTGAGTGGATTACATATATCAAATTTATGTGTTCATTTCCGATGCAGCAAATTGATGACAACAACACCAACTATTATTTAAAAGTAATAATATTTGCAGTTGGCCTTCGCCCAGTCTCATGTTCAGTGGAATAAATTATAGTCAATCAACAATAATCAAATCAGTTCCGAATATTGATGAACGTATACAAACTGCCCCAAAATTGAACAACCACCGAGCAGACATGTTGCATCTCATTTGCAAACATTTTAAATTGATGTTTTATCGACCGTTTTTTCGTGTAATTGATTTAAATGTTAAAATAATTACATTTCACCAAATAAATGAGGCAATCTGATCCAGTGTTGATGGAATTTCGGTTGAATCGATATCATGTGAATGTTTTGCATCTGAATTTATAATTATATCAGCAACTGACACTATACGTCGTGTTGTGACTGTACAATTTGGTATTTGATCTTTGCTACTCGCGAGACTCACTCAAATGATTAAGCAAGCATGACTTTTATTAAAACAAAAATCTTTCGAACGAATGTTTTGATTACGTCGCAGACGAATGCATAATATATTGTTCATGTGACACAATAAAGATGAATCAAAACACTTAAGAGTGATAATAAACCATATTTTGTGTGTCACTTCAATTTCATTCGAATGTGATTAAATGTTTGTACTCTATTTGCCCCTTTTAAATAAACAAAAATCTATGGTTTTTTGCCATGAAATAAATTGGGATTTTCAACGTGGAATTGGTTCACTTGAAATTGATGTGGCACGGTCAACAGTCAGCCAAATGTTTTGTCGAATATTAGAAGATTATAGCATAGCCTTATCAACTTTGACATTCCATTTTTTCGAAAAGAAAAACAGACATCCGGTCATCGAGTACATTTGATATTATCATTTTGAATTGGAATGTTGTATTAAAATTGGAAGTCGAGAAACTTCATGCGGAAGTGCGTGTTTATAACAGAACAAAATGATAACATTAACGGTCGGTATACTTTTTGGATTGATAACGGAGCGCATTCTTTTAGTCTTCCGAACGCAAATACTGCGATATCACATTAAATTCAATAAAATATATTTTAATCTCCTGACAAAGTTCGGATCACACCAATCAATTTCTTGGCTCGTCTGATTTTGACGAAAACATTTATTTGAATAGGTTTTTCGGGCGTTTGATGTAATTTTGGGCAAAAATTTCTGATTGCACATTTTCAATTCGGTTCTGTTTGATATCCCTATGGATTTTGCATGTTTGCTAATAACGGTTTGAATCATCTGCATTCGGAGTTCTAGTATGAGTTAAATCCGTTTGAGTGCCATACCATTTTGTGAAGCACAACCGCACATACACACACACAAAAAATGGATATACACGAAAACAGCTGACAAGTCATGCATCGAATTGTTATGAGGATTTTCGAATCAACCACATTTGCCAATCGTAAATTGTTTTATGCGCTGTCTATGGGTATCGACTCTCTCCACGCAACACGAATAAATAACATGGATTTTGGCTTTGGGTTTCGGCCTCACAAATTCACAACAACAATGTTGCCTGAATGCTGAACAATTCCAATCATTCAACGAAAATTGGGATTTTATGAATATGGAGACTGTTTTGCGGTCGATTGGTAAAGCATGTGTCGATGATGTGATACATCCGCATTGAATATCAACGATGATAGGTCAATAAAACTCTGATTCTTATTAACCCTTAAAATATATGTCGATATTTTAATTTGAAAAACTCATTTTGTTGACTGGATAGCATCATTCGGCCGATTTTGTTGTTGAGAATTTGCAAAATGAATGCATAACGATAAGAAATAAGAGGGAAATGTCGATTTTACGGTAAACAATGCCCAACGAAGGAATTTTTCCGTTACGCATATCAAATTTCAAATGGATAATGATTTATATCTTCAGTCGGAATAGAAAACGTTTATTTTTTAAATTGGATATTTTTTTTGTGATTTGTTTTAAAAACTTAGCACAAACTGCAATCTTTTCAATCATTTTATCATTCTAAAGGATGCGAAAATTCACGAAGCCATTTTTTATCGATAATTTTTCTATGGCAGAGTCTATAGGAGTAAGTATTGCAGCGAAGCTGATATACAGATGCGCAAATGGTTGGAAAATGAGCTTTATTGATCTATTATAAGGATGATTTCTGATTCGAATGACTTTTCCATAGCGAATAAGCATAATAAATGGATTAAATGAGAGCTAGCGGGAGAAGTAGTCGGTGTATGTGTTTTTTTGCTGTTGTTCATTGTAATAAAATGGCAAACGTCATGATGGAAGATGTTTCTATCAGGCATCCAAGTGAGCCGAGTTGGTTCGATAAAATAGAGAAAACATTTCGTATTGGAATGCGTTGTAGTGCAATGGATGGCTGCTGCATTATGAACAATTTCGAATGTATGCGAGTCTCGCCTTGAAAATCAATGGGAAAAGCCACACCGAAATGCACAGCAAGTGAACCGATTTTCCTCATTTTGCTCGCTGATACGAGTGAATAAGTGTAAAAAAAACACACGAAGAATCTAGAGAAAACGCAATTTACAACGAGAAAAGCACATATAGACATGCGGCGTCGGCATCCAACTATTTGTGCTATGAAATTCAGTTATCGATATCGTTCACTCGAGGATGCCTCACAAGACAGGGCGACAGAAAGCAAAAGGCCAGACTATGAAAAACGGAGTGTACGGTTTGAATAAAGGAAAAAAAAACCAACAAGAAACAAAGTTTCCGGCAACTCAACGAATACAAATGCAACTGTGAGTATGTCGGCGATTCAATCGACAAATTCAACGACTACCATCATGCAATCGCTTCGCTAAGAGAAATATGAAAACCCGTAATATTTGCTTGTGCAATGCCGTGGATTTTTGGCGTGTCTGTGATAGCGTCATTATTGGGCGTGATGCTGTTTCAAGCGTCTATATTTTATTTCAAGTAATTTGCAATCAAAAACACGACAAATTATAATCAAAGATTTGTTCACTGGAATTTGTGCAATTTTTTGACACCGATTTCTACTCACCAAACATACGTTTCAGGTACTGTGAATAATCCAAATTGATGGGATCCGTTGTTAAATTTTAATTTATGGAATTTACAAAAACCACCAAATGATTGATTAAGTGTACTTTAGAATAAATTGTTTCGTCTTCTATTTAGTGGTAGTTTTCAAGCCACATTTAAATTGCAGGAGGGTAACGGTACATGTCTTTCACTTGATCTTCCCTCGTGCAAATGAATTTATAACAATCGCGTTTTTTTTTGGTTCTTTAAACCACAATGTCTACGAAACACAAAATCACAATATGAATAAAATGTATTTTTAGTCCTTTGGGCTGACTAAAATACGTTCATTGGCAATGTTAAATTCACGAAATGGTCTTCAGTCGGTACAACAACGAACGAACAATTTATGCAAATTTTAACGCGTCAACACATTTGATGTAATGACATTAATTTTCGGTTCTTTGTAAACAGAAAAATTACGTCGAAATGGAAATGACACCATCATGGAGCAAAGACCAGTGTAATTTTCAAGGAAAATGATGGCAAGAGCAAAAGTGTGATTACTACCTCTGGCTATTGGGAACAATTAACGGAATTAATTTAAAGTTTCATTACATTTGGGTGTTAAATTGTTGTCATAGTTTTGCTCTACACATAAAATGTTTTGCTCGAAATACACTTTTCCTAGCATGGTGAATGGTGTGTGAATGAAAGTGTCGACGCCTCTTTGTCACTGAAGGTGTCACACACATGAAATGTTTGTCGGTAAAAATGATAGACAGACAAAGGATGAGGGGTTACAGCAATTAGTTTAAATATCGTTTTTCACACCTCGTTTAAGTCTTAAGAATAAATGTAGCACGCGGTAATATGCAAACGCTTTTCCGGCGTTCAATGCGGCACAATTGTTCGTTCGCAAATTGAACAAGATGACGAAGATGACAAATGAAAGAAAAGGCTAGCAAATTCTAAAGCGTAAAGCTGTTTGTATTTGCCCCAAAAATTGCGTATTTCGTTTGTTGAAATTGCAGAATGAAAAGTTATCGTCTCGTGTAAAACGATGG
Organism: Aphidoletes aphidimyza; assembly: GCA_030463065.1. Taxonomy (NCBI): domain Eukaryota; kingdom Metazoa; phylum Arthropoda; class Insecta; order Diptera; family Cecidomyiidae; genus Aphidoletes; species Aphidoletes aphidimyza. The sequence continues at coordinate 12,772,587 of CM059999.1, forward strand.
TCGCCGGAATTGACAATGAGACACGTAGAGGAAAAACACTGACTGTAAACTTCGTCGAAAAAAAAAAAGTTGTATATATGTATATATATTTTTTTTCGTCGATTAAACGGCGACGATGACTACACTACGTCCGTCGACGACGGCACCAAACACTTTTAAAGCAAATGAAAAGGAGGAAAGAGCGAACAATCCATGTACAATTGGCCGCGTGTATATATGTATAATGCTCATGATATGGGCATTGTTGAGTCTCACTTACACACACTGGGGCTGAAATGGGAAACTGTGTTCGTGTCACACAAGTGACACACACCAAACTTTTTTTTATCCAACGTTTGAAGTAGTCTTTTTGTGGCTGGCTGGTTGAATTTGTAATGCGGTAAATCGGAGATAATGATCCACACGTAAATCAAAATAACGTGTGCCGCGAAATACGCTTCAATTTTCACTGGATTGAATTTTTATAATTTTATTTTAAATCACTGTTCCGGTTTTAACTCTTTCGCTTGGAATTTTGTTGACTACTGGTTCGTTTTTTTTTTTGCTCTAATTAATCATGAAAGTCACACATGAACACTCGGACAAGTGTCAATATTTTCAATTGATTGCGAACAATGTTTCAATTCTATTTTTTAAAAAGAATTTAATAAATTAGTATTTGATATTGTGGTAAATCATCGGGCACAAAACGGGTGCTTGTGTCTTGTTTCGAACACGCTTTAGTGCGCACTAAATAAACGATTGAAATACATGGACGGTGTGTGAATTTCGCTTTCGTATTTCTCAAATACATGTGACATAACAATAAAAGAAAGAAAGAAGAAGACAACAACAAAATCAACACTGACGAAAACAACAACAACCGAAACGTTTTGCATGAACCGATGAAATAGCACATTGGCTAATGCTAGAATAGCTGTGTACCACAGGAGAATCGCGTGTTGCTACTAGTCACACACATATAACGAAACCGATAGCCAGATTCAGACTCTATATGATACACTGCATAGGCTGGGTACGCACACTCCAACACACAAACAACACGTCACTTATCACATGCGAAATACGAAACGGAACGAACGTTCTGAAATTTCATACTCGAAGATTCTCTCGCGTCGAAAAAGTTCGTCCCGAAACGGTTTCGGTCACGATGACGATAGCAAATGAATGTAGTAAAATCACACCAGAGATTCGAATACAATTCAAAAGCCACACAACTTTTACAATGTCCGCGAAATAGATATACGATACACACACTCCTGGAGCAACAGAGAATTTTAAAGCAACTGGAGAAAATCTTTCGGACCATTTGCACTGTTCTCACTGAGTGAATACGAACAACGCAAAAAAAAAACAATATCATCAGCAACAGCAACAAACAGCAACGGCAGCGGCAGCAAGAGTAACGCGGCAGTCAAAATCACAGTGTATGGCATTGAATGTGGCTTTTGTCACGTCGATGCGATGTTCCGCACACGTGTCGATGTGAGAGTGTGATTCCGTTTGCGGTAGATGAGTTTGCATATATTTTATTCGAAAGCGATAAGCGTACATTTTCGTGCTCAAGTTGATAATTTTACTCTGAATATAAAAATAAAGGCGGAATCGTAATAATATTGGAATCATTTATATAGCAGTGTATATTGACTGTACCGAGTGCACAACACCGTTGCCGACGTAATAACACCATGGTACTCAGTCAACTCTGTCTAATGCACATGCTAATCGCTTCAATTCGTTCGAGTCGTTGCAATCAAGTGCATTAAAACTTTCAGTCCAGTGGATTTGCGAGCGCATATCATCGCATCCCAAAATGTATTTAAAATATCATCCTAAAACAAAGCGCCAAGTCACAACAGATTCACTTGAAAAACGGCGAATAATGTTTTACGCTGTCGTCAACATGGTGCCCATTAATTTTCAGGCGAATTGATTACTCGCTGTTTCGTATAAGCTTTGGAAATGCTATTACGTTTTACACGATCATTTTCAACAGTGTAGACTCACGCGAATGCCATTTGTATGGGTGTTTGAGCAAACTTATACATCAGAATGACGATACGCTGTTCAAACAACGACAACAGCAACGACGACGACGACGACGACGACGACGACGACGACGACAGCGATGAATAACAACAAAAAAAACACAACACATGCGCCAACGAACCTACGCTTGTGTATGCGTTCATTCGAACATATTGAGCAGCAAACACACTATTACCTCAAATAGATTCGCTAGTCTTGAATATTATATACATATATTATATATATATATATATATATATATATATATATAATTTGCTGTTTTTTCCATTCGTTTCGTTTGTTTTTCGCTGACTTTTGCGTCTCATGAAATTTTACTACTGCTATTATGATGATTCAAAAATGAGCTTGTGGAACGTATGACGATGATTTCTATTTAGTGCAACTTCACCCACGATATTTATTAAATAAATTCAGTTCAATTTTCTACCTAAACTCAAAATTCTTTCATTATTGAAATTTTCAGATGGGGAGAAAAAAACTGCAGATTTTTCCTTTGCTGTAAAATTTTTTATGATTTGCTAATTCTCGCATTTGTGACATGCAGCTCTAAAAACTTTCTGAAGATCCATTTTATGAATTTTTTAAAACTCGTGCCGTCAACTTTTCAACCACTCACGTCAAATGTTCTGTTTTTTTTTTCTTTTGTTAAGTACCATTGAAGCGCCAATGTGCTACCGGTTGTTCACCAAATTTACAAATCCATAGTGCAGAAAAAAAGAGCACTGCTGCTGGAACAACAGCAACAACAAAATGGCAAAGTGCCGAAAGAGGTAATTATGCTACCATGAAACGGCATAAATAATGACTAGAGGTAAAGCGAAAAAAAAATTCGCAAATACAATAGAAAATTGGACATTAAGAGAGCGCATGTATAGTATTTGAAACGTCGACTTTGGCGTTCTTCTTGTTTTTTGTGCACGATTTACGCAATACAGCTTCAAATAATAACCACGTCATAGGTTCATTGCACTAGAACAAGTGCCAAATAAATGAGCGCAAAATTGTAATTAGTGATCAACTTCAGATCGAATCGATCGCACAGTGCATTGCCCTTTTCCATAGTTTTGCCACCTTACGGTGAACTCGGCCAAATGCGAGTGAAACATTTGATTTTGGGTTGTGAATTCGTAAAAAAATTCCAACCGATTTGAATCCCGATAACAAAGAAAATTATTATTCCCCATTTCAGATTCGCAGCACCGAACGGGAGTGTGTTTAACTATAAAGCAAGCGATTCAGACGTTCAGTCGAGTGTACCGAACAAAGTCATCGACACTGATTTTCCTATTGCGAACATCAACATAAAATGCTCCAGACAACATTACCAATTCAGAATAGAAGTGAATAGAATAGAATGAAATTGATTTGAATTATGTCAAACGAAGCATTACATTGTGTGTGCTTCTCAGCGAATGTGTGCTTTGCATTTAGTGATTATTTTGTATAGATAAGCAACCAAAATTGGTTAAAACTCGACCACGAATTGGGATAGCGAAATGTTTGCCCAATTCAGTCAGTAGTAGTTGAGTGAATTTAATTTGGAATCAATTCTTTTCTTGTTTTCTTTCTTTCTCTTTGGAAAATTGCTTGGAAAGCGATGGATTGATTTCACTTCTTGCAGTTACATCTAAACTAACATCAAGCAATATGTCACGTCAGTGCGCAATTTCAATATTATGCATTGTGCAATGTGCACTGAAATTCAACATTTTATTGCGTAGTGAATCATAACGTGAAATGATAGAAGGTATTAGAAATAAAAGCTGAATCAATTGAGACATACGTACACCAAATCAGGGCATGCGATTGAACGAAAGAGCAACAGAGTGAACGGGAAAGAGCACATATTTGCATTTCAATGCATTGAGTCGAGTGATTCTATTGAAATCGAGAGTGAATGAAGTTCACTTAACATTGGCAAAATACCTCATCGACGCGCTCGATACTCATTCTCTCCTTCTCCAAGCGCTCCATGCTTGTGCGTCAGGACGATTTCATTCAATTGTAATATGTATTTTATTCATTTTGCCCTTTCGAACAGAGCATCAAGTAGTTCAGCAATATAATGGTATTTAAATGTGTCGAATGAAATGACGAGTAAAGCCGTAAAATAGCGATAGAAAATCGAACAAGCAGCAAAAGAATAAAGAGCATCACTTGAGGGTTATGTGGATTCATGATATCCATAAAAGCCGTTGCATCTTAACGCATATATTTGTCTCAATGGGAGCGCCTTTGATAACAAAAAAGGGAAGAGATTGAAGACAAGAAGACAGAGACAACTATGAATGTTTAGTACAGACTTTCTTTCTTCCTCTTTCGCTCTTAATAAAGGAGCCAAGGCACTCTAATAAGAAAAGTGTACTCCTTTGAAAAGTGCAAAAGCTGTGGAATTCCTTTGAATCGATGTTGAACCTTTAAGCTATCACTTGATGCTGTTTGATACTGTGCACCTTTTCTCAAATGTAGTAAACTTAGACCATTTTTTTTAAGTTGTTCGCTCTCGCCATTGAAAGACGCACAATTGTGTTCGCTCAATCAGCAACTTGTTTTTCATTTGAAGTAAATTTTTCAATAGACAGATATTTCTAAGAGAATAAGAGCACAAGTTGTTCAGTCATATTTCTAACATCGTTCGGCTGTGACATAAAATACTGTTCCACATTTTCGAAGAACAATGGTTGGCTTCGGGAAAAGCAGCAGCATTAAAATGAACAAATTATAAAACCATAACCAGCAATGAAATCGAGGACCGAAGTGCAGAGATTTTCGACAACACATGCAAAAAGCATAATGTCGAGTTGAATGCCGCATAATTAATTCATTTGTAGCCATGAATAATGGAAAGAGTACAGCGATATGTAAATATACGGCACAAATTTAATTTAAATTTCACACACATGTTGAGCGGGTCGGGAGAGAAAGAAAGAACGACTGCATACTCTGCTGCTGCTGCTGATGCTTCTGTTGCCAGTGCACGCTTGAACACTCAATGTATTACTCTAACACTATGGAAATAATCTCATCATATTACTTTTTCATGTGAGTCATGTTTTTTTAGCAACTTTTCAACAGCGACGGATGCAAATTTCAAATGTTCCATCATATTTAATTTACTCCATATGAACGATAGCACACAAACAACATCAAAATCATTTTGGACCCGAAACAGAATTTTTGATCTGCTTTTGGAAAATTCTTTTTGACAAAAATGCGAAAATTAAAATATATACAGCAACATTGATGTTAGTTGTGGTTTTACAATGGGATTACACATGTGTGAGAGAATTTACTGCCCCAACAAAATTACATCGCCCTCAAGCAAGGGTGTTAAAATAATTCCGATTTTTTGCCGATTTTTCAATGTGCACAACAATTTCCATAATTTCCAAACATATTTTCCATAAACTGAACTGATTTAGATGCCAAACCTTTGACCTGATTTAACTCTAAACTATTTTGATAAGCTACTAAACATTTGTCCGAATATTGCCAAGCAAAAATGTTCTTGATTACGAAAATATGCAAGTGATTTTTGTATTTAGACGCAAATAGTTTGTTAAATTAATTAAGCGCGGTTTATTTGGATGAACTAAATTTCATGATATAATACCAATTTATTGAATTGGAGTGTAAGTTTCGATAAAATCTAATTATTCAACTAAAATCCTCTGTGAACAAACGTGCATTCAAATATTATTCAGGTAACAGGTTATTTACAGCTTACCGTATAATTTACCACAATGAAAAACACCCTCAACTCAATTGATCATTTTAGATAATTAGACATTTATGAAGTGTGTTCTTGAGAGTATTACAAGAGCCAGTGTTATAAAATTGGTGCTACAAATGCCCGGCAAACAATGGAAGAGGCGTGGTATCAGTTCATGTCATTTCGACAATAGTAGCTTTATCATTTGATTGATTTCATTCCGGATCAATTGCTATCCATTTCGAATTCTCTAGTCGAATGAGTGAAAGTGAGAACCCATGTGTGTCAAATCGACTGTTCGTTCGAAAAATACGTTTGAATAATTCATTCGGTAAATTGAAATCAACACTTTTGTCAGCGATTTGTTTTGACTTTTTCTTTTTAACAACGATTTATATTTGTAAAATATTGTGTGTATGTGTTTTTGTTCCACAGACACAAAGAGAAACGACAGTGTGTCAAAATCCGAAATTGAAATGATGAAAAAACTTTTCGAGACACAAAAAGTGTACGCGAAAAGCGACAAAATGTGCGCAAAGTGTTTTTTGGCGTTTAATTAAAACCGCCAGGAGAAATAAATTGGTGTGTATGTCACAGCATGTGATAGAATTTCATTGGAATCGTTTATGTACATAGCTAAGGGGATTAGTGTTGCTACCAAACTCTTTCCGCTGGCTGGATTTTTATTTTTCGATGGTGTAGTTCATAGTACATCACACTGTCCACAACATGGTCATGGAATTATATAACAAACTGTTTCTTTGTTGTTGAAACCAAAAAAAAAAAAAATGGATGCCACACACAAAAAATACCGATTGAATCATGAATCTATGGGAATATTAAACAAAAAAGTGTTTGCTGGACTTTTCGCCCAATCTTTTTTTTTCTCTCAATTTAATGCCAACAAACAATGGCGTGTGTTCGTTTGTTTTTTGGAAATTGGTTTTACACACCATAAAAATATATTGCCTCCGAAAAAGCTGGTGTGTGTATTGTTTGCAAGTTAAGTTTGTGTAAAAATTAAATGTTGAAAAAGTTGCATGTCGATACATACCAGTGGGATCGTGATGCACTTGAGGTGGCATTGGACAAAATGCACTTGAACTGTGATGTATTGGCGGGGGTGGTTGAATCAAGTGTTGTGGTGGCTGTGGATAAAGCGGTGGATAACGATACGGCTCACAATCGGGTGGCGGCATCGTCGGTATGACCGTTGATGACGACGGGGCACCCATTTGAACGCTGTGCGGATCTAATAAGTTCAATGAAATATAAATGAAAGAAAAAAATTGACTTAGCTTGAATACTGTGTGCGTAGGTGTGATAAGCACTCACCATTTTCAATGTTACCTGGTGGAAGCATACATGATAGCGCGTTTAATGGTGTGTAGGATTTTGGTGGCTCTTGCGGTGTCGGTCGAACTAAGCGCTCTTCAGTTACACTAGATTGAACGCGGTACTGCATTTTACAATATGCTTCTTGGCTTGAACCAAGCGCCGCATTCACGTAAACACCGGTGATTGTGACATCAGTGTCTTGTACAATGACAACATTTGTTGGAACGGGCTTTGACTAAAAATGGCACAAGAAAATCGCATTTATTAAAGAAATACACACACATCAAACACACGGAACTACGGCAAACCAACCGAATAAACACTGAATACGTACATCTTTTGGTTCGAAAACTTCGTTTTTAATTTCTTTTGCTTTCTTCGGTGGAGTGATGTGACCATCTGTGTCGGAAGTGATTTTGTACATTTTTTGTTCACATTTGTCGAGATGGCGTTCCACTTCATAAGTAGCTGCCATCATTGCACTTGCATTTAAACTGGCCATGCGCTTCCGCACTACAACATCTTTAACATCAGTTGTCTTCGAAATGGCCGCCTTTTGGCCAATTGATTTTTTCAATTTCTTTAGCACTGGCTTTCGGTCAATCGTGTCTGTTTCACGATCCGAATCACTGTCACTACTGCTGCTATCGCTATCTTTTGGTCTCGGCTTGGGTTTGGGTTTAGTGGCCTTCTTTGTTTTTACTTTATTTGGAACTGGTTTCAGTTTTTTTGCTGCAACTTTATTCGATTCATCTTTGCCGAGAGTGGTCGATTTTTTGGTCGATGGCACTGATTTTTTCGGTAATGTTTTCTTCTTTACCTTGTTTTTCAATGGCTTCTGCTAATAATGTGTGAATTTGTATTTTTATTTGTATTTTTATTTGTTTTGTTTTGTTTTGTTTGAATGTGCATAAACAAATTGATAAACTTATCTGTGGTTTTATCAACTGAATATTTTACTTACCGTGTCTTTTTTCTCCGGTTCGGATTCATCCAAGCTGCTATTCTCCATTTCCCACATTGTACCTTCACCACGTACTGGTACTTTGCGCAAAGTTCGATTATTACCGGCAAAATCATCGCATTCGGTTTCACCACTTGCGGTGTCACCATCTTTTTTCGATTTTTTCTCTTTTTTGTCATTTTCAGCAGCCACTTCTTTTTCTTTTGCCTGATTCTTCACCAAATTCACATCCGTTTTGTCCGAATCGGACACGATTTTCATTCGTTGCACATTCTGTGGCTCCTTGACAAAGCCTAACTCTTGTGCGGTTCGTGATTCATTCTCGTATAAACATTGAACTTTTGCTAGTGCATTCAATGATGCCATCCGATGTCGTTTTGGTCCAGAATAAAATCCAAATAATTTCAAGCGACGATTTTTAACCGCCAATATGTGGCTATTATTTGCATGCGTTTTTGCGGATTTCTTTGTTTCGGCAGTTTGATTGTTTTTATCGTCGTTTTTATCGGTTTCACCTTTTTCAGTTTTGCTCTCGGCCGCCGTTCGATTATTTGCTTTGCCACTTGATTTCGTTGCTGCGGCTGCTTTGGAATCATTTTTCGTGAGTTTCATCACCTCATTCAACACATCATGGCGAATTTGTTTCTTTGGTGGCAAACTTTTTGATTTCTCACTGGGCTTTTTTGTGTCATTGGCTTTGTCAGCATGTTCTTGGTTGGTCGTTACACTTGATGGAACCTTTTCACGTTTTTTCTTATGAACATATGGAATTTCCACACCGGTATCACCGTCACCGCTACCATTACCAAAGTTTGCGTCTTGAAAGTCATACACATCCGACCTATTTGCTGTGTTTGTTGTACTTCCTGTTTCCTTTTGACCTGTTAACTTCTTTTTGGCTGCAGTGGCTCCCGCATTTGAAACCGATACTTTTTGTAAACTACCACTTTTCACTGGCTTTTGTTTGTTTACCGAACTGCTTAGAATATTGACTAGTTTTGTACTTGCATTTGAGTTTTTCTCATCTGATTTCGTTTTCTTTGTGTCATTTTTTGAGAGTTGAGCTTTCAACTCTGTCAATGATAAATTGTCATCGTCCGACAGTTCGTCGGCGTTCACTTGCAATTTATGCTCATCATTTTTCCTGGCATCATCTTGACACACTTTGACCTCCTTATTTACTTTGCTCTGGTGTTTTTTTGCTGCTGATTTCAATGATGCAGCTTTCACTGTCGCCATTGATTTGACTTTCTTCTTGGTTTTCAAATCAATTTTGATAATTTTGGATCCTTTTGCTTCGATTGGCCCACAAACGGTTGAATTTTTGCTTGATTTTGGTTGCACTTTACATTTGATTGGCGATTTATTCGTTTTGTCATTTGGTTTTTTTGCCATTTCTTCATTCATTTTATTCGACACCTTTGAGTCGATGGCAGCTGTTTCTTTTGCCACAATTTTATCATCGCTTACCTTTTCACCATCAACAGTATTATCAATTATATTGTTCTTTGTTGGACTTGGTTTGGTTTTAGCTTTCTTTGAAATCGTTTTGATTGCACCTTTAGTTTCATTCACTAAATCCGCCGTTGATCCGATTGCATCTAATTTCTTCTCATTCAACACTTTTTTCTTGGTCATTTTAACAATTTTATTGGTTTTTTTCGTTGCTTTTGTTGCTGTTGCATCACTGTTGTTGCTGTCTTTATATTGTTTGACCACTTCGTTAATTGCTTCGGTGATTGTATCAATCAGTGATTTCGATTCATCGACCTGTGTTTTGATTTCAATCCGTTTCTCTGTCGGTTGGGCAGGTGCATCAACCACTTTAGCCACATCATCCGGTGTTTTTGCTTTCAGTGATTTATTTGTGTTTTTATCGCCCTCTGGCTTCTTATTTTCGTTGGGTTTTTTCTTCAAAATTTGGGCATCGCCGGTCGTTTTCATGGATTTTTGTTTAGATTGCAACTTTATTTTGGTTGGCTCCTTATTTTTCGGCTTCTTCTTAGATTTGTCTTCGTTTTTACTGTCTGCCGATTTTAAAGTTGTCTCATGTTTTGTGGATTTATCGTGTGATGTGGTTGTGATTTGTTTGGCGCTGTTTGGTCCAGGTGAATTAACAGAAGGCGAACGATTGCCCGATGAATTGAATGTTGCGGATGCAGCACGTGCTTTGGTTTTAACAATTTCGCATATTGATGCCTTTATTATACGATCCGTATCGGAATCGGATCCAGTCGATTCGCGTGCAGCAGCCACACTACTGTAGCCACAGATTTGAATATCCAAGTTCTTCAATTCTTTGCTTGGTTTTACAATTTTCTCATCTTTCACGGTGGTCGAGGCTTTTTTCTCACCGTTTATTGCCGCCGTGGTGGTGGAATTTTTTTCACCTTTTGCTTTGCTACGGTTGATTGATTTTTCTTTCGATGAATTTGATCCCATTGATGATACTTTGTCCGAGGTGCTACACTCGTTTTTATTTATAGATTTTGATTTTTTCTCATTATTTTCACCATCATCTTTTGCTTTTGGATTTGCATTGATTGTGGATTTGTTTACGGTTAACTTTTTACTTAACGATGTTTTTACAGATGAATTGTTGGGACGCGCTTTTGTGGCAGTGCTTGGTTTTGTCAGCTTCTTGGCATTTGGCTTAAGTGCTTTTGTAAGTGAGCCACCAGCCAATCGCGTCTGGGGCTTTTTTGCACGCATCGTTTTTTTTTGTTCGCTTTTTAAATATGAGTTGTGCAAACTGAAAGTTAAAAGAATTAATGGAATATTAATAAAGCAAGTAAAAGGAAAAGTTTTAATAGACAAATAATGAATAAATGAAATGATGAAAGTAATCGATTAGATTAAAAAACGTATAACTTTAGAAGTAAAACGGTTTTATTTAAACCGTAATCAACATTCTCCCAGTTATTACAGCTATGCTTAGTGTGCTATCACTGGGCTCTAGCATAGGCTAACGTATTCTTGATTGGGGCCCCAAAATTGTGCAGGCAAATATGTTCTCTCACGGGGCTCACTTTGTATAGTTTCAATTAACCTTGATATGAGCTACTAAAACCACTTCATTCGAACACATTAAAATACATACATCGATTTGTTTTTTTGGTTTGTCAATTAAAATGTATCGAATAAAATAGACGATTTAAGCGCAAATCAACGATCACAAGAGGATGCGACACAAAAAAAAACCAATGGTTTCGGCAGTTGGATACAAACAAGCGCCGTTAAAATCTTGTTTTCTCTTCGGATGACATTGAGCAATGTGACAAAATGAATGTTTGTTTGCGGTTGTGTTTTCGAAAAAGGTAGAGAAAAAGAAGCCATAAGTTAAAAGACGATACGAGATATTGTCACGTTTCACACCTTTGTCAACAGCATTTAAGCTTATCGCACTGCTTTATGGCTACGCCGTGTGTGTATATATATCGACAAACGCAGACAAAATAAACAAATTTTTTCAATGTTTTTCGATTTGTTTGCTCATTCGCAATCGCTATTCTCGCTTTCAATTGATGAATTTGCAGTTTTTGATGTGTCTGTGTGTCTGCGTGTGTGTGTGTCTTATTTGTTCTTTCGAAAGAACAAAACGGACAAAATGTCAACCGTATAATTTCCAAAGATTATCAATTGTATACATTGTTCATTGTGATCTAACCATAAGTGAATTAATGTTCAACTGGCCATATTATTTACATTGTTTCAGCTTTCGGGAGATTGGGGAATTAACTACTGCATCGAAAATTCAAATGATGTCATCACATCACACAAGCAAACCAATACCGAAACTGAGACAAGCGGCTATTGTCAAATTATGCAGTTTGCAATCGAATGCATGCCTTTTGGGGGTGAACTGAGCATATTGTGACCGCCTTTGGTCATCAGCACAATGTCATCATTTCACAGTGAAACATGTCCAATGTCCATCCATTATCCAGTTCCATTCAACGTAAATGCCTCAGTAATTATACAAATTTGGCACTAAAAGCGTCTAATTCATCACTAAATGATATGCATAGATGATACACGGCTATTGATAACATTGCACACATTTTCGGGGGGGTTTCACTTCATAATCCATTGCTTATGAAAACAACATCGTTACTGTTCGGAAACTGTGTAACGCTCTCGTATTTCAGCTTCAGATATTCGATAAAGCATTTCGGTTTGTTGTGTTTGGGATAAATTTGCGTTGTTAGTCGACATGTTAAATCACAATATTTGACTTTTACGCATCCAAAATGATTGTGCACACAGTTCACAGTCGCAGTCGATGGAAAGAGTCATACTGAATAATGAACTGACAGCGCTCATGAAAGCATAAACACCAGAAAATCACCCAAAATTGAATGCAACACGACACACGCACAAACCCCCACCCTCCAAACCCACACACAAACACACACACACACATCAATATGTTTTTTGGCATCAAAATACAAATACCAAATTGTTGAGCCCTCGGGTTAAAGCTCTATGTACAGACGCTCAACGTAAATGGTGCGAATTTCTATTCCTGTGGCTGGATAAAAACGGAAGCAACATAACTATTGATTTTATGAATTCTCTTTATCAATACATGGCTTTGGGGGGAGATGAGATGGAGGCAACAGCTTTTTGTTGAATGACGAAGTCATGGTAAAGCGTATTTTATTGATGCTGCTTGTTTTCAACAATTCAACGATAATTCCGCTATGATGAGGATTTAATGCGGTATGATATGGTTTATGACCGCTTATGCATGCTTTTCCGACGCTTACCTTGTTTTCCCATCGCATTTTGTACACCGATCCGATTAGCTACCGGGTCGAGGTCGTTTTCTACACTCAACATGAAAAGCTGTTTGGCGAAATATGAAATAACCCATCTCTTGGAATCGAATTTTATAAAATCGTGCATTTAACACCAAAGAGCGATATCAATTGCAGCACCAACCAAATGCATGCCAATTCAATCGAAATCAATCGCATGAATTACTTCATTCATCGAGTATTTGGGTTAATTGATATATAGATCAAGGTGATTTCGTGTCAATAGCTCTATTAAATTCGTATCATTAGTAGACACTTCAACCAAAATTACAATCGCTGCATTCACTGAATTTACCGAATGTTTGTGTTTGAAAAAGAAACAACATTCGACGGTTTGAATGCGGTTTTATAGTCTTTTGAGTGGATTTACTGTGCAATTTATGATGTAAATGCATTTGAATTGTGCAGGATTTGATTCTATGATTTTGAATCTTACTCTAAGCGGAAATAAACACTTGAAGTTGATGCTAATCATTTTCATTGATATTTTTTTGGCAATTTGATAAGATCTGAACTGTTAGCATGTATGGTATGTGATAGTCGTAATCAAATTCATTGCTTCCATTATTATATCATGGAAAATGTGATCCTTATTAATGGCAGCGAAATTATTTTTAAACTTATCAGCAGGTTTTATTTATGTTCATTTCGTTCATTGACGAAGAATGTGAAGAAGAGTCTGCGAAAGTATTGCGTATGCGATAAGACTGACATGAATTATTTCATAAGCAGAAATCAGTTGATTTTTATTTGGGCACAGCTTTAAATTTGACGTTTTGATAAAGAACACACAAGACATCATGTGTACACAGAAAATAATGAGGTTACGTTTTTCTCAACTGACAGTTGAAATTCGGTGAATTCCAACTTCTTTTGTATGACGGTTGGACAAATTTCAACTTTTTTGAATTTGTTGAATTCCAGAAAAAGTTGGAATTCTTCCAACCGTCATAAAAAAGAAGTTGGAATTCATCGAATTTCAACTGTCAGTTGAGAAAAACGTTACCTCATTATTTTCTGTGTATTCTTCTCAATGTATAAATTGAGCAATTCGTCAAAACAATGTATGTGTAACGTAAAAAAAATCGAGACAAACTATATAACAAATAAATTGAATTACATTCGTAATCCTGACTTTTCCGCATTGATATAGAATTTGATTTTTCTCTTGAACAATTTCATTCATCGACCAGTCAGGAGAGAAAGTATTGGTTCTGCCATGAAAATGGGCAAAATGTTCAAAACACAAAACATTCTTTGACACAATAAAACAAATTGGCCATCTTCACTTTGCGATTTGAGACTCCTTTCTTGAGATATATTCATATCAAACTTCGATTTTCTAAGAATTTCGTACATTTTCACACGTATTCATATTCCATGATTTTTCGGCATGAAGATACATTTTGTGCATTGTATGAATATGTAAAACTTCAAGCGGACTCAAATACCTTTCAAATTATGCAAACTGCATGAATTTACATTGACCGTATTGGTCAGGAGAGTCAAAAATGTGAAAATCAGATTTTGTGTAAAAATGTACTGAAAACCCGACTCACGTGCACTTGAATGCACATATCTCTGGAACGACTACACCGATATGGCTCAAATTCAATAGGAAACATCCGGTAATAATACTGAACAAATTTGCTTTTGTCACTTTGGGATTTGAGACTCGGTTCGAGAGTTATCGTGTTAACGTACATACACAGACGACGACGACGACGACGACGACGCCATTTTGCACCGGAGCTACCAGAACCGAGTATCCAAATAAAAAAAGTGCAAATCAAGATTTGTTCCCATGGTGAACTGAGACTCTGGTCAAAATTTGAGCCCGATCGGAGTTCATTTACTCAAGCAATGTGGAGTCGAATTTTTGAGGCAAAACCAATACTTTTCCTAAGCACATTTCATGTGCGGAAAAGTAAAAACTCTCCAAAAATAAGTCGATTTCTAGAAGTTATCATTAAATCTACTTGCATTTGATTAAATCACCAAATTGATATGAGCACAAATCTAGACATAAATTGAGTGTTATTTCGTCGAAAAACTGCCAATGAATGAGAATTATATATAATGAAAGGTGCTACACGGAGACAGAGAATCTAATTTGATTTGAGTATCATTTTAGCACAGACGATTACAATATTGCTGTCTAATGGATAAAATGATGTTGCATTGATGTAAACAGCAGACGGAGTGAATATTTTGGGTGAAAATCGATGTGGAAAAGGCGATGGCACTTCAATGGGTGTTCGATGGATATGGTCTTCAACCCTCTCTTTTGCTACTTGTAAGAGTCTTATCGACTTGTTCGCATGTCAAGCGGGGTGACAAAATAAAAGCGACGAACAAAGTGGTAGTTACACGATGTACTGCAAACACATTGCACTTGAACATGGCATTCAGAATGACGTTCATGTCAATACGCCATGCACACAAAAATGTTCAGTCATTTTGCCGAAGATCGAGAATGTCAACGAAAATCAGAGAGAAAAAACAAACTTGCATCGTTTGCTAACATGAGAATGCGGACATTTTTGATGTGTTGTATGCATAAAAAAAAAGATGGTAACCATTTTAAACTTGTAACTTATAGAAACCATTTGTTGGATGCTCAGCATAAAGTGATGGTAGGAAGTTGTCAAAACATGTGAAACCTTGCTTGCACTCGACTAAGATTTTTTTGTTGTTGTTGCTGCACACACACACACACTTTTTGGCTTGACTTTAGTTTGGGCGGAAAATTGATTTGTTAATAGCAACATCAAAACATGATGTAATTTTCAACAAGCTTTTTTCAAGTTCGAAAGAGCAATTCCATTGTAAGCTATTCTGTATGACATTATGATTTTGTCATCGTTTATTTGACTTTGGTCAATGAGGCGGAACAAATTGTTTCATCTCGACAATAGTTCGATGTGAATGCAATGATGACACCAAGCACATGAAGAATGTGTGTGTATGTTGCTGTTGACAAAGCCGTACTTATGCGCACAACACTGTGTTTAATACGTTCAATGTGTTCAGTGTGGCATTCATGTGCCATGAATGGCATTGGGAAGCTCTCGCCTTAGAACACTGAATAAGTGTATTTCACGCATCACTACCGCAAGCAAACAAAACATTACACAATTTCTTCTTCTTATTTTTTTTTCAACGATGTCGTTGTTGTTGTTGTTATTTTTCGAATTGCAAACGTGTTTGTAAGAAGTTTACGTGCCGTTGTATCGTTTGTAGTGTTCATTTCATGTGGTTGCTGCTATTGACTCAGCTAAGAATCGGCAGCAACATATACATATTTTGTTCGACATTTAACTCATACAACAGCAATTTCATTGTTAACACTTTTGTTTTGTAGTTTCGCATACATGCAAACATTTTGCTCATACTGTAACTGTTTCACACACACACACACACACACACACACACACACACACACACACGCTGTAATTTGTGGCAGTTCACAAACTGCCTTCATGTTTATTTCACAACAGCCAAAGTGTAATGAATACGAAAACACAAATTGGTAGTCAAGTTGACTGGACTAAATTATGTGCACATTTTGACTATGTTATTCAGATGGTTTTACGGGTATGAATGGGAAATGAGATGTGGCGTTTACAACGACCCACATTCTTATTCTTGGAATAACTGCTGTTCCATGCCTGAAGTTTATATTTTCCTCAGAGGCATTTGTTTAGATTCCTTTAGCTATTAAGTGGGAGTGAACATTAACTATATTGTGAGATTAAACTAACTTCAAATAGGCTTGTTTAGTTTGAGCAACAAAAAATGCAAATAATGAATGGCATGAAATTAAAAAAAAAATATCATTTGAAATATTTCAAAGCATATGTTTGAGCATTGATTCTTACGTTTGTACTTGGATCAACTGAAAATCCTTCAGAATATAAATGGTATGTTGATCGTTAGCAGCATGGTTCTATAGTAGTAGCAAAAAGCCAAATTGGTGTGCTTGGGTTTCAATGTAAACAGCCTGATTCAATGAGAAACCGATTTTGGGTGTTTGGAGTTGTGATTAATTCAAAACACTTTTGGCAGCTTTCAAATGTTCATAAAGTTTTTCGCTATAAATTATTCAGTTGCTGCATGATACGAACTCATCAATGAATGAACACTTTACACACGCACTTTGTTCAAACGTTTTCCAACACTTCTTCCACAGATAGTTTTCACTTGCGTATAAATTATTCACTTGGTTTTTGAATGAAGTTTTACTAAATTAAGTCACAGATTCACTTCGGTGTCGGTTGTGTGTTACCGATTTGGCGGTTGATTAGCATTTGTACACGTTTCGAACATACGCACTCAATTTCAATGGTTGTTTGTCGTCAATTTTCACACATAATATTTCGGCCCCAAAAAAAAGCAAGTTGCTTGCATATCAACAATCGAACTCACAATGAGAGTTTTGCCATGCGATTCGAAGGAATAGCGCCGTTTCTTTACATTGATTTTGTTCTTCAATGTGCCACCAAACCGAACATGCGTATCGATGTTCTTCGTTCTCTCCTCTTATCTGCCTGCCTGCCTGCTGCTGTGGCTGTGGCTGTTGCTGCTGCTGCTACTAACTTTCTTGATGCTGTGTACGGTATTCCACTGTTGATAAAATAGCTGGATAATGAGCATGAAAGACGTTATCGCTGCGTATCGCTGTTGATGTGCTGAATATTGCCGACTAAAGGATAATAACGATACAAAGAAAGAGCAGAAAAAAGGCGCTATAATTTATCAGATGCTTACTGTTAAAATCGTCTAGCCGTTTGCAATTTTAGTTCGATGGTTTCGTTTCCACGAAAATATGTCTTAATAAATGGTCTTATAATTGCGAAACTATGAGAGAGGCAGAGCAATTTTACCGTTTAATGAAATCAAATGATGTGTTTCGAGGAATGTGATCCCGAACGAAATAAATGTTCGTCAACTGTTTGGCATCAAACAAGTGCACCGTTTTCGTTGTCGTTCGCTTTACATAAGTAAATACACTTTAATGTTATCAAACATACAATACGCACTGTGAAGCACGTATGCATGGCATTGCACGCACTATTTCTTCGTTCGCATACCATCGATAGAACGAATGACTTTTCACTGACAACACATACACATGCACATTGCACACTCACACACCGAATGAGAGAGCGAGAGTCGATGGAAGTTTTCTTATCAGAATTTGACCGTGGATCGTCCACCAACGGTACCACGATTCCAACGTTCAATTCACTTGAAAATCAATTTAATCGAATTTATGCACAAATTTTACACAATTTTTCGGAATTTTTCAATGAATTAATAAAACATTTCTGTGAAATTCATCGAACACAACATGAGAAAATGATGATGGCGCGCCCTACGTTTTTTTCGTTTCTCATTTGACTGGCTGTTGTTCGAGTTTGAATGACTGAAAAAACACACACAATTTTTACTTCAACGTAGAGAGAAATATTGCGAGTTGTACACAGAAGCACAAGCAAATGGAATGAACGGCACACAGCATGCATACACGGTTGTGTATGTAAGCATATTGGATAGTTGTAGCAGTACCCCACAGTACAGGCAATACGAATTTACCATTGAAATATTCACTTCTTCGTGTATTTGTTGTTGTTGTTGTGTTGTTGTAAATACACACAGACAAAGTTCATTGTGCTATTGGTGTGTACTAAATGCGGGCAAATGCGCGCAACAGAGAAAGACACATTGCGGCGGAGAAATGTTTTGGTTTGCTGTTCGATAAATGCACGCAAATGAGATAAACCGTTTGCTGTGAGTTTTGTGTTGTGTGATTGTGTTGGTGTGCGAGTGTAACAGCAACACATTCATGTGGTATACACGATACACTCAAACGTAATGCATTTGAATCGCACGAGAATACACACACCGTATACAAAACATAAAAACGGCATGAAATGCAATACGCATGACAGTGCCATACACATACAGAGGAAGAAGCGCGCGCGGTCGCCAGCACTCATCATATGTGAGACTGTAATAAACACATGAATTCACAGCAGTATATTTTCAGTGCCGAATTCGTGTAATTTTTTTTTCCTTCGTTTGAAAAACTCTTTCAACATATCGCATGCGACCGCATCGTCTCATGTGTATACGAGAAACAGAAAAGCACGGGGAAAAAAACAAACATTCTCTTGAATACAACTCGGTTCAACGAATAACTCATCTATTTTTATTTAGATTGCATCGAAATCGCTCATTTTATGCTCGCTTCTGCGCGCTATCGAAACAATTTCGTTGGAAAGCATTTAATCGACACAAATTTTCCACTGTAACATGTGGGTGCACGTTTTTATGTCCATCGTGGTCATTAACGTTATCGAAGATACATGCTAGAAAATAGTTGAATGCAATTTTAATGCTTTTGAAATTTCATGCGATGAATTAACGATGAATTAACGATGAATTAACGATGAAATAAAGCTGAAATACTTCTTTTGTTTGTTGTCTGAAAATTGTCGTTTTTAAATTCATCGTTAAAATGTTATCGATTTATCGATCTATTTCAATTTCATTCATTTATATATACGATTTTCGAACGTCGAAATCAATGGTTTATACGATTTTCATGAAGCGCATATCATTTTCATTCAACTATTTTTTGATAGGTGGCTCTGTTGCTGTAAATAATTGATTGGCGTTGAAATTGGTGATGGCGCCTCCATTTTTTTTCTTCTGTTGATTACATTTATTGTACAATGTTATAATTAGTCATGAATCACACTCCTCACTCGCAACTCATAATTTCAAATTCAAACTGCATTGTGAAATCAAATATAGGAGCCCATATCCGCGTGCAGACATGCACTTTTACATAATCAATGTGGAAAATTAAGTTTTGCTAATTTTTTGAATCATCAACTAATTGGAAATCCTGTAAATGTTTTGTTTGTTTTTCGATAATTCAAAACACTATTTTCAATCAATAAAAAATGAATTAATCCGAAGCGGAACAACCAAGTTCACGATAAACTATCAAATTTAATGTTCAATACCTATAACAATAGGTAACTATTAAGTTGTTCATTGGAATTTATTGAAACATTATTTTTTTTTTATTTATCAAATGCCATGAAAGACTTCTTAAAGACACACCTTTAAGAACTTTAGAAAAGATTGAGATTAAAATATACAAAAATTTAATAAAATTGGTGTAAAATATGCAATAAAAATATGACTTGAGCCATACAATGTAGAAAACCAAGTAGACACAAATCCACAAATCAATAACAGTTATTAGTCAATGGATCGGAAATATTTAAATGATGTTTATTGTTAATTAATCGAATATTACCAATCGATACAATGTAAATGAAACGCACCCAAAAAAGCAACAATTGATTAAACAAAAATTTGAACATATTTTAAGCAATGCTTTGCAAATATAAATGCGGTGATGATATAAATCGTTAAATGTCGAATCAAGGCCTTTTCATTTACAGCTTGAACAAGTTTTGTGCCACACCAGACTTCGCACGGAAGGTGTTTTAAACCGAATATATTTTCGCCTATGAAGTCATTCACAATCGAACAGCGATTCATTTGCCTCGAGACTGAATCCAGCTAGGTATCCAGTATGAAGCTTCATTTCACGTTGAATTTCATTCATTCAAAACGGTGCTATATATTTTATGTTTATTTTGATAGGAACATTTCAAGTGTGTGCTTAATTTTGGAGTATTCGAAATTGCATGGCACGTATTTATCTTGGTTGAATTAATGTCACAAAACTAAACAGTTCCAAACAAAACGCCCATTCATGAACACATGGACTAAGAATGTCAATGTTGACACATCTGAATGTCCGGTGTTTTGATTGAATTCTATTCCAAATCTGTCGATTGTCCATTAGTGACTAAGCTGTCAATCAAGAAAATTGGGTTGTTATCTCAGTTGAATTAAGAATTTGCATGATAATTTTCTAGTTTATCAAACAAAAACAACAATAAAAACAAAAAAAAAACAATACAATTTATTAATACTTATAGTCAAAAACTTAAGAGTCTCTGCCCTCTCAACGCAAGGCTATCACAATTTAATTCGTTGAAACCTTCAACACTTATAAATCAAACTCATATCAGCATGCTATAATAAGCAAATGAAAAGCCGAAAAAAAATTAATTGAAATCACATATATATATCCAGTTTCGTTGGATTTTGCCGACACGCATGCAATCTGTTGCTTACACTTATTTCAAACTTCGCTATATAATCGATAATAATTGAGTTCTGTACAATCGCAATGACCTCAACATAAATCAGTGGACGAGAAAAACCAGCGCACAGCAAACACACCATAAAATATAAAAAAAAGAAACAAAGCAAGCGAATAAAATATGCATAAAGAGCGAGTTCCGTTGAACATGAATATTAAAATATTTTGTTTAATTTAAAAAAAATTGCATCCGACGGAAAAGTGTTGGGCTGTTAACAGCGCTTTGTAAACACACATTGATCGCTTAACATTTTCTATTGATGTGTTGAATTAACGCCAATCATAATCAAATGTGACTACAACACAGCAAAAAAAAACGCAAAGAAAATGACCAGCGATGTTAGTGCAAGATTACATTGAATCGGTTGAGTGATCGCTTCATTGGACGATATTTACGATGATTTATTATTTATACGTAAATATGCATTGCCTCTATTTGCATATACATCACAAAATGAATGGGCCATAAATGGAAGTTCCATTAAGAGAAAGAAGAGAAATGAATTTACATGAATACTGAACAAACAATAAATTAATAATGATGAGAATTGGCGCATCATTTAAGTGACCAAACCATCGTTAAAATGATGAATTAAAATATTATCTCATTTTCTGATCACCATTCACTTACAATACGAATTCCATTCGATGAAGAAAATTTGAAAAATAAAATTTCAATTTATTTACTGATCATTGATTCCAATCAATTCAATAAAATGCGATTTCTAGTGACAAAACATATTTTCAATTGAGGTAAAAAGCCAATAACTAAAAGTGGTTTGGACGGCATTTGCATTCTATATAAATCAAAATATGCCATCCATATGGCGCGGCCTCTGTCTGTTTTTCGTTTATTAGCCGCAAATATTTTGCGATGCTGTATAATTTTATTTGTAATAAATGAAATTGTGCGCATTCTGTGTTGCTGCATAGCTGTGCCGTGTCGCAGTTGCATACTGGAGGATATATGGATGTGTGACGCTATTTCAGAACAGTTTAATTACGGTAATATTCGACTACATCGATAGGTTTTGCGGTTTAAAACAACAACAACGAAAAAACAGGTATAATAACAGCCTAACATCGAATGAATTACGTCGAATGCTGCGAATGCTGTTTGTGCATCAAAATGCATTGACATTATGCAATCAGCATAAGTAAACGCTTTCGAGTCGAATTGAATTTTATTTGGAATTAACAATTGTGCGCACACATTTTACCGAACGCCGTTCATTTCATTTGCGAATGAGGTTACCCATTGATTTTGATGCACGATGGCGTAATTTTCCGAGCTCATGATTTTTCAAATGCAATTCGAATGCTGTGCGCCACATATTTCATTCAATATATTCCGTAAATCGAAAAGAACCGCTATTCATTTTGATTCAATTTAGTAAATTCCATTTTGGAATTTTCTACAGTGTGGTTGATAAAATTCCACAATTGCTAAACCAATGGAGACCATTTGGTTGATGTCGTTCGTCATTCCGTGACAGTCAATTTAGAATTGACTAACTGCACAGAAATTACAAAACCAAAATCCGTTTATCGGTTGCAAATCAATCGAAGCGGCGGCTTTTTGTTTAGTTCGATGTCAATTGAATTTTACTCAATTCAAAATAATACGGTCATTGATTCAGTAAATTGACCACTTGTCAATAGAACACGTCTGAAGCAACAAGGAAGACATATGAAATGCGGTGCTCAATTAATGGATTAATCACCAATTGGCAAAATGAGAGTTTGAAATTGTAAATCACCTGAAAAATTCAATGAAAAATACAAAACCGGTGAAAATTTGTTGAACGCTTCACACAGATTAGCCTATCATTGCTTTCAATCTTGATCAACACATGACACAATTCAACGCATTTCACTGAGAATTTCTCCGGTTTTTCGAATTTCTATTGAATGGAAATCCACCGACTTACAAAGGAAAGTGACTCGAACATGGAATGTGAGAAACCTTGGAATTGTTTTCGAAATTCTAAACAAACAAACAAAAAACAATGGTCATTCAGTCATTTAGCCGCATCAAGTTTCCGATACGACGCCAAATATTCCATTAGTTGACCTACAAAATCAATAAAAAAAAGCGAAACGTTTGTGAATTGGTTTTTCTTTAGTCGTAAATTGAGTGCTATTAGAGAGTAAAATAGACGACGCGCGCGCCTCAACACAATTTAACGTACTTGAGATTCAAGTCACATTCACGCAAAACAATGAGAGTTATTGATTTCAGTTGTGCACGTTGAAAAAAAAATGTCTTTCGCATGGAAAGTTATCGAACTCAGCGACGCCGATACACATGTTGTGATCATTAATAGTTAACTTATTATGGAATCCATTGCAAAGTATAGTAATAAGTTCATCTATAAATGGGATGGTGCCCATTGTCATAAAACCAATGTGACGATTTCTTTCTGCGTCAGCTCGTCACATTCGCTTCTTTCGTTTGTAAAAAAAACACACACACACACATGGATCCATTGCATCGAAATTTAACAAAAGAAACCAGCCAATAATTAGCTTCTAGTCTCATTTTGAGCGCTTTGAAAAAGTGAAACATCATAAATGACCTCTATTTTAATATAAGCAACAGCAACACTAACAGCAATAAGAGCAACAGCAATTCAGTGTTTATTTATGGATTAGCACCTACTTCAAAAACTGTGTTTTTAGATCTGACTATGCAACTGATAATTATTGTTTTCCATTACTTTTTAGTGTCCGTAATTGTTTTGCGAATCAGTTGCGATTTATGGAATCATTTCTGGGTGGCAATTATATTTTTCTCACTCTCTTGATTTTCCAGCTACAATGGCAACAGCATCTGGTTAAAAATGATTGCATTCGAGAAACGAGAAAAAAAAATTCAATACAATTTTCAACCACAAATGAAATTATGCGGCACAACGCACCATTCATCAAACCACATCAGTTAGCCAATTGAAATCCCAATAATCAAATGAATTTTGATTCATTTTTTTTTTTGTTAAATTCGTGTTTTATAAGTGCAACATTCAATTGTGTTAAAAATGTAATTAAATTATGCATGGAAATGCATTCTATCGTTGGTTTCCCTCTAATTGCGAATTTCGGTGGAAAAAGTGAGAAAATCAAGTACACAACACTTTATAAGATCCGGTATCGAAACCATCCATATCAATGAAAAACCGATTAGCTCTCGATTGAATCTGTTTAAATGCAAGAGAAAATCAGTTGAGATTTGTTTCACAATTTGTTTTTTTTTTGTTGATGAGATTTGATTACATGCTTTTAATGTGCACGTTGCGCACAAACACACAACGTCGGTAACGTTTCGATGAACAACGGAAACAAAATCCGCATGTGATAAGTTGTGCGATGATTTTTCAGTGGTCTTTTAATTTGATTAAACAAAAGCAATTGTTGCACAACAATTTCGGACGATTCGGACGTATGGGAGAAATTCAGAAAGGGAAGAAAGCATCACAAGTTAATTAGATCCGATATGCAGAAATTTAGTTTCATTGTCTGCCAAAAGTCCCATTCACAAACCAAATGGAATTATTTTGTTTGATTGATAAGAGTCCATTTTCAGTGAAATTGAAAGCAAAGTGCTCTTATCACTCATCATTTTAGTCACATTCATTTCAAACGTGCTTCAACGGCATGATTTCAATCAACAACGAGTAGATGCATTTAGATGATAAGCTCCATTTGTAATGTATTTCAGTGTTCATGAATGAAACACCAATTGGCACAGAAAATCGAATAAATAAAAGATGCCAAGAAAAGTGTCAATATAACGAAGCTGAAAAATAAAAGTAGAACTATGCAGAGGCAGCGAAGTGAGGCTGCTTCGTTCTCATTGCATTCGAATGAAAAAATAATAATAATGATACAGCAACAGCAAACCCAGTGGTTTCGATAAATGGTGTATTCTTATGAATATTTATAAATGTATGCATGGTTCAGTTCTACTTACCGGCCGATGAGATCGATACAGAAGGTTTTCTGCTGAGAACTTAATTTTTTTTTTCCTACGCAAAACGGCAACTGAGATGTGCACAACATCGCATCACTTTGGTCGGAATGATTGCAGATCACGGTCGCAATGCAAACAATATAGTGCAACTGGCAGTGTGTTACGCTAAGCGACCATATCATTTGTAACAAATTCGCTAAGCGGAGTATTTTTTTTACATCATGTTCCAATGTGTTGGTTTTTGCTCTTGTTCGTTTTATTTCTTTCACATCTCTCTTTTCTTTTCCGAAAGACCCGTGCATTTTTCGCGTGTCAAGAGAACTACTTTGGCATTTCAAGCGATCTATGTGGTTTTTGTTTCGCTTGAACTCTTGAGACTCGAGATTCCATTGGTTTTTTTTCAGCACCCAAAAAGCCCATAATCCGTTAGGATATTATGACAAAGCCATGTTAATCACAGCACATGTGTGCGATTCGAATGGAGTTCAAAAACACCATCAATCGAATGGTTGGTTCGAGATTAAAGGCTTGACCGAAATGGGTATGCAGCTATTGTTTTTTGCAGCCGTGCACAGTAAATGCAAATATTTGTAGTATTGCCGAATCACCGAATATGGATAACGGGCTTAACTTTCTCTTTGGAGGCTACAAACCAACAACAATGTGTACAACGGTGAGCATACAGATTGATTTTTTTCGCTTGGTATTTGCTTCTCTTATCCATCACAGTAAACAAAACGTATGCTATGCACAAAATATTTCGATAATCTCGAGTTGATACGAATACGTGTACAGGGTCCACATTGTGCCACATGCCTTTTGATTTACTATACAGACGAGTGAAAAAAAACAGCAACGACATAAGAGCCGATAGGGAACAACAACAAAAATAAGCATTTGTTTGGCGTGCAGTTTTGGTGTTTCGAATATGTTCGTCGTGTTCAATAAACAATGACTCAATGCAATTGCTTCTTTGCACATTTTTTTTTTGTTATTTATTCATGAAAAATAGAGACTCTGAGAGCATTTGAATATGAATGCAACAAAAAGAGAAGGTAAACAAAGTGAGCAATCAATTTGAGTGGTCATTGGTAGCCCAACATTGGCACGAACAAAATAACAATAACAATAACAAACAGATATAATATTAAAACGTGTGATTGTACGTGATTTTGTTATTAATTTTTCTCTTGCCTGGCATTGGAAATAATGCCGATGATGCGAAGCTTGAAATATTATACGTTTTAGCCACTTATTCTCAATACAAAGCAACGGAAGGCTTAGTAAATATGTGATTTTGTATTGATAGAGCACGATCACCCGTTCAAATGAGTTGTCAACTGAAAACTGGATCGCGTCAATTATGATGATTAATATACGATCAACGCAAACTATTTTAATTACATTGATAAATTCATTGGGAACAGAGTTACTCAGCACTAGTACTGTGATACCGCTGAACACCAGATTGTGGTATAAGTGAAATCCAGATTGAAAAAACAAATAAAAGCTGCCAATCCAGTGAATCAGGTTTCTCAATATTAGTCTTGACTGTTTGAGCTTATTAAGTCCTTGAAAGTGCAGGAACTTACAAAACTCTATCGGTCAAAGGTTTTTTTTTTGTTTCATCAAAAATTCAACTTTTCTGTTTGAGTCTCTGGTTAACATAAATTTTCGATTCGACAATTTGACTTTATCATTTGGTATCGGTGCATATTTATGTTCAAAAAAATTTATGATTTGAAAAATCAAATGCTTTTTTATATAATGGCGAGATGATCGACAATGGCATAAATCTTTATCTTTCGGTAGCTATCATCATTGATATCGAATCGACGTTGATGAATATGCGAAACGCAAATTTTTGTTGCGAATCAAACCAGTTGGATCATTGATGGCTCATTTATGTGGTGAAAAAAATGAAATAATAGACTGTCGACTTGAGACCCATCATCGTGATGGCATAAGTGTCATTTAAATATATTCAAAATAGCTAAGTTAAGAGAACACTTGATGTCGGTGTAAGAAAAATAGCACCTTCAGACGAGCTACATAGCCTTAGTTTAACACTTTGTAATAAGTTCAACAATGTATTCAATATTACACATTTCGTGCGTGGATTGAAAGATTTAAAATTGAAACCTAGCGGCTAGAGGTGTTTTTATTGCCAGTCTAGATTCATATCTGAATTTTAAAACCAAGCCCAGACCCAAGCTCATTCACATATTATGTTTGTTTGTTTTTTTGTTTTAAATTTTCAACTAAATGACAGCTTTTTGATTGATCTTATGAATTTTCATTAAGCGACATATATTAATGTCGACACATTTTCCAAGGTTTTTGTGTGTGTGTGTGCGCACTAGGCAGGTTCATTAGCAGTATAGCATCGAGTGTAAATAAAAATTGAAATTAAATGGCTTAAGGTTTTTCTTTTTTTTATTGCACAAAAGGGAAACGATGCAACGAACAAAAACCTAACTGTGTCAATTGCTAGATTAAAATCAATTGATTTATAGCGAAAAACTTTCAAAACCGTTTGGCAATCATTCTTTCAAAGTGTTTTCTTTTCTGATTTGATGTTGTTTCATCTGATTGTGATATATTCGATTGCGGTGCATATTTCAAATGAATTGAAAATTCAACCGATCAATTTGTGGTTTTTTTTGTATGCAATGGAATCGATGAGAAGGTTCATGTTGCATTTCAAATGGATGCCATATCAAATTGTCTAGTTGTTTTTGTTGTTACTGGGTGAAAGATTTTCTGCTGTTAAAATTCCAAAATGGAAACTTACCCATACTGATTTCAGTTCGTTATGCTCAACTTGACTGAATCAAAAAACAACAAAACAAAAACAGACCCACCGTTGTCGTTCCATTCATCGTGCAATCCGCATGGCATATGATACCTGAAGGTATGAAACCTGTTTCATGGCACTCCAGATGCATCGCATCTGCGTATCTATTAAATGTTTTCACCGTGTAAAGAGTGAATAGAAAAATGGTTGAACGTGACAAAACACCAAAATGATCATCATATTTTTTTTACTTGTGGTTGAGTGTGCGATCGCAAGCACCTTTTCAATTGCTCGTTCGTTCGTTCATTTGCTGCAATTTTCTTCTGTTGGCCTGGTAATTGTGTAATTTAAATTTCAAATAAAAATATCGCATTTGATCGGTGCGGTGCAAATGTGTGTACAATATCCATAAAGTGACTTGTTTATACATATCGCTGATTGATAAAGCAGTCCATATGCTGAACATTTTCATTCCACGTTTTATGTCTTTTCGTAAATTTCTTTTTTTTGTTGTTGTTTTGTTTGCTTTGATCGGTTTTTCATGTTATTTATAAATTTAAAAAAAATAACAAATAATAATGAACATTATAAATGAATCGCAGCATAGCGAAGAAGCAGCTGCGCGTTGCAAAAACAATGCGCGAAAATAAAAGAGGAAAAAAAAGGTACGGCATATACATTTACGTCCAAAATAAGCCCCAAAGTATCGTACCTTTCGTACCAAGTCAATAGAGTCGGCATTCAAGTTGTGAGCACAAGAGTTGAACCAAAACAGTAACAACAACAACAGCAAAAAAGTGGTTAAGAAATTTAAAGCATGAGCCAGCTTGAGTTTGATACGAAACGAATACGACGGCGATGTGTGTATGTAGAATAAATGGTGTGTGTCTGTGTCGATGGGACTGTTAGTGCTTGCACTGCATAGAGAGAGAGAGAGACCCAAGCCCAAATGAAACTCGACAATCGACTTTTATGAACGGCCACAAAACGAGTTAGTATGAAAAATATGCTCATGGCAAACGGTTCGATAAACGCTGTACCGTGAAACGCTGTCTCGCGCGTCTCGTGTTTTAATAAATTTTCTTCATCATCGAGCAAAGAAATAAGTTAAAAGTGTTATTTGTTGTTGTGGGCTTTTTTTTACCTTTCTCATATCAGCCGTGCGGTTTGTGCTTTATTTCAATGGAAAGATCAGTTGGCTTGAATACTTTGTGCCACATGTGAATTGAGATTCAATATTGAGATCGACTATCTTAGCGATTGTCGTACATGATTTGCGGTGAAAATTGTTGTTTCTTTTTCTATTCAGTTTTATCAAGAAAAAAAAAAACAACAACAAATTATTGAAATTATTGTGGTGAAACTACTGATCAACTACAAGTGATAAATGTGTTGCAGTAAAACTTTTTGAAGCGGATGACAACAAAAGGGAATTATCCCCGTGTAATACTTAGGTTTTGTGTATGTTTGAATGTGTGTGGGTGCTAATTGAAAACATTGACACATCGAAAAATAAGTAGCTGAAATAAAAGGAAAATAAAAGAAGACACCGAAAGAAGAGAGACAAGTTTTGTTTGCTTATGTGGTAAAATATCGTACGTAGTTTATGCCTTTGAGCCATAAATAAATGGAATGAAAGAAACAAATATTGTGTGTTGGAACAGATAAATAAACATACCATTTTAAGGTGCAGTCATACATATTAAAAGATACACGCAAATGAGTTCACTTATCGCCGAACGGTGCCAATTTTTGATGTCATACTTCAAATAAAGCGAACACACATTTAAAATTGAAGCTGTCTCAGTTGTCATCATCTCATTTAACTATTTGAAGTGAGACACACAAATCCATTTTCGGTAATTTGGTATTGTGGTAATTTGAAAAAAACATGCTTTATTCATCACATTTGTGTGTGCGCGCGCTTCGAATGCTTAATATGTCGATTTTTTTCAAACAAAACGAATATTGAATGCTAAAATAGCAAGTGAATAAAAAATAAAGTGATTCTGTAGAGAAAAAGAACTGCGCCATTTGACGAAGAACAGACTTAAAAAAGACGTGGACAAGTGAACGAAAACCGATTGCTAATTTTTGATATTTTGTACCGTCATTTTGCTCATCCATATTAATTCCGTTTTCGGTCATTTCTCTAACACATCAGCTCTTTGAAAGCCAAACCATTATATTAGCACAGGAATTTGTGTGCGCATTTATTAAATTGCGAAGGTGAACATTTATGACATTTAACGCTAAAACTACAGCTATAAATATCAAACGCGCTTTTAAGTTGGTGTGGTAAACAGGCTTTTTATATGGGCATTTGATTCATCCATGGCAATTTGGGTGAAAAGATGTAATTGAAGTTGTTAGTTTACTGGAATTTTTGTGCTTCAATTATAGACATTGCTAATAGCCATTTCCACGGCATTTGTGCTTGCTTTTTCATCATTTGGGGTCGTAACATTTGGATAATATACGCACAATATCACACCCAATGGTAAGTTCAATCCACCTGATCCACTCGATTTCAGTCACTTGATAACGGTTCAATGGATTCTGCGTTGTTGTTTGAATGCACAAAAAAATTAAAATAAAAGAAAATAATATGAATCATACGTATCGATATACACATTTCGTGTTATATCACCATCATCAATTGTTATATCACTAAAATTATTGGTGTTTTTTCTTTTCATTATGAATGCGATCAAAAGATAAAAGTAGCGGTTTTGACCACAAAAACTCATAATTAGATGCAATCGATCAAATAGGTTATTGAATCCTACAGTGTTGAGGATTTGGCAAATTGATTCACAAACACTAAACACCTGTTCAATAGCACTTAACACATGCGCTGAAATAAAACTAATTTCAAAATCGACATGGACTTTATCTGTTGGATATTAAGAATGATGAAAGCCTTTTACAAAGCTGTTTATCTCCCGAATCGCTTGTGAAAATGTTAGATTGCTATTTTATCTGTGGCTTGGCTTAACGGTTTTGCATTTTTGTTTGTTTGTTTGTTTGATCGTATCCATTTCAAGTTTCCTATGTTACCCACAAATTGTGCACATAAAGCACATTATAACGATTAACTTGATCAAGAACTGAAGTATCGATTTCATGTGACCCATTAAGTTACGGTACTAGGCATTCGCATCTCTCTTCATCTCTCGTTCAGATCAACAAACATTTTTTTGTTGTTGTTGTACAATTTCTTTGTTATTCAAGTTGGAAGATGTGAAAACAAAAATACCAACAGATTCAATTTTATAAATCAACATAATTATAGTTGATTGTGTCGTTTATTTGTGCATTTTAGCGATGAACAAACAATGACAAACTCGACAATTTGTGACTATTCGCTACATAAGTTCGGTCTTTACGTTTGACTTGGCACTCGGTTGATTGTTGTTGTTGTTGTTGTTGTCTTTTTTTAATTCATTTCGTTCACCGATTTCTCTTTTCGAATGTTGATTTACCTTAATCGAATAAATATTTTTATAAATATAAGAGATCGTTTGGTGTGTGTGGCTTTTTGCACGATTTCTTTCTCCATCAATATAAAAGCGTATTGAATACGTTATAGAAATTCCTTTGTTTCCGTATAACAATATCAAATGCACATAAATTGGTGAAAAAAAACTCAATCGGGAAGAAATCAAGTGAAGACGTTTTCGATGATTTCAGAAATTGCTGTCGATTACAAGCCGATTCGATTTTAAAATGCATTTTTCCATAGACACATGTGATTTACTTTCGTTTATGTCATGATAATTTGTATCCGCGTTCCCTTTCATTTTTGTTGATTTTTGGTACATTGAACATTCATTAGACTTGGCAAAACAAAAATAACATAAATCGTTTAGTTCCCTTTTTTGTTTCCTCCATTTTTGATTTTTATCTGCTTGAGCTTATCATTCGCTCATTGTTAATGGGTAAACATTTGTTTCAATCGCTGGCAAAAAATAAGATTTTTTCAATCGTTTAAGAGAGAAATTGCCACATAAAAGGCAAATAAAAATGGAATAAATCATTGTTTATAAATTATAATTCATTGATTAACTTCATTAATTGCGGAAGCATAGCGAAAAGATTAGTTCTTAACGAATTTCACCGATGATCAATTAATTGATGGAATCTTTAGGTTTTTCTTCCGAACAGACAAATTTAAAATGGTTAAATTAACATGCTTATTAAAGAGCCGTATGAGATTGTGCAAAAACAAAGCAAAAAAACGTTTCACTCGGCCACATACGGATAGAAAATGTGGCTCATTTCAAGTCGAACAGCCAGCCAGTCGCAAATACGTAATCGAGTGGCGAGCTTCACTGAACGAAGAAAGTTTATTCGCCCATTCTGTTTACTCTATTCGCCAAATGAATTTCTATAATAAATGTTGCAGCGATAGCATTCGAAACGCTCGAAATTATAGGAAGGAAAAATTTCAATGCGAAAGAAAAAAAATTCAAGAAGAAGAAACAGAAAACAAAACACCGCTTAAATGGAGAATATGTTGTTTTAAATGCGCACGAGATTGGCATTAAGTGTAACGTATGATTGTATAAATCGTACTACGGACGTTGTTGTAAACAGCATTCCAATGTGTCGATCTCAATGAAAATCTACATCATGTATAAACAACAACAATAAAATATGACGTTGAAAGTTGTTTGCTTGCAGTTAAAAGGTGATCGGGCTAAGTGTTTCACTGCACACGAAAATTCCATAATCGAAAAAAGAAATATTGCTCACATTTACATGCAAAATGCACTTCTACACTGTCGACAGAGCTCACGAAACTGTGTCACTGAAAAAACTCTAGGCGTTTTTTTTTCATCAAAATAAAATGCCAAAGATTGTGAGAAAAATCGGCATTTTACTTTAGACACATCGTGTATTATTGAAGTGTTTTATTAAACAAAAGAAATGAGTAAACAAAAAACTGCGAAATATTTTGTAAAAATGTTGAAAATGTTTAATTCAAAATCTCAAAATACGAGATAGAACCAGAACATAGAGAGCAAAAAAAAAACAAACATTTTGAATCGTTGGTGATTCACATCACGCTCATTTTCATCAAACGCGCGAGTCTCTTTCAAAAGTTCTTGTAGCTCAAGAATGCAAAAGAGTAATTGCCAAATTTTACGCATCGTTGCTCATTCACTCATTCAATATATATTCAATTCTGGGCTGGTATACCAACCGTCACTACGCCAAAAACAAAACCATTTAATCTTTCAAAATATCCACGCCTCAATCTGTTTCAACTACAATTTCAACCGAACACATTGGCACAGACCGCAAATCTTTACGTTCGTTTAGACATTTTTCTCTCTCTCTCTCTCTCTCTCTCTCTCTCTCTTCGGAAATGCGATAATTATCGCTTTGAATGTTTGTTGTTGTTGTTGTTTTTTCCTATTTTGCAAAGTTTCACATATAAATTTGTTTCGATTGTTGTCCAAAGTAAATGCATACAGTAGAGAGAAGAAAAAAATCAATTGAAATCAACAGAACGAAACCGGTATAATTATCTCAATATGTAATTACAATGATTTCGATTCTTTCGCCTCACGACGCGATTTCCACATTTCGATCGTTACTTTGTCATAATAATAAACTATTACTCGATAGCTCAACTCCAGCTCAACAAAATACGGGCTGTTGTGTTTTGCGGCTAGATCTGACTTATTGTTAGTGGAATCGATTAAAAAAAAACGACAAAATACTATAAACAATGGTACTGATGTGTCAAGCAACCGACAGCAAAATCGCTTGCTACAGCACTTATTTTTTCTAGAATATTTTCTTTGTTCGTTTGAAAAATTGCCTTTTTTTGAGTCACTCAATAGAAGAATTGTGTGATTTAATACATCGTTTGCTACTGCGCCACCAAATGATCTCCTTTGTGAAATTTTATTCAAATTGAACTCAAACCACACAAAAAAGACAATAAGTGTTCTCAAATTTATGCTGTTAGCTGCTAGTTTGAAATGGAATGTCTCGAAATAGAAGCATCGAAAAATGAAGTTCAAGGCAAATAAAATACATCACACTTGGCTTTTTATTTCGCAGCATACAGCATAGTGCTTGGTCATAATTTTTGGAAGCTCATTTTATGAATACAACACACACAACAATTTAGCCAATTTGGCACGCTGAATTCGCTGAAAAGATGAGAACCAACACACACACACACACAAAACAGCCAACCCATCACAAACGATTAGTTTATTTCATTTGACATGCAAAGAATTTCTTTGCATGGATTCTTTTCGAGAGAATGGAATTATGACGAATATTTAATGGATCTGCACGATTCTGCAGACAATTTACATTTTGGTTGATATTAAATATGCTTGAGGTCATTTTTTCTCATCATTCTCTGTTAATGCATGATTTAAAAAAACGATTTCACTAAGGGGTAATTGCACCCGTACATTTTATGTGAATAAGTGTGAATATTTTTGATTATGAAACAATTTCCACAACAAACTCTCTTTTTACGGACGTGTGTACCATTATTTATGATGCCATTCATGCTGCTTTCATTATTCACATCGAATTTAAAATCGATCAATGCATGACCATTTTTGGAAGGAAATATTTCATTTGTCATTTTAATTGGATGAATTGATCGATTTGAATCTCTATCAACCCGAAATGAATTTAGTTGTTCCTCAATTGATTGCTTAACGGCAGTGAGAGTTACAGTTTGAAATGAAGCAATTGTTGAGCGGTATAGTTCAATTGACACAAAATCATTGGTTGCTGATCAATCGATGGATTGTGGTTCACAGAATCATCACCTATTCAACTGTTTAACCTTTTAACTCCTCAATTCTTCAAACTCTTCATCTTCCTTCCTTCATTTTTCTTGAACTCTTCATCGCATATTTTGACAAGTGACTCTCACTTTGATATTCACCGAACCCCAAGTTCAATGGATGCCGATTACGAAATCTTTCCATCAACTAAATCCATTTAATGCCACATCATACAAAGATATTACTTTACATTTGTTACGTGTAAGAAAATAGATTCAAATTGCTTGTGAATAAAATACCTATTCATATTTTTGTGTAAAAAACAGAAAATTTAAATGAAATATCATTTGCAATATTAATTGTACCGAAATTATACCTCAATCCTCGATCAATGAACGAATGAATACTTGAGAATGAATGAAATTAAATAAAATTATGTATTCATTTCCAATGAAAATTGAATATATACAACACAACGCCAGTTCAATTCGATAGCTTGGGCCTCTGAAAAGCTCATTCCATTGCAAATACAATTTGCCAAATAGTGAGACGGAATTCCGTCGCAGTGAAAATTAGACGGATTGAATACGAAAATAATTGCCATAATCATTGACTTGTATGGCATGCGATGAAGTTGCAAAGCAACAAAAATGAATTAAAGTGCTTAAGAGTCATGAATTATAAAATCTTATTCACTAACGTCTCATGTAAATCAGATAATTTTTTTTTGGCGGCCCAGGCAAATGTGGATGGTGGTATGCCATTGTCGAAATACCGAAAACTTGCTAACTTATTAAAATATTAACTATTTTAATTAAGCTATAAAATCCAAACGTACGTGCTGCTTGTTGTGTTTGTCGATGTTTACGATTAGATAGGTTTCTGAAAAACTGCCTGGTGTTGTTTAGCAAACAAATAGAAAAAATAACAAAAAAATTTAGTTTGCTTGAGTGCTCGTTCACATGCTATTACAGCAAAGGAAATGCCAAGCCTAGGCGTGCTTCTTATGCATATCGCATGATTAAACACTAATCAAACTAATAAAATGGCGACGATTTCATAATAAACCAAATTGAGTTGAGCGTCTATGAGACGATGTCACGATAAAAATGGCATGAAATTCGGTTAATATTCAATTGCACTCAATTCAATTACAAGAGTTCAATATATATTCAAGCTGAACAATATTCGATCGTAGTCTCATGTGCCATTCACAATTTTTTGGTCGGGTTTTTATAGCTTAGCACAAATTGTGCTTTTTGCATAATTATTCCGCTTACGCAATTCCATTATGCGTTTTTTTGGAGCTCATGTACGAGTACCTGGTTTTGCGAATTTTGTTTTTTTTGCGCTTATTAATGTGTGTTGATTGATTTTATAGCACAGTAATCCATGCCATATATACATTGCTTTGTCACCTCTAAACGATTATTAACGATGTAAACAACGCCACTTTGATTCGGTTGTCAACTTTGCATTCGGCTTGGCTTTGCGACTCAATAGACTGTTTTCATGTTTGATGGATGATGGGTTTTGACTTTCCAGCTAATTGAAGATGAGGTTTCGTGACCAACAACTCTCACCGCCACCAATTGAATTTTAACTTCCTAGTTGCGTGCAATTGATTTTCTATCGATGAAACACGATATAAAAAGCAAGAAAATACTTTCATTTTGAGACACAAATTCATGTGCTAACGTTTGAAAGACGATGAAAAGGAATCCAAATTACTCGAGCTGAGGCTCGATGTTTAAATGATTAATAGAAGCAGACGAAACAAAAACAAAAACATTGATCAATTAATAATACAACAATTTCTTTTGGCCAATTTTTTGATGTGTCGTGATTTAAAAAATGAAAAAAAAACGCAAAAGAAATGCATGGTTTTTGCCTTGAGCAAAATGAGCTCCACCAAAGCGTAAATGTTACCTGATTCAAGCATATGCGTAGTAAATAGTTTTTTTAATTGGTATTTTACTCGTCTACGCTTCTTGTGCAGACTTTCATAATTCGACGTCATTGTTACCGCCATCAGTGCACCGGTTTCATTTCACTCATTTGGGCATGTTTTCGTATGATTTTCAACAAAAAACAACTGATAAAGTTCGACAAACGATATTGTTTCGATTCAATTTCATGGCATAGAAAGAAACAGGTTGTGTGTGACTGTTCGTAAAAATAACTCAAGCAGTTTGAGCTTACTGAAGATTTACTAATTGAGTTGTTGATGGACGGCCATAAAAAAATGCATAAAATAACAAACAACATTTTATTGAACTCTTGAAATGTTTGATCCCAATCACAGAATCATCCTTGGCAATTCACTGCTTGAGTCAAATCGCTCACATTTATTCAGGGCACTGCATTGCAAATGGAAAATTATAGACTTTGAGCGAATACATTGCTATGCAATTGAAAATCATCATTAGTCATAGCGCATGAAATGTTTAGTGCAAGCAAAAGAATATCAAGATGGACATATAAGAGTTACATAAGAGCAATGACTTCATAAATTCATACAATTTCTAGTCCGAGCTCACTCAGTTCATCGGAAATTGTATAGAATCAAATTGAATGCAACGGCTACACGGTCAGACGAATTACATGACCGTCGAACAGAAGAAAATAAGCATGAATTACGGCACTTTTCAGAAGTACCGGTTAAAAACAATCTACACTGAATATGCCCATAAAATGTTCACGAGTCTTAGAAAAATGTGACTTGTTTTTCATGCTCATCGAAAAATTCATAGTTTGCGCTCCATAAATTGCTATCTCTGGTTCTTGTTTGTGTGTAATTTTCGTTTTTCCATTTCGGTTCATTGCGAAATATGCCCTCCCATTCGTTTATCTTACAATTCTTATATTCAAACGAAATGCCGCTGTTTAAATAAAGCCAATGCTGGAATGTGCATTTGGAATTGAATGAATGAAACCTGCGTCCGTGTTTGTGTTCCGATTATTTATGCAACGCGCTTCATTTCTGTGTTTCAGTTGTGGATCAAGAGTCTCGATCAACGAAATACATCATTTATTCGTTTCGATTCGGCGCTGTTCAGCTTCAATCTGCACCAACATTCATTTCCAGAAATGGTATTTGAATGACCTCAACAAAATGAAATGTTTATTCGTGCTCTTTCTCCGCACACCTTTTTCACCGCTCACACATTTTAGCGATTACACTTTTTCTATTTGTTTCTTGTAAAAGTATTCTAGGTTTTATTGACATGCGTAACGGCTCACTGCTGTTAACTGCTTATTTATGTCATGGCGTAGGCCAATTCTTGGATTTCTTTGCGCTCCATTTGAATCTATAGATTGAATTTATTCAAAAAGAATTTTCGAAATCTGATTCCATTCATTCCAAATTTCAGCGACCAACATTTAGAAATGTGTCGGTGTGTCGATACATCACATTTTCGAACGCTTTGGACTATTTTTTCAGATTCTTCTTTGAAATATTGAAATCTGAAAATGAAACGAGTTGAACAATTAATCAATGGATTTGCCCAATTCATTTTACATTTTCGGCCATTGTGCTTTACATTGTTTATGATACACTCAATGATTTCCATCGCTTTCACATTTAATTCGAATTTTGCATGGCCGACAACAACTGGACTCGGGTCCATGCTACTCGGTTGGCATATTTTTCGCACAGACAGTGGTCCATATTAACCATTTTTTTTTCACATGCACAAAACAGAGACCAAAATTCACTAAATCAAAAAACCACTGAATTAAGCATATGTTTGTTTATATTTGTGGCGGAACATGGTTACGGAACATATTAACAAGACATAACAAGTTTAAATGGAGCCATCAAAATACACGAAGAAAAAAAATTTGTCCACATACGAATTTTTAGCCGACTATCACCATATAATTGCTACATTAAGCGCAATGATGAGAAAAGAAAGTCAATTTGGTTTCGGTCTAATGAAAATGAGTACGTTATGTAAATTAAATCATAGCTTTCAAAGAACCACTTGAATGTTTTTTCGGTAGGTCTTTCGCTGTGTGAAAGAAAAACTGAAAAAAAATTGTTGATATTCCATTCGCCGATTCACTATCAGTTCAGCAACCTTGACGTGTATCGTGGCTAAATGGAGCCAAAACGAGCATAAATAACTTGAGCTGTCTGAATTTTTCAAACATTCTTTGCATTGTGGTGAAAAATGGTTGACAGGCGCCTACAAAACGAACGTGTTTTCAAAGCTCACAGATACACACCCAAACACCGAAAATATTCGAAATGCAATTAAATCAATTAACATATTATCGCGTCACGTCACATAATCGATGCAGACACAGATAACCTTACCTCAATCAAGAAAGAAAAAAAAAACGCAAAAACAATTGCATGTGATCATTTTGTTGTTGTTTTGTTGTTTGCTTCAGGTCATGTTTCAATGCAAAACTAGTCAGGCAATGAAGAAAAAATGTTGTTCTCACTTTCAATTTTATGTGTGGCATGCGCTTGTTTTTCACTATGAAAACAATAGAGTTCGTGCATCGAAGCATTGTGAACGCATACACAGCGGGCCATTTACATAATAGTTTTATTATCAACGATTCTCAAACAAATTGTTACATTGTATGAGTTACACATTGATGAATATCTCCGTTTTTTTGTGTGTGTTCATTTCATACAATTTTGATATCAACGCCAAAGAATGCCAAAGATTTGAAAAGTGAAGTAAAATAATTCTGACGTGATTCATAGCATAGCGAGTTCATTAGCAACATGGAATCTCGGCAAATCGTTTAGGTTTCCATAGTCATTTAAATGACTGAACATTTGAACACAGTAAAATCAGTCGTAAAAACCAAACGAAAAAAAAACCACCCAAAACAAAACAAAATAATGCTAAATATGTGTGAAAGCGAAAAATCAATTAAATATTACACAGTTTCGTTCTTCATTAAATGCATGAGCACACTCGCTCGTCTATTTACTCAAACAGCATTTTCGTTGTGAGAAAAAAAACAATTGAAGAAGAGGCAAACAACACACAACAAGCACGTACGTCATTATAACAAAGAAGATGTATATGTCGACGAGTAAATCGTCTATTTAGTTAATGGGCTGTTGCAAATGAATGAGATGAATATGATCGCGTGCATTTGCAAAAAAATAAACAGATTCACAAATGCAATTTAAGTATGTGTGTTTTTTTGCTCTCTTTTATTCAATGAATTTATTCATTTTCAAACCGAGTAAAGAGAAATAGAAGAGAAAAAAAGATTGACTGATAAACGTGCAAATTTGCACAGAAAAATGGGTTAACACAGAACGATGCAGATATTCATTGAATTAAACATTATTATGATTAAGTTCAAGGCCCTTGCAAAAGTTCACAGTAGTTTAAAATCTCTTTTCATGCGTAACAAAATTTAATGGATTGATTTTTTTGTGTGTTTTTCAGATCGTTTCGTGCTAAGCACTTCATCATTTGTTTTTTAGTAAATCATCAAGTCAAATCAATAGTCGTAACATAAAAAATACACATACATTTCGTTAGAATGGAGCCAGCTACAATTTTCGTGTTAACTATTCAATTGATAGCGTTATTTTCGATTGCTGGTGCCTTACTTTTGTATTTGCTATGTAAAGTGCGTGGTGCACGTCAGCTGCCAATCGGACCACAAGGCGGTTCAATTTTGATAACGAGCGCTGATACTGCATTGGGTCTTCAGTTGTGTACGCATTTAGCTAGTCGTGGTTGCCGTGTATTTGCTGGCATGAAAGATCCAGTTGATTCGTTGCCCGCAAAATTGCTTCGAGGATGGATGAAAATGCGAGAGAATTCGATGGCTCGGGTGCATGGATCAATTGTAACACTTCGTTTGGACGTGACTCGTGAAGATATACTGAAAGAAGCCACCGAAGCGATTGGTGCACATTTGAATGCTAGCGAAAGAGGTATTTATTA
Source organism: Aphidoletes aphidimyza (assembly GCA_030463065.1). Lineage (NCBI taxonomy): Eukaryota > Metazoa > Arthropoda > Insecta > Diptera > Cecidomyiidae > Aphidoletes > Aphidoletes aphidimyza. Next base: position 12,813,200 of record CM059999.1, read on the forward strand.
TTACGTTTCGAATTGAAATCAATAGAATTTACATAGAGTTTCGAAGAAAAACTAACGAGGTGTTAACACTTTTGCAGGAATATCGGCAGTCATCAATACGGCTGGATCAGTTGTGCGTGGCCGCATCGAGAGTCAAGATTCAATGCATTGGGAAACAATGTTCAAGACGAATGTGTTGGGTTCGTTGCGTACAGCACGAGCTTTCATTGGTTTGCTACGTCCAACTCGTGGTCGTCTCATCTATTTTGGTGCTTGCAATCCAGGCGAAGGTTTAGTAGCATTTACTGCATCACGTGTGGCTGTCGAAGGTTGTGTTGATGCATTGAGAAGCGAATTGCAGAACTATGGCATTAGTGTTGTTGCTCTGGATTCACGTGGAGTTATAGCAGAGTCTATGTTCAAAGCACCGATTCCATTTAGTAAAATATATGATTTTAATTTTTAACTATATTTTAAATGGACATTTTGATTTGATTCAATTCTTTTTTTTTCGTTTTAGCCTTGAACGGAGATTCCAATGCACCGACTCAATATTCAGCTGATGTTCTCACTCGCAGTGCACTCGAAGTCATCGAGAACGCTTTGTGGGATCCCAGACCAGAGCCTCGTTACCAATTGGCCGTGCCTAATTCAAAACTCTATGCACTAAAAATGTCATGCCGAAATTCATTCCGCAGTGCACGTAAATTCAATCCATCCACGATTCAAGTTTAACATTTCACTCACAACAACATTTCATTTCCATTTCAACTAGTAATGCTCGACCAATTTGTACATAAAAAAAACACGCGACATTCGAATTAAATGAGCAATTTAGGCCATAAAATCATAGAAATTATCGAAGAAAAACTAAATCATATTTAAAGATGAGGGAGAGAAATTCAATTAGAATTTATTATTAACCTTTATTAAAATACTTTTTGTGTATAAAATAAATCAAATTCAAACATATCAGTCACATTTCTTAAAAAAGTGCTATAATTTTTTTTCGGAAAGACTATATTTTGGGCAGAATTTTCTCTTCATGGTGGACACTTTGTGTCAAATCTGCTTAATTGAGAACAGACTTGAAATAAAGCTTATATTTTTTGTAATTACCTTAAAATATTCAGTTGTTTTTATTCATTCCAATGGAAAAGCATCGAAAATTGAGCTTAAAAAAAAGGTAAATGAAAAAATGTAAAAACAATCTGGTAAATGGGGACACCAATGCATAAAAAAGTGTCATGAAAATTAAACCAAAAAAAAATCAAAGGAAAAATAATTCTTAGGTAATTTCTTAAAGTAATTGCAAAACAAAAAAAGTCATTGAGATATCACGTATTTACTTGTTACCTTCTGATCATTTTTGTCAAGCATCAAAACCCAAGTCACCCAGAAATTACCTATAAATTACCTAAAAATGTCCTTTGAGTGGCATTGTTCCTTGAAAAAATTCTTATAATCGCGAAATGGATTTGAAGGTTTGTATACTAAAATAAAAGAACTGCGATTGGAGATTTACCTTCATCACGCTGATGAATTCTATAACGACTCGTGGCGAATTGAAACGTTTGATACATGATGCGAATTGAAACTTAAAAGCAACTGACATCTGTCAAATGAACGTGTGACGTTCACTTTTTCAAATGTCATAGCATACAAAACAAAAGTATGCTGAGTAGAAAATAGTTTTTTTTTTCGTTTGTTTAACAGAAAAATTGAAGTTTCTGTTATGGATGGTGAAAGTCGTCAATTGCTGGAGGATTGTTTTCTTCGGCCAATCGTGAATGCCCGTTCCACGTAAGTAATACATTTGAATGGTTTAATTTTCATTCAATTTTATGTATGAAAATGGACCTAACCTCAACCATCTGAATGAATAAAAAGTACACTGAGTCATTAGTAATTTCATAATGTTATGTTATTCAGGAATGAGCCAAAACCAATTGAGCCTGTAAAGGCTCCTGTGAAATCGGAGCTTCAGGTAGTGCGCTTATCTGAAGCATCAAAAGCTGAAATTATGGATACGCTACGGTTTATTCGTGGTCAAAACTTTCAACTTGGCCAAAAATCCAAATACAAAGAAATGGGCACCCGTTTAACAAAAGGCTACTGGGAAGAACGAGGCAATCTTGTTGTACAAAGTGTTAGTGATTTTACGCGCATTGAAAAATCTGGCTGTGAAGTAACCGATCGATCAAAGATTCAAAATCTATCAAAATTAGAAAGTTATGGATTCGATATAAGCCATTGTGTGGAAGCGTTGGAACATTGTAAGGGGGATACTGATAGTGCACTTGAATTATTGTATCGACAGTATTTTCCGTCCATTTTCAATAATCCAGATAAGCCCCGGCCCGAGATCAGTGAAAATGAAGCCAACGAAATGCGTTCCGATGAAATGGACGCATTGAAATCCATTTACGAAGCAAATGTCATTGAAGAAAAAGAACGCAATAGAGTGTGGCTATTGAAATTCAAAGTCGATCATTTACTTATTTATTCGGAATCAGAGCAAAAGAAACGTGCATTGATCGAACAAGAGGAATTAAAGAAGAAAAAATATGGTGCGGGAATAAAGAAAACCATTGACAAATGCAGAAACTTTTCAACGACTGGCAAATGTAAATATGGCAACAGGTGTCGATTTTCACATGAAATCGAAGTAAGCAAAGCAGTCATCGATCCGAATTTAGATACAAATTGGTTCTTTTTGGAGTTTCGATTTCCAAAAGGTAATCTTTATCCATATGAAACGCCATTGATAGCCATGAAAACAATTTGCCCGGATATATCAAAATCGTTGTGTCTCCGGATAACACGTCGTCTTTTGGAAGAAGCACAAACTTTAGCAGCCGATGGAATGCCAAGCGTTTACACAATGGCCGATTTAATGCAAAATGAAGATGATATTATGGAATTTCTGAAAAATGATCGTTATGTATTTCCTGATCCGAAAAAGTCCGTTTTTCATGTCGAAGATGAATGTGTAAATATCATTGAAGAAATTAAACCTCGACCATCACACTACAAAAAAGGTTCAACAGGTCGATCGGAATTCATGCAACTTAATAGCAGTCAAATGATTCGAGATGACATCAGTTTTTGTCAACTGTTAACCAAACGCCAATCAGCCGAACACTATAAAGATATGTTAAATTCGAGAAAAAATCTTCCTGCTTGGCAAATGTCTGAGAAAATTCTTGATGCAATTTCATCGTCGCAAGTGGTTGTGATTTCGGGTGAAACTGGCTGTGGTAAAAGTACACAAACGCCACAATTCATTTTGGATAATTATTTCAAAGAACTTCAAAACACCCCAAAAGATAAAAAGGTAGCAATTCAACCAGTTCAAATAATATGTACTCAACCAAGGCGGCTCTCGGCTATTGGTGTTGCAGAGCGTGTGGCGGCTGAACGATGCGAAAAAATCGGTAGTGTTGTTGGTTATCAAATTCGTTTAGAAAATAAAATATCAAAAGCGACTCGCCTCACATTTTGTACAACTGGAATTCTATTGCGTCGTTTGCAAAGTGATCCAGATCTATCGACCGTTTCGCATATAATCATCGATGAAGTGCATGAAAGAAGTGAAGAATCAGATTTTCTGTTGGCAATTTTAAAGGATTTGTTGAACAAACGCAAAAATCTACGTGTCATTTTGATGTCAGCCACATTGAATGCATCATTATTTTCGAATTACTTTAGAGGAGCTCCAGTTTTGGATATTCCTGGCCGAACTTTCCCAGTTGAGCAAATATTTTTAGAAGATATATTGCAACGAACTGGTTATGTCCTTGAACCAGACTCACAATACTGTCGACGTCTCAATAAAAATGATGAAAGACAATTGATTGATGAATTAGAATATTCGGATGTATTGGCATCAAATGCTGAACCGCCGAAGACTATTCGCGATGAGAATTTAAGTATATCTGAAATATACGCTCGATACAAAGGTTTCTCGAGGGCTGTATGCAAAAGTTTATTCTTAATGGATCCAATGAAAATTAATCCCGAATTAATTGAAGCCATTCTGCGATACATTGTTGACGTCGATGCATCAAAATGGCCAAATGAAGGTTCGATTTTAATATTTCTACCGGGTTTTGCTGAAATTCAAATGATTCACGATGCACTTAATGATAGTTCTGTGTTTAGTCCACGCGCTGGAAAATTTATTATTGTTCCACTTCATTCGACATTAACAAATGAAGAGCAAGCGTTAGTATTTCGCAAAGCACCACAAGGAAAACGAAAAATTGTATTGAGTACAAATATAGCTGAAACATCGGTGACAATTGATGATTGTGTTTTTGTGATCGATTGTGGCCAAATGAAAGAGAAACGATTCGATCCAAACAAAAATATGGAATCACTTGATTTGGTGTGGGAGTCACGAGCCAATGCACAACAACGAAAAGGACGTGCTGGTCGTGTTCGGCCAGGCATATGCATACATATCTTTACCGGCCATCGATTCTACAATCATTTCTTAGCTCAACCAATACCGGAAATTAAGCGAGTTCCACTTGAACAATTGCTGTTGCGAATCAAAACTCTGCCGAATTTTGCGGACAAACGAATCGAACAGGTTATTGGTAATATTATGGAGCCACCAAGTGAAGAAGCAGTTTTATCAGCGATTCAGCGTTTGGAAGATGTTGGTGCTTTCGATGGAAATGATAATTTAACTGCTTTGGGAGAAATCTTAGCCACTCTACCAGTTGATGTTCGTATTGGCAAATTGATGCTTTTTGGAGCCATTTTTCAGGTACAATTCATTTTCTCTCTTGTTGAATTTTTTCAAATCATTTGTTTCATTCTCCAATTTCAATTGAATCGAACATTTTCAGAGTGTGGACAGCGTACTTACAATTGCCGCATGTTTAAGCTACAAATCACCATTTGTATCACCATTCAATAAACGCAATGAAGCTGACAAACGAAAAAAAAGCTTTGCAATTTGTAATAGCGATCATTTGACAATACTTAAGGCATACAAAAAATGGATGGAAGCAAATAATCGAAGTAAATATGCGGGCCGAGCTTATGCCGATGAAAATTATTTATCATTCAAAACATTGGAAACGATCATCGAAATAAAGCATCAATATTTGGAGTTATTGGTTGCATCTGGTTTTGTTCCAGCTGATTTGACATCACGACGAAAAAACATCCAGAAAGACAATATCTCCGATCTAAGTGGCTATGAAATGAATGCAAATGGAGAGAATTATCGATTGTTGGGCGCTTTATTGTGTGCAGCAATGTATCCAAATGTAGTTAAAGTGTTTACACCCGAAAAGAATTTCACAAAAACTGCTGGTGGTGCTGTGCCTCGTTTGCCTCAAGCTAGCGAACTGAAATTTAAAACCAATCAAGATGGTTACGTCAACATTCATCCATCTTCGGTCAATTCTGATGTTGGCCATTTCTCATCGCCCTTTCTGGTTTATCAGGAAAAAGTGAAAACTTCGAGAATATTCATTCGTGATTGTACAATGGTCGCCCTATTGCCATTGATTCTGTTCTCAGGACGCAGCATTTGCATTCAAATGCATGGCGGAGAATTCATCATCATCATTGACGATTGGATTATCATGCAAGCCGAATCGATTGAGGTAAATTCATAAAGGATTTGATTTTTCGAAAAACTTTAATTAAAATGGAAATTAATTCAACAAATCGAATTTAATCTGATTTATTAAATTCCAGGTTGCTGAAATGATGAAATATATACGTGAAGAGTTGTTGGCATTGCTTGAAGAGAAAATTCGTGATCCTTGTTTGAATTTGCTACATCATGAAAATGGAAATCGTATCATCAAAACAATTGTCAATCTTATTTCGAAGGACTAAAAAATGCTTCCACTATGTATAAGATTTAGGATATTTATTTCATTTTTTAAAATTTCAAATGAAAATATATTTTTTTTTGCATTGTTATGTTTATTTGGAATAAAATTGAACGTTTTTTTTCCTCAATCGGAACGCACCCGATGCTGAGCGAACTGTGTTTGACAGATAAAATGACACAAGAAAAACATTTATTCATTCGTGACGAAACAATAGCTACCTATTTGATAAATAGCAATCTTTCATTTGTTGATATTAATCGTTAGAAGTGTAATTTGTTGAAATAAGTTTGATATTGAACATCCAAATTATGGACACCGAGCAAAGTGCTATGGCAAGTGTAGAAACACCATCAACATCACAACCACTGGAAAATGTGGCAAATGCAAAACCAGCTGCAGAACGTCCCAGTATATCACAAGAATCAAGTGTTGATTGTGACGATGAACAGTCAATTAGCCGAGAAGATAATAAAATCTACATGGAAAGTTATCAATACGATTTTGATGCGAATGATACATTAACACAGGAACGAACTGAAATTGAAAAAGCAATCAAAAACCAACAGATTACACCGGGACGGGCGAAATTGCAACTGTGGCTGTATCGATCCATGCGAATTGTTATGACTGATGGACGCATTTTAATTGGCATTTTCTTATGCACGGATTCAGATGCGAATGTTATTTTGGGCGTTTGTTCGGAGTACACAAAAAATGGTGGCGACGAACGTATGTTGGGACTTGTCATGGTACCAGGTAAATAGCTTGTGTCAATCATTTTCGTCAAATTATTTCAATTCACTGTCACTAAGATTCTTCTTCTATGTCATTTTCAGGTCGACACATTGTTACAATGCATTTGGATGCACGCACATGAAAACTCAACGGAAGAGCAATCAACAGCTATATATTAATAGGACAAAGCAAATATTATTTCAAAATATATCAACATCAGTAGCTTAAGATCACCCATTGAAATAAAAACAGCTCGATTTATTTATTCTCAAAAAAAAAAATTATTCGAATAATTTTTTTATTTAATTTTCCCATTGATTTAAATGGCTAAATGCATTTTGCACAGAATTATATGTGAATTTTACAGTTTGTAACAGTTAAACAATAATTTTAAATAGTTTCTATTTGGTAGCGTTCTCTTGTGAAACGGGATCATAGCCTTGGTTTAACTTCTCTTTGAATTGTTCGTAGGTTCGTTTTCGATCAAAATGTTTCACCCATTGAGCTGGACATCCAGTTTCGTACAGCTTTCGGAGTTTCGCACATTCTTTTGGTCCCTCTTGGCCGCTCGTCGCCGAATATTCGGGTGCATATTTATCCAAGCATTTCCAGTATGTGTCACGTGCATCCCAGCACTGTTGTCGCTTTGCTTTATCAGGAAATGACATTATTTTCTAAAATTATTATTTACCGGCTTAGAAAATGTGTTGTATATTTCAATGAATCAACTACACGATACCAATTGTTTTGCGTAACCTAACCACTAATAATTTTTTTTCACTTTGAATGTCAAAACATGAAGATAAGAGTATGTTCTCTGTCTAAAAGCCCATTTAACTTTGAAGTTGCACTTCTCGATGGAGACGCCACTCCGATGTGATTCGTTCAGTTTTTTTTTCGAATCTCATTTTTCAACGAATTGAACGGCAAAATTTCGGATTTAATAACATTTCATTGAACATAAAATCACAACAAATTGAACGACGTGATTTTGTATGGTGACATAAAAAATAAGAAATGAGGTGATACTGTATTACATCAATACTTCAATGTCATTGATTTTAACACGAGTTCGACAAGAGCCACCAATTTATTTAGTTGACTTTTTTTTCTTTGTACAAGTTGAGCACATCATTGAATTTAAAAATCATAAAAATATCCAACGTATTCAAAGGAAATGATTGTTGTCGCGCGGCTTCTCTAATTTAAGTCATGCGAAACAACCAATTACAATTAGTGTGCACAATTGTTGTCTTGCCCAAAATATCAAACGCACGTTTCATAGGATATGTGAAGATTTGCGAATTTTGATGACAAATTTACACATTTGTTGAACATTCTGAATAGTTCAACGACGTATCTTCGCCAAGGTCAACGCAACTGAAAGCAACTGTTCTGTTAATTAAAATAATAAACAAATTGAAATATAAAAACGACAACAAAAATTGGTACACACTCACAAAACATAATTGGTAACAAAAACAACGTTGCGTCGATTTGAAAGTGTGTTTTTAAAATACAATTTTATGTTCATATTTATCTGGCTACCATGAACGTGTGAATGGAAAACACATCTGACGTTTACCTGGAGTCCTTGTCAAAATGCATGAAAATGGTGTCGAAAATGCCAAAAACCCATCAATTTATGAATATAATCCCATTTCAGAATGTTTGAAAGCTAAAATTAAGCGAGACTAAGATAATTCCAAAATCGTGATACAAAGATGACGTATATGACGGTTCAATTATATTTCACTTCTATTACAATCGTTCTAAGTGTATGAAGTAAATGATTGAATAAAATGCATTGTTTTACAGTTGCTTAATAGTGATCTGCCAATTTGTTGGTCAATAAATAGAGAGAGAGAGATAGAGAAAAACAGATTTTTTATATAAATATAAAGTATTTTTGAGGCGTGTGTAAATGCTGTAAATTTTTTGAATGAATATTGATAAGTGGATAATTGTATTCGATTTAGTGATCCAACGATCTACTGTATAATTATGTCTAAATGACTATGCTGTAACTGCATCCCAATCACCATCATTTTCACAGATATCGAATACGATCATGTAAAATGCAATGAGCTTGCACAAAAGATAAATCGTTGCGAAGCACTTATTTCCCATCTCCATCCTCTCACCTCGTCGCCCTCGTCGGTACAATGCTGATTTATGTCGAGATGTTACCGAAATCAATGGAAAATGTTGACGAGATAATTGTAACATTGATGATGTGTATTTATTATCGAAGCCCGGGTGAACTTCATTTGCAATCTCGAAATTAATCAATTGCCATGAATCAAAAATGTCTTGAGTCATGAGATGATCTAATGCGATCTCTCTATTTTTATCTCTATATTGCGGTATCACTCACGTTTCTATGATTTGTTTGATTGTTTGTTTCGCTGCTTGGACACTTTGAACTTTTTGAAATAATGGCTATATTAATTTATGTAAAATGAGACATAATTCATGAGTTTTTCCGCATTCGAGAACAAACCCTTTAAAAGATGCGACATAATCACGTACAGCAAGATTAAAGTTAATTTCGTCTTTAAGTAAATTTCGTTTTTTTTTTGTAAACTAACTTATCTGTGACAAATAGACACTTGGTCTACAAATTGAGCCGTTATAAGTCAAGGTCATTACTAAACAACCAAATGCCATGGTGTTTGTTACATTTTTCGGTTCTGCGATATTTACGGCACAGTCATAACTATTCGGAGTCAAGTTTAAAATGACAGCCGAAATATAATGTTGAACTCTTGGCAGTTTCCATTCTTCTACTCATTTATTTCTTATAGTATCGCATATAAATTTATAGTTCCGTACTCTTAACTCATTGTTATTTGTCGTTATATCATTTAACTTTTTGTGTTCATTTTATGTACATGGTACGTACATAATTATGTATTGTGTATTTCCCTACGCGCCATTTTGTTACAATAAAAAAAAAACCAAAAGTGTTATGATAATGATTCATAAACGTTGGACGTGAAAACATATCCAATCAAAGAAGTTGACACGAGTCGATTGAAATCTTCATGTGGAATGCGCAAATGATGGTGAATCGCTTCACTTTAAATCGAGATGCGAACGTAAGCATCAATGAAATCCGTCTCAATGAAACTGAAATGATAAAAAAAAACCGCAAAACTTTATTACATTCAATTGAATGGAATACAAACGGATAACAACAACAACAAAAAGAACATGAAATGATCAAAACAAAACACAATGCGGTGAAACCAAATTCAGGTAAAACATCAAATGTGAAAAACCAGCGAAAAAACCATCACAAAGAGCACTATAAAATATCATTAAAATGGAAAAATCCAACGTTTCTAACATGGCAAAATGAACAATTGTAAATGATCTTATGGTTTGGTTTTTTGTTTGCCTCAGTCGCTATATTTTTCTTGAATTGTATTATACTTTTGCGCTCTATCATAATTTCCATTGTCGTCGTTTTTGTTTTTTATTCGAATGTGTACATTCGATGAGTGCGATTAATGATGAATACTATATGAGATAGTTTTCTTTATCAGATCCATTGAATAGCTAATGAATCGGATGAGAAACTAATAAATATCCCATGAAATATCACCGCATGGCACAAACACTGACTACGCTTTGTTCATGCATTTTTTGTATGTGTATGTAATGCATCAACTCTATAATCGTGTACATATCACGTTTTAGTCTATAGAAATAAAAAAATTAAACCATTTTGGAGATTTCATTTCTGTGTGTATTTGAACAGTCAAGAAAAAGAAAGAAAAAAAGATGTGCGCGTTGAAAATCAATTTTAAGAGTTTCAAACAAAAAAAAAACCATTGCAAAATAATGGGAGAGTCTCGTCTGAAACGTTTATGCAAACAAAAGATAAGAAACTTCTTTGTCTAATTTTAAATAGAGAGTGAGAGTGAGGGATTCTGTGTGCAATTTGCACATCATTTGAATTGATTAAAATGTGCCAAGTGTGCGGAATTTATGTTGGCGTGTTGGAGTGTGTCTCGGTGTGTTCTTCAGCCAATTAGCATGCAAACTATGCAAAGATGCACTGCAACATTTGAATAAGAATGCAATTGAAAAAGTAACATTTAATGTACTTTTTAATCCCCCTCCTGCAAATAATTTAATGAAAAGGAAAAATTCACGCGCGTGAAATGAAAAAAATACGGTGGAAACAGCTTATTCACACATTTAATTATTTGCGAACGAAAAAAAAGCAATTAATTTAGCTTCACGAATAAACAGTTTCCGAAGCGGAAAACTCACAAGAACAAAAATATATCACACTTCGACCAACACCTTGACCTATAAAGAGATGCCACCCATCTTTAAATTATATCATAATCATGATGTGAACACTGAATGCTGCTAGATTTTATCAGATTCAATTTGTTCACTGGTACTATGCCAATGGGTATGGATCAAAACGTTAATTTTCTTTTTTTCAGTTAAAAATTCTCTTTCTCCAGCAGAACTCTCTGATATTGTACTTATTTCCATTGACTTGTATACTGCCATCACAAACCCATACAAAATTGAACCGTCCCAACAACTAGCTACAACAAAACATTCTATTATAATGACGATAATTAAGCATTTTACATTAAACGTGTTATTATGCTGGTGCAGATGTGGAAATACCATATACGAAAACGCACAATATCTGCTGCTGCTCAGCATAACAAAGATGAAAACTCTAATTGGCTGCTTGTAACACAAACACACACACAAACACACATGGGGCGCTGTATATGTTTGTACAATTGCTGTTTGTTCTAAAATTCAATACCTTGTGCTTGCATTCCGTAAGTGAAGAGAGAGAGAGTGTGTGTTGCGCGCATACGATTCCAAACACTTACTTTGTGTCTAAAACAACAATTTGCCATCATTTTCAAAGAAGTCAAGCCATCCATTTACTGCTTTGGCATTGTCATTGCGTGTGTGCAGCGACTAGTGCAAATTACCAGTTGCAACACAGACACTTCACAGGAGCATGATTATTTAATTGAAGTAAGACGGTACAAATGGAAAGAACAAGTGAAACATGTCTCAACAAATAGCTTTTGTGTCCAGAAGATTAAATGTGTGTACGGTGAACGTTTTCTTTCTCTGTCTCTCTTTCTCACTCTCATTCATTGCACAAAAAGGGGTTTGCTCGATGTCACCCAGTACAGCTCTGACTCTTTGTTGTGTATGTGAATGCATTGTAGAACATAAAAAGTAATAAGCATGCAATCAGTGCAACTGTGCATTGTACAGCCAAAGCAATTGATTTCGATATTTTTGACATGATTTCCATCTGTATCGCTTCAATAAAATAAATTGAACGCTAGAACACGTTGAGTATGTGCGCACGTTTTCGAAAAATTGCATTTCATGTGGTTAAAATCAATGCTTTATTCGGTCGATATTTGTTTCATATGTGGATTGTTTGACACCGTTCAGTCGATTGATTACTACTTTGCCCGTAAAATACACCGATAAACGTAACATTGAATGCACATTGCACACTGTGCTTTAGTTAAAATCCCCATTCGATGCGATATTAAACACATTTGATGAAAATGGCGAGCAGAAAATTCGGCAACATTTTATTGAAAAGAAAATTCTTCATTACATTGAATGGACGAAAATACACTCATGTGAACACAAAAGGACGAACATGAATGAACCGAGCATAAAAGGAAAAGGCATTGAATAATGTTCTGCGAAATTGATAGAGCTTGGGAAAAGTGCTCAATGGTAACTTTTGATCCAATTTTAACGAGTGAAATCATAAAATGGCATGCAGCGCATGATTACATTATTAAAATTCTGACGAACTGTTGTTCAGTATTCGGATACAAAAGAGTGAAAGAGTAAAAGGAGCCAAGAACACTGCAAACAGCAGGACATATTGCTGTTCAATATTTTATATTCGCGACAAGACCACAACGCATCAAAATTGGTCCCGGCTGTTGGGTCAACCGGCGAAGAAAAAAAACCCCAACACACCAAAACCGTATGCAGTGTTCATTTCGCATTGTAGTGGGTTCGGTGTGCGGGTGTGTTGTACTGCTATATCATTCGGTATATGCACATTTCAGGTGTATTGTTGAATTGATTTCCAGGATGACTTCATTGCACGTCCAATTACTCATATTTATATGATGGAGCGAACGTAATTTCTGTACGGTGTAATTTATCGGGGCCATTTAAATTGTCATACTTTGCGCGCTTTTAATCAATAGCAAAAATGGACAGCAAAAGGCTTAACACCGCCAGCTCAACAATACAGCCCATTACATACAATAAAAATGTACGGCGATTGCACAATATTTCATTGGCACTCGAAGAGCCATTATTTACATGCGTCAACAAAGTAATTAAACTGAACACTCTCACACACACACAAAATATTAGCCATTTTGACGTGTCGATGAGAAGCCAAAAAAAACAGCACAACAGCTCAACAACAGCTCATTCGTCTGTTTTCGCTGTTTTTCATCATCATCTTCGGTGTGCTGTTAAAATGCTAAACACAAGAAAAATTATATTAATGATTCATTGCATGCACCAAAATACAGAGCGGATGATGTGAAGCGTGTGCCGAATATTAATTTATTTCTATTTCTTAAAATGTGTGTGCTTCATCGTGCAAAATGAATACACACAGAGAACAACAACAAAAACCAGATAAGATATGACAACCACGGGCTAAGCACATAAAGGAGCAATTTATTTTCTGGTGACAAAGTTTTACAAGTGGATCTCTTTTAGTTTGGTCAATGCGCGTTCACGTTCATCACCATCAGTAAATTTGCGAAATTTTGTCGTTTTTTTGGTTGTTTGTGCGTTTCAAAAACCCAAAATGAATTCATGCTCAAGCAACTAGAATTAATTGAGAGAGATGGCTCAAAATATGTATGAAGACAATGACAAAAGGCGGTATCGTTTTAAGTTAATATCATGTCATCGGATCCTTATCAACACATTGCCCTGACAAGTCCAAATTGTTCGCATGAATTTCTAAATGAACTGGAATTCAATGCCGATACATACTTTTGACCGATTGTACACTTGTCTTTTCAACAATAAACCATATCTAAAGGAAAAAAATAATGTCCAAATTTATATACACCAAACATCATGACAGTCTTGTTATTAATGTCAATAAATCGGAATACAATATTACTAGTAAATTAGTTCCTGTCAATTTTACCACACTGTGAAACACATCTGTTTTCCGATCTCTTGTTAAATGAGAAACAATCAACGAAAACAACGAAAATAAATAAATACACAACAGCAGCAGCAACAACAACAAAATATATATGACAAATCCATAAGATATAGCCGTCTCTGTGTCAGCTCTATTGACGTTGTTATGATTATTATCATAAATACTCATTGTGCAGTATTTGTCGACTGGCTTACGTTATATTTTCGAGAAAGAGAAAAAAAAGACGAATTGAGCACCTAACGCACCTTCAACCGGTAGTGAGATTGGCAGACGAAGCACGTTCCGCATGGTAACATTTCACTATTCACTGTAATTGTTTTTCTTTATTTCGTTTCTTCGCCTTCCAAATCGTATCATAAGCTGTATGAGCTGAGCCTGAGTCTGTGTTTACATCATTTTGGTTGGCGCGTCCAAATCTTTCGAAAGACACAGACGCACTGTGACTTACCTCCACATAATTTAATACTTAAATGATTCAATTTTACGCATTTATTTGGGTATCAAATCAATACTATTTTAGAAAATGACAATCGAGGTCGATTTGAAGTAAAAAAGATTAATAACGAAATATCATTTTTGCTATTGCTGTTCATTTGGTCAGTAATAGCCTAGGTAACAGCTTCATTTGTTCTACAACGACAAAAACGTTCTCTTAAATCTTGACGCTTGACGAAAAAAACAATTGAACATGAACTGCTTAATTTCAGTGTGCAAATTTCAGCTGTTTAGTTTGCATAGTTAGAATTCAATTTGACTATGTCCACAATCGAATATAATGTGCCATGGCAATGGAATACTATCACGTGTTCATTGAATAAGAACCTACTCCAGTGATTGATGAGTAATTTAAACAAATGACACCATCTTCCCATTTTAACCGATGATAAACAATCATATAAAAATACAATAAATGAATATTGACCAAATTTGGAAATTGCAATCGATTAACCTGAAAACGGTACAAAATCACAATTTCAATTGAGATATCAATTTCAATGTGAAAAATACCGATAAATATTTCAATAAAAACCAATACGATAAACTTGACATTATAATTGACCGCACAAAAGCGATCTAATCAATTTTTAGCGCTTGATTTTCAGATTGGTGGTTTTTAGTTGTTTTAATTCATTCAATTCAATTCGTCTTCGTAAAATCCTTTGGGTTTTGCTGCGATTAATATTAAACAATTAAGAGCTATTTTTGTGCTTGCTTCTGGTTACTGGTTTTTCGGCTCCCTCTCTTTCGATGGGAGAATTTCAATAATTAACACACCAAAAGAACCATTTTATTCATCAAACCCATGAGACTTTTGAGCATGACTAAGTTATGCATGCTTTGCGGTTTAACGATAAATATTAATTGTGTGTGTGTGTAGTATCTTGTGTTTGTCAGGCTGATTTACACGGCAAAGACAAAATGCGATACGGTGACAACAATTCGTTCGCGCGCGAAATGAGTTGAAAATGAATTCAACCAACTAAATGGCCATAATATAACACTGGCCAACACGAAATGAAATACAAGCATTGTTTACATGGTTGTTTATTTAAATTGAAAAGGCACCATTTTTTTTGTGTTGTCCGTTGATTTTTGTTTTTGTTTTTCGTGCACAACAATTTTTGTGTTTCGTTCAATTTTGACTGTGAAACGCATATACGTCACTCTCGATGCGACATTGCTCAAACACACGAGCAGGATAGAATATGCAATCGCTTAACAAATCATTTTTTTTGTTAGTTTATTTATGAGATTTCGTACTCATTGGACGGATTTGTAAATGAACGCGCTAGTACAGGTATTGTTGTGATTCTGTTGCTTCTGCTACGGTGTACTTGGTCGTTGTTGTTGTTGTCGCCGTACATTCGCTGTGTGTGTCTTTTTTTCTTCTTCTTTCGTTTATAAAAATAGTTGCTTTATTCTTTGCTGCCGCTTACATAAGTTCAAGTACAAACAAATATAAGAAAACACACCCGCCTATAATTTTTGTTTCAGTTTTTCGTTGATGTGGCGATTTACTATAAAAACAAATGCTTTGACTGCTATCGACTCAGTACACAACATAGAATCATCTCGGTACGCCTTCAAAACGTGTCTCGTTCAATTTTCTTTAGAATTTTGATTTGTGTTTTAGTTGATTTTGTTTTTACTTTGCAATAAAAAGTGATTGAGCAATGAAAGTGTTGGTGAGTCTTATTTTTGCTGTGCAAAGAAAAACCATTTGGGATTGGATTTTGTGCAAGTGATCGAAATTTAATGAACGTTCTTCATGTTGAAAATATTCAATATTCCAGCTCAAATGTAGAACTTAATGATAGGATTTTTTTGCGTTATTCTAATTGCGATGCTCCCTTAATATTTGGAAATGGTTCATTTGTTATTCGAATATTTGAAGCTGGATTTTTGTTAATGATTTTGAAATGTTTTTTTGTTACTTGAAACTCATAGTAATTTGCTTCTACACTATTTTAATGAGGAGTAATGTTTTTTCGTCCGAATCGAATTGATAAAATTGGGGGGAGCTCTGCAATTTCAAGAATGAAACCAATAAATGTGATACTTTTTGCCAATATTTTTAGATCTATTGGATTAATTCTTTTTTTTTTTTTAAATAAAAAAAAATCAGGCGGTAATTTTGGTTGCGGTGAGCGTGGCTCTAGCCGAGGAGGTAGCTGAGAAAAAAACGGAAAAGCGATGGGTGTATGGATCCGGTTACGGATATAATGATGGCCGATACAATACATTGGGCAACAATTTATATAGTTACAATCAACCATACAATCAATTAGGTATGCGAATCATTTCACATTTTCAATAAAATATGAAGAAAATCACGTTTTATTCTCATTAAATCTGCTCTAATAAAACCATGATTTCGATATGTGGATATATTTGTGCTTTGCCTGCAGCCAACTTCGAATTCGCATTTCTATTTACATACACAAATTTGATATTGAAGTATATTTCTAAGAATGAGTGATGCCGCAACATAAATCCTTTTAGACTAACAATGAAATCACATGAAATCAATGCAATTGTAGTTTTTTTTTGTTAGCTTCAAACTGAAGCATTTATTGATATTTAGAATTGTGTATTTGAATTTCATTCACTGAAAAGCGAGAAAAAAAAAGTTGAAGTATTTGTTAGGTATTGTAATTTATTACAATACAAAAAACAAATACCACAAATTGAAAGAATGCTTTGGGCTGTTAACCGCTGATGCACATAGATGTGAAGAGAGATATTTTATCGTGTTAATTTGGTATGAAACGAAACTGGAGCGATGTTCAATGTGAATTTCACTTTTTTTTCATTCAAATGCATAAAATGTTAATCATGTGCATCAATTAATGAATTTATATTTTGCGTTAAGTATGCATAGTTCATGTGAGATGTTATTTTTTGAAATTCCAGGCTATGATAGTACAAGCAGTTACACCAATCCATACTATAGCGGATATAGTGGATATACCAATCCAGGTTTAAGCACCGTTTATGGCTCGGGTACGGGATCAAATGGTTATGTATACAATCGGCCAGTGAATAACTTGGCCTATCCAAATAACTACTATTCAGGATATGCAAGCGGATACAATACTTATCCAAGCTATACAGGCAGCAGCTATTCAGGCAGCAGCTATCCCAGCTACACAAGCGGATACTACAACCGATACAACAGTCTCGATGGCTACAATTCACCATACAAATATGATCGATACAACAATTATAATGGCTACAATGGATACACCGGATTAAATAGTTATAATGGTTACAACAACTATAATGGCTACGGTGGCTATGGTGCCAACAATGGCTACTATCCAAATAGTCAACGAGTCATCGGACTTCCGTACAATCAACAAGCATATTCACAACAACAATACAACAATGATGGATATGTTTATTAAAGAAAGATAAAAAGAAGAACCAAAATCGAACGCATCTAAAGACCTCTCTTGTTACCAATAAAAAGGAAAGAAAAAGTAATACAAAAATAAAGAAAAAATCAAAGAAATGGTTACCCCTCAAAGGCTCACTCATCGACTTCAATGATATAGTCAAATTTTACTCGTTGTCTATTCTTGAAGTGGTCAACATTGCATAAGAGATGAATTGGCCTGAATAGATCTATCTATTCAAGAATTATACTCCTATTGATTTATTTCACTTTTTTTCTATTTTTTTAACAAAGATTCAACAAATAAATAACAAAATCATATAATTTGTACGAAAATTTGGAAGCGCTTAAAATAAAATCATAAAACCAACATTGAATATTTGTATGTGTTTTTTTCTTTCATTTATACTCGATTTTACTATAGATATTTAACATTTGTACACATAATTGTTAAAATGTTATAAATTATTTTACATGTACGCAACATCTATCGCATATTTATGAAAAACAAAATGATCGCAATTTGTTGATCGTTTTTTTATTTGCACGCTCGATTACATGAAACGCATCATCTTGATATCAGTGTAAAACGAATAAAAAATAAACAGTGTTACTATTCATGAATGTAAATTTACATGGTTTGTGTAAATAACCACTCAAAATCAGAGTGTTTGCAACAAAATTAAAACGGCGAATGAACTTCGCGTTAAAAAAAAAAAAAAAAAAAAAAAAAACAATATTATCGTCGGTCACAATCTGCAAAAATAATTACGATTTTATGCAAAATAGGAGGCGATTTGACGATCAAGTGAAGAAATAAAGCGGTCAGTGAACAGTTTGACACTATACTGTATTAAGATGAATTGCTTGAAATGACTAGCATGCACACGGCCAATGATCATGTTTGAACGGAAAGTTGGCAGTTGATTCTCCTATACATGGCAATTAACACTTTTATGATTGATTTCTATTTTGTGACTTTAGGAGAGAGAGAAAAAAAAATGAATAAAAAAACAAATTGACATCAAACTAACACTGGTGCAACCATTCACAGAAGGAAGCAAGAGAAAAAAGAGCACTTGCATAAGTTGCACGAGCCAATATTTGATGTTTGTGGTACGACGTTCATTGATCGAATCTACTCAATTTCAATAAACAAATTTGTCGTTGATTTATTTTTGTTTTCGCTTTGGTTCATATGCAAGATCTAAATAGCTGAACGCGCATTCAACCACAATGCTTATTAATTTTTCACCTGTGGATAATTATAATCATTAAAGATCTGCATTTGCATTCAAGATTAAAGATGCAGTTTCAACAGCTGAAGACAGGAACGTAGAAGCTAAATGAGTCATTTTGTACACATTTTCTCATCAATCAATTTATCGATATGTGCTATGCGAATATCAAAGCCACACAATGGTACACAATATTCTAGTTGATGGTGTAAACTATCTTATGAAACAGACACAACTCACACACAGTTGCATTTGGCCAAAGCGAACAAAAAACAAACAAACAGAAGGAACAATTAAAAGACACTTTTGCACGTATTCACACATAAATGCGGATGCGATCGATTGTTTGATGCATGTTTTGCAGCACGCTTACAAAGTAGCAGCATCCAGTAGCATTATGATATGTGCAGCAGTGACTTTCAGTTTTCATCTTTCTCACTCTCTCGTTTGACTATAGTCATTTATAAATACATCAAATTTACAACGGAATCTATTTCTAAGTAGCAATTTGTATTTGCAACACAAATTGGAATTATATTTGCCATATGCGTGCGTTTGTGTGTGTGTTGGTTTGCAGAGTGTCTAACACACGAGCCATTTCCTACCATTTGAGCATTGCATGGATTTCTATTTGCGGTAATTTGTGTACTTGAGCACCAAAGATATGTTATTTGGCCATAGATGCATTTTCGCGTTTGAACCACACTCAATTTGTCGTGCTCTTCTTTTTTCTTCTTCGCATCTTGTGTGTCTGTATGGGCAACAAAGCAACAAACGGCCAACACATAACGTGTGCGCTCGCGTTCGCTGAGTTTTGCAGTGGTATGTGTGTTTTTTTTCATCTCGATTTAGTTACTGCTGTTTCATATTTTTCACATTAAATTAAAGCATCTCGTCTAGCGTACGATGACGTGCGGTTGCTTGTACATGTTTTACAATTGCATTCCATTTCGCTCACATGCACTTCAACTGGCAAAAGAGAGTACCACGCACTTAGTGAACGAACATAAAATGGATGAAATAATAAACAGAGGTTCAAGTTTAGTTGCGAACATTATTACGTTAATTGACCTTTTTAATGCAGGTGACTGCATCTATCGTGCACAAAGCGTACGCATTGAAAGCAAACCATAGCAACAAACGAACCACATACGACCAGTAAACGCTCATCTCTATTCCATGATGCGATTGAACGATACAGACACATGCACCACCTTCACATTGTATAATTTTTCTTAATTTGCTTCCCGGGTCTTTTTTCTTGTACTTGTTGCTCGTATTTTTCGAATATGCTATCAAAAGAATGCTAATAATTCCCGTAAATAATTCAATTTATCATATTTAAAAGTGAACAAAGTGGATGAAATTTAAATAAATGTTTAATGAGTTTGATGGACAACAATTTATTCATTTAAATATGTTGGACAATATGCAATTTCCATTGAAATCGGAGCCAATTTGAAAATATCTTTTGTAACTTTGTTTCGCTTGAAGTTACCTTATCTAAATAATCAATCAAGTAGATTGCAGATCAACAAAGACACTATTCCTTTGCTGTGAAGCCACTTGACTATTTGCTCAATAATATCAGTTGCACCAATCTATGTGTATCGTTATAATTTACTTTTGCATTACTTGGTCTCTTTATGCGATCGATCCGAATGACAACATGCAAATGATTTGCGAGAAATTAAATATAAGGTGAAATGGTTTGCATTATAAAGTCAAACTTGATTTTGATGCCAAGCACAATATCAGCGCTTTTCTGTATCTCAATCTATTTTGCATAAATGTTTGTCTTCCGTTTTGATTCAGTATTTTGTTGAATATTGTAGTGGGTTTTTTTGTTCAATTCGCACGGCAAAACTGGATTCATCGCGATTAATGTGATTCATGCAATGAAAGTGAGTGCACAATGATTGTTGGGTGTTTGTTTAGTGTTTTTTTGTTTGTATACACGTAGTTTGCTCTTTTAACCAGAGTACCAAATGTTGATAGCAAGATTGTTGCTCCAGTGAACATAGCTCAATCACGTATCAACCACATCGTAACGACGAAACAAAAAATGCATTCAATTGATTTCCCTGTTTGATTTAATTATGCATCAGGCGCACCACACGGTTCGATGTTAATGTCAGCAGTCAACATAAACATACTCGATAGTCGGTGTGTTTGTGCGTGTTTTGTTTTTGTCTTCTACTATGTTCTCTTCTTCTTCTTTTTTTCCGTCTTCATTGACTGCTCTCTGGTTGTCGTTGCCATTGCTCGCAATTGCGACTTTATTTAATTTTCCGAAAGAAAAGTAATCACAGATAATTGTGGTGGCTGCCAATGAATGCAAAATGTGATCAAAAAGTGTGATTGCTGTTATGCACTTTGAAAGCAAATAATTATAGCCATCAAAATGATGATTACACCGGAATTAAAGTCATTTGGCTTTGGCCGTTTACAATTGGTGTTTGGTCGTGGTGTGTGTGTGTGTGTGTGCGCGCACTTGGGTCAGGTTTTAAGATCACGACTAATTTAAATGCGTCTAATTGCCCATGAAATGTATATTAATAACTGTTTTTTTGTCGAGCGAAAATGATGACCGGATGACAAAGAAGCCCATAGTCGGAAGTTGTCGGCGCATACATAATTTCCATCGTATCGAATCAATCAAAGGTGACAATAAGGTGGCGTTGTGCATATTCTATATTCTGTTTTGAGACAATTTCATTGGCCAGTTTCACTTTCACTCTCAAAGTGATTCGCTGTAATGGAATTTATGTTTGACGTTATGAACGGGCACGTTTTTAAATTGGACGTTCCAACGAATTTCGTACAACAACATCAATGAAAAAAAATGTACAAAAAAGCAAACAAACCAAAATTCAATAACCTTTTTAAATTGGTGAATTCGCTCGTTTGTCAATCATGTTTTTTTTTTAACGTAACCATTCATCAGTTGAGCGGCCATTCAATAGTGTTGAATCAACGCATGCAATAGGTATATAGCATCTTGATGTGGCCAATTAATGCAAAAGTTGTATTTAATTACGATAATCTAAATCTTTAAAATCAACGAAAAAAACAAAACAAAATCTGATCGAAATGAATTTCAACCAAATTGGAAACAATTCGAATAACAAATCCATTTTTGTTGAGCACGTTTCGCTGGTGTTGGGATAAAAAGAGCTTAACACTCAACCTCATTTATTCACTTACATCTAATGATTTGCATATTGGAATATATATATATATGCGCTTTAAAAAAAAACAATACATTTAAGAGATTCTGGTTGTGTGTTTTGGTGAAAAATTCATGCTGATACGGGTGTATCGGACCATGTAATCAAGATCAAGCATGAAACCGAATCGAAATCCAATCAACTAAACATGATGTTATCACAATTACTTAATACAACAAAACTTCTGATAAAACCAATTCATCAAGACAAACAAATATTGACTTCGTATTACGAGAAAACTGGAATAGTCTGCAGTGAAGTTGCAACGATTTATGTGAACAAGCTGCATGAGCAACATGCCCGGCAAAGATATTGTTCGTTCGAAACGAAAATCTGCGGTCACGGTGCAATGTCATTCTCCGATTCATTCAACCATTAATCTGTGTCGAAAACCATACAGCAGCCAACTGCAATCATGTTTTGCCTGAGAGTGCGAGCGCATGCATCTTCAATTGAATTTATTCCGAAAGACGATGTAATACAGATGTTCCATGTTATTGAAAATCCATAAATTTTTTTTCGCTCTCTATCTCGGATTTGTTTTTAACCATTGTTTGCGTTTGATGTTTGTGCGGTATAAAAAAAAGTGAATACGAAAAAAAGAAGAAGAAGAAAAGAAATCGAATACTATGCCAACTATGGTCCACGGCAAATGCATTATTTTATAGATTTACTAGCGTGCTCATTGATTGAAAGAAATTTTAAGAAAAATTGAACGCTTAATTGTGATCCCCACATCATTCAATGCTACGCTCACATACATACCGCAACCATGATGACTCGACACACACACACACACACACACACACACACACACACGCAAGCGTTTATTTAATTACTGTGGAAATTTTAACGCTTCTCAAAAATAAAATTTCTAATTCAAAAATTATCCACACCGTCATTCAGAGCAATTCACATCATTAACTTCACTTGCACTTGTTGTACCGAAAACGAAAATCCACAAGACGAAAGCCAATCTTTGCAGCCATGCTGATGTGGTGTGGTATTGTGGTGGCGATGAAATGTGAAAAAGAGGAACAACGAACAACGAAGAATGAGAAGAAATTCACTGAAAAATGATTTTGCTCGACTTTTTCGAGCCAAAACTAAAATGCAAGTGCACCAACACATGAGCATTGGCTTACGACTGTGTTGGGGCCGCTTCTACACACACCAACACTACAATCGAACACACATACACACTCTATATATAAACCGATAGCGAGAAAATTTCACTTTCAGTGCATCGTGCGCATTTCATTCGGTATTTACAAAAATTGCATTCTCTATCTCACTGCCAAGTGCAAACGCAACAAGTGAGTGTGCCGTTTTTTTTTCTCATCCATTTGCAACCACACGAAATATATGCCAACAAAAGGCAAAGTAGCATAAACCGTTGTTGTTTAAATTTTAGCAGGCAAACCAAATTTCCATCCGAATTTTGTGCGACCGCATAGTTTCGTGAATTTTATTGTGAGTTTTTGGAAAAATGTATCAGTGAATAAAAAAAAAGAACATTCGTTATTTATTCGAGGGTAAAAATTTTAATTGTATTTTTGCGGTTTGGTTTCACCTGGACCGGGCAAATGTTCTTTGAGGGACAGAAAAAGGGCGCGTGGTTGCTGCACATATTTTATTAATTGTTCTTTTTGTTTTGTATATTTGCTAAAGTGTTTTTGAGTGCAAGGGAAAAAGTTTGTTAATTACTTTATTAATATTTTAAATTTTTGTTTCAAGTTTTAGAATCCAAAAGTGAAAATAGTTGTGTGAAGAGAAAGGAGTGAAGAGAAAGAAGAAAAGAAGTACTGCATACACTCTTTGAGCTTAGAATGAAAAGTGAATTACATGCGAGTGGAAAATAAACGTAATTAAGGCGGTTACCCAAGATAGAGAGAGAAAGAGAAAACAGAGAACAAAGAAGAATCGTGCTGAATGCGAAAAATTTGCAAATAGTGAAAACAACTGAACTAAAAGCGAGAATTGAAAAAAAACAACAACAACAACAACGAGAAACCGAGCAAAAGCCAAGCGTATAAACATTATCATGATGTTCACGGTATGGGCCTCATTCATGCATTATTTTGATTACACTACTTTTTTTTGTATCTACTGTTACTGTTACATGAGTGCTATTGTGTGTTCAATGTTTAACATAAATGCGTGTGCAATGATTAACTTTTTTATCGCTAAAAACGCCAGATGCTTTTGATGCGTACCGATGGCCATAAAATCGGGGTTTCGAAATCAAATATTAATTGGCCTCATGGATATGCGTGTGGTTTACCAACCATACCAAAAATATAGAGACTTTGCGCTTTGTTTTTTTTTGTTTCGTATTGCAAAAATTTTTGTTTGGTTTCGGACATTTCAGTGGCCTACTGAGATAATTACTATTTAATCCGATCAAATGGCAGATATGGTTCACACCGGTGCATTGTTAATCAGTGTTTTTCGTTAATCTTTTCAATCTACATTTATGCAATGCAGATTAAATTTCACGAGAATAAATTGAAAATTGTAGTTGGTTGATTTTTTTCAAAAATTAAATGTTCATTAAATCAGATGTCACATTTTTTTTAAAAATTCACCAAATATCATAGTGATAAATGATAGGGTAATGAGTTTTCGGTATTAACTGTTTTCATTTTTGTTCTTATTTTCTTTTTGTTATGTGTTTCTTTCTTGCATACAGAAACAAATAATCCTCTTTGCGTCGATATTTACTGTTATTTGTGCGACCAAAGAGCACATGAATGATGGTGCATTGGTTGGAGCAGACGGTGCATTAGCTACCAATCAAATTTATGGTCAACCCATTCAAGATAATATCGCAGCTGAATCGGAAGTGGCGAAACGTGGTGCGGCGGCATCATCGTCATCAGCCTCGACAAGTAGCAGTGAAAATCAAGGACAAAGCTCACAAATTGATGTTGGTAAGTTCAATCACTCCACACCCAGAGCTTACCACATACTTTATAATTGATGTTGCTTCGAATGTGATTTTCTCTTGTTTTGTTTTTTTTTTTTAATTTTATTTTACTAGGCTCAAATAGTGCGTCCGGATCGAATGTGATTAGCTTTAGTACACCAAACAGCTTTCAGCAATTTTTCTCACCTGCATTTGGACAATACGGACAACTCGGACCATTCGCTTTAGTTCCTTCATCATCCAGTACAACACCACAGGTATCCCTTTAGCAAATCCCGAATTTTAACACCAATGGAAAGCGTTTATTAACGAGAAAATCATGCAAATTTTGAGCTTGGTTTTAATAAATCATTTTCACATTTGCATACAATTGTAGAGCGTTGATTGATGTTAAAGTTGCTACTTTATATTCAAAAAAAAATATTTGATGATTTACCGAAAATTTCCAATCGTTCGCTCACAAACCACCAATGTGGGCGTCTATTCAAGCCAATTTATCGGCATTGATGAGGTAATACTAGTTAAATAGATTTGTAACGAGCCTTCCACCATCCACAACCAATAATTGTGTATTCCAAGAAAAACACAGTGACACAGGAATTTCACGTGTACTTGCTGCGTCACATAACCAATTTTCATCATTTGCACCCCTTTCATTCAAATCAATCAATCATATTGCGTTGTTGCCATCAGAATGACGTGCAAATTCTCCGAATTCAAAGTAAATAAAATGTAAAATGTAAAATGAAATGATTGAGAAAACAAACATAACAGTTCATGTTCTTGAAATCGGTGCGTGGTGCGCATATCATTTAATTGACGAAATTTCGTTCAGTTCATTTATCTTGATTGCGGCAATTTTCTCTCCTATCAATTTGTTTTTTCATTCTTCATTGAAACCTTAAATGTCATCGCCATTAACAATAAATTTTAAGTATACTTACACAAAAAATCGTTGATGTGTTTCGTATTTCGAACTTTCATTAGTGTTATTAATAGCGACCATTTGCTTTGCGAAAAACTACATTCGTTGCTCTGGTGTGCACATGATATCGCTTTACCGATGGAGTTGAGAGTACAAGTACAGTGTTGCTAGTTGCTAGAGCATCGTTGGCAAGTCAATAACCTTGTCATCACAAATCAATATGAAATTCACATATTCCGTAATCGGTACCAAACTGATAAATATCATTGCGTGTTGCGTGTATTACATGAAAAATGAAGTCGATTGAAATTGTGCAAATTCATGTGTGCCGATCTCCACTGTGCTATCACTACAGACGAGATAATATTACCGAACATTATAGAAAAATGTACACGAACACAAACACACACAAAAACTCGTTTGCAACACATTTCATAGACACACCGCTTAATACAATTTTACCGTTGTGCCGTTATACCGGTGTGGCGATTGCAACACAAACTGGTTGTCTTGCTTTCATTGGGGAAAGACAGAAAACGAAAGACAAAAATAAAACTAAAAAGAAAAACCGATTCTCATTATCACCGATATTATGATTGTATGTGATGAACACTTTATTGGTTAAATGTCGTTTACTTAAAAAGTTATTCAACTTTAACATTTTTTTCAATTAAACACATGGTCCATTTTCGACGTGAAATCCGCATTTCAAGGTACGCAACTTTTTTTTATTGTTTCGTTGCATCCAATTGGAATCGATTTAGAAGTTCATGGTACTCACCATTACATTATATTACAATTGATTCCGAACAATGCCCAAAATAACCGACCAAATATGAATAGCAACAAATGAAATCCACTTTACACGCATCAACAGTATTTGTAGCATGAAAATGAAATGTGCCAATCACACTATGGAATTTTTTTTTTAACCAATTTGTTGCGCTTGTTGATTCCGTGCGCTTCATGCCATGGTCTATTTTTGGCCCTTTCTTTTGATGCATTCGAACATGAAAAGTGAAATATATGCATGAAATGATTTCAATGAAATTGCATGAGATTTAACAGAACGGTCCAGAGCTAGATGCATTAGAAAATTCATTCAATATTGTTGTTGTATTTTTCTGTTCATCTTCTTCTTTGTTGTAAAATCAATTGTTAAATGAACACAATACCGAATGCTCGCACTATTAATAATTTGCACATGTGCTCAGCACATGAATCGATAATGAAATCGAATAGATCGGTATCGCAATGGGAGCAACAATAAAAGCACATTGAATAAAAAATGAAATGGAGAAACAAAAAATGCTGCAACATTGTGTGTGTGTGTGTTTTTTCATTCATTTTCTATGTTTTCAATCTGTATTATTTTCGGGGGTTTTCATAAAGATTTTCTATGTGCGTGCACCGCAACAATATGTGGCGCCAAGTGGAGTTGGAACAATCAAATTGACGTACACATCGAATCAAGCACAACCTCAGACAAGCATACAATATGCATCGACTACACCAAAGGTAAACGCAGTCATTTTAACTATTTTCTGAAATGTAATGCGCACTCCGAAAAATGAATGTTTCTTGTTATTGATGCGATATTTATATTTGCATTTTGTAATAATAGGTTGCTTATGCGATCTCACCCGGACAATATGTGGCTGCTGTAGCAACACAACCAAATCCATATTCATATGCACCAGTTGCTCTAGCCAGCCCATACACAACAAGCGCTTATACAAATGCCAACGGCTATTCAAATACCGCTCAATTACCGGCCGCCTCATTGCAACAGGGTCAAATTATTCCGTACACAACGGGCAGCTCGAATGGCATCCTGTTAAGCCCATCACAATTACAACAACTTAACCTTGCTGTTCCGCAAACCGTTGGCTCAGCAGCTACAGTTCAACCATATACGTATACAACAGCAACGCCTATCTTACCAAATGTACCAAAGGTTGGTACAACAGTGGTCACCCCAACAGCAGCAGCCTATTATTCAGCAGCACCAGCCAGTCAAACCTACCAACAAACACCAACATTCCGTAAGACAAATAAATTCAACAATATTAAACAAAACCACAACACAAACACGCACATTAATCCATTTTATCTTTATGCTTAATAGTTTCATATCAAAATGCTGGATTAAATTATGCAACGGCACAAAAATTAGTGGCCGTTCCAAGTTATACGCAAGCAACATATCCACAAGCAACATATTCACAAGCTACATATCCTCAAGCCACCTATCGTCCATTTGTTGCACCAACTGCACCAACAGCTGCCTCAGCATACACAAATGCCTATGTCCAACCAACCGGAGTTGCACCAGTTAAAGTATGATTCACTTTTCTATTTTTCATGTTCTGGTCCATGAATGTGACTCGATCGATTTCCAGCGATTTTATTTTATTTTGTTTGGTCTTTTGTTAGTATACTCTGGCTCAACCAACGGGATACTATACGGCCGCTTCCGGACAATCTTATCAAAAATTGGCATACGCTCCATCAGTAAGTGCGACATCATCGACACCATTCGTTTCATCGTATCAACAAAGTGCTAGTCAAGCCTATCCATCAGCTCAAGCTTCCAATACAAACGGTGCCATACAGTATGCATCGCCAATTTATCAATCGAATGTAAATGCAGTGAAGTACGGGTACTCACAAATACCAACAGCACAAAAATACTTCTATGCATCAACATAAAACACCGATAAAAAGCGATGATAACAAAACAACTGTATGAAAACCGAAATTATTGACATAAACCGAATTGATATTTTGAGATAGTTGCATCAATTAAAAACGCTAATTCAACCAAAAAAAAAATCTATTTTCGCTCATTCAAAAAAAAAACAATGAGATATTTGAAATAAATGGAAAAAAATACTCACTTATCTTAGATCTAAGAACAAATGGACAGAAAAAAACAACAACAATGGTGTTGAATGAAAATTGATAAGTTGTAATTCTGTTGATTCTATGAATAAGTTTAGTAGAACTGAGACTTTGTTGATTTTAGATAAATGAAAGAAAAAAATCTGTATTATTTTCATCTTGTTTAAATAATGAATTCGAATGTTATTGTTATTTAAGTTAATTCAAGAGAATTAGATAGAAATCAAGTATTTTATGAGTTTGAAGGTAAAGCGAAATAATTTTTTTTTTATTTAAAACTCTGTGGAAATGTTGGTCAAATGCTTGTGATCTATTCTGTTCAAAAATAAAACAAAATACATACATAATAAATTAGTATAAAAGTGGCACATTTATTCAAAGAGATTGTGCCTTCGACTTATTCTCCTCCAAACTGTACAGCGCTTTTATTGCGCAATCGCCTTCCGAATTGATTCCCCCTCGAAATACCGTTGCGATATTCCAGTGCTGAATTAAGGTGCTTTCTTCATGTCAGTATTCACACAAGTAGTGCTTTAGTGGTTAATATTTTCCACAGTTTTGAAATCCATGTGCTACTGTTATTGTGCTACCCCAATCGGATTCGAGGTGCGTGATAACATACAACGCCGAAGCACCCATTGTATCCTGGCCTGATAACAGAGTGTGTCAAAGCCGAAATGAGGAGAGCGACGACATCGGCTCGCAAACCATCGAGCAGATGTTGTTTGCTGCCTGTGAGCACAAATACCGTGTAAGCTTGTGTGGCTGCTTGGTTTATTTTTTTTCATTTTTTCTTTCACTCTCGTGTGTTCTTTCTATTCGGCACGGCGTGCACATTCAGCATAAACTGTATAACATCCTTGTCGTTTTCGGTGGTGTTGCTTGGCTGATGATGGTGTGCATACACGCCGTCAGTTTGTCTACGGAATACACACGATTCACATGATAGGGAAAAACCGAAATGAAAGCAGTGTATTAGCATCGAAACAATCAGTTGGGCTGACTACGCCGCCCAGATAAGATGTGTTGTTTGGCACCAACACACCGTGCTTTAAACGGTAATTTTTACCAAACCATCAACCACATTCAGAGGACACATTCAACGAGGCAACAAACAATGTTTGAAATGATATCGTCACAGTTTCGTTCATTTGAGCCATTCATAAATGGCAAACGTTTTAAATCAGCACATATTTTGACCAAAAGTTCAACCAATTCACTAGTGAATAACTACAATTGTTAACGGAAAATAAAAGTTTTGAATTAAAAACAACCAAAAAGAGCGTGCAGTTTCAGTTGAGACGTAAAATCAAGTGAAGTATAAAATAAAATTGGGAATCGCTGAAGAAGAAAAAGAAGAGAAAAAAAGTTAGAAAGAAAGAAAAAACAGCAACAACAGAAAGAAATTGTTGAAATTGGATAGTAATAAATTTTTGATTGTTCAAATCTTCAATCGCAATTTGTGAAAATAAAAATATCACAATCGCTGCAATAAATTGTCTATTGAAAAATTGTCTTACCCGACAAAAGTTGACTGATTTCTAAAACAAGATTGTGTTTTTTTCGTGAACGGTGCACTCAAGTGAATTGCTGGTTCGTTTGTCGAATTTTTGGAAAAGTAAGCAATTTTTATTTTACTTGTTTTATAAACTATTGAATAAATATTTCACTCAACATTCATGATGGGAATTGTGTAATATTACACTCAATACTGTTACATATTTTGGGCGTTTACTTTCACAGCATTAAACTTTCCTACATCAAATACACTCAAATACACTTGCATTCCGATCAGAATAATATTATGCTTGAGAAGTTAAATTTCCATTGTAAGTGTTCCAATAACAAAGTTAGTGAAATTGTAGCTACGATACATTTATCCATCGATATTTGTGTAGGTTGAATAGATTCTTCAAATCCTATTAAATATTTCTATATTTAACCTTTTGAATTTGGAGTTTCAGTAATTATGAAATGACAAAACCAGTGCTTTTGCTATGTGAATTTATTTATGTTGATCCACTAAATCGGATATCGAGTGGATTCTTTTGTTATAAATTCATTGATTTTAAAATTGTTAAAAATTGTAAGTACTTGCACATCAAGGGAGTGTATGAGCACTCGAGCACTTATCAAAAATTAGTATGGTTAACAGTGTTCTGGAATTGTGTAAACAGAAACAAAAAAAATAACAAAAATAAAAAGTACAGAACGATAGAGCATCAAAGATAGTGCTTATCAAAGCGTTACGACGAGAAGGCTAGACAATAGGGCCATATGCTTTGTGAATGTCGCAAACACATATAACATATTTACCAAAGTAGAACACTAGTGAGTCTCGAACAATCCAGAGCCTCGAAAAACACAGAGTGGAAAAAACACGAACGAAGACGAGCTTTTGTGCGAAAGATAAATAAAAAGAATCGAAAGCGGAAATTAGAAAATTAAATTTCATCTCGTTAAATTCAGTTGGCTGGATGCTTTTATACCCGAATGTCCAACTTACACTCATTTTCCAGATGATGGCAGGCATACACAGAGACACACAACACACACATACATACAAGACAAAGCATACCATATACAGTTGGTAGTCAACAGAGTGAAGAAAAAAGAAAACGAAAACAAGATTTTACTGTAGCAGAATAAAATATGACAAACCATATACTATGGATCTACATTGTACAATCTACAATGCTAAATCACCCAAAAAGGAAACGAAGAATATTTTGACACAAACACACAAAAAAGACCTCTCCCCAACAACAATACCAATCTAAATTGTACGATACCGTTACAATTCGCATATTTTTCGTCTTTTCTCATTTTCTGCTACAGCAATTTTGAAAAGTTTGCATCGTCTCTTTCTCTTTGGTTGTGATATTTTTGTGCTTGCCTATCGTTTGCTTGGTTGGCGGTGCGCTTGTCGTGTGCCACTTTGATTGTTCAAAAGCATCCTTTTGAAGGCAAAAGTGGTTGAAACAACAAGGAGACACACACACACACACAGAGAGAGAGAGAGAGAGAGAGAGAGAGAGGAGAGGAGAGAGGAGAGGAGAGAGGGAGAGGAGAGGAGAGAGAGGGAGAGAGAGGAGGAGAGAGGAGAGAGGAGAGAGGAGAGGAGAGGAGAGAGGGAGAGGAGAGGAGGAGAGGGAGAGAGAGAGGAGAGGAGAGAGAGGGAGAGAGGAGAGGAGAGAGGGGAGGGAGAGAGAGGAGGAGAGAGGGAGAGGAGAGGAGAGAGAGGAGGGAGAGGAGAGGGAGGAGAGAGGAGAGAGAGGAGAGAGAGGGAGGAGAGAGGAGAGAGAGAGGGAGAGAGGGAGAGGAGAGAGAGGAGAGAGGAGAGAGGAGAGAGGGAGAGAGAGAGGGAGGAGAGAGAGGAGGAGAGGAGAGGAGAGGGGAGGAGAGGAGAGGGAGAGAGAGGAGAGAGGGAGAGGAGGAGAGAGAGGAGAGGGAGAGAGGAGAGGAGGAGAGGAGAGAGAGGAGAGGAGGAGGGAGAGTGAGGAGTGAGAGAGGGAGAGGAGAGAGGGGAGGAGAGAGGAGAGGAGGAGGAGAGAGGAGAGGAGAGGGGAGAGGAGGAGAGGAGGGAGAGAGGAGAGGAGAGAGAGGAGGGAGAGAGGAGAGGGAGAGGAGGAGAGAGGAGGAGAGAGAGGAGAGGAGGAGAGGGAGAGGAGGAGAGAGGAGAGGAGAGGGAGGAGGAGAGAAGAGAGAGGAGGAGAGGAGGAGAGGGAGAGGAGAGAGGAGAGGAGAGAGGGGAGAGGAGGAGAGAGAGGAGAGAGGGAGAGAGGAGAGGAGAGGAGGAGAGAAGAGGAGAGGAGAGGAGTGAGAGGAGAGGAGAGGAGGAGAGAGAGGGAGGGAGAGGAGAGAGAGGAGGAGAGGAGAGAGAGAGGGGAGAGGAGAGAGAGGAGGAGGAGAGAGGGAGGAGGAGAGGAGAGAGAGGAGGGAGGAGAGAGGAGGAGAGAGGAGAGGAGGGAGAGGAGAGAGGAGAGGTAGGGGAGAGAGGAGGAGGAGAGGAGAGGAGGGAGGAGAGAGGAGAGGAGGAGGAGAGGAGGGGAGAGGAGAGAGGGAGGAGAGGAGGAGGGAGGAGAGGAGAGAGGGAGGGGAGGAGAGGGGAGGAGGAGAGAGGGAGGAGAGGGAGGAGAGGGAGGAGGAGGGAGAGAGGAGAGAGGAGGAGAGGGAGAGGGAGGGGAGAGAGGGAGGAGAGGAGAGGAGGGAGAGAGAGGAGAGGGAGGAGGGAGGAGAGGAGAGGAGGGAGAGAGGGAGGAGAGGGAGAGGAGGGAGGAGAGAGGAGAGGGAGGAGAGAGAGGAGGGGAGGAGGAGTGAGAGGGAGAGAGGAGAGAGGAGGGAGAGGAGGAGGAGAGGAGGAGGAGAGAGGAGGAGAGGAGAGGAGGAGAGAGGGAGGAGGAGGAGAGGGAGAGGGAGAGAGAGGAGGGAGGAGGAGGGAGAGGAGAGGAGGAGAGGAGGAGAGGGGGAGAGGAGGGAGAGGAGAGAGAGGAGAGGGAGGAGAGGGAGAGGAGAGAGGGAGGAGGAGAGGGAGAGGGAGGAGAGGGAGGAGAGAGGAGAGAGGGAGGAGAGAGGAGAGGAGGAGGAGAGGGGAGGAGAGAGGGAGGGAGAGGGAGAGAGGAGAGAGGGAGAGAGGAGGAGAGAGGAGGAGAGGAGAGAGGAGGGAGGAGGAGGGAGAGAGGAGGAGGGAGGAGAGAGAGGGGAGAGGAGAGAGGAGGAGAGGGAGAGAGGAGGAGAGGGAGAGGAGAGGGAGGAGAGGGGAGAGAGAGAGGAGAGGGGAGAGAGAGGGAGAGAGAGGAGGGAGGGGAGGAGAGGGAGGAGGAGGAGAGGAGGAGGGAGAGAGAGGGAGAGGAGAGGAGGGGAGAGGAGAGAGTGAGAGGGGAGAGGAGAGGGAGAGAGGAGGGAGAGAGGAGGGGAGAGAGAGAGGGAGAGGAGGAGGAGGAGAGGGAGGGGAGGAGAAGAGAGAGAGAGAGAGAGAGAGAGAGAGAGAGAGAGAGAGAGAGAGAGAGAGAGAGAGAGAGAGAGAGAGAGAGAGAGAGAGAGAGAGAGAGAGAGAGAGAGAGAGAGAGAGAGAGAGAGAGAGAGAGAGAGAGAGAGAGAGAGAGAGAGAGAGAGAGAGAGAGAGAGAGAGAGAAAATAGAAACCCAAAGTGGTCAAATTCAAGATCCTTTGACATTCACACTCCGTTCTCATTATCGCGGGTTGGTTGGTTGTATGTTATAGTGTATGCTATTTCGGGTACGGAACCATCTAAAAATATTTTACACCAATTTATTAAGGCAAGTTCTATTGCCCAAATCATTTCAATTAGACCATTGTTATGATTCTTCAAAGAGGGGAGGCGGGCAATGAACATCGATGTGCCAATACAATTCGGTCAAAGCTTTGAAGCTTACAATTCATTTACTGATCATTACAATCGCCATGATTGGTGTAAAACAATGCATCAGAATGAGTTACATGCGTTTAACAACAAAAGAAATGATACAATAAAGCCATGACAAATAGCCAACATAAATGTGTTCAAGCGCGAACAAATGAATGCGACACTGTCGCAACGATGAAGAGAACAAAAAATGAATGGTCCACTGGATGCAGAGAGACCGTGGGACTGTGTGTGAGACGAAAAAAAAATGCGACAAAAAAAGTTTTCTTTTTTTAAGTACCCAGTACAAAGCTAAGTAAATTAACCACAGCCGCTCACACAAACCATGCATAAAAGTTGGAAAAGCGAGAGGAACACGAGAAAAAGTTCGCATTCACATATACATATACATAGTCTGATCTGAATTCGAGATTATAAAAGATGAAAATGAAACACGAAACGATGTCGATTTCAGCTCTAGAAAAAAATGTGAGAAACTCTCTTTTTTTCTCTCTCTCCCTCTCGCTCTCTCTCTCTCTCTCTCTCTCTCTCTCTCACTCACTCACTCACTCACTCGCTCACTCACTCACTCACTCACTCACTGACTCTCTCACACACTCACTTATTCGGGTATATTTTTATGTGGGAGTTTTTTTTCTACCTTGCCGTGGCAACACGAAACGTTCCGTTGGATTTTTTTTAAACGGCAAAACCGGATCTGTTATCATAGAAGTAGCAAATAGGCGACAATTATGAAAGAGAAAAGGAACAACAACTGACGACAAAGGGAACGAGAAATGAAAAGTGGAATCCGTGGGTTTTTTTCTCTATTGCTTGCGTTGTTGCTGCTGCTGCCTCTCCCTCTTTATCAACATTTTTTTCTGTTTTTTTGTTGTTGTTGTTGTTTCGTTCGCAATATTGCTCTTGTGTCCGTTGTCGTTACGGTTCATCTTTCGCTTTACTCTGCCTCACCTTTAGCTCTCATCTCTTTTTGAATGATGGTATGTATGTGTGTGTGTTTGTGTATCTTATGCGGCAGTGTCAATGAAATTTTCATGGCGCATACTGATACGGACAGATGCTATGGATAATGGTATTTATTACTTGGCAGTTTGTCGGAAAAGAAACTCAATTAAGCATACTCACCTTCTCTGCTAATCCAAGCACATAAAAGAATTTTCTTGTTGCCTTTTTTTCAGCTCTGTGTCGCTACCCCTCTCCACAACTTTCGCTCTGGTCCACATTAAACAAGCTTTGTGTTTCATTGTAAGCTCATTCAAATTAGTTGCGCTTGCTGCTAAGTCTTCCCTCTATTTTCCTAAAATGTTGAAAATCCCTTCTTCGCGTTCCAGCTTCACTGCATCAGTTTGTGTCTGTCTTTCATCCCCCGACTTCTACATGTGAGATGAAAGGCGACTATTGCATGAATATAGTATGCGAACAATGAACTTATTCCCGTACATTGAACAACCAAAATGAGTGCATAATCCCACACTCAAATTATTCCGAGAGCCTTAGATTGTTCACGTTTCGCGTCAGTCAATGAGAATGGATCGGCAACATAATTAAAATGAGTTAACCGGTGTTCCATTTTCGGGATGAATAGATTTTTGGGTCGGTCCATATATGTAAGAATTTCTGTCAGTCTCTTTGCTACTTTTCTCTCTCTTTCTCTTTCTCTCTCCCTCTCTCTTTCACCTCTCATTCCACACCACGACAAGAGCACAAACATTTGCCTGTTTCACGTGATATCAACCAAAACACATTTTCTCTTCAACGATAAATATCATTGTCCTGGAAGTCCCCTTTTATATTGAAACTGAAATCTGATTCCAATCGCATTCTCAGAAGAAAGATGGGGGGAAAAGGTCTCAAATTAAATCCTTTTTTTCCAATTCATTTTAATTTTGAAATCGTTTGTAAATCTTCTAAATTTCCCGTGTGTCTTGCAGTTACGTTTGCTATTGAAATGAAATCAAGAAAAGTGTAGCGATTGATAGCAAATGATAAAAACAAATTGAAAGGACATTCACTCAATTTAAATTGATAAGAACGAAACGACTCAACTCAATTCAACTCTTAGTAGGAAAAAACACGTAGCGTTTCGCATTCACTGTGCTGCATGAAAATGAGAAAAATGTGCTGACAAATGACGCAAAAAGAAAAAAAATTAGACGCATTTTGTGCTCACAGAATGACATTCATCTTTTCTTTTTTCCATTTCACGCTCATTTCTTTTGCTCGTTTTTTTTTTGTTCAACACATTCGCACCCACAAGCAATTTGGTCGATGATTTTCGGAAATTAGCACATTCGAATCCTGGATTTTGGTGTCTGGTGTTGCCATGGCTCACAAAAATGCATCACTATTTTATATTATTACACTCGGTATACTATAGTTCGGTGACGAACTGCACTATAAAAAAAAAAGAAAAACAAGTGAGAGCTTCTCATTGCTTTTAGATTAAATCTACTTAAAATTCACTTAACTTTTTGTGCGCAGCATCTTTTTTTTGTGCATTTTAGTCGGAGCTCAAATTCTGGTAAAACTATCAACATTTGGATTAAAGCGCTATATAATTTCAATATCACAACCAACATTAAAAGTAACCTAAGCTGATTTACATTCAACTGATTAAAATTCATCTACTTAAGATTGTGTGCTAATGGTGTAAGTGTGTAATAAATTGATGGTGTCTTTGGTTGTAGTCAAACTTGACTCTCGATAATGTGTCAATGGACGTAATGAACTGTTACATAGTGAGCCCGACTTTTTTTTTATGTGTGCCCCGTATATTTTTAACGTGTTTATTTTAAGTTGGATGCAACCACCTCAATTTTGTTCGAATGGAGAATGGTTGCGAATGATGTTTAAGCATGTAGCACAACTGTATTCGTCTATGGCATTGTTAAAAGCTTTCAAACAGGGACACATACACAAGCATCGAGTAGATAGTGTCGTAAATTATTCCCATGGACTTTTCGATAAAATAAACACAATCATAAAGTTGCAACCAGTAATGTCCATAATTTTTAATTAGAATATTTCAGTGTGTGTGTGTGTGTGTGTTTGTGTGTGCTAAAGTTGCCGCTCGAATTTGGTGTGTCGAAGAGTGAATGGGAATGGGAAAATTCAAGGAAAACAGGAAAAAAAAGAAAATTCCAACATCTAAAGTTTATGCACATTAAACAACAATGGGCGAGAGAAAATTTTACAGTCAAAGTTTTTTGTTTGCAGTTTTAAAACCTGGAAGTGCAAAACAAATAGATTAATCAGGCCATGTTGAAGTAAGGTTTTATGTCTCACTGGAACTTTACTATATTTTTTCCTGATATGATCATTTTTGAATAATAAATCTTTGGTTCACTACAGGCGATTTTTTGACCGGGGATGGTTCAACCTAAAGATAAAAATAGTTTGGTATGAAAATTGTGAAAAATCGAGATACAATTGGATTTGTTCAGCGAAATTGTTCATTTAAAATGGTTTTTTAATTCTTTTTTTTAATTTTTTATTCATCTAAAATGAAATTTTGCATGGGAAAATCCCCGAATTATTTGTTATATCAGTTAAAACGCAAATTCAAATTGCCGATAAAAAGTGACAAACAAAAAAAACCAGTCTGTGTTCAAAAAACAAACAATAAATTTTGTTTCGTGTTTCCGAAACTTTGGCCAACCAATCAAATTCCCGCAGTGCCCAAAACCAGAGTATACATCGGAAACACGAGTTTTGACAGTTTCCAGAGCATCAGTTCAGATCGGTTTTGTCAGTTGGATTCACACCGGGAAGATAGCGATTAAAGCGGCTGTTGTGAGCGTGTTCAGCTACTTTACATGCGATTTTAAATGGACGGCTTAAAGCACTCTTGGTTCGTTCGCACACATTACACATGCAACCACACACACACACATCCGAATAAATAATTCTCATTACAGCAAATAATAATAATATGCACCGTTTTAATTGAGTCTGACGTCAACTTTTCTATACTTTTCTATATGTTCCGTATATATTCAACTAAGACTACTTATTATAACTTATGCTAACGTTGACATTTTTCCCTCATGCTGTCGGTTTTCGTTTACCATTTTCACCATTTTTGCTGCATGTTGATTACACAATGGCGGAAACATTTTCTTGCATATTGCAATTGCATGCCAGAGACAGAGAGAATGGAAGAGAAATAGTGAGAGAAACTTTTGACGCACCACATTAATATTATGTATGTATGTGTGCATGCATGCATGCATGCATGTGTGTGTGGATTCGAAAATATGGCACTTGTTACATGCCCTTGTCTAATAAATACACGAGATGAAGGAAGAGCATTGCTACAATCCAGATAAAGAACTATACACCAAAAATGTATTTGTTGAAGGAAACTCGTTAACGGATGTACTTTTTCATTTCTCTCCCATTCACAATTCCAATGGAAAAGAGAGCGAGAGCGAGAGCGAGAGCGAGAGAGAGAGAGAGAGAAAACGAACATGAACAGAGAAAAAAATCCCATTTGAAGTTGTTCAAGTGGCAAATCATTTGAAAAAGTTTTTCTAGTTAGTTGGTTTATCCTGGGGATGTGAAAGAGCATTATCTCGACAAAGTGTAAGAGCACGCATATGTGTGTGTGAGTG
This sequence comes from Aphidoletes aphidimyza, assembly GCA_030463065.1. Lineage (NCBI taxonomy): Eukaryota > Metazoa > Arthropoda > Insecta > Diptera > Cecidomyiidae > Aphidoletes > Aphidoletes aphidimyza. Next base: position 12,852,141 of record CM059999.1, read on the forward strand.
TGTGTGTGTGTGTGTGATGTTACAATCATATTTTTTGGAGATGGCTGCCACTGATCTTACCGACTTTAATCAAAAACTTATTACAGTTACAGCAATCAATTGATGCATGTAATAAAATATTTTTTACGACGGGATGCTAACTCAAAGTGTTATTTCATATTAATTAAATGTCATGGACGTATTTAAAATTATAGCTCAATAAGCACATAGCCGCAATTGCTATAACGCACGAGACCCATTGGAATGTTGATGAGCTTTGATTTGCTCACATGTGCAAACAAAGATGGCTGCTTATTAATTTTATGTGATAATACGAAAGCGAAGGCGCAGTGTGTCTATGAAAATTAAATTCTCCATTGTGAATTGAAAACAATATATTTTACATTAGGCCCTAGAGAAATGGGCCGAGAGAAAGAGAGATGTTTTATGGCTGTTATCGACAAATTATATAAATAAAAATCCGAACCGTTGGTAAAAGTTTTCATCAGATGCCCCTCCCAGGCCCCCTCCCGGTCCCACATCACAATGGTGAAAATCTCTATCAACTAATAACTGTTTGCAAACAACTAATTTTAAAGTTTGTTCATTTGAAAGTTTGCAAACTGATCTCACGATGAACTTCATTAGCTTTGAATCGACATCAATTCTTATGCACGCGCGCACCAATGTAATGTGTGCTAGTTGCATGATATCACATTCATTCATTGCATCGTTGGCTTCGAATATTCATTCACGTGACCCATTTACCTGGAATTATCGTGCAAATATTTCGATAGTCCGTTTAGAGACATGTTTAGATTAAATTGTTGCCACGAGCAAAGTAAGTGCGTGGCAAAAGGAGGGAGAGCGAGAGCGAAAGCGTGCAAAAACAAAGTTGTTCTATCGAAGTGGAGAAACACGATGACACCTCGTATGGAGGTAACTTTTAAGCATTTCACAAGAATGCGTACAGACCACACCAATTCCCATCGATTCGGATTGCTGATTTCTGAATTATCTAATCGATTGCTTTTTGGTTAAAAGTGATTTATCTGTTTTTCACGTAGATTGTGATATACCAATGCCATACAGGCGGTTTGACGAAGGAAAAACGATGCCTGCTTAATTCAATTGAGTAAAATCAGTAAGTTTGTCAGATAGCGTACGCAGACACATTACACATCACATACCAACACAAATGTATCGTATTTTCATTGTGTATATGCCGCACTGATATCAAATTCTATGAATATATCTTTTGGGAAAATTCCATTCATGTAGCGAAGTTTCAGGTTTCGAAAGACGAATTTCGATATCCGAATAAGCTGTGCAAATCAATGCAACAATATGTAAATCAGGTGCGGCTTAAATTGAAGCCAAACTCCCTCTGCCTCTCTATCTCTCGCTTTCGCTATCTTTCTCTCTTTTTCTCTGTATGTGTGTCTGTATATGAAAAGATCGCATTTATTTGGTGCCGATGAATTTTATTACGAGAATAAATATCAATAAAAGGTTGTATGAATCAACGGTAAGGAAATCAATGCGAGTGTTTTGTATGGGTATGCGGGGGTGCTTTCACACACTATACATGTTACAGCCTGATTGAAAACTGAATCCTTTCATCGAACCGTGATGCCATTGATAGAGGAAATCCGAAAATGAAAATACATTACAATAACAAAAATAAATACACATTCATATGCACATGAATTCGATCGAATGGCACACACTCTCCTACACTCAACACCCAACACAAATACACACAGTTTTAAATTTAGTGTTACCGAGCCAAAAACTGTCGGCCAATTTTAAATTACTCTCCCGTTCATCGTTGTCCCAATATTTGTGTTTGGTTTGGTAGTGTGCTTTCGATGTATTGTTTGTGTTTGGATACGTGGAAAAGCGACGATCGAATCGAATCCGGTAAAATTACAGCAACAATACCAAAACCAGAAGCATCAAACAACACCATGGCATGGCATGGCATGGCATGGCTTGGCATAGTAATGGCAATGTATTTTGAAATTGACCAGTGGAACGGAAATGCGCGCATTCGTTCCGAATCTGTCTACTCTATCGAGTGTGTTTTTCACGAAAAATTCAAACCAGAAATAGAGTGGCACCGGGTAGCATCGAAGTGAAAACTATAGAAAACGAATAAAAGAGTGGGAGAGACAGAGCGAGAGAAAGTGATTGAGAGAGGGCGAAAGAGCGAGCAATAGTCTAAGGCAGAGTTTATAAATAAAGTTCTGTGAACTATGGAAATGTCTATGTACTCAATGGGAAAAACAAAGGCGAAATGTGACACAATTCTTTGAGTCTATTTCATATTATAAACGTTCGCCATGTGAATGAACAGCGCATCGACAATGAAGAATACAGGGTGTTTCCTGCTGGATCAACCCCCGGCCAAGTGACAGCCACAAAAAAAGAGTTATAAATATCTAAATATCATCGGTTCTCTATATTTGGTTTTTGATTATGTTCAAATCCAATGAAAATGTTAAGAAAATGTACTCTGTTTCACCCTCTAGAAGAATTTTATCGTTATTCAATTGGAATTTCTCTATGCGAATCACTTTTTGCCTTTTTTCACAGGACTTTGAAATGCAGAACGGAAACAGTAATCGATCTTTTAAAATCCCTATTTTATTCAGCTTGACGCCATTCATTGCAGAACAGCCGGTTGAATATGCATTTTACAAAATGGACGCGCAATTTGATTAAATGACGAACGAATGAAATTTGTAGAAAATTGTGCCACCACAAATTTATGTTTTTCGGTTTTCGGTGTTTCGGCTCATGAACATTGCCAAATCGCATGCAATTAAATTGAGTACATAAAAAACCGTCAACGATTTTCATTTGACATATTTAGTCCACACACCTACACCTTCAAGTGGTTGAATGTGCCATTACAAGCGGCATATACATTGCTTGACTGGTGCAAGACATAACTTAAACAAAAGAATGGTCGGGCTATTATCCAGATACAACCCATCTGCATAATGCAATTGCAAAGATACACTGTACACTGCCGCATGCCCGTCGACAAACCACTTCGCCAGGCACACAACGCATACGTTCCACTGCTATCTGCATTTTTTTCTCTCTCTTTTTATTTTGTTCCTCTCGTTGGTGTTTCTCTGCTGTCCACATTTTTCATTTAGCTAATTTATAACGGGGATATTTCCTCTTCAATTTCCTTTGGCTCACTCTCTCTCTCTCTCTCTCTCTCTCTCTCTCTCTCTCTCTCTCTCTCTCTCTCTCTCTCTCTCTCTCGGTTTCTCTCTTTCACTTTCTCTCTTTCGTATGCCATTATTTCTTGATGGTTATTATTACTGAGCTGCTGTCTTAAGGAAATGGATTGTTCTTTCCAAGTGTGTGCAAAGAATTAAGCGAAAAATCGAATTAAATTTCAACCCGTTGCAAAGCGAATAAAAAACTGCACACTCGACACACCGAGTGAAGTGTGTTGCATAGTTAAGTTTTAATGGCAGACATTAAATTATGTGCGGTAGCATGGATATAGTATAACATGTAAGACAGGCAGAGGAAGAGAGAGAGCGAAAAAAATGGCAGCAGCAGCGAACTCTACGATGCAATTGCTTGAGGTCGATTTAAATGCATTCGCTAAAATTGCCAAAAATATTTTAAGAGTTCGTAATTTGGTTTTTGCCGCTCCCAGGCGAATAGGTAATTGGTACATTAGTAAAATTTAACGAAATCATATTTAACAGTGCTACAGTATCTGGTATTTAAAGTCATTGAGAGTCGTAGATTCACATTCGTTTGCTAATTTCACTTTCGTTCTTATTTTCGTTTGCAGCCATTTAAAAAGAAAAAAAGAAGCACACGCTTGCCACTCAAAAACACTTAACTTTTAATTCCAAACAAAACTTCTTTTCGCGTTTGAAGCTTTGCCTTCTGCCGTTTGTTTTTTCTCCTTTTCTATCTCATTCAGTGCAAATACAATTTAATTTATTTCGTTGTTTATTAGCTGCGATAATGTTTTTCTGTGGAATTTATGGCAGCTATTTTCCACGCTAAAATTTATAGCCATCGGATTACCAAGTCCCACAAAGTGGGATGATCGTAGTTTGAATCCTAACTATCTGACTTATTTTTGTTTTTGTTTCTGTTGTTTTTGATTAAAATCAGCTACATTCCCAAGGTTGTGAAGCTCTTATAAAACCTCTTGGACCATTCGAATGTTTATCATTGAAAAATGTAGCTTTGGAGACTGACAAAGAGTATAACGAATAAATTGCACTGAGGATAATACAATTGTAATAATTCATTGGAAGGGGGAGACAAAAGCTCATTGTAAAGTTCGAATTAATTAGCAGTCTAGAAGCATTAATATTAACCAATGTTTTAAAGACGTGAAATGGTCTTCTCTCCAATTGTCAAGTGTTCTTATTCACGATTTTGCAATTTGAATTACATTCGAGAGGGAAAAATCCGATATAATAATGAGAAGCGAATCGCAATCAAAGTGAGTCTCAGTCAGTTGAATTCCATACACATTCACGTAATATTTTGCTATTGAAATATAAAGGCTTTTCATCTACTTGAGAAAGATTATTGAGCTAACCTCATTGTTTACGACGAAAGAAAGCAACTTCGTTGTATTCATTGCTTCGTTCGAGAATTAAATCTGCCACAAAAGTAATTGAAACTAAGAAACACAAAAGACTGTGTATGAGTTGTGAGTGTATGGTGGCCACGGTGGCGAAGGGTGGGTAACAAAACAACTTGTACTTCGAATTTGGTCGGTTAGTTTAAACTCACGAACAGCAACAGCAATGTATAGCTGGAAATGAATGTACACACAAAATGAATAAAATCATCATTGTGAATTAATTCGTGCATCGAGCACAAGTTTCCGTGACAGCAAATTTTTTTTTCGCCCCCACCAATGTAACATTCGTTTTCTGTCATATAAATAAATTATTTTCAAAGAGAGGTAATATAACACAAGTGAATATAAACAGACATCAATGTGATTGTAACAAGAACAACAAGAACCGTTGTTTATTGCATAAAATAAGACGACACACACAGAAAAAATTGACATAATTGAGCAAGCATTAAAAACCCACTTAAAAACAAATTGATATAAAGAAACAAGAATATGACAAAATAAAACCTTCAACAATACGCACACATCGTCGAACACAATGAAGCGCAACGACGCCAAGAATGCGAGAGAATGAGTAAAATAGAAAATATTACTTGTTTGATCTTTTTCAATAACATTTGCGTTTATTTGCTTCGTTAAAATTTATAACAATTTCAAATAAATTTTTATTACGATTTCTATTTTTAATAGTCTAATAAAAAGCAAACAACAACAACAAAAATACCGAACAGTATCTCGTCGAAATGTGTTGGACTGAAGTGCCATTTTGACTTTTATGCAATTTCCACATTTTACGATGCGGATGAATTCATTCGAAAATATTTCCGGAATTACGCGTAATATTTCCCGTCCACTTTGACTCCATCTGTATTTCTTGTTACAGAATTCATTCATTTCTTGTTGTACAATTTGAAGACCTCTTCTTGTTATAAATGATAATAATAATTACATGGTCTTTTGAAAATCTACGCTAAGATAAAGATGTAAGCTCATGATATCAGCGTTATGATACTGATTTTTTTTTCATCTTCTTTCTTCTATTTCTGCTTTCGTCTCTTGTTGCTGAAACAACGAGGAAAAAAAAACACAGAACTCAACATCAATTGTTATGAATCATCCTTTTGTAGCTGGACCTTTTATTTAAAATGTAAATTTCTTCTGTGAATTGCAGTTTTATGCTTTGCTATGAGCTAGCAAACTGAGATTTAGCCCACGTTAATATTGCATTGTATTTTGAGCTGGACTGTGTAGCTTACAAAGACATTCAACATCTTAGCTCTTCGCATAATCAATTTGAGGAAAAAATGAATTAAGAACGAGAGAGTGAGGCCAGTTTGTTGTGCAACTTTTTATGCGAACAAAAGAAACAAAAAAGATCCTTGGGAAATTTTTTCCGCATTTCCATTTTTCATTCAATTTTCATATTTTGATTTGAAGCATACACACACAAACAAAAGCGAACACGAGCCAAATGTACAAAGAAACGAATCAGTTGAATCAAATGAAAAGTGGAAGAGAAATAAAAGCCATCTTGAATCGATTCATAGAATTATTGGAAAAATGTGATGAAAGCTTACGCATATATTGCAATGAAAGCAATAAAAACCATAAAATAGATCGTATGTTAGCTTGGAAGCAACAAGAGAATATCAAAATTAGCTGACTCATACAAAGAGGATGATGTTATCTATGCGAATATATAATCTGAAATGGCATTGTGCGGAAAGTGCAAGACAACAAATTCTCCATACATTTTACTCAATCACCGAAATAAAATTTGCCTCATACACACAAAAGCCACCAAACTTACTTATTAATCATTTTGAACGTATGTGTGTATAAAATCGATGTTAATATAAAAATTCATGTGATGTAATGCTTAGCATTCGAGTCGTAAGTAATATTATGCGTTACGAGGCATAGTCAATAAAAAAAAATCAAAATGAATTAAAACTTGAGGCATGTGTGACATGTTTATTTATATTGAATGGTGCACGATACGGATGGTTCGAAATTGGATCAGATCGGATCAGGACATGCTATGGTCTGATTTATTTTACCTTTTACGCATTCTTGTAGCTCTTCCCCCGCACACACATCACGTTCATGTAAAAACCGCGCAGGTAGCATATTGAAAATTGCTCGATGTATATTTACATAATGCTCGAAATCGACGAATCTCATAGATACTTTAGCGCAAACTTTCTAATCATGTTCCACATTTATGCGAATATATAACGTTGTTTTTTTGTATGGTGCACATAATAAAATGTAGAACGCTCCATTTTAATGTACTGTATCGTTTTCAATATCGATTCATTTATGCTCAAAAAAGGGCCAACAACAGCAGCAATTTCAATAGACTGAATAATATTGACGAAAATTAGACCAAACGAGTCAATATGTGTGTATACGGACAAACCGCTCTAAATCGGCAACTTCTTTTGTCAGTCTTCCGAATGAATGATTTCCACCAAAAATGATGCCAACCGCACACATATCTGCACATGGTAACGCTAGATAAGCATTTATTCCAAAATAATATCAAGTTTTTGAAGCTTTATCAGAGGATGAGGATGGTAAATCATACATGTAGATATATTTGTAGAAAAAAAATGAAATCCCCTAGCTCAGATGATGTGCTAAATGGTATCATTTTTCACGCTTTTGCCTTTATGCTTTTTGCCTATGATTTCAACAACTACACACTTCATATGTTGAAGCAATTTTATTTGTGTTGTAAAAATTATATGATTCAATTAATGTGCGAGGCTTAATGAAGTTGTTGGTGTCGATGCACACATGTGCTCACACTCTGCATCTAGTAAGCACTACTTACACGGTACACTGTCATCGCTATTTAAACTGCATGTGGCAGGAATATTATATGTTTTAATCAGTAGTTAGGAATCATAAAAGCATCAGATGTGCACGAGTGAACGCAAGCGCCTCCAAATCCGTCGTTCAAAAATGTTTCATTACACGTTGTGTGTGTGTAAAATGTGAGCCTCACTGCGAACCATAATCTTCTTGCCAAAGGGCAGTAGAATTTTAATTAGTGTGCTGGGCAATAAAATTATGGCCGATATCAATAATATTAGGAGCGCTTGCAGCTACCACAACATGGTTCTGCCTGTCACCGATGTCATGTCCGCCTTATCTAAAGTTGGCCAAATTATTATTTAATAGGCGAGTTGAACACAATATTAAGCAAAAAAAAAAAAGAAAAAAAAACAGTTATGAAGCACTTGAACATGCTAGTTTGGTTCACAGCTGTGAATATATGGACACGGACACTATATGGAACACTAGAGATAGTGAGATGGAGGTTTTTTTCCCCAGATATTTTTAGATTAAATCGTTAGGATCAATGGTGAAACTTGGGCCTTCCAGAAACGTGAACCGACTTTGCAATAGCGATTTGGGATTTTCTCATTATTTGGAGCCTATTGCTATGGTGTGACTCGTTTTTCGAAAACATTACTTCTCATGAAACCACCGACTGCGATGAGAGAATCAACACTTGTAACGTATACAAATACATCTTTTACATTCAAAAAGCATATTCGATAAATTCCGATTCCCAAATCACCATTACTATTTATTGCTATGCTGTTGTTACCAAATGGCAATAAATTTTTTTTTCTTCTGGCTAATCTTTTCTGGTTTGTTTTGGGAGTGATATTTTTTGTTGTTGTTGTTGCTGCTATAGTCTCATTTCAAGATGCGCATTAATAAAATGGATACAATGTATTCAGGCATGTGATACTCCCCACTTAACGGCTTACAATTAACATGATTCATTCATATCCGGTGATTGTAGTCAAAGTTTCTAAAAATAAAATTATTTACTTTTGTTGTATTATGTTAAAGTGGTTGCGTCGATCAATCTTTTGCTTAAGAAAATCTTCCACTTTCACCAAATCCACTCAAAATCTATTTGAACATGATTTGTTTGAATGTGATATAATATGGTATAAAGATGATATTCGAAAAGATTTCCAACAAATTTGATTTAACCCCAAAAACGCGATAAGCAGAACCTAATGAATAGCTTCAACAAATGTTTATGGTTATGAGTTGGGCTGTAAAACAATAGATTTTCCGAGGCGTACTCATGTTAAACGATCGAAATAACTCTACGCGATGTCTATGTTGTGGTGGCAACTATACACATATGATGTAAGTCATTTGAAATATGATGGTATCGACACATTAAAGTGTCTCATTTAGAGACCTCTGATGATCCAAGGTATTTAGAAATTCATTATGATTATATGCGACGGTTTTTGGTGAAATTTAAGGGGACGCCTTTTCTTGATATAGCATTTATGACGATAATAATTCTAATTATACTGTAACGATGTTGAATTCCGTGTGCGATTAAAATGTCAATTCAAAAATGATAGCCTTTCATTAAATGTGTGTTAATATAATGTTTCAATCAAACATTCAATGGTACTGTGTACGTAGTACTACGTACGTGGCATATTCGAATGATGTAAACGATTAAACATTTACAAAGGACCATTTGAATATCGCTTTCAATATTTTATGATTGGGCCAATGTTGTCGGTTTAACCGTTGAATATTTCATAATTTTAGTTGGAATAAATTTACTTTATTGATGTGTACACTCAGACAAACACTTTGCTATGATATGACACTTTGCGTCACAACATTGCCTGCAATGCCACAAGCCACATTTTTGACGTCATCAAATATGGTGACATTTTATGAAAGTTTTGGTGTAATGATGCATTATATGATGAGTGGTGAAATTTTCACTCAAATTTCATGGTAAAATGGTTGGGTGTGTCTAGTCCCTTCAAGGGACTCTCTGGAAATGATAAACATTAATCTGCCCCGATAAAAAGCCCACGATTTTCAGTAGTAATGGAATTTTGCATAGCGATGCTATGAAATTCTTGAGCTCACTACCTTTGGTACAGTCAAACCGTATCTATGTCACTGGCAATAAATAATACTTAGCCATGCTTCATGTTTAAAGCAAATGGAGAAGTCATGTCATTAATGTCAATATTTTTACTCGGCTATGGGCAATGAATGCGATATATATATTATATGTATTTGTGTGTTTGTGAGTACAAACGCTAGAAGGTGTTTAAATGCATACATTTTACGGGTTGATGGGTCTTACTTTGACCTGAAAGCATTTAAATTAATCATATATCCGATATGTGTGCGTGTGTGTGCGTGTATTTAGAGTCCGTATTGTCGGCTTCAATACCTCTTATTTAAACATAACAACGCCCAAAATATCTCAGCATCGAAATGATTTGCGCTCATTTTGCATTCCATAAATTTTACTTGAAAAACATCTTAGGCCCAATAACATTGAAGCTTTTTATGTTAGCGATAACAAATGATGTTTAGAAAAAGTAGAGCAAAAAAAAATATAAAGAAAACATTTTCTATTTACATAGAAAATTGATTATTCCAATACTTAATATCTAAAATGTTTTTGTAACAAAACTTTTGAATGCTTTGGAATTTGTTGAATTTATTTTTCCTTTTATTAACTAACACAAAGCGGAAGCATAACAAGACAACAAAGTTATTTTACATTGGCCAACGGCAATGAAGCGGCGACATCGTAAACATAGATATCGAAGAGCGTTAATATTGACAAAAAGATTTCAATGGCATAGAATATAAATAAAGAAATACACACAGCTAATAAAGCAAAAAAAAAAAAATATATTATACATAGAAAAACAACGAACGAAAAATTGAGTGCAGGACAGAAAAAAAAGCAGTGATACTGAAACAAACCAACAAAGACATGCCACTCAAAAAAAACACAGTTTTGAATTTGAAAGTACCAAAATAAGAAATGAATGACGATAAAGATGTGGCAAATTGACACAGACAGCCTTGTTCTTCAATATGAAATGACGTTTGTGAGGCGTGGAAGAAAAAAAACAGAAGCGAGCGACAAGCAAAAACACTCCGGAAGATTCCCTCTTCTCTCTCCCTGTCTCCATCTGTATGTGTTTGCATTCATTTGTTGGGACAAATTTTGATGTGTAATAAAATGTCACATTGTAGCGAAAAACAAATACTGTCGCCGGCTTTCTAATTCACTGTGAAAGCAAAACAGTGTAGGAGGATCGAACTAAAAGGAAAAATAAGTCATAACAGAACATAAAACCGTTAAAATACTGAAGGTCGTACAGACTGTACAAAATTACCAAACATTACGAAACAGGAAAAAAAATCAAACCAGATCTTCCAAAAAGAATGCGAGAATGAAAAAAAAAACGAAAATTTCATGAAAAACGAAACAAGTGAACTAAAGGCGCGGCACGTTTACATTTCAAAAGATGTCTTGAAAGCAAATTAAAATCATTGTAAAGTAAAGCAGCACATTCTATTTACGTAATAGTCACCATTATTTTGTCTTGAGATTGGCCTTCGGTTCTTTTTTTTCATCATCATCATCATCATTTGAATTTCAATGGAACAGATATTTTGATCGAAATAATTTATTGAAGTGGACGCAAACCAACGAAAATGTATTGAAATTTAAATAAAAATCAGCAATTTTATTGTGTTTGATTTTTTTTCCGCCATGTCCTGATCCATTGTGAGCGACCTCGAAAAAAGATAAATTACTTTGTTCAACAAAATACAAATTACAACATTGAATAAATTCCGGACACTTTTTCTGGCGGCAGCTGCTTTTGATTTTTGAAATTCTACCCGAAATTCAAGTTTCATCATTCAAGTATCGCGCTAGTTTTTTTTCTTCATTTTCCTCTTGTTGAAGCTTATAAACTCAATTTATTGCGAACCGAAATGGTTAAAATATCTCCGAAGTGTTCAGAAAGAATGCTTCACGGAATCAAAATTACGTCATATCAACACAACTACACACAAACATTGTGCAGAAAATTGACCGTTAGCGTTGTTAAAATCATCTTTTATTAAATGAAAAATAAAAAAAGAGAGAAAAAAAAACAGCTAAAGAGAATCATTTTACGGACTGGCAGTAGAGCATCGCCGAGCAAAGATGTCAAAGTGAAAGAAAGCGGGAAAATGTTTTCGGTTTGTGTTAAAATTGCTCAAAAGATGGAAGAATCCTTTTAACGGGAAAAAAATGGTAATAACGACGCGGAAAAGTGTCATTTCAACGATGCCGAAATGCCCATTGTTTTGCATTTGTACGAAACAATACATTTTTTTTTGGTTACTTATAAGAATGCAAAGGTTGAAATTGTTCAATGTTTCATATAGTGAAAAAAAAAATGTTCCTGTACAAAGCACATTCGACTCAGTACCATGAACTTAAAAATGAGGTTACTTTTCCAAGCCATTAAAATGCTTTATTTCTTGAATTTAATCCTCCCGTCCTCAAAAATAAAAACCATTGGGCGTGTTTTTTTTATCTATTCGGTTCATTTTATGGAAAAGGGGTACCATTTCCGCTAAACTCTACCTGCAGTGTGGAGAACATTTACAGATTAATCACAAAATGTCCAAATCTTTTTTTTATTTTCATTATATTTTGATTTTTCTTTACCATTCATGCCCAAAGATCAATAGAGTATGGAGTACGGAATGGCCACCATTTATATAGTAAATGCCCGCGTATAATTTTCATTGTTGGAATTTATCCAATCGATTTTCATGCCATTTAAGAAGCACTAAGACTCCACTATGTATATGTGCTTTCACTGTTTATGGTGTAGATTTTCATTGAAATTGCTTTTGGGCTGTGTGTACGTAATCTATCTGTTGCCATTATGATGTCGTCATCCAATTGTGGGTTGCGTTTTGTGTTTGTATTTGTGCGACCCATAACAATAAAACCATCATCACCATCTTTCACCATTCATAATCATCTTAATATATCCAGACATTATTATACATGTATTTCAAATTGTGCACACGTAATAAAATTGCAGAACAACAACGAGAAAAAGAGAGAGAGAGCAAAAAACAAAAACACACAGCACACATCAGTGTGACGCAAACGCAAATGTGATAGGCGAAACAGTAATTGTAGTGGATGAAATGTAAAAATTGAACTTATCTCGTGGATTCACAACAGACATATAGAGAGTGAGTCCAGAGCAGAGTGAGAGAGATAGAGCTTACATACAACAATCATCCGCACATTTTTCACTCGACGCTAACAACACACCATCAAAGCGATCAAGCTAAAAGCAAGGCCAAGTCAGGCTTGCACTAATATATCTAAATTACCCAGAAATAAACATATATAATGCGAGAAAAAAAGCAACCGAACAGCATCATATACTAAGTACACACAGCATGGCAATTCGCTAGCGACAGTAAAAATACAAAAAAAACACATCATAAGAGATGGCAGCAAATTTTCAAGTGGTGTTCGGAAATCTCTGCTCTAGCTCTTTTTTCATGTTTTTATACTTTTCCCCGCGCAATTTCTCAATTTTTCTCTCGGTTCTTTTTTCTCGTCAATCGTTCGCCGGCACAAATAGATGTGCATAGTCTTTGTTGACGGCAAAAGTTATTTCGATAAAAGAGCAATTTTAGATTGAAACGAGCCGCAGAAAGCAAAACTGGCACAAGTATTATTACAGAGTGATGAAATGTTATGAGCCGAACAAAACTACAATCATCCATGGCAAGTATGGCCACAGAACACACTACAGCTAAGGAAAGTAAATACAATGAAAATAGCTGATGCTATATGTTGTTCATTCACGCACAAATTCTTTGATTGGATTCCTTTGCTGTATGTGTGCGCGCGCACGCATTTAGTTCTGGTTTAGACATTTGTCATCAGAATCTGGTGAAAAACTACCAGCGAATGATATCAATAAAAAATTATAGGATATTTTTTCCTTCATCACCGGCAGATAAGTTGAGCGATGAACGCCTTCAGTGTGATGCTCTCGGTTCACATCAAAAAAAGCACATTCGCTAGATAGTTAATGACAGAACAACGTTCCAATCTTCCATTTGGATTTTGTGATCATGTTTGAATTTGAAGTAAATTTCGATGGCTTCTAAACCACTTTAAGTGACGTTCAATTTTCTTCTCCAAATTGCCAATTGAAAACGATGACAAGTAAATTGTGTGAAATTTCAAACCATTTCTAAGCCAATTAGAACATTTTCTGTAAATGTGCGAAAGAAACAAAAAGATAGGAAAATGGAAGCAAACGATGTCATTTGTAGCATTAACAATGTCCCGTTTCATTTAGTTGTTGCTGTTCACACGCGCGTTCACATACAAAACAAAACAAAAAATACGGTGGAGCTACATGGCAAAACACAACTGAATACATATTATCTCGCAATCTTTTGCCATAACATGGTAGATAATTTTCGCCAATTTCCGTTTTTATAAGCTGCTTGAAAATTTAAGTCACTCGATGTGTCTGTGTGTCATGTTCATTCGATGGATTCACTGCTGCTGTGTAATGTTGGCGATGTGATTCTTGAGATTTGTGAGTGTGCAGATGTTATTAGGCAAAAAAAATGTTACCGCTTTTCTGTGGAATTCACACAGATGCTATCTTTATTAACATGATTTTGCAATCGATGCTAGGCAATCATGGAGCTAGAGAGCGAAAAAAGAATGCGAAACGCATCGATGGAGCTGAAAACAACCAAAACAAAAGCATCAGTTTGCGTAAAGCCAAATAACAGCAATCATCAGGAGGACAGCATCAGCTGTTATTTACGCTTGTACGGCGATTCAAAATCGAAAATTCAACAAAGCACTCACACTCACGCAATGGCACGCACATCTACTTATAAATTACGACAAATAAATATCAACGAAATAAAAATGTGATGTACAAACCATTAAGCAGAAGAACGACAAATGAATGGTGGTGCTTGTGCTGGTGCTGTGGCAAAGCCAGAGAACGACAGATAAAAGACAATTTTAAATCAATGCTGAAGCATTCGCATACACAAAATCACTATTGCTACTGAAAGCACAGGAAATTTGATGGGAGACACAGACAAAAAAAGATACGAAACTAAAAAGAAAGCGCAACAACACAATAATAGAGAATCGACTAACATCACCAACAACAACAGCAGCAACAGCAGCAGCAGCAAAAAACAACAAGAACGAACTGTAATGTAATTGAGTTGAGTTGAGTTGTCTTTTTCAAATGGGGCATTTTTCTTGTGCCTTTGTTTCCATTTGACGTGATTGTATTGAGTTTTACTGTTGCTGCTGATGCTCTCATGCTATTGCTGATGTTGTGTTCATTCACAACGGAACTTGATACTTGCTCTCTATTGTGCAAATGCGTTCCATAATGTGTGTTCTCTTTTTTCTTGTCGTTTGTTGTTGCCATTCGACCGAAATTTATTCTTGCCACTTTGTGTGAGTTGTCGCAGTGTTGGCTTTTGTTTTTGTCGCTTCACTTCGTATATGAATGTGCAATCAACTTTGATTTTATTGCTGCTTATTTGTTGTTGTTTCAAGCGTTTTATGGATGGTTTTGCCTTGACTTTCGCTGACTCGTTTTTCTTCATTCGCTGTGTTCTTTGCATCGGTTCTCGATGTGACTATTTAGTGACTAACATTCTTACGCTTTGAAATGCTTGAAATGTATTGTTTCTTTTTTGTCGCTCGCCACATTTCACAATCGACTGAATGAGAAAACACGAACATTCGAAATGCGTCACCATTTTCGACAATCCAATTTTCTATCGCGTTCAATTCAAAGCATCTTTTCCTGGCATCTCAGCACATACCATTTTCACACTTATCTAATAAGTTTTCATTTACATTGTATTTTTTTGCTGTTGTTGTTCATCGGATATTTCCCAGTTAGCTGTTATTATTCGATGCTGTTTTTATTTCTCGTTTGGCTTGCATATTCAAAACACGTATGGTGCCTTTCCCTACACACACACACACACACACACACACACACACACACACACACACACAAATATAAATTTAAACTTGGCATTAGTGAACTTGGCATCAAAGTGAAGCTTCAAAAGTTAAATCAAGCGAATGAAAAAGCATCGGTACATTGAAAGAATGTATATTTGCAACCATAACACCAGATAATTGGAATTTATGTGTGAGAAGTGATGGGATATTCAATAAGTTCAGATGATTGAGCCAAAATCCAAACACCATTGCCTTGCTTTTCGTTAGCCAACGTGTCGCTTCATATTTTTTTTTTAATTTAAGAAAAATGTATACAGCTGCAAAATACCGAAAGGGGATTATAACACTTTCATAGTATCAAAAATGAAATTGGATAGTGGAAAGAAAATGAGTTTATGCATGTTTTAGACGTGAAATGGATCAAAATAATTCAAAGTTAATCGAGAATGAGCGAAAGCGTGGGAAAAGTGCACAAAAAATCAATCATTCAAACACTTTTGCACAGTTAATTGCGATGAACGTCAAAAGCACTAAAGTATGTTTTTTTCTGTTGAAAATATTAAGAAAGTTTATGAATAATAGCGTTCAATTAAAACATGGCTTCACCCCCGCTTCGGATAAGCCAAAAAATAACAACTGCAATAACTTTCGCGAAACCGTCGCATTTTTGAGGTTTTAACGTATTTTTTTTTTTTTTTTTTTTTTGAAGGGGGAAAGGGTGGAAGCAAACCGCAGCTTATTGGTCCGTATTGTAATGCAATAAATATTGAAAGTTCCTAACGATATTAGTGGTTGAGAAAGTATTTATATGCTTTTTATCAACAAACAAAGCGCATCGTTCAAGTTCAATTTGTGCTTTGTGATGTTTTGTGTGTGCATCCATGGAAAAGTAAGTTGTATATTTTGTTGTTGTTGGTGTGCTACATTTTTAATGAAATCTTCAGAATTTAATGCGCACACATAGAGTAAACATGATTAAATTTGAACGCGATTCTTAGCTGGAGTGAAATCATGAGCACAGGCACACTTGGCGGCAAGAATGGTATAGAAGAAAAAAAAACAAAATTGGTTGAATGTTCGCCAACGCAGTATCAAAATTGAGATAGGAATATAAAGTTTCAGCGTAACGCCAGCCAAACAAAATATTCAATGGCAAACAATGAAATGAAATTTTCAACCCCTCCAATGAAGCGAATGCTGAACGAAACAGAAAAAACATTCCGTCAAACGAACTCTGCGCTGTGCTCCAGCAGCACGCGGCTTTATGGTTATATCTGCATTGAACAGACGTGTATATGAAGTAGAATTTTTTGTTGTTGGAAAAGAAAACGTTTACGTTAATCACATTTTCTTTGTCTGCATGAGCACAAAAAATAACAAGCACTTTTTGTTCCCCTGATCTTTCTCTCGCTATTTCCCTCGGAAAATTTTCAAAGGTAAATAAAATTATGAGAAAAATTCAATGAAACTGAGACTGATGCGAAACGGACAATTTTTGAAATGCTTGGAATGTATTTAAAATAAGATCGCAAATTGCAACAACAAAAAGGGAACAAAATTCTCGTCATTGTTATGGTGTGCCAGTCAAAATGAGAAAAAGAAAAACAGAAAAAAGAACACTATATTGTTATTTACAAGAGAAACACATTGCCAATTTCAACGTTTATAATTCAACGAAAGAGGAACCGGATAATTTGAAATGTCAGACTGAAGGTAATTTGATCCAGTCAGACTTGTTTTATGTAGAAAATAAAACTAAGTAGTTTCACCATTGCAAGCATTCATAACAATATTTATGGCATGGTAGAAATGCCGAAAATGGCTGAAATAATGGTCAATCATAAATGAAATCGTGAGGAATACACATGCTGCTTTAGTGTTCCATTCTAGAACATTTGAAATCGCTTTGTACTCCTTTTATTTCTTTCTCTCTCTCTCGCGCTCTCTCTCCTTCGTTTTTACATCTGAATATTTTTATTGCGATGGTGGTCGAAATAAAGTAGATTTATTTCGTACATGATTTATCTTCGTACATTCGTTTAAATGGCGAAAAATTCCGGTGTGATCCCAGTGAGAGACAACAACAGGTTGCCGCTGTAAAAATCATTTCGTGTGAATTTGATAGCAATTCAGCATCTTGCATGCATGAATCGAATTGCTCGAGCGAATAACTCCGTTCAACCGCCCAGAAAGTGAACATGATTATTACGATTCATGGGATGGATCGCGATTCTGATGAGCAATGAAAATGAAGTGGCTTGGTTTGGCTTCCATTCGAAATATTTTCGATGATTCATCCACAATTCAGCGAAAAACAACACACAACAAAAAAATGAAACATTAAAATGTAATAATTCTTGTGGAACATAACATTTTAGCTTTATGATTTTTAATTTTGTTTCTCTGTCTTTTGTTTGGCTCACATCTTCGCCACAAATAGAAAGTACGAGTCATCAGCTAAAGACTCAAGATATAGTAAATGATGATGAAAAATTGAACTCAAGCATAATTCAAAAATGGGAATTTTTCAATGATTAACATTTACTTTGGAACTTTCAACTTTTAACTGTAATTTCATCAATTACGTGTCATTGAAATGACCCTCGTTAAAAATCGTTAAATCTATTTTAAATTACTCATTTACTGGAGCAAGATCAGCTCGCCAAGTAAGCCATAGAAAGCTATATTTATGAATCCGATTCAGGAACAATGCTTAAAGGGATGACGAGTCAACAGTCACGCCGACCCAGTAGAATGTATAAAATTGCGAAAACTCAAAATGATTTATGCCCTGAAGTTGTACAACGTACGTCGTACATTTTCTATTTGTGCATGGTATTGGTGTAAGAACACAAAAATATGTCGTGTGCACCGCAAGGGAAATATCCACATTTCAAGACAAAAATTAACGGGAAGGCAGCGCTTTTTTTTGCTGAGAAGCAGATTTCTTTTAGCAATTGTGTTGGCATCTGGCTATACAAAGTCAACAATTTTCTTCATGTCATCGTTTGAACAACAATGTTTTAACTCAATATTAAACATTCTCATTACGTCGTTGCAGTACTAGGTGTGTGTGTGTGTGTGTGTGCCTGTATGTGTAATGGATTCGTATTGAGAACGTCGCTTCCATCTTTGTTTATGTTTTAACATGAATACCACTTTGAAAATCATTAACTATTTAGGAAGAGAAAGCAGAGTGTACTTCTCTTTTACTCATTTTTTTGTTGTTCATTTCACCACATTCACCAATTTGATGCACAATTTTGGTGAAGTCGTCGTGTTTGATCCATCCAACCGAATAGCAATATGAATCTGTGCCTGGTTTTCGATTTAATGAAAATGTAAGATTAAAATGTTTTTAATTAAAAATTACAGAAGTTGGTTGTTGAACATTTTTCCTTGTTCAGCATGATTTATCACAATTCATAAAATCATTTCTTCCCTTCACCGGTTGTGATGGCGGATAGAGAATGTTCTTTTTCCTGGATTGGCGGAAGTTTGTCAGGCAAACGGCTTGTCATTTCTAATTAAATGTTATTTTATTGTTAAAAACTTTTTGAAGATTTTTGATTGGGGAAGATAAGAGAGAAAAATATGAAGATTTGTACCATTTGACCTTAATTCCGTATGCAAGTTTGCTAGTTGCTCCGGTTGTGTCCTCATCAATTTACATATTCCAATCGTTATCATCTTCGTAACACCATGTGCATTTATATGTTAATATGCTGTCACTACACGTTCAAGAGTAAGCAACTGTCTAAAGCTCTTGTGTGCGCATCGCGCTCAATGTTGCTCATTGTATTTTTGTGTTTTCTGTTTGCTGCTGCTGCTGCTGCTGCTGCTGCTGCTTCTTCGGCAACGTTTTCATTTTTCACTTCGCCATTTTATAGTGCTTTCATTTTCTCGATTCTCTTGCCATGGACAGATACCAAACAGAGCAACAACACACAAAAAATAAGCTGTGTTGCAGAAAAGCTTTAGGTTGTAAATAGGTAAGGAATACTATCCCTCTCACAGAAATAACGTGACTGCTTGACAGAATTTCCGTTTTGGTATGCTCGTTGCTCGTATTTAGAGAGAGAAGGAGCAAAATGAAAGAAAAAACAATGCGTGATGTTACGGAATGAATCGTGTGAGGCGACACATTGCAGTCAATGGGGACAAAAACACTCGCACACAAACACACACACACATGCACGAACCGAAAAAAATCGAATGAGAGAGAAAGCGACAGGAAAGAAAGTATATTACGGAATTTTGCGCTAAATAGGATCTTAGGACACATTTCATAACAAAAGCCACTTTACGTTATGTCACACAGTGGGACTAGTGGGAAACGGGGAGGAGGGGAGTAGGCATGAGCTTATGCTACTGAAAATACGTTTCATTCACAAGCACAACAATGCTTTATATCATGAAGTAAGTAAGCATTTTAGCTCTAGCTCTAGATGGATTCGTATGTATGCCCAGGCTCATTCGTTCCGTTGAATCGACTGTTGCTACGTCTTTTTTTTGCAGTTGCCCATTGTGAGGTATCCACAGTATACACATACATACACAAGATGCTCTCAAAAGTTTTACATGAACTTCGGCATATAAAATTCAGGCACGTCAGCTAATAGACCAGAATACTAACCATATTTTCGGTGTTGGTTACTACTACAGCAGCCACGAGGCTGGTACTTTTCTACCTGAACACCCAATTCGTAAAATTGTATTAGCATTGTGAGCTAAAACAAAAGAAATTTAGGGAGAGAACGAGAGCGAAAACAATGACTGCGCCAATTGACTTAACATACACCGCAAATATGGAACGATCAATGACCGAAATAATAAAATTCGTTCAAAATGAATTTCGATTGTCAAAACAATACATATATCAGTCATGTTGAATAGTGGACTGAATGGAAAAACCCAAAGGAAAAATGAAAATGAATGAAAATAAAGCGAAAGAACAACAGGACATTGTTCTGTTTTTCCTGAAGCATACGCCAAGTGAGCGAAAAAGAGGCAAGTCAGATAGAGAGAGAAAGAGAGAGAGAGAGAGAATGTGAAGTAAAATGTAAATAAAAATTTATGTGGATGTGTGCACATATTGCTTGACGAGCACATTGAGCGGAACATATGTGAACCATATATTTTATTCGTCGGTACACGAATAATAAAATGTTGTCGCTGTTAGCCATGTAACCGACAGTGAATGGGAATGCATTCAAATGTTGCGAATGAGAGCGACAAATAGAATGACGGAAAAATTATAAAGTTAGAGCGCATTCAATAGCGAACTGATGTGAAAACAGTGAAAAGGGTGGGGGGTGGAGAGAAAACGGAGAAAGAAAACGGTGAATGGAAAAGACGACAAGCAAAAACTGAAGGCATACATACATACAATAACGACACACGCTAATATATCATTGTGCTGAAGTGCATCAAAAAGATTGTGCTAAGTATTTTTTCTTGTATTATTTTCTTCGTCCGTAGTCCCGTGCAACCATCGCATATAAACACTCTCGCCATTTTCATCGGCACACATTCACAAACAAACACCCGCAAATAAGCGGGGCATAGCTACCGATAGTCGAGCGGGCAACACACAACAAACATTCCGTTAGTTTGGGTGCTGCTATCCCTCTCTCTCCCTCCTCGTTACACTTATTTCCGTTTCCTGATAGTATCACGCGACGACCATATCTCAACTCTATGCCAAGCACATTCTTATTTCCACTACTTCAAACGGTAACAAATGAAATCTCGGCGATGATAAATCTTACACGTTGTCGCTGCTCGTTTCAATGAAAATTTATATTCTCTAGATGTTGTAGTTTTACCCCCGCCACGGCCTCTCCTATTTCATATGTGTCGGTCGATGGTAGTTCAACCATGTGATGTGTATTGCTCAATGCTTTCCCTTGCTGCCTTATGCCGGCCACATTACACTTTCGTTGCACAATCACGACCCTGGTATTTTTTTATACACATTTTATAGATGGCAATTTGAAAAGAAAAATAAATGCATTAAAAAAAAGACACACACACACACACACACACACACACACACACACACACACACACACACACACACACACACACACACACACACACACACACACACACACACACACACACACACACACACACACACACACACACACACACAAAATTGACCGTACTTTATTTTATACATGAAAATGGTCATATTTACAACTCTCACATTTTATATTGCCGTAAAGATTTTTATTTTTAAATTACCCCAGAATATTTTTGTCTCTATGGCTCTTTAGCCAAATCTGGTTCGATACGGAGCATACACTGGCATTTCACACATTTAGAACAACGATCTCACAATATTTTGGATCTAGAAACCAGCTTCAAATGTGATTTGCAGTGTTGATGTTGTTGATGTTGTTAGTATCAACAATATCAAATACTCGAAAACGTGCTCATTTTGTAAAATCAATTTACCTTTTATGCACGGCCAAACCGAAAATCCACTTATTATAGAGTAAATTAATTCTTAAGGCACCATGTTCATCACACATTTTACGCGTGATACGAAGAGTAAAAAAAAAACCAACAATATCCTCGTGCATATCAATTTAACGGTCTAACTCGTGGAGCTGACAGTTATCAGTTTGAAACTTAACACCCAGCCCCTTAACGTACCCTCTGTTAACTATCAGTTGGCTAAATCTCGCGAGATTTGATATACATTCTGTATGCAGAAAATTAAATTTCCGGAAGAAAAAAAAATAACCAAAAATATGATGAGTTGTGGCCTCGGCCCAATCAGATTGACCATGAAAGTGGCACTACAGTTTCGTTTCGTTAACTTTGATTTCTGTAGCACAATAAGCACAAGTAAAATTGTGAACTCGTTTGGCAATACGTAACGCTTTTTATATTCTTTTTATGACAGAATTATGAAATCGTAAACGCACAGTCGCAACACCACAATGTCGATAATGCTGAAGCTTTAGTCTTAATACCAATGGAATACTATCCACTCGCTATGGATGATTCAGAATTTTCATCACTTGCTTTTGCCATAATAAAACCACATGACAAACTCGCTACAGTCACTGGATTTTGTTTTATTTTATTTCTTTTTTTTTCCAAAAATGTTTTTATTAAATTCTTTTTTTGTTTGTTTGTTTCAACTGTAATTTTTGTGCGAGAGATGTCCATAAGGAAATCGTATTCAGCTTGCTTTTCAGTCTCAGTCAACATTTGACTGTTAGAGGGAATGACTCGGTCTTTTATGTGTAGATTTAAGTAATTGCATATTATATTATTTCCATTGTTTGAGATTTTTATGTGAAAATTGCCAATAAAATTTACGTGTTTTTGTTTTCATTTACCATCTCTTTGTAGGTTTTGTTGTGGTGTGTGCGAGACACCAGAACCAACAAATCCAACATCATTGGCAATTTCATCAGGCAACCTGAACTCATTGAATGGATGCATATTTATTCAGAGCGAAAAAAAACACAGCACAAATAGCAAATAAATTTACTTGGAGTATGTATTTGCAAACAGAAACCAAACAACAAAAAGAAGAAACTCTTTTGTCTTGCGGTGAATTCGTGTGACGTAATGCCAATTCAACAGTTTTGAAAGTAACAGAGAACAGCTGAAATCAGGCATTGAAAACCACTGGATTTGGTATTCAGCACGTGTTTGGAAAAGTTTCTCATTCAGGCCGTCAATTTGAGTTTTAATTTGTCTGTTTATTTCGCAAAGCAATGGATTTCAATAAACCCCAAGCCATTTGAAACCACATTCACACACACACACACACACACACACTCACACACAATCGAACAACAAAATCAGCCCAAAACAAAAGAATAGTTTTATCCCCATTCAATACGAACGTAAATCCGTGCTGTATTCCGTTGTATTTATACTTAAAGTCAATTGATTGAAACTGCAGTATTTTTGCCAATTTCAAAAGCAATTTCCTTACCTTGTTCCATCTGTTTGTTTACAAGAAGTTGAAGTTGCTATTTTTAAATCACGTTGACTATAAGTGAACGGGAATTTGATGCTCAATACGGATCGTAAGAAAATATTGCGGTGGTAAGGTGGTTTTCTCTTTTGTTCTCAATGTAATCGATCAATAGCAAAGTGAACTTCCAGTGTAAAATTAACCCAGGGACGAAGAAAAAACGAAACGAAATCACAAAAAAAGAAAATAAATCAGAACAAAATGTGCTCGGGGGACAAATATTTACGGCAAATGTAACAAAACCAGTTGCAACAACTAAGAAATTCGTATAGTTAAAAAAAAAATCAGTAACGGACTTTTGATAGATAGAGATAGTGACAAGTAAGAAGTGAGAAACAGAAAGCAAAGAAAGAGAGACAGAGAGAGAGAGCAGATCGAGCGAAAGACAGCGTGCAATCAAATAAACCGCATCGAAATCTGGCTATGGCAAACCATTCAACGAATTTAAACTGGAATTCCCCAGATTATTTCAAATTATTTGATGATATTGGCGGTGCGAATGGCATTTCAGGTGGTGCACCATTGAATACCAATGCCGCGGCAACTGGTAACAATGCAAACTTTGGCAGTTTCGATTTCTACGGAAACAGTGTGGCCAATGGTATTGGGAGCACAAACAATGGTACCACCACTATAGCGGCCGCATCAGCAGCAGCAACAGCAGCAACCGTATCAACTGTGTCTTCACCATCATCCGTCACAATGATTAATCAAACATTTCAATATCAATACCAATACGATTACGGCACCGAGCCGCACAACAACAAATCAAATTACGATGGTGGCAGTAATTTTATGCTTTTGATGGAAGATTTTAGCGCATACTTTTACAACTATAATGGTAGCGTTGGTAGTGGCATCGGCACAACTGGTTCAACATTAAATGCAAACAATAGCATTGGATTTGAGCTACAAAATAATTGCTCCATTGCGAATGCAACGTGTAACGATCAACCAGGTAACAACATTTTAAATACAATTGTCACACTTTACAGTCGTTCTTTAGCTCTGTCATCCAATTCATAATACAAAACACACAAATTAATTGAAAACTGTTTGCTCGCCTCTTTCGGCGAGACAATTCTCTGTTTCTCCTTTTTCTTTCTTTCTTATTTCATTGCACCTCGAATCGGATTTGTATCACATCAGTTCCACAAGAGTATAATTACTGGGCATTAATTTTACTAGTCTTTCCAATTTTAACTTTATTCGGTAACGTGCTGGTTATATTATCGGTGTATCGCGAAAGAACTTTGCAAACGGTCACAAATTATTTTATAGTTTCGCTGGCGATAGCTGATCTTCTGGTGGCTGTTGTTGTAATGCCATTCGCTGTTTATGTGCTGGTAAGTTTAAATGTTTTTTTTCCCTCGCGCATTTTGTTGCCTTTTAAAACATATTTTTCAAAACAAAACAAAAAACGTATTTTCATTCTTACTTTTTTCACATTTATAATAAGTTAAATTTAAGACATCGTTTAACAAATTTATACGACAAAAATTGTATTTTTCCTGTTGAAAGTACACATTTTTCATTGCCAACACCACTTAGTGCTTGGGCATTTTTCTGTATTTTTTTTGTGGATCGCAACGAATGCGATGGGTTTTCTTGTGCTGAACAAAGCATTGTTATATCGGACGAATTTTGCCAGCTGTTTGTCATTTTGGCGTGAATTATTGGCCAAGTTTATGGCTTCCTTAAGCCATCCAAACGTACTTTTTTCGTGTTTTCTTTTTTCATGCGCTTGTGAGAGAAATGTGTTCCAGGAAGTTTTTAGGTCTTGAATTTGGTCTTTCATAGATTTCATAACGGTTTATGCGCATATGCACATACATTTGGTCATTTATTATCAAGACCGATAGTAAATGCCTATCGGCAACAACAAATTTCGATTCTCATGACAAATTCGCAGCAATGAATTTTTAGAATGTTATAAATGGCTGAAACGTGCTCGCATTGGTTATCAATAAAATGACAATGATGATGAAAGATGGAAAATGAGAGAAAAATGTGTGCAAATAATTTGCAGGCGAGCGCGCGGCACACACACACACTCACATCAAATGAGACAAAATTGTATGCGTCGTGGATACGGCGATTGTTTTCGTTATGATAATGTAGCACGGTGTGTGTGCGTGTGTAATAAAGCTGATAACGAATACGAGGCAAGCAAAAGATTGTGTTCAATAAAATGCACGTCATCGATGAAAAATTGATTTAAATCGACTATTAGCGATGGAGCGAAATGATTTCTTTCTCCCGGTTCGTTTCTTATGTGTGTTTCTATTTTACATTCTAGCATCGCTAGCACTCTTATCAGCAATTTCATTAAGATAAAATAGTCGTTGTTCTGCGTTCGTTGTGTGTTTCAAAATGACAATTGTTCACTTCAAAAAGAACGCCATCTTATCCATCAATTTGCTTTTAAGTTGCTTTCATTTCCTTTTCTTCTTTTGTTGTTGTTGTTGTTTTTTTTGTGCTTTTCGCCCTTTTGCCTTTTTTTCACTCTTCATTGCATTAATGCTCATTCTCTGGGTTGTACCAAGAGTGTTAAAGCACGATAAAATGCGTCATTCAAGTCACAAACTGCACACACAAAAAAATCTCCCATTTTTGTTGGTTTTGGCATTCGTTCAGGATTGACAATTTCGTCTGCGTTGACATCGAACATCTTTTACCGTGTATTTTGCCGTCAAATGCTGTCATCACAGTCACCATTATTTGATTGATTTGCGCAACTATAATAGCATGTGAATGAAAAAAATTCAAATATTTATTTGAAAACGCCTTTTTCTCTCCGCATCACATTTCGGAAATGGTGTTAAAAATGCACAAGGAGAACAATAAAAATGTTTAATGTTCGCTTTTTGATCGATTCACATTTCGTTGAATGGTAAAATGTAAAAAAAAGCATTAAAACTCATAAAACCCCTCAACGGAATGTTTAGCATGCATTTATTTACTCGAGAGCTTTAGTCGTTGAGTGGCGGTTGGTTGTCATTTGTTGAAACAAGCAAAATGACAATGGCAACGCTGCGCACGGATAAAAATACGGAAAAGCCGTAAAAATGTAATGATCTATTGCGTATAATCAGTTGTGAAATCCAGTTTTAGAGCATAATTGACTGTACTTCATGATAACTGGGGTGCTCTTTTAGAACAGTAACACACATTTTTTTTTTTATATTGAGTCATCAAAATTTTTCGCTAACTACTTGCCGTTGTAGACAAAATCGTGTCAATTTTCCGTTGCATTCACATTGCCTGCGCAACGAACACGTTATTTTTGTTCAATTTACTGCGATAGATTGATAATACCGTTCTTATCCCATTCAATCCGCAGTGGTAGCTGTTCGAGAGAACAAAATGAAAGAGATCATGATGGAAAATAACAGTTCAAATTGCAGTGTAATTCATTTTGCTATTGCCGCTGCATATTTTTCGATGTTGTTGGTGTTGTTGTCGATTTGCATGCGTCAACCGTTGTGAAATTGAAAAAAAAATTCGACTTTACCGATAACCAGAATTGATACGATACACGTCAATGAAGTCACGGAGTATCTGCAGCAGTGTATTAGAGACGGTTATTAATTTACTTATCCAGAGAAAACACTCCACTGTATCATTTAATTTACTCAATTTGATATGCCATTGTTGACTTAATCGAAAAAAAAATGGCGAGGGATGATGCTCACGTTTAACATTTCACAGTTCCACCGATGTCGAAATGACATCCCACGATCCAGCCAATTTACATGTGTTCGTTCTCTGACTCACGTCACGTCACAGCATTGGCACTGGCATTTTTCCTGCCATCCCATCGCTTGCCTGTGTTTCGGTGTATTTTTTTTATGTACCAATTGAAAACACCTCAACGTTTTCCGTAATTCATCAGCATTCAACATCAAATAAAAAAGAAGAAGAACGATGACAGAAACTTGAATGTCGAGAGCGTTCGATCGATATGGCCGTTTTAATGTGAAAAGCGATTTAACGCCGATAAACGAGACAGCAAGTGTGTAAACAAAATGCCTGTTTCCGTTTTATGAAATTGCACGTTCTCAATAGCATCAAATTCATTTGATGGATCCAACGATAATGATAATGAGTTTGCCACCACTCTCAATACTACTTAGTAGCACACTGATTGAATACACGCAGGCAGTAAATTGATAACACTGAAGAGCACACCGAGCGAGCGAACAAGTGAACGCGAAAGTCGAATGAACACGACTGATTTGACTTTGAAACTTTACCGAAAATCATCCGTCAATTTTGAAGTATGAGCAAATACACACACACACATACACACCGATAAACTTTTATTTCGTCTCGAACATAGAATGTTTATGAGAAGTGAAAGTGATGCGTACGTGAAATATGTATTCATTTCCTTCGTTCAATCACTATAAAGGTTAGCAATTTAACAAGTAAACATAAACAATATGACCTTCAAAGCACTGCTCATCGCTCACTTCCACTCTGTGTCTCCCTCTCTTTCTGTCTCTCGCATGTTCTATTTCAAATCATTCTAATAATTCGGTGTAGCTTTCAGCTAAATGTAACCATTCATCATTCAACTGCCAAGGCCAATCTGCGCTTAAAGTTAACTTTCCAAGCTACAATCATTTTCGCAGAAATGGCCGTATTATTTGCATTCACCCTAATAGGTTCAACCTATTAAACTGAAGAAAATTGCTTTTCTCACCATCCTCCTCAGGCCTCCTCAGTAAAAAAAAATCTAACACAAATTGTAAATATTTATTTACAATCACCTAAAGTTTACATTTCTGGACCATCTTCGGAATGCGTTGGCACATGAAATTGAAAAGTTTTACACATTTGCGAATATTTTTGGTACTAAAAAGGATTATTTTACCAAAACAACAATTTCAAAACAATCGCACAATAGAAACGAATTGGTTTTCTTTTAAGCGAATGAATGAATAAACAATAGTGAGATAGATGGATAGACAGATAGAGAGAGAGGGTGAGAAAGAATGGAAAGTCGAAAGAATCGTGCCTTATCTTTCAATGTGAGCCATCGTTCTAAGTTTGTTGTTTAATACTCATCGAAGTGGCATTTTTCGTGCGCTTGAAACCGTTTGGCAATGGAAACGCTAATAAATAAACGATCGAAATCCATTTATATTCCTCTTTCAGACAATATGAAAACCAATTTTTCTTTGGTTCAGCGTGAACGCGTAAACCATTCATGAAATGTTGTCAAAAATTGCCATTTTTCTACAGCGTTCAGCATCGTTGCTGATGTGGCTGCCAACAGCAACCATCTGAGTCATTTTCCTTATATTCGAATTTCCATTTCAACCTCAAGTTAACATTTAATATCATTGCCGTGCTTTACTCCTGTTGCGTAACAAAATGCTACGGTGTGAAAAAAAAGTAACGAATAAATAGTAAGAAAATATGGGGAAAAAGCATCGATAAGCGGATGAAGTGGTCTTTATTTTAACTTTTGAAACGCATTTTATTTCGGCTGAGTGAGTTCAATGAGCAAATAGAATAACAAATACAGCACATTCTAAGTGACTGTGGACTATGAGTAGAGATATTACAGTCAATCGGCAAAGAGTCAATGCCATTTCGAAGTTTCAGTATGCTCCATTTTACTGTGAAACTCTTTTGAATCGATTACTGTCACAAAGATTTAGTCAACGGAATTTGTTGATTTTTGTTTTATGCCAAAATGAAATGGCATTTCGAAAAAATTGTACTTTTTGTTTGAGCAAGGTCATGACAATGAGCTCGTGGATACGCATAATCCACGAATTCATTGAACTGGCTAATTTTTATGAGCGTAAATTTTCACTCCCATTCACATTGAAACCTGAGAAAGCATGCCAATTTGGCTTAGCTGAAGCTGAATCATCTCAATCACAATACATTTGATGTATATTTTTCGCGTTTTTCTTCACATCAACCATTCCACACACAAAAAAAAGAGGAGAATTCATCCACAGTTAAACATTTATTTGGCACTCTTTTTTTCGTTTCATCCAGTTTAAAATTTACGAATGCATTATTATAATTGAATTTCAATACGATTACGGTAACTCGGGCAACAGATTCGCATCAAAGAGTTTTAACAATTTTTTGTGTGTGTTGTTTTCTGAATTAAGCCTTTGACGTATGAGTGTCAATGAAGTTGCAAATTAAGCTCAAAACATGTATCGACAAAAAAAGCTGCTTAATAAAATACAAATTGAAAAGAGAAATTGCGTGTAATTTAACATTTAATGTTATTTTTGTATGTTACAATCCGATTATTTTCAATTCGTTTCAACAGTAACAGTTCGTTTTTATTCGTATTCAATCGAAAGTAAATGTGATGTATGAATCGATAAAAAAAAATTGAAAAATCAATTTACATAATAAATCCATTTTGATCGGCTTTTGATAAATCAGCTTCAATCCATCGTTTCGCAACCATCGTTTCCACAGAATCTCATAAATATAATGAGCACCAAACAATGTTTTGCTAGAATTTAAGAACGCATTAACGGGAAAAAAAGATCCGTCGATGCTGTGGCTGCATTTGATGGTTTGCATGTGAAATGAAAATTGAATAAACCATCAATTCCCAGTTACCTTTATTGCAAATGCATTCAATGCAATTTAAACAAAATTCGGAACATTCAGAGAAAATGACGCGAGAGAACAAAAGAAAAAACAACAATCACTAAAATAAACGTTTTGAATGCATTTCTCTACAATTAAGATGGTGATGTAGAATTTTATTTGATTGTTCTATTCCAAGTCATTTAAAAATTGAAATTGGAATTCGAAATTGAATTGAAAAGGATATAATGCTTTTGGTTACCTGTGCCAAATAGCCGGCACACTTGAATTTTTGTTGTTGTTGTTGTTTTCGTTATCCTCCTGTGTGCGCGACATAAAAAAAGCGTCAGTACTGAAAATGGGTAGTCGTTCGATTTCAATCCTTTTTTTTGTTGAGCACGTACCATTCCCGATGTCTTTGTAACTCGAAAGCATTTTTGCACCGACACCATTTTGCTGTTAAAATTACAATGAATGGCCAAACAGTAGATTGAGTTTTAATACAATAATAGTAAAAGGGTATTTTATTTAACGGCTTGCCGCTGTTTTTTTCTCTCTCTCTCTTGTCCTTTGCTTTCTGCCTCACTCATTTTGCCAGCTGATGCACCATTCAAGAAGGAAACAAAAAACTCTGTGTACGAATAAAAAAAAATCGTATCCAGCTTGGAAAATGAATCGCAACGAGAAAAAAGAATAACGCGCACGATTTTTATGAGATCATAAAAAATTCGTTAAAGCTGATGTGGCGACGAATGAGAAATTTTTTTTGCGAATCGAGCGTATCATAGCAGAATGCTGTAGCAGATCCAGTGATCAAAATATTGAGCTCAAACTGGCTTGTACTTATTCTCACACTATGATATTATAGCACATTTAAAAGCATTATATTTTCAGTGTGCACCGAAGCGCAGCTTGGGTTAGTTTTTTTTGGTGCTAAGTTGTTTTTCTTCTTCTCTCTATTCTTACTTGTTGTAACCCATCTTAGGTATATGCCCAACCGTTCACTTTGTATACGGTTTAGATTTTTGTCTTTTCTCCTTGCCTCGATGCAATACATCTTGTAATTTATTTTCCGTGCATTTTTTTTTGCGTTGGTGGTGTGTTGTTGCTTTGCCTTTAATGAAAAAGAAAGGTTCATCTTCGTCATTTCGGTAACGTTGTGCGACCGTGTGTAAAACTCATTTGATCTTCGGTGATTCGGCAGTGAATGCTCTTAACACGTGAAAAATACGTCACATTTTTGCCAAGCACTTCAATAGTTATAGCTACGGTAGTTTTGTCTGGGTGTGTGTGTGTGTATTTTTTATTCTCAATATCCTCTGAAAATGATTAAATTTGGCGATATGAATGCTTCACTTGGCTTCAATTCGTCTTGAAACACAAAATTGATGAGCGATGATGTGGAAAACCGAATGTTACCGGTTTTACAGAATGCTACAAAAGCTCTAAACAATAATTGGAAAATATATAGCTGAGGCCAAAGCTAAACCACAAAGAAATATAGAACGGAATGTTGAAGGTCACACTTGAACGCTTGAAAATGCGACCAATCATTTTCAGTATCGATATGTTTTACGGCCCGTATATTCCACATCAAAATCACACATTTATTTATAAATAAACCAAAATAACGATATTCAGTCTATAAGGTATAAAACACATGGTATAAATATAGAGGCATTAATTTATTTGTATCCAAATGATTTTTAGTTAAAATATGACATTCATCATGTTGCACTGTGCTATCGACTAGCTATCACATTTACATCATGCTTTTCAAATACCTTGCATTTTGGTTAATAATAATTCGCTTAAAATTATGGACAGCATACATAATGACTGCATCTCCCTAGCTGGACTTTCCATCAGGATGGGTTTTCCCGGTGATTCTTTAATCCTGACAATCTGCATTAGTTTGGTTCTTAATTTAAATATGAATAATATCAGCGTTATTTGTGTGTGTTTCCTTTTCGCAAATATATATAATTGTTCAAATCCAACACAAACATTGTGCACATTTTCAATTCTATGTTGGTTGCGTGGCGTTTACAAAATTGCAAATAAAAGTCAACATTCCATGGAAATTCTATATTATGCAAAAACACGAGACATCTCAATTTTTTTTTATATATATTTCACAGTTTAATTTGTTATGCTGGGCAATAGATTACCCAAATAATAGTTTTATGCGATCAATACAAATGCCTGCTATCTTTGTGAGTTTTTATTAAAATGATTTCAAATGAAAAGTATCTTTTGACAAATTGTCATTTCATTTGATTTGATACATTAATCCTTTTTCATATCGAATGCTGAAAAACGGTGTTCACATTTATCTGTTATTGCAGCAATATTTCCTGTAACAAAGCGAAAAGTCAGAGAATTAATGATAACCATTAGTTTCGCACACACTTCGAAATGCGATTGAAAACCTTAATCACCTTAAATGTTGACTGTTTATGAGCGTGTTGTGTGCTTTTTGTTGTTGTTGTTGTATATCACTTAATATGCTTGAGTGTTGTTTCAAGTGGAAAATGTTCACCGAAATAGATCAACACCAGCGGTGACAAACTGACAAAATGTGATTTAATTGGGAAAAAACGTGGCTTACGCGTGTTTATCCTATTGTGGAAGAATAATTGTGTTCCTCATGTGATACGCGATAGGTGCAATGTTGTTTAGGTAGAGAACATGGGAATATCATTAAAACAATGTCAAAAAGAAATGCTTTTAAGCTAAACGAGAAATGCTTGAAAATGTATGCGCTCGTTAAGAAGATGGAGAAAAATCAATGTGCGTGTGCTCCATATTGTGTTGGCATCAATGACAGCATCGCAACACTGCGCTACTGACAAGACGTCAATTTCTTCTCTCTCTCTTTTTGTTTCTCTCCAGCCAGCAAATGAGAGTGAAAACTTTATCGTTGTACTTTTTCCTATATTTTGCATATCGTTTATGGGCGCTTACACATATGCAGGCTCAAAATTCGAAAGCTTATTTAAGCGCTTAGTGACATACTATATCGCATAATGTGCGCTCACATATTCGCAACGAAATACCGTTAACCGCATTCAAGCAAAATACGCGACAAAAATACCGCAAAATCTCTCTCCGCCCCTTTATCTTCTCTACCATCTCACAAACCGTCTTCCCCCTCCGTCATACGCCTCTCGATGCTTAGACACTCTTGATTTTGTTGGCTCTTATTATCATGTGTTAATGGTGGTATGCCATTTTGAAAATAGTATTTGTTCATCGACGATGCTTAAATGCGATGATGAAGTTTAAGTTTTGAGACCGTGTGCCACACATCGACCGACAAAATATATATGCCGTCAGCCATCACAGTGAATTAACTACAGAAAATAGATTTACCATCGAAATACATTGCCTATGAGGATCAAATGCGTATGATGTGCGCATTTGTTTATTTGTGTTCGAATTCAAAATTGCACACATTGGCTAAATATACAATGTATGTGTAATACACATTGTGTATATCTGTATATTGAATGCGAAAATTGTTAAATTCTTTATCGTTAAGTTTTCGTTGATGAAGAAAATAAGATAATGCGTGCCGTAACATTTTGAAATATCTTTTGTTGACAAGCACTTTGAGGTTGTTTCGACAGTTGTTTCGTCACGCGTACTTTTTTGTTTTGTATATGTATTATCGATGCTCTTACTCTTTGTTTCGTCGCCTGTTGTTGCTTTTAGCATGCATCTTTTTACCACAATTAGTCGTCTCCATCGTTCGAAAAACACGTTCACACGACTCAAAAACTTCACTGTTCGTCACAGTAATGCGAAGTAAATGTGTGTTTAATGCAATAACACCAGATACATTCATTTCAATGTTCCATCTATATTGTAGATCTTATCATTGCTAATTATACGGCGATATATTTGCTGCGTTGCTAGTGTTCTGTCATGTTTATCGTGGCATCGATAACCGCAATGTAAAACTTAGAGAGCAATGTTACGAGTGTTTGTCAAGTCGTTTTAGTGCTTTGTTGCAAAAACACAGCAAAACAATTCGAAATTCAGCAGTCGCAATGGCGGCAACAGTGTTGATAATAGAGAGCATCACTTCGAATGCTACGACGATGGTAACGTCGAATTTTGAATTGTGAAAATGCAAAAGTTTATCAACTCTATTTCAATGCTCTCATTTATGGATCAGACATTGCACCTCTTTCCATTAACAATGCCATCCCCAATTTCTTCTCTCGCTAATTTTTGGCTTCCTTTTGTTTTTCCAGTTTTCGCCCGAGAGTTTATACTCAGTTTTGGCCTTCCCCTCACCCCTTCCTTCTATTTAAGCTCTCATTTCATAAAATAAGTTATGCACGTCGACTATAATCTAATGAAGTCTTTCGCAAGCATCATTTCTAGCCAAGGAACATAACTACCATAGCGAAAAACATAATGGCAAAGAATTTACGCATCAACGCATCTCAGTTTGACTTTTTGCTCAGTTATTTTCTCATCACAAATAGTTAATTTTACTTAATTTTGCATCTTCAAAACTGTGCGCATGAAAACACTTTCAACTTTCTATTACTTTCATCTGTTGTTGTTGGTTTTTTTTTTGGTTATATTCTTAACTAAGTGAATTCAAACGTATGTAATACGTTGCGTTCATGAAACTAGACACATTTGATGCAAAAAAGCTTTGAATTCGGTCGTAAAGTTTATTTGTTTACCTTCATTACTCGTCGTTCTGTGTTTCGTTCGACAAATTCAAGTGAATATATTTTTTTTCGTGTGGATTTTTTTCCACAATGGAAATGTAAGGAAAAAAGCGCATCTGTTATAAGTTTTAATATTTCAACGATTTTCCATCGCTGGTGAACAAGAATGCGATGGTTGGATATTTGAATTTTTGTTTATTATTTATATTTTGATGTTGCTCATTGTTGCTCATTGTTGCTCATTGTTTAACGGTTTTGGGGCCATGCTTTTCCATTTTTGATCATTTTTTTCTGTTTTGCCTCATTTAGTATAATGCGGATCCTATTAGAATTCACAAGGAAATTAGCTCGAGGAAAAAAACAAACAAGCGTTAAAAGAGAATAAATGAGTTCTGACAAAATCCTTAAAAAAAAAATTTCATTTCAATTTGGTTGGATTTACATTGAAAGAGGAAACGTAAAATCGGTTATTTTCACTAGAGAAATCACGAATGAAAAAACAACAGTTAAAAGAGCTAGATGAACAGAGAACAATCGCGTTACCAAATGTGATTCGTGCAGGTGATACTAATGTGCTGAAAAGCTGATGAGTTTTTGTAATCAATCTTCGGCAAAATGCGCCAAGAAGAGCACTGTTTATACAATGAAATATCACCCATCTAATATGACTGTGAAACGCCATCAAAGGAAGCTCTTACGCTTGAGATACTGCGGCAATATGATCTAATTAATTTTGTTGCTGTTTTTTTTTGTTATTTTGTTTCGGCTTGAGCACCCCGGAACAGATACGCACATCGATAGCGATGTGAGCTGGCTCGGCACGTTAGAAAGTCAACGCATAAATGAAATTGTGCAGAGACACGGAATACGACAACAGCATATGCTTCGTTGTGCGTGTGTGTTTGTTTACTTGCTTTTTTTCCACCTCGCTGTCATATGCATTCAAAATCTCTTAAGTAAACGCAAAGCCGGTGAGAATATCAAGATAAAGTGGGAAAAAGCAACAAGAGCTCAAATGTCATTTATTTGAATGCGAAACGATTTTAAATGTTTGTTAAAATGCGAAACTCTACCGTTCTCCGTCGAGTTTTTCAACGCGCAAATCGGCGTGAAACAAGCTGCTCACATCTATTTCGTGAGATTGCCAACGCTATGGTTGAAATATGATGCAGGCATTCAAGCTTATTTGCACATCCCGAAGTACGCACTTCAATGTGTTGACAAAACATCCGGTTGTGAGCAATGCAAACAAATTAAGCATTATATTTATGAAATGGAGGCGAATTCGCCCCGCAGGCGAAATGGGTAAGGGAAGTGTGTCTATTTTTGGGTGCGTCATTATGAAAAATTGAATAGGCACTATGCGTGTGGTAAATTGCGTTTCCAATATCTAGCACCTGTGATTGATATAATGATATGAAAAATGGAATACGATTGAAGCTGCGGTACTTGTGGTTGGTTAGACCAAAAGCCACTGATGAGAAGCTCGTTGAAAAAACGATGAAGAACGAAAATTGTCGAAAAACCGGCACCTCCGGTTTGCATTCAAGAGCTCAATTCTTTTTGTTCAACGATCAAAGGATCCCATGTTGTTGAACTTTCAAGGATTATTTCATTTTTGTTTCGGTCACCAGTCACCTCTCTTTGTCATCTTTGTTTGAAAACCATTTTCAATTCATTCAAAAAGTGTACGCGCCAACTCGAATGAAGGCGGCGACGAGGACAGTTTAATCAACATTTTAGATCAAACAAAATGTTTATCAATCTGTCATGGCACATGTCCAACAACAATAACAATAGTAAAGAAACTTACCATTATTTCGTCATGTGAAACATTCGGGGAAAAAATGCGAAGAAGAAGCATTTGAAATCCAAAAAAATGCAAAGCACCAAGAATAAAGAGGATAAAGCGTTTGGAAAAACGACAACAAAAAAGAAAATGAAATGCTTTTTTTCGTTGCTGTTGTTGTTGTTGTTGTGCAAATGCATATGTGACATGCTGCGAAAGATAACAAAAGTGTCATTCAGATGTGGTCCTTTGTGAAGAGGATTTTTGTAGCGCGCGGTCGCTTCGTTCATCTTCGTCCATGTTTTTCTTACGCTCATTCGTCATATGCTTGTCTATATATTTGGCTATTGTTTGTACAGCTTATTTTCAGTTGAAATGACTCGCTGTACATTATTTATGTGTTCACTTCCAAAACAGAAAAAAAAACAAAACAAACGTCGAGAGCAACAGCAACAACAGTGAATCCGAAAAAGGCGAACAAGTCAATTGAAAATGGATGTTTGAATTACAAGATAACTTGTTGGTGTTGCATTAGTTTGAGAACATCAACCATCAAAGAGAAAGCGTAAATCATAAACGAAAAACCATCCGAATAAACTAAACGATAAATCATAGCAGTAACGCTTGAAAGACCCGAAAAGGTGAAGTACCCTCTGCAAGTCTCATCTCTCTCTTTTCCATAGTTTTCAAAATGGGTATGCATTTGTCGGGGGCTACATTTATTATTTAAGTCTATATTTTTCCTCTCCCGTCCAAAAACAACACACTTAAGCCGTTCAATATTCAGTTATTATGGACTAAAAAAGAACAAACATTCACATGAATTATAAAACGACAGTCATATTTGTTGGGTGAGTGAGTGTGTGTGTCCCGAGTGCACGACGGTCCATATCTACTTCGTTGGATAAAAGTGTTGAGGTTACAAATCCAATGCATTTGGCTGGTAAAGCAGCGCATCACTTGGAAGCCATACTGCGACTTCAACTTTTATCGGATCTGACATATTTTCTGAATAAAAGAGAAAACCAGATTAAAATTCCATTTGATTCCTTCAGACAAATTGAAATCCAATTGATGTTAGTTTTCCATGGAGTCTTCAACGAAGATCGACGTATAACATTTAAAAAAAAGATCCACTCCACACAAGAGTTTTCGTTCATATTTATAAAATAAAAAGAAATTCTTCTTCTTAAAAAATAATATAGAGAGACAAAGAGAGAGGATAAATTCGTTTTAGATATAAGCATCAAATATCCCAGTAAATTGCTTGAGAAATCTCTTTGGAATTTATATCGATGGTTTTTATTTTTCTAAGCGAAAAAAAAACAAAAACGGAACATATTCTCAATGGAGAGTAATGAAAATGTTGCTTGAATCAAAGTGTTTCATTGCATAACGTTCCTCAGTATTTGGATAAAATCAACATAAACGGCCCTTAGTCCAAAGGAGAAAAAATGGGCGATGGCAAATGAAGCAAACTTAAAAGTCCATTTAATGGAAAATTTGCTCGAAAAAGTATGCAAATGTTGGTCATATCTTAAGTAATCGATTGCCTTTGTGTCCATAGAAAATGAGAGCATCGTTTCGTTTATCGTCGATTGTCCAAAATGAAGTTGCACTTAGAATTCAGCACATATTCAGTGTTGTCTGTGCTTTTTGTTTGCAACTATTCAGGCAAATCGACATTCGAATAAGAACCTTCTGTTTAATGCATGGTGTCGATGTGTCGCTTTGTGTGAATTTTTCTAAAATATTCTATGCATGTGTCAAGGGTGAACACAACAACCGTGAAATTGCCAAATCTTTTCCCCCCTCAAAAACAGAAACAAACAATACCAAAAATATCAAATCAGAGTACTGACAATATGTTTCACATTTGGCGATTGGTTCGGTTCGGTTTGGTTCGGTTTGGTTTGGTTTGGTTTTTTGGTTGTGCGCTTTGTGAGCTGTCATACCATCGGAAACCCGTTAGCAAAACATGCCACGAAAACCCAGACGCAAAAAAGCTGAAAATAACAACTCATGGAACAACAGAACAAAGGCGTTGTCACAATGAATACAAATAGAGTGAGCATAAGCGAGTCAGAGAATAAGAGAAAAGACCCGGTGTCATCACAATAGCTACTGAATATCAAATAGCATTTTCTTTGTTCCGACGTATGAATGTGAGCAATTTATTTAGTAAATTATTGAACGATTTTATGTGATGTATACACAACTGCACATGACAAAAAAAAGAGTCAGAGGAGCAACTGGCGGAACGGAATGTCTGTCGTTATTTTTATCCACTGTTCTATAAAATGGTTTTAAAAAAAAATAACAACACATCAAAGACTTTGGCCGTCGCCCGAAGGGGGACAAAGTCAAAAAATCGTACATCCACTCTGATTTTATAGTCAGTTGTGCTGCTGGAAAAGTCATTTGACAGAAATCTCTTTCGCTCCCTTTCTCTCTTTTGCACAGAATGAAGCCGCTGGATTTTCTTCAATAATGTTCACAGTAAAATCATTTTTCTTTCTTTTTTTTGTGGGTTGGCTGAAACTTGCTACACCACACTTTGTTGTTCCCCATCAATTTAAAGTTCACTCAAAACACAATTGAGGACGGGTGTTGCGAATGAGACTGGAGTAGAAAAAAAAACATGAATATTTGTTTTTAGCTGAAAGGGCCATAAATTTGCAAATCATATTCATCGACATGCTTCAGAACAACACGCATATTGAAATCAAATCAATGGGCGTAACAAGTGCAATATGGCGATTTGTAGCCGAATATTTCGAAAATAACGACAAAAAGGTAATGTACGACATTGTAATGTGAAAATGAAAAATGAAAAAAAACCGAGTGAAAAATAAAAAGAGGAAAAAAATGTTTTTGGCGATTTATATTCAGTTGGCGTCGCTTTTGTTTTTTATTCTCGTTTCTCTCTCTCTCACAGTACCCAAAAATATGTACATATATGCCAACCGTTTGGAGACGGCAAAGCTCAAAACAGCAATATTGCTTTGGTGTTGGAGTGAACATGAAACGAAAATTGACATAAATGATGACACATTAAAAATACATTTGTAAACGATACGTCATCGGATGCGATGGCACAATATTAAAAACAAACACATGAAAAATGTGCTCTTTCCCATTTCGTGTGTGGAAAACATTGGGAATGAAGATTCAGAATTGAGAATGTGAGAATGACAAATGAAAAAGTAGTAAGATGACAACAATGGTGTGCCATTGGGTGAAATGGAACAGCAAGAAAAATTAAAAGAGTCAAAAACTGACATGGACCAACGCATGGGTGTTCATTTGAAAGATTTTTTTTTTAGTGCCACCATCTTTCAGTACACGATCGATAGACACTCCATAGCAGCAAATGAACATCATCAATTGAAATACACTTTTCTTCTGTTCCATCTTATTGCTTCGATCAATTTTGTGTACGCAAACAAACAACATGAATATGAGAAAAGAAGAGAGAAAAAAACACATGAGAAAGTAATAGTGACATTGATAAATTTAAACATTTGAAATGTAAGTGAAGGTATCACATTTTATTCACACACACACAAACACACACACACAGTTGCGTGCACTTGCAATCCGAGAATAAACAAATTGATCACATTTCATCGAAGCATTTGTGAATCACAACATCCACACATGGCAATGGTCAGGGAATTAAATACCAATCACTTATAGCACCACCATATTCGGATGAAGTCTAAACAAAATGTAATTGCAAAGATCATTCCACCGCACATACACACGCACACGCACACGTAATCGCATAAACTCTTTTTTATTACACAACTTTGAAATAAATCTCCTTCATTTTGCGATAACTATTTTCCATTATGAATAAATAGACGAACCAAAGAAAGAGCAATTGGTATCTCTTAAATTTGGCTGAAAGCATTCAGTATCTGGCTCTTGTTGATGGTGGCTACAATTTATTATCCGAATGAATCGTCTATTACATTGTTTATTTATGGATGTGTTTTTTTTTCGCTGTGGACTTCAGCCAGCAAACACTTGCCAGCTAAAAAAAACGTGGCTCATTTCTTCAGGACAGACGATGAAATATTCTAATCTGAGTGTAAATGTCGAAAAAATGTGGATAGATTTACGGATGATACAAAAGGTGTGCAAAAAACACACTCAAAAGTAGCAGCAGCAACAGCAGCAGCCCAGATCTTCATGTTTCGACGTAAATGCATGTCTAGGGTACTCAATTACATTTCCCTTTTTTTTCGACTCAGTCTTTTTCTCTGTTGTCCGCTTATACTTTTCGCCTCTGGTGTGATTATTGTCCCAACGCTATGCCACACAATAACCGTTTAATATTCGTTGTGAGCTGCTTGTAATGCATGGATAAAATCTGAGCCGCTTGATTTATATACGATCGCATTATGGCCAGAAATGAAGAACAACAAAAAATAGATTGCCTGATTTTCTATACATTATTTTTGCTTGCTGAATAACGTGATGTACCGTAGCCATGAAACATATAAACTCTAGCGTTGATGTATTACATCGCATCAAAGTTTGCTTGGCTACTTGAAAATTACATTTCAGCCAGAGTAAAGAGTGAAATTATGTTATAGAGAGAGGAAAAAAAATATATATATGCACTTAACTTAGACAATTCGCCAAGTTGAGTACCCAACATCTAAAGCTTTCAAGTATTTTGGTCAATGACAGTTATTTCTCTTTTTCACTCTCATGCTCCGTGTTCCTCTTTTGATTTGATGAGCTCTTGAGAATAGCATTTCGAAATCATATATTCATACATTTGATTGCCTTTTATCTGATGAATGAATTTTGACTTATTGCCAGTTCTCTTTTTTCTGTCGACTCAATATAAACGCTTTTCGTACTAAATGCACCGTTAGATTGACATTTTAAAATCCAATTGCGTTTATTAAAATGTAAAGTAGACAACAAAAAATGGAATACTTTCAATTTTCATGGTTGATAGTTTGAATTTCATTCACCTGTATTCCACCGAGAGCATTTTTCAGCGCATTTAAATGTTCTCTTTAGTGAGAAAATACGTTTGAAAAAAAAAAACAAGTCATATTATCATATCGTGCGCGTTATGTGCAGCGCTTTGTACCAGGCTGTCGTGTTTTTCTTTCCATTCTTTCGTTTGTTCATCAAAATGCGCGCGAGTATGATAAGCGCGAAAAAAAAATCGTTCATATTAAAATCAAATGCAGTAACCGTGAAGAATGATTTGAAAGCATACCGCAACATGAAAAAAAAGAAACCGAAAGAAAGGAAGCGAAAGCGATGGTGTGAGGTGGAGATGGAAAAAAAGCACATTGTGGATTATCGTGTTGATGTAAAATGAAACTTTCCCTTTGTCGTTACACCGCAGGGAATCGCATTTTTATCAGAGAAGATCGAAAAGAGCGTCGCCTTTAATTCAACAGACGCCGCAATTCCTTCGGTCTATGACATGAAGCAACAACAGAATAAAACCATACCAATAACCACACCACCTTACCCGTAAGGTTGTATAAAGAATTCAAAATATAGCAACAGTTTACTTTCATCATTAGTCTATATGCGAATGTTACGATGGGTATATGTGTGACTGTGGCCGTGGGTGTGTGTGTGTGTGTATTCTGTGCTGGATGTTGATACTGTTGTTGATTACCGCTATCTATTCAACATCCCATTCCTTTTATGGTGTATACCTGTTTTACCCACTGCAAAAATATTTTATGGTTAGAAATGTTGTTGTGGATGTTTTCAACCAGAAAAGCATGCGATGGTGAAAGGATGTGGAATAAAA
Source organism: Aphidoletes aphidimyza (assembly GCA_030463065.1). Taxonomy (NCBI): domain Eukaryota; kingdom Metazoa; phylum Arthropoda; class Insecta; order Diptera; family Cecidomyiidae; genus Aphidoletes; species Aphidoletes aphidimyza. Next base: position 12,894,517 of record CM059999.1, read on the forward strand.
ACAATTTCCGGCCGTATTTCGATATGGTTATAAACTCCGATTCTCGTCACACAATTAACAATATATATCCAAAGAGAGAGAGAGAGAGAGAGAGAGAGAGAGAGAGAGAGAGAGAGAGAGAGAAAGAGAGAGAGAGAGAAAGAGAGAGAGAGAAAGAAGAGCCTATGAAACCAAAGGAGAATGTGTGTGAGTGAGAGAAAAGAGGGTGTGCACTTCAATGATGCTAAAAATATATCGTTGCGATGGTTTTTTTTTCTTTATTCTCACAAATAACAAGCCTATTGGCTTCATTGGGTGTTTCAATGATTATATGCTATTGCTACTGAATCAAATGTGTCAGTTAGAAGCTGGCAAAAAAATGAACGATAAAATATTAATAGACCCACAAAATAGACAATGCACAAAATATAACCGGTAATTTCATATGAACCGAAAATAGAAATAATCAAAAAAAAAAAATGTAGCAGAAGCCTGCAATGGTGAAGATAAAACGAAAAAGCAAAAAAAATGAGTGTTTGTGTTGGCTTTGTGAGGATGCTATGCAATGTGCTGAGAACAGCATATGGAATTGAGCTGATGTGCTAATGTAATGAGAACATCGTGGCTAGGTAGAAAAATTTTATCACACGCAAATACTAAACAGTAAAACTGAGCTAAAACCAGAAAAACACTGAACAAAAATCCATCACTCCATTGAAGATTCACATGTGTTGATCTGGGGTGGGGTAGTATTGGTGTTGTTGGCATTGTTCATATGAAAATCTGTACACTTTTATGAATATTATAACAAACCATTTTCGCAATTTCGGGCGGATCGGCAAGAATAAATATGAAATGTGAATCGAAAATGAGCGTGTTCAAATATTGCACAGCGGTACACACATAAACACACACACACACACACACACACACACACACACACACACACACACACACACCCAACCCACATACAAACAGTTACGGGTTATGCTGACATTCATACACGCATCAGCACAAATACAGGTTCATACACGAGAAAATGGAGCGGATTTATGTCGGTGAATCTGAGTGTTTGGGAATGTGAAAATTCATTCAGGCGGAAATGAATATTAGTCAGAAATACTTGACTCTGCGCTTTTTTTTGAATATTCCACATACAAACACTTTTGTTAGATTTCATTACTGTTATCTATTTTTGGTTTGTTGGGAAATGTTGGGCATCAGTTTCCCAATGAGTTGGTGAGAATATACATATACAGTGAATAGAAGCCGACCCGACCCGACCCAACCCGAACCAATACACTTGACGACCACTTGGCAGTCAACAGCAACAATGACAAAAAAATGCGAATTGGATGCCACAACATCGATTATGGAAAGCATTCAAAAACAAAAACAAAAACTGGCAACAAAGCAGGACGAGCACACGGTAAAGTTATACAACATCACCAACGCTGTATGTGGCTATATGTATTACAACAGTTAACTCGTAGCGTGTGTACTGTACCAGTGCTAACGTTCGCGCTCTTTTTCCTGTGCTGCCTGCTCCACTTTATCAACTTCTGTATTAAACGGAATACATAACAACAACAACAACAACAAAATTAAAGGTTTGGGTATATCAGTGAATTTATGCGCGACGCGACGCGCATTTTCTTCTAGTCGCCATTCACTTATTACCATTATTATTCGTCTGTATAATCGCTTCACATGATTACAATACATGAATAATCGAATCGGGGTTGTTAAACTTGCCATGCCTTTTTCTGGCATTGCAGCTCATGGTGAATTATAGGCATTAGGCAGTGTGTCAGTAGTGGCACACGTTATTTATTTATATGTATATGGGGCCACGTATATTGGTCGTGTCACAGTTTCAGATGCCACTTGTGTTGGCATTTTGTTATTTTTTGAAAGAAAAAAAGAAGAGAAGATAGACAGAGAAGACAACAGGCCGGTATTTTGTGAGTGTGTTTGTTTGGAACGGTTGTTAAATCCATATGCAGTGTGTTGACTAAGCCATCACAGTCGACTGATTAGCTACATTTGAACACCAAAGAACCAACCATAGCTTCCAGCCCAAATGAAATTATATAGACAGAGCATACAAAAAAAAAAACAAATCAGGAACACGGAGTGAAATAAAAAAGATCGTTCGGGCAAAGAATTATATAAACACCGAGAGAATTCAACGACACACAAATATGTGGAATGAATAATGAAGGCGAAAATCAGCTCGATAAACAAAAGTGTACGCTTTGGATTCGTGACAATTTCCACTCCGTTTTTTTTTGCATATGTGTGGATACATGATAAATAACGCTTATAGTGTTTTTTTCTCCCTTTCTCTTCGTCTTTGCGTTTGTTTGGTTATTTTTGCAATGCATTAGACGTTGCAATCGTAAATGGCAAAATTGCAAATGCTCCAATAAATGCGTACTACTCGAGCGCAAAGAATGAAGCGAACGCAAACTGCTTTGTTTCTGTATCATTTCCGGTGTGTTATGTTATGTTTTTTTGTTGTGTGAGTGTGTGCACTCTTATGCACCCTGAACAAATTTATCATGTTGTTCGTAAAATTCGATCGTAAAATGTACTTTTATGCCATTTATTATTCACGTGACGTGTTATTTGCATGGAAAACTGTGATTGTGCAGGAGAAAAAAAACGCGCGCTATTGATGTGCACTTTTCGAATACAGGAAAATGCATAGATAAAGAGGTGTGGAGGAGTTGAGAGAGTGGTTAAATAATGAAACTCATTCATGTGCTTATTTTACATGATAAACCATTTGCATAAAGAAGACAATACACTATTTGAAAAACGTATCAAACGAGACAACTAAATGTTTGCAATCATGCTGTCACGCAAACACTGGCAGATGCAATTGCAATAGCATGATTTCACCAATTTGCTGACTTCAATCGATGGGTTTTTCGGTTTTTGTCGATTTTCAGCCCATTCACAAAACAAAACACTGCAAAATGGCAACCAAACTAAAACCAAATCAATAGATTGCATTTTCCAGTGAACAGAACTTTTGTTAAAGATTAAACTTTTCGTTGGAATATAGCTGGCTGTTATTCACGTGGTGTATACTTTTTTCCCTCTGTTTACTGGAATGACAGGCAAAAGGAGCACATGTTTATGTGTCGTTGAAATTCGATTGATTGAAACTGAAATAAGGTCAACACGTGGTCGTTACCTGATTTTGTTCATCAGCTACCATACTATAGCTATAGTTTTATAAAATACAATGAGGAAGAGAGAGAGGGAGAGGGAGAGAATTACCACATTGCTTCAATTGGAATTCGATATATACATAGACACACATTTGAGTGTGACGGCATTTTCAACGCCTCTTATTGTTTACCGTTGAGTTTTGTCGACATTAAAATTGCATTTACCAGTATTGTCGAACAAAAGCGAACAATTAATCAACAGGATCTCTGAAAGAGTAAATGTTCAGTCGGGCAAATATTACATTGCATTCACACTCAGACGCACAAACGCACGCAGAGGGGGTGAGAGAGCAGGAGATAGGATGAAAAACAACTTAATTATGTAAATATAGTAGAAAATCGAAAACGAAACGCTGCGATGCGCACACAAACAACAAAAATACACCAGCAACAAAATGTTGCATCGTGTAAAGCTCAACCATTTATTGTTATGATTGCAACGCTCGATGTTGTTCATAGATATTTATACGAATCACAATCCATACACAGATATAATATATATATATTAGAACGAAACCAATGCCTAACGATCTCTCTCTCTCTTTCTCTCTCTCTCGGAGCGGGTGCTCCTCCAAAATATTTCAACACGATTCACCGCTTGTATGTGATTTTCTCGCTCCACTTGTACAATGTTCTTGTCATGCGAATTTTGTATTCATACAATTATTTAATATGTTTGACAAAATGCAATATCAGCCAAGGCAGAGAGATAGTTTTCCACATCGTAGATGTTCCGAAATATTTGTCGAATGATTTTGGTGGTGCAGTATCGTTGTTTGTATTAAATTTATTTGACATACCAGCAACCAAACGACATTGTCATTTAACGTATGTGCGCCTCTATGTACATACTGACATAGACACGTTTGTAATGTGTGCATCTGTACATGCAACCGCGCTGTTGTCGCGGAGAGGATGGATTGGGCCCGGTTTTTGCATTCGATGTGTTCAGCACTAAATCAAATATTGTTGATATCGAAATCCATTTAAGTACTTCATGTCAATGAAACTCTGACAGTCTATTATTATCAACACAAAAATCACTGGATTTTGGGGGTGTGGGGGAGTTAATCACTTGTCCACAATTTTTTTTTTTGGAATTTTGCAAATGCGGCCACATTATAATCCAATGGTTTTGAGTTTTGAGTATAGACTGAATCATTTTCATTGAATGAATTTTGATGCTTTCCATAAATTACTAACAAAAACATCCGTGATTGATAATATATTCCCCGAGAAATCGCATCATTTGGTTTTAGAGGGTATAATTATATTAATTGATTAAAATTACCAATTGTTAACTGTATTAACGAAATTTACGCCACGTTTGACACTCAAATGTTTCACAGATGAAATTTGAATTTGTGAAACTGATTCAGTCTAGATTGGAGCAATTGATTGCCATGGCAACGTGCTGTATGACATTTCCTCAATCAATCATTCGTAAGTATATAAAGCGTAACTTCAATTCGAATGTTACTGTGAATTGAAATAGGTACACAATTGGAATTTATTACACCATAGCACAATGGCATAGAGACAATGCGGATTAATTTACGGATTGAAGTCAGCAAAAGGTGCTATCAAACCAATTGATTGTGTTATCTCTATTGCAAATACACATTCTACTCTTCTTCTTAACCAACAATTTTCAAAATTACAAAACGATATTACTTTGCGTTCCATGGAGATTGAAGCAACATTGTGTGTCATTCCGAACTAAGAGCTGTTTAGTAAATGTATTTTCACACGCTACACTAAAAAGAGTCCCTGGATAGATAAAACACAATGGAAATGAGACAGCAAGAGTCATTTTATTGTGACTGCATTGTAGTCCAGGTAACATTTGCTTCATTGAAATTCGCATTCCTTTGAGTGCAAGCTCATTTTTCCCATTTGAAATTAAAAAAAAAAAAATCAACAACAATCTTTTTTATTTTCTTCGGGATATTAAAAATGCAGCTTAAAATTACTACTCACCACTTGGATTGTGTGACTTTATACCATGAGTAACTCTTCTTCTCGCACTCTTTTATAATTACGGAAATGTTAAGAAGTACTTAAAAGATTGCGTTGACAAAATGAATGTCACAAATAACGTAAAGTAACTGCTTTTTCCTGAGAATTTATAGCTCGGTTGAATAGCATTTTATCAAATAGACTGTTGTCGAATTTATGACGATTTTCAAAATGACTTGAGATATACATTGTGATGCTTTGTAGCATCTTTGATGGGTAATATTTTATGTAATAACTTTGACAGCTGCTTTCTCAAAAAAGAGAGAAAGAATTGACGGTGACAACGATTCGGAATGATAGGTAAGCACTTTTCCGCATATCAGAGTCCTTTAATGTGTTTCATTTTTTTTCTTCTTCTTAACTTTGTGCCTTCCTCAGGCTCAGAATATTCATGAATTTGTTATGCTTTTTTTTGTTATCGAATTTTAAGCCGTTTAATTAAAGCAATACAGAATTCGAGTGTTCGCAGTACTTGTGCATGTTTGACATCTTTTTAACGCTAGCAGACAATTAAATAAATTGCAACGCATCAGAGGCGCAAAAAGTTTTGGTCTCTGTTTCTTGATCTTTTCGCCATCTTGCTCTTACAAATGCTATCCGCTCTGTCATTCATTCTCGCTTTCTTATAATAAGAAAGTTTTTTTTCTTTTAGCCGGGCGCAAAATTCATCGTCAAAAACAGGCAAGTCGTGAAACAATGGCGTATGGAATATGAAAATGAGCAGAAATGGAATAAAATATGCGCAAGTGCTCCAGAGAATGAGATTGAGTTTGGCCCAAATTAAGACACTTGGAGCATGGAATGTGTGTGTGTGTGTGTGTGTGCTATACGCGGCATGACAATCGTAAAGCGCAGTTGGTAAAGATATGATAAAAACTTGCTTGAAATGCAAGAAATGAACATCAGCAACAGCAGACGATGACAAGGGGTTGCCCCTGATTTAAATCAATGCCGAACAAATGTACTTAGTTTGCTTACTCCTTCATTATTAGCATGCATCGTACCAAAATGTCAACGTTTTATTTTAAATTGTTCACTAGTTTTACTGGAATTTTACCAAAGTTGACTATATTTTTGTATTCGATCAATATTTTGGCGTCAATTTACCCCCTTGACTCTCATTATTGTCATTTACGAGTGTAGAATTGGTGTGAAAAAATCGTTTCAATAGCAGCGAGCAAGCGCCCGAAAGCAAAACAAACGATCGTATCATTATAATAATATAAAGTGCCATTGACTCCCTTGTGGTTAGACTCTATTTCGCAATTTTTTTTCTGATTTAGCTGGCAGTTGTGTAATTTTATCAGCGCTACAGCTTAAACGACAATAACGGTTTGCCATCCTTTAGAACTCGGGAGGATAGAGGTCATAATATCCGCGTATACTCTTTCTCTCTCTCTCTCTTTCTCTCTCCCTCTCTCTCTCCCTCTCTCTCTCTCTCTCTCTCTCTCTCTTTCTCTTTCTCTCTCTCTCTCTCTCTCTCTCTCTCTCTCTCTCTCTCTCTCTCTCTCTCTCTCTCTCTCTCTCTTTCACTCACACACTCTCATCATATCCCCACATACACACAATCCACATCCGTGATGTGTAATGTATATTATATACAATGTTTGTGTGACAGAGAGTGTGAGTGACAAGGAAGCAACCGAACTCACCAGTTTTCCACATCGTCGCATGCTCGTTAAAAAATTATTTACTCCGATTTAATTTTAATTAAATGGCATATAAAATGATACATTTTGAACATCCGACATTAAATTGATGCTATACCGCGCATTGGAACATACGGCTTATTCGATTTAGTTGATTGAATTCCATTGTTCGGGGTAAAAAAAGCAATCTCTCACAAACTCTAGTCCAACATTTCAATGTACCACTTCAATGAGAACAACATCGGGATGAGACACAAAAAAACCCGGCACCATGCCTGTCCAAACGAATCCAAACTACATTGTTTTCAAATTGAAAGACGAAGAGTAAACAATGTAAGTTTTAATGACAGTTTGTCGCATTTTTTTCCCCGAAACAAAATTGATTTTGTTGGCATTTCGAAATGCTAAGCTCATTTCGATCTCAATTGAAAATACGGCTTAAGAGCCGTAGTGCATCATTTATTCGATTGCACGAAATTGCAGTTACCCATAGCAAATAATAAAATTGACATTGTTTCCACTCTTCCTTATTCCATTTCAACGAGAATCCACGTTTGATTTTTTGTTCATTTTCGCAAAACTTATCAAAATATTTGACTGTCTCTTGCAATTGTTTTCGTCACCATACAATCTTTTGTGTGTGTGTTCTTTTTCGAAACGACACCAGAAAACTTCTGGATAAATTGGGAATCAATTGTGGCAACGAGATAGAGAGAGAGAAAAAAACCGATCTAAATCGCGAGCAAAAGCGAATCGAACGACATCGAAAATGAGTAGCCGCCAAAGAAAGCGTTACCAATTGCATGCAATAAAATTCAATGAGCCGACAACGTAGAATAAAAAAAAATGAAACTGAAAACCAACTGAAATTGAAAGCACGATGAAAAATAAAATGAAAACTGATGGAAAAAGAGAAGTGAAAAAGTCATATAAAAAATTGGAAGTTCAAGATGGAAAATTCTTTTGCCGATATAAACCCGATGAAAGAGAGTGAAAGAGTTATAAAAGCTGGCATTTTCTTCGAATGTGTGTTTGTGTGTCGTACTCGCTCTCCATCTCTTTCATCTCCATTTGACTTTATTGATATGAACAAGCGTATAGAAATGAAGGAGGAAAAAAAAACACTGAGAGCGAATCAAATAAAGTCGAATGATATTGCATTCGAAACGTATAGCACAATGGCGACACATTCAAAGCGCTTTATAGAATGTGTTGAAGTTTACTGGTTAAATGGAAACTAAAACGAGTGTATGTGATGCGGTACAGATTGCTGTGCATGCCACAGCGGATATTTCACACAAATAGTCACATGCAAAGAGCATACATTCACCATTCGCAATTCGACACACACACACACATACATGTGCTATTCACTACACAATTCTGTGTGTTTAACATATTATGGTGGAACCACGAAAACATGTCACCATTTCTTTTTGTCGTTCTGGGTAAAAGTCTTTCTCTATTGTACTGAAGCTATTAAGTGACGATCGTGCGTCTCCATTTTGGTTGTCGATCTATTTCGCAGAGTATTTTCGGCTCACTCTCTCTCTCTCTCTTTGCCTCTCACTCACTCGCTCGGTCGTCTGTCGTTCCTTTTTCTTCGTCTCTCTTTTTTTCCCATTTTCACACACGTCCGCCTCATACATATATCAAAAAATGACGTGCTCAAAAATTTACAGACGATTTCACAAGGTTATTTGTGCTGCCACTTGGCACTTGCCGTGTGTCGTTCATTTTTCTATTTAAGTTTTTCGTTTTCACATTCGTTCGTCCATGATTCGAAAAAGTTAAATTGCAGTCAATCAAATGGCACACACTTATATATCGAATTTTTTTGTTATACATTTATTCGAATATGCGAAGCACAATCCAACAGGATCTAGAGTGTTTTACAGCTGAGAATATATCTGATTGAATAGATTTATTGTCGAGTGAACACTGAACACACAAGGAGTGTGAAGAAAAAAGCGCCCGAATCGAAGCAAAAAGGAAAAATCAGCTTTGGCAATCCCAAATGTCATCGCATTCGTACATTTGCAATAAAATATAAAGATTGTATCTTAAGCGTGTAGGCAGCGTTTTGGGGTTTTGATTCTAGCCGAGTGACAACGAGAGAGAGAGAGAGAGAGAGAGAGAGAGTGCGAAAATGAAAAGAATAAAAAAAAAGATATAAACGAGCCCGTAAACGATTTGGCAACTCAACCACCATTGAAATACTGAAAGACGTTGAGTAGAAAGCAAAAAATTATTATTGTAGTTCAAACATAATAAAAATATAGCATATGCCGTATGCCGTACGCCGTACACCAATCTAATCCAACCGAGGCTCAATGACAACGTCAACGTTGGGGTGGTGGGAATCAAAAAGTGTAGCGAACACATCTGGATGATATTTTTGTGGAATTTGTGGACCAAGAGAAAAAAAAATCTGTCATTTCATTTTGTGGTGATTGTTAAAGTTATTTCATGGAAACTATAATTAAACCGTAAAAATGAGAAACAATCTGTACAACAAAAAACTCACATCATTTTTCAGAAGGCATAATTCACTCTCTTTCAATCTTGTCTACCCGATAGCCATGGCATAAGCGAAAAAAAGGTGGAAATGTGTAAAAGGTAAAAAAAACGGTGCTCAAGGCATAAAAAAAGTGGTTTGCTGAAATCAGGATTATTTGATGAAAAGAATGGATGTAAAAAAAGCAACACCAACCCGCAGGCACCACATATTAGTTTTGATAAAAGAGATTTTTGTGGGGATCGAAAAAAGCAACCATGAGAAAGAGATAAGGGAAAATTACCTTACATATGTTACATGCATCCATACATTGTAGCTGTCGGCTATAGCAACAACATTCGTAGACACACACACAAAAAATGGATCGAGGCGCAACAGCAACTTTATCGTTCTTAATCAGCTTGAATGGCAATGAACACGGTTAACTACATCTTGATTGATTAATACAACTTTATAAATATTCACAACAGTGTTTCGTGATTTCAACATATAACGCTGCCTATGAATAGCAAAGCTTCCGCTTAAAAAAAAAAATAATTCTATGATAAAAACCAGAGCAAATTGTAATGGAACATATAAATGTGTGGAAAACGCAAAGCATTCCATCTGGCCACATTGTTGGGATATCTACGTGATTTTTCTGTGATTTTATTTATAAACGATTGCAGGCAAATGAAGGCGAAAACAACAGAATTGGCAGTAAACTTAACACTAGTGTGAAATAACAAACTACACATTAGTGTATATGTGCTGCATGATTCTGGTGGATACAAGTAGAACCAAAGGGCATTTCCACACAGTCGGAATGTAGATATCTTGGCGTACAAGTGACTGCATATGTGTGTGCATGTGTTTGTCGATGTGCGCACATTGAATCTAATTTAAACAACATAAATAACCGCTTCGAGATATGGTTGCATTTGTGCCGATGCTGTCGGCTCCACACAACGAAACGAAGATAGAACGAGAGGGAGAGAGAGCGTATGGACGCCAGAGATAGTGGTAAACCGTTAACAATTTTATAACATGCAATTTCTGCACTGCGTTAAAGCAGTTTGTATTAATGTTGAATTACCTTTTTGCTGCATTTGTTTTTGCTTGAAGGGTGAAAAGCATAAAACTGCTGCTAAGCTTTAAATGTTCCGTTGAAACGAGTTCCCAGGAGTTTGTTTTATGTCCGATGTATGAAAAGCAAAAACAGAGCATCGAAGAGAGAGAGAGAAAGAGAGAGAGTGAGCCAAAAAGAGAGCATGAGAGACGAAATAAAAAAAAAATCAAAACGATACCATAGGCAGCCACCATCATTTTGTTTCTCATTGCACAAGCAATACACTGCATCAATGCTATTTCTCTATGATCTTTTCTCACTCTCTAAATAAACATCCACAATACACAGCCTTAAACTTATTTAGCGCACCATTTCGTGCACCAATATTTACTAAAACTTGTGAATAGCTCGAACGGCATGTAAAACAGTTTGCACTACTAATAGCTACCACCTCATACATTGTTTAGCGGCAGTCATTCTATGCTCATTACAGTGTGAAAATGGGTTTCTACACCTTTTGAATAGAGCATAAAAACCTCAATCTCAGTGGTGTAATCTACACACAGTGTGTAGATGTGCATGTTGAGCGCATACAATAAACATAAATAAATGCACGCATTCAAACGGAAGCGGAAACTGAAAACGTATTGCACAAAAACTTGATGGCGAAGTATGTGTGAATGTGTCTTTTTTTAAATTCGTAGAAATAAACTGTGACAAAAAGCTTGTCTCACTAAATATGCATGTGAATATCAAACTCATTTTGAACTAAACAAAACTTGGTCAATGGTCGATGTGTACAGTGCAAACGATTCAATTGACTTAAATTAATTTCTTTTTTGGGTTGAGTTGGATGTAGTCAACTTGAGGTTTTCTTTATGCAGCATTTTCGTGCCCAGAGGTCAGCTCTCACATCATGTGGACTGCAGTTTTCCATTATTTATACACTCGCATAAGATGATTTATTCATTGGAAATGGACGCTATATATTGCTGAATATTCACTCACGTAAACACTGAATACTAATAAAGAAAAATAACAATAAAATGAGAGAGTGAGTAAAGGAATGAGAGAAAGATTGAGAACTAAAGAAAAGTTTTACATTTTATCTGCATGATGTTAACGAAACACACACACACACAGGACAATGGAATCTTTAAGAAGTTCACACCGTAGTCACGTGAGAATTTAATCGATTTTCCAAAAGTAGAGATGTAATTGTGCAGAATTGAAAAGTGGTAACGAACCCAAAGTGAATGCTAATCAAATGCTGTTAACAAATATAAAAGACTCATCCAGCCCTTGTACACATCGACACGGAATACACAAAAGCAATTTTACTGCGATGACTGTTGCGAAGCACATTGGAATTTAATTAAAATTTTGTGTGTTTAACAAGGTTACAAAATGTCGACGCCATCGAATGGACAGATAGAGAGAGAGAGAGGGAGAGAGAGAGGGAGAGAGAGAGGGAGAGAGAGAGGGAGAGAGAGAGTGTGTGAGTGTGTTTGTAAGAGCAAGCGGATGAGGGAAGCGGGAAAGTGAATTACAGCCCCCTGTCTGGTTTCCTAGCTGGTCTCTCGGGTTTGTAAGGATGTTCCGTTTTCTATGACATTCGACATGGTTTTGGTGTTGTTCATTTCATTTAAATGACACCACGCACCATCTGATACTGTCCACTGTGTGACGCTTAAGCGGTTCCCCATATTTCAATGCAGGGTCTTCTTTACAATGCAAACGCCAAATTGTCGGAATATTTAATGATTAAGTTTTATACAGAATTTACAAAATTACAAAAGTTTTCGACACATCTTTGTTTGTTGAAATGGGTGTCGATGCGCCACATTGTTTATCTTCGAGTCGAATATAGCATATACATCTTTTCGATCAAGCATCGTTTCACATAAACACAACTTTGGTAAATGATTTCATTTATTATCGTTGATAGATTCATTGAAAGCGACTCGTGCTTTGCACAACCTGGAGCGGGTTGTGTTCTGGTTCTGGTTCACATCAACACCGTAATATCAAAATATCAATTTATATGAGTTTTTGCAAGAAAAAAATGCAATTTTATAGCATACAATATTCCGCATGTGTATTAATAATTAATGAAAATTTACAACCATTTCATGGGATAAGTTCATGAGTGTGTTAAAAAATGGTGTGCTCGGTTTTAAAATAATGGTTGACGCTCACATCCATTGAAGAATGGTGGTTCAAGTGATGTTCGGGGTCGATGGCGCAAAAAAAAAAATTAGCAATACACAAAAAAAATATTATTCACATATGCAAACCATTATACAAAGAAAAAAAAAGCAATTCAAAAGCAACACTACGATAACACACGTCACGCTCGAGTTGGCTATGATATTTCAGCACATTGTAACACATCCATTATCGAAAGTAATTTTCGACATTTTGCTGTTTTATTACCACCATTCCAAACGTAAATCCAAAATGGAGTCAAAATGTGAACTATTTGACTCATTTGATTGCAAGTAAATGCAGCCAATGGGATGAAGGTGCATGTATATTGGAATGAAGGTTCAAGCATCGCAACAGCTAATCAATTAACCCTAATCTCACTTCATCACCTTGCACACAATTTAGAATGGCTTTTACATGGAAATGAAATTTAATGCAAATCCTATAATTTATAAGCGAGAGAGAAGAATAAAAAAAACACCGTTGTCGACTCAATTACATGCAAACGAGCCATTTGCCCGCTGTAAAAACGCAATAAATTCACATTTGTCTTCATTCTATTTTACCAAAATGTATTTCCACTTTTATACCATTACACCATTACAGCATTGCGCTTTTTCTTATTCCGGCATTCGGGCAGCTTACAAATCTCTAGCATATTACCATACTTTCGATTGCATTCGCGCTCTCTTCTCTCTCTCTCTCTGTGTATGTGTGTCTCTCTCGCATTCCTCATCATGCAACACATCTTGATCAAACAGATATATAAATTTGCTTCGGTTTGCTCATTCACACGGTATATATTCGTTTCACGTTTACTACCATCCACTCGTACATTTTCACAAGGTGAGTGCTCGAACACGCTGTGCAATGAATGCTAAATGATACAATTTGTTTCCGCGCACAATTTTTACGACGAATGCCATTGATTTGCTATTCTTCGTTCAAAGATGAACGAACGTCACACAAATCGAGTGGTGCACTTTGGTGATAGAGCTTAAGTGGCATTCTGACTTGCTAATAAGGTTTCATACTCTTTTTTGCTCTCTTCTAACATTCTTTTTTCACTAACCAAATACATATAAAATTTGGATTCAATTTGAGATTGATTGGATTCTATAAAATGATGGAGGAAAAAATTGATTACGATCACATTTAATTCATTACACATTTTTTTTTTCAAATGTAGCGGTCAATACACCATTTTAAGAGGTGAATGCTCAAGAGTACACTTTCATTTCAAGCTTTGTTCCATATAAAATGTTATTGGCACTTTGAATTTCACTTCGGCCATTGTACAACAAACATGCAACAACAACAACTGTACAAAGTAAACTACAAGGCTATTTAACCGTGATGCATTTCAATATGAAATGCGAATGAGGGAAAATAGTCTTGACGACGCTATTATCAAGTCGTTTTGAGGCAAGTGTCCAAAAAGTTTAAATTAATTCCAATGCAATCGTGCCACTCTACTGTCGCAATATTACACCATTTCATCCATATGACATTGCTTAAAATGCATATTTTATCTCTGTAAATTGAGCGAAAATTGATAAAATTAGACAAATGCTTTTGACTACAGTGAAAAAATCCATTTTTTTGTGAAAATAGTTTCCTATATTTGGTGTTGGTCGTTGCTATGGTTTTTCACTGAAAATCGAGATAAATGCTGACTTTTTTTTTATCATCAAATATCGTACACGGTTCCACAAAAGCTTCATTTGATATTCATTGTAAACCGAATGAAATTTGAAACTTTTTCCACTCTATCATTTGTTTTGCGCAGCTTTTTAGGTGCAAAACCTCAATCGAATGAAAAATTGTTAAAAAAAAAAAATACGAGAATGAAAGAGCAAAGACGTGGTTTGAGTATTTTATTTCATGCTTTTGTGATGGTGGTAAAGCTCTCTCTACATTCCATGTGAAATGGCACTTGTTATTGCATCATCACTGTATGACAACAATCAACAAATAAAAAATTGATAAAAAAGGGTATTTTTCCCTTTTGTAATAAATAAAATGGAAAAAGAGTTATAAAAACGGTTTGTTGCTTCGTACTCGAACTCAGTTCATTTGATCGGTGTTGCCACTCATTCGTCCATATAATTATTTTTTTTTTTTAATTCGAACGAATTTAATTAATGTTAATTAAGTTCATATTCATTGAAAAATATGATAATTATTTGGATTGTTTGCATTTCCAACATTCGTTGAATGAGTACAAAGCCTGGATGCGCAACCTGTTTCAACATTTACTGATTTACTAGTATTTATGTTTTCCAGTTCTTGACTCAGTTTTTATTTACACAATTTCTATGAAAGCTCAGTTGTTTTGTGGTTTGATTCGCTTCCATTGGTTGAAAACGTAACCTCCGATGATGTTTATGATGACGACAATTCCAGTGAATGAAGATGCACAATGCACACGGAATTCAACATACAATGTAAATGAATATTACGCTTTCTGAATTATGTGCGTAGCACATTATTGCAAACGGTACAGGTTAACGAGCCATCCACAGCCGTACAAATTGCATGGAAATGTTTCGGTAAATATTTGAGCATAAATGACGCATTTAAATTACATTCATGCGCGTACATATTAGAACTCATATTGCTAGAAATGGCCAAAATCAGTTTTGGTTTTGATATTGACGTCATCAAATAACTCATTCACAGATGAATGTAAATATCATCCACTCCACTCCCAATGAGCGTTCGTCCACTCGCCCTCTGGGATATTTCAGATGTAAACGTTTCAAGTAAAGAGCAATTAAATGAATTAAAATGATCAAAAGCAAATTAAATTGAATTATTAAATCTTCGGGAAAACTTTCATTATTCTGTTAGCGTCCATGGTTCCACTATAAATACATAGTCAACAGGGGGCGTTAACAACCATATTTGCTTGATATAGCCAGTTTTCGTACGGATTTTCCTTTTTTGTATCATAAGCCTCTGTTTCCCTATCTCTGCTCGTGTCTTTGGTTCTATTTCGTTCAATCGTATGCTATGCCGTATTATAGCTGAGTTGTGCTAGGGCATTCCATTCCCTAATAGTTTTCCATGAGTATGTGCTTGACTACTTGGTCTCTAGCGTTGCCGATATATTATTTGCTTCATTGAGGAGACTCGATTCATGCCGCTCGTCTTATTGGCTTGCTTACTTACTTCTCCCATTTCTTTCGCTTGCTGCTCAATTTTTTCCCCCGTCTATTTTCTGCACATTCAATGTTTGTGGCTCAATTCAACCTCGACAAAGTTGTGCTGCACAGTTTTCGACCCACATTTTTCGCTCCATTTTTTTTCCACAATGAAACGCCATACAATGTTCTGTGATTCTCAACGAAAGAGCTGCTATTCAACCACTTCATTATATAAAACACTTGATCAATCGATAATTATATACTTATGACGACAATCACAACGGTATTTTGTCGTCTTCAATCTTCACTATTTACTTAAAATTCATCGATTTTTTTTAACGGGAAAATTGTGTGCTAATAATGAATTGATATTCATTTAAAGTATTATCAACGTTTTCTGATTTCATTTCTTCGGTGCTTCAGTTTTCGCTTCTATTCATTTCAAAAACGGTTTGCATTTTTTGTCATCATCATCGTTGACGTCGTCGTCGTCGTTCGATTTCAGTGGAAAACTGCGATGCACCATCATCATCGGACCAAACGGCGAACGACACTTTTCCAATTGAATTAATTTAATATGATTTAATAAGTGTTTCATACAAAGGAGTTGGTAGTGTGTAAAGATGCGACTGTTGAAATTGATTCAAATTGAATTAGACGACGTTCGTGTTCAATTAATGTAATTTGAGAATGTCATATATACCGTGCATCATTCACCATCCTTCATCCATCGAAGCTACACATTTTGACACACAATGAATTTTTAATCGCATATCATGGCTGTACAAATACCGTCATTTCATCCGCTTGTTTTCTCTCGTTGATTATTTATGCTCGAATCGTTGAAAATCTCTCTTTTGCAATGAATATAAAAAAAAACCACGAAATGTGTGTGAGTGTGTGTGTGTGTGCATATTTAAAGCAATGGAGCAGAAGTGCAGACGTGTAGACGCTTGGTGTTCACCCAATGATACCCCATTTATACACATTGTACTCTGTACTCTGTACATACATCACACGTATGCATCAACAATAATTTCATTGCTTGATATTTGTGTGCGTGCGTGCGCACATGTGTATGTATGTGCTTCTTTTCAGTTGCAGCTTGACGTAATCACATTTTTGCTATCGCAACTACAATTTTCAACCAAATGATTGCATTCAAGTTTTAGCTCATTCTCACAATTTCAAGGAGCGAAAGCGAAATAAAAAAAAAATGTGTATAATACTTGTTTTCGCGCACTTGAAATCCCATTCTCTAGTGCTTTCGATGTGAATGCATGTAGTTCGAAGAATTATATGTATTTATGTATGCAAGAGATTAATTTAGAAATTTCATTAAAAATTTATGTGACGCATTCTTCCCTATTTGAATTTTATGCTTGTTCATTTAAAAGCTTTAGCACTTCACGCATATGATTTCCTTTCATGATTGTTCCACAAATTGCACAAGTAAATAGCTAACAAGAAAGAATGAAGGGAAACGTGCACATAAGTGAATGTGTGCGTTGAAGAAACGATATGATGAAAAGAGAACAACAATAACAATCTAACCGTTGCACAATTTTCCTACCATTTTTATTTAACACTTACATGATTTCTCCGTTTTGTTCTGGCTATGGCTTTCCAGTTTGCTAAAATTGTGCATTTTCACACAAAATCCCATCCATTCACTATGAATTTGTTTTTGTTGTTGCTTCTGGTTTGTTTTTTATTGAAACAAATCCTTTTCAATTTTTGTGCTTATGAGTTTTACGAAATGGATTAAATCCATTAAAATCTCATTGTTTTCAAATTGAATGCAACATTCGTGAATTAAAGGTGTCATTTAAATGAAATCATTTTCTGCATGGAAAAATGTAAGCGAAAGGACACAAAACACCATCGTCACCGTAACACCCGAAATTGTCTGGTTATTTTATATTCATGCCCTGTGCACGTTAGCTTCACGTTGGTTCGGAGAAGTGCGTCTTGTTTCTTTTGCTCTTTTTTTTCATTTTTATCGTTTTCAATTTGTATGTTTTCAAAATATGAGCATGAACAGGCATAGAATTGAACCCAAAGTACATACAAATTTACCAATCGAATTTCAAACATCAATCATTGTTTTGTCAGTCATTGCTGAGTAGAATTTGATATCGAACTTCGTCTCGTCTGATTCAATTTATTCATTTGATACGAATCAAGAGCAAATGTTGAAAATCATAGCGAGAGAGAGGCGGAGGAAAGAGTAAATGGCAAGGGGCTTATTACCACTAAAAAAAATGCGTTTTCAGTGGGTTTTCACTCATTCATCATACAATGGTAAATTCATTGAATGTCATTCACAAACATTAAAACCACTGAAAATCAATAAAAAGCAATGAATGACAAAATTTCATATTACGAAATATAATGAAACATGACTTAATATTCGAAAACAAAATTACAGAATTAATATTAATTTTTGTGGTTTCCAGTGCCATTTTTGCCTTTCATTGGTGTTCAGTGGCGATAAAATATTTTCTGTGGTTTCAATTTTCATTGATAAATTAACCCCTTGGTGGAGAGAGTTATTTCCTCACAAAGCCTTAGATTTAAATTGTGGTGCCGGTTTTTTGGGGGGATATGTCAAGTACTGAACAAAGAGTCTACAGAAAATGTGAATTTCACCTTTTGACTGGTCTTCAAACACAAGTGCAAGCATGCATTCAACATGTTAAACACTTGAACTATCAAAGAATTGATGAAATAATTTGGTTCCAGAATTCATCTAAAAGCGTTTATAAGAATGTGAAATCAAGTTACTATGCTAGTTATCGTTAAAACAGACGCCAATTCGAAGACACATAGGATAGCACATAGGTTTGAAAGCACCATGGAATATGTTTTGGTGAGAAAATACATGGCAGAAACTTTTGTTGAGGCTCGGAAATTCCGCACACATTTGAACATTGTACAAGGCATTTCATGCTAGATCGAGTTTTATTAAGCCATCTTCTTTCTCCGTGCGCTATTTGTTTGACACAATTTTTTGTTGTGCCTCATCTCCCGCGAGCTTTCATTTCAAAAGTTGGAAATTGAACTTGTGTGTGAGTGTGTGTTTGTCTTCACAGAATTGCTTTCATCAGATGTTATGCACAAGTAAAAATGAGCATGGCAAAAGAGAAGAAAGAAAAATCATATCCATAAAAAGTGTGAACGGGAAAAATGAAAAACAACAACACGAAGAAATCACATTACCAATCGTAATATGAAGCATGAACATATGCGTTACTGTTTGGTTTTTCTTGTCTTTTATCTTGAGACTTGTTTCTTTTTTCCATTTGGATTCGCAATGATTTTGATAGAAAATACGAAGAAAGAGAAAAAAAAAACGTCATATGAAATGCACTTAAAGAATGTAATAGATGAAACGTGGCAATTCGCAATGTTTTGAGAAGAAGAGCGTCAACGAAGGGTAAAACATTGGCTGGAAAAAATAACACGCACACTCATACACACGTGCATACACATGGGGATGGGATGGGGGGATGAAAGTAAGCAAAGCTTAAGCTACACAAATTACAGCAACAAATGGATATGAATTGAAATGTGGATATCTATAAAAAGACAGGAGTAAGCACCTTAATCAAAGCATCGACGCCACACTCTGACTGTTGATTCGTGAGTTATTCCACATTCACGTTTGGTACGTCCCCGTGTCCGCACTTACTCATCACATCAAATCAGTTGTGGTGTGTGCACTTCAACCACACGCACCAAAACCAATGTGTACGCATCAAGTAAATATAGTGTATTCGAAGAAAAGCTATAAAAAGCTAAAAGCGTGAGTTGTAACTTTGGTTCGACGCAATGTGAGATCTGTAAAATGAGGGTGATTTGTAGATTTGCTCTCTCTCTCGCTCTCTCTCCCGCTCTACCTCCCTCTCCCTCTCTCTGCTTTTTTTCCTATCATTACGTGCCTCGCATTTAAAACAAACTGTGTACGAATCAATCATAAAAGTAAAGAGAAAAAAAAGCTGAGCAAAAGAGCAGTAACCAACAGATGTAAAGTTGGGCAAAAATGTTATAGTAAAAGTCATACATTGACTTACAATCGCGACGTGCATGTCATACACATGACGTATACACGCACGATGAACCTATTTTCTCGGAATCTTTATTTAAATGTGTGATTTCGTTTAAATTATACTTATCTGTTTAGCGCCCGGTTGCAATTGTCTTTTGCCGAGCAACAGCCGATTTATGACTTGAAATTGGGCGTTGTGGTGCTGCGGTACGAATCGTGTTGAACGATTTTCATTTGCAAAATATTCTCTAGCCAATTTGCTATCGTGCATTAATCATATTGGAAATGTAATCGAAATTAAACACGTGCGAAAACGAATTGTAATACAATCTCTAGGCCTACAAATTCGCCAACAGTTATTTTACTGAAGGTTATTTTTAATGAAGCCCTGATGGCAGGGCAGATTTTGAATTGTCAATTTCTTCGTTACATTCGTCCATTTCACAGTCTATTTCGATGTGTTTCTTCATTAGTATTCCAGGCCTTAAACGCATATTATTTTGCGATCTATTTTCCACATTCATTTTCCCGATTCGAAACTCCTTGTGCGGGTCGTTCCCTGTACAAGTGAACGATCATTAACACGTTGAACTAAAGCCATGGAATAGAAATATATTTATGACGAAACGACATTGACCACAAACAGTGAAACCCATACACACTATCCAATTGTAAATCACATCCATTAAGCGCCTTAGACCGGTCTCAACGAAATCAATATGCATGACCTTGGGAGCTCAACACGTTCACATGCCACAAGCATAAAACATTTACGGTTTATCCTGTAATTATGAATTTCCATTCAAGAGTTATTAGCCTGTATATTTTTCTCTCTCATTCTTACGTTTCGAGTTTTTTTTTCTTGCTACCTTTTTTTGCTACCAGCTGAATTCAGTGCTGCTACTCACTTGATGTTTATCAAAACCTATGAAAGAAAATCCAACAACCAATAAAACGGCGGAACAACACTATTTTCATGTAATTCCGTTTTGCTGAGTCGATTTTCTGGTGTTTTCGGTTTTGTGCTGGTTCGCCTATTATTATTTAACCCAATGTGTGTACACGTTAAGTTGAACAACAAAAACCAAACCGATGAACATTGAACATTCAACGTTAGAGCTTCTTAGATGTGTCATAAACCTGGTGTAATATTGATGATATCGATCTCTGTGGCATCTTTTCAACCCAAATACTACTCATTGAGAAAATGTGTTGTCGCTTATTGCGAAATGTGCCCATCAAATATTTATTGCAGACACACACACACACACACACGCACCATTCGATGGTAGGGCAATGGTTGAGTGTGTACGATGGAACAGGTGAATAGCAAAAATGGGTGAGAGACAAATGAAAGTGATAAAGCAATCGTACATCACCGTATCTCACTCTCATGGAAATGTACAAAATATGCCATTTCCATGTAAATATGAATATTTTAGCACAACTTAAGAGCATTTGGCTTCAGCTTTCAACCGGACTGACCGCACAACAAAAAATCCTATCCACCGAATGGCGTTTACAAAATGTGTGCGATTAACGTCGGTCTCAATCGAAAAACCAATGTTCTTTTTTTTGGCATTACAAGTACAATTATAATGAATTAATAAACAGTCAAAGAACATAAGTAGATATCATTTACGCATACACACGATGAATAAAACCCACGGTATTTAAAAAACACATCGAAAATGTATTTTAATCTCGATTGAATTGATCTTATCGCGATGATGGCGAGACGGCAACGGGTACCAACCGATATAGCCGAAATCAGAGTGAAAGCGAGCGAGAAAATGCGAATGTGAAAATGCCGGAGAGAGCAAAATCATTTTTCTGGGGAGGGAGAAAATTAGTGAACGTCAATTAAATATACAACTGGAGTAATTAACAGCGCAAATCCATTACTGAGAGTTGAAAATGAAATCGAAACCGGAATGTTAAAACGCAACAGTAGCCCCACAGCCAGCAACATTAACAGCAAGTGATTTGGCTTCATAATGTTGTATGCTTTCGCTGTCAGTGAAATACATGGATGGGGAATGGAAGAATAACAATTTTCCAAAAGTAATTCCCAAAAATTATTATTTTCCGTAAAACGGAACCATCGACCGATCAAATGAATGTATTCACTGTCACTGTGGATTTTATACGAATCAAATTGTTTTGTTAAATTTAATGCTACATGGAACAGTTAAATGATGTTTTGTCAAGAAATTTATACACCGCAGGACACACAAATGCTCAATTCGAATGACGTACAACACACGCACACACACACAGTAGGGCACGACTTATTATTGTCCGAAACGAGATAAGTTTTAATAGATTGGATTTTTGCACAATCTCCAATTTGCTATTGAATTAAGCAAGCAATTTCAATCTTGACGATAAATGCCATTTTAGACAGAACGCACATTAATGATTTGCAACTTCAAACAAACCAAACATAATTGGAAATTTGGGGCTATTTTCCCGTCTTTTGCGTTGTTAAGCAACAACAGCAACAACAACAACGAGCTCGTAATCAATTGAAGTTGTTTGTTTCGAAGACTCTTTAATATTCTTCCATTTCTCGGGAACATATTAGTTACTTGGAGAATTATATTTTTTTTTTTCAATTTGGTTGTTGCGTGCGTGAAAACAATTGAAACACTCTCGAAATAGGGTGTCGTGGGTTTTTTCTCACTTGTTCGCAATTATCGGCCTTTTTTTCGGTCGAAGTATTTGAACAAATGATGTGTCGATAATGAGCTGACCACAATTAAGATAACTTTACACGTTACATATCAATTAAGAGTATTTGCAAATGGGCATCAAAATATTGCTCATTCGATGTTGAGTGATTAACACATTCAATGTATGAGAGTGAATCGTAGTATGCATTGAAAATATTATCATGCAGCTAAAATCTAAATTTGAAGATAAACCGCAACATTCAAGCGGTTATCCAAACCATGACCGAAACAGTCATATTTCTATGATCCAGCAATTATTATGAAATGTGCGATATACTACAGAATTTAACAGTGGTTCCATTTAAGAAACACCATTCAGATTGATTCAGTAGGCGCATGTCACAACAGTGACCATCTCATACCCTTCATCAAATTTGGGGTTTTGTGGTTGCTTTCATTCGGATTCTCTTTTATGTGGCAACTTAAATTTTGATTTAGAAAAAGCGCCATTCAGCCATGTGCCGGCGGGTTTTATTTATATGGAGAGAGAGAGAGAAACAGAAATTGAGTGTTGTGAGTGCACTTAATCGAGTGGAATGATGAGAATTAACTGGCTTTGTATAACTAATGACCAAACATACTTCGAAATCATTCTACCGTATTTAATTGCACCATAATCGGAGTGGTGCACAGGGGAGGTATAAGCGCACAATACATCTCTTCATTCTTATTTGTCTGAGCTTGTCCAGTACAATTTCTTCTTCGAACAAATGAACAAACTTTTAGATCGAATGGATTTTTGATCTTTTATTGCCAGTTCGGAACCCCCCTCAAGCTGTCAACCTGGGCAACATACTATTCAGAATATAAATCCGATTCCATTCAATTTGATTAGAGAGTCGTTTAGAATGCGGTAAATACCGTTTTTTTGCGCGTTTCAGTATCCACGAGCATTAAAATGACTACGTCGTTAAATCATTGAAATCTGATTGAAATTTTATTGGTTTCTGGTGGGTTTGTGTCGACAATTAAATGAAAATATCGAAAATAAAAATAAAACTGTTTTTTTTTTTGGAACCTTAAGTAATCACCTACGCATAAAAAAGGGCGTTGACAGAGAGTCTTATTAATAAATTTACCGATTTCCATCAGACAAATAGCTTTCACGTGTTTTCACATTAAATTCAATGTACAACACAAAATGATTTCAAAAACACATTGCATTTAAAGAACGACGTCATTCGATTGGACAAGTGGGCCTCATAGCAATGGTGTTGCGTGTCAAAGGCACATTTTGACCTTGCACCTTGAACATGAACAAGTCAAACGCATATCTAAACAATCACCATCAGATTTTCCGCCTCTAACTCATAATAGCCAGCATATTTTTTGCTTCCGTTTCACATTTTTTTACATTAATTTTTTTTTTCGTTGCTTGTTTATATCGTCATCAACATGTGAGCTCCGTTTATTTGCGCTCAATGGAATGTAGCGCTTTTGGTTTGGTCGAACATAAAAACCTGACTGCATCGCATAAATAAAACGAAGTGTAAACCCATTAGGAAATTGTAATTTCACTTTTTTTTGTGTGTGTATTCTGGTTTTGTGTTGGTATGCACAGGCACACATATTTTTGACGATATCACTCGATGAATTTGGCCAACTGCAGAGTAAAAATGCGAACAAGAATAAAAAAAAATAAACCAAAGAATAACATTGACCTTGTTTTTCTACTCATTTGAATAAATTGAACATGAAAACATTTTGTCTAATGGTATTTTCATGCAAAGTTGCCACAGTGCAAAGAAATTAAGTAATTCCATTCTTCTTTCTCGATTCCAACACTAAGTAAATCAAAAAGAAACAATTTATTCAAATAAATAACATGAATTTACATTCAATTATCTCTTGGCTTGTTCCTTTAAAAATTGAAAGTATTTGCATTTGTCTATTTACTTCAAAACGAGGAAAAAGAAAGACAGAGAGAAACCAAACTACTTGTTGTTATGATTCGACTGCGTGTGCAGTGCGCGGTGTGAGCGCTTCTTTAAGTGTTTTGCACTCAGACGAAATCAAAATGAAAATAGGTGAAGATATGGCAGACGCTTGGTTTTTTTTTCTTTAATTGAAGTGCAAGCCAAGCACTTGAGCTCGTTTTTTTTAATTGCATTCGAAAACATGCACAGCAAATACCATACATTTTCACCCGTTCCCCCAATCAATGCTATTTACACAGTACAGAATGTGTGGAGTGTGCACATTAAAATACATTATGCATCATGGACAGAACGATTTAAATGTGTGAATGTGTGTGTGTGTGTGTGTGTGTGTGTGTGTGTGTGTGTGTGTGTGTGTGTGTGTGTGTTGGAATCATTGCTCTGTATGCTATTTACATGTAAAAAAGGTGAATTATTATAGCTGTAAATTTGCATTTAGATGATGCTGGCGATTCGTCGATGGTCGTTGGTTTGATGTTGGTCGATCGAGTGCGAGGCAAAAATCAAAGTTCGAAACGGTGCATTTGCATTGCTCCCCAATGCCATTTCAACTATCAAAATGGTTCTCATAGTTTTTGTTTTTTCTATTACACTTGCTGGCGATTCCTTCAGTAAATATTTCAAATAAATACAGTTTGTGAGTGGAAAATGGTGGTTTTGCTTATGATTCTCTTGAGCACACTCTCATCATTGCATCTCATACATTGCTAGAGGCGTTTAATTGTATTGGTCGGTAAGAGACCGACCATTTTGTACATGCTCAATAACAGCAAAAGCATCGAAGTTTATGGCAAATGGCCACAACATTCACCAATATAAAGGATCTATTTGCTTCAAATTGAAACTTTTCGCAAAGTATGTGAGAGCGAGAGAAAGACAAAAAGATAAAAATTAGACAGAGATAAAACAAAGTTAGAAATTATAATTTCAATGGAATAATTTTCGATTGCAATGGAGAAAATGTGAATCAAACCATAAGTTTAAGTAATTTTTTTGGCTGTTCTTCTAATCTATTCGAGGGCGAGAGCGGGCAAGAGAATTTCCTTTCGACTGTATACATATACATTGCCATCAAATATAAAATACGAAAGAGAGAATTAAAGCATTAAATTGGTTGTAAAACATTGGACACAAAAGACAAAAGAATGATAAAATGATAATTCCATGCGAAAACTTTGCTAATAATGTTTTGAGATCGGGCAGGCATCGTTTGTATACCGCGTACACAGATTGCACGGACGTTGCGTTATGATGTAGCACAATTGTTGTGTTCAGATTCGATTCGACTATGTACTTTGTTAGCCTCGTTTAAATTCCAATAGCCTTATCTCTCTTATTGTGTTTGGATGCAGTGGTGGCGGCGGCGTCAGTGGCTATGATGAATGAACGACTGTGCTTTTGCACAATGGCTGAATGCCTGAAACAGAGCGTTGCTAATGATGTTCAGTGTCGCTTTTACTTCGTTAAATGTAGTTTTGGAATGTAAACGTGCATCGAATTCGGGGTGGGTTGCAGTGAGAGAGAACAAAAAGAAAAAAACAAACTGTACGAGAATTCGAGCTTTCAACTTGGTATTTTTTTCTCGCATGAAAACGCTCAATGCAAAATCACTATTCAATTCACATCGCAAAAATGCACAGAGCATGCACTTTTGCTGTCGATGTGAGTTTTTTTTTGTTGTTCATCGAATTTTTACTCTTTCGCTCTTTGAAGTGAGTTGTACTTTTGAAAATGTCGAAGTTTTGCTCAAATTTTTTTTCGTCCCCTTTTTTTATCGCCATTATTTCTTGTTCCATTAGTAGCATCAATCTGAAGTTTGAGGTTCAATGAGGCGCACATTTTATGAGCAAAATTTTCCGAATGAAAACAAAACTTGCAGCTAATAAGATGTGCTCCAAGGAAAACGTTTTCGTTACAGTTTTTTTTTTATTTGGTTCGCATTGGTTCGTCGTTTGTTGCTCAATGATAGAATACACACAAGCATCAATGAGCACACATCGAAATTATTGAACAAGAAGTTGGATGTTGTTCGACCAGCAGTGGCAGCAATCGGCTGATAGGAACTGAGAAAAAAATTGCATAGCTTTGCAAAACTCTTGATTCTTACATTTCCGACACTTGAATTGGCAGCCGTGTGAAATTCCAATTGAGCACTTACTATGTAACACAAGCCATTGTTTGTCATAAATGTTCATGTACTTTTGGACTCGATGTATTTATCACAGCAAAATGAACCCACACACACACACGTTCATGCGTTGGCTGTGTGATTTGATGCTCGGAATACTGGATTCAGCACATTTTTTTTCCACCCGTTCCAACGTACAAGCAAAAGACGTTGTGCTCAATATCCGGCTTAGTTTGGTGTGAATGCACGTAGAAGAGACAATTTTTTTTGTCGTCGTCGCCGATCATGTTACATCCAATCGAAATTCGAGCTCACATTAGAAAGAGAAGCAACAAAAAACCATACACACGCTTGAAAAATTCAAATCAAATTTAATTTCATACGATGTGATCGCGTTGCTAAGAACCACATCATTTCCCATCTATATCCCATTCGACAATTTGCACTGCATCATGGTGCTATCGGTGCTTCAAAACAGCCATTCACATACCGTCGGTTCAAGTTAAAGTCGATATAGATTTTTTTTCCCCAATTTCGTCAACGGTAAATTCAATTTTCATTGTGAGTACGCGTCAAACAATCAAGCAACACATGGAAAGGCATCCAAAG
The DNA here is from genome assembly GCA_030463065.1 of Aphidoletes aphidimyza. Taxonomy (NCBI): domain Eukaryota; kingdom Metazoa; phylum Arthropoda; class Insecta; order Diptera; family Cecidomyiidae; genus Aphidoletes; species Aphidoletes aphidimyza. The sequence continues at coordinate 12,921,789 of CM059999.1, forward strand.
AACAACAACAATACGAAAAAAAATCCAGGACGAAGCGGAAAAAATTCGAACCAAATCACATTTATTAGCAACAGGAAAATGCCATCAACTCCAAATTTTGCTCATTTCCAGGAAAAACTGGCACAGAAAAAAGCTAGGGGCTTATGTGTCAAGCGAGTCCCACGATTCTTTTGCAATTCCCTTAGTATTAAAGCGAGACCTGCGAGTTCCTATGATGTTATACAATGGGACCCGCAAGTCCTGCGAGTCCCTGCGAGTCTTACGCATATTAATACTATGTTGTACGAGTCCATACGAGTCCAAGTGACATTTATTAGATTTTAAAATGACAAAAACAGATTTTGAAGTATTTTCAATTCAGTCATAAATAGTTCATCATTTCAACTGTTTGTTTTGTGTATTGTACCACTTGTTAAAACATTTCATTTAAAAAAAAAGGAAAATACAGAGAAATTTTCAGGCGAAAGAGAATATTTTTTCAATATTGAATTCTAATTTGGGCATTGAAATTCCAAGAATTGTTAATAGTTCATTGTTTTGCAAGTGAAATGTCACACTTTTTTATAATGGCAACGATAATCGATAATCAAATGGTTGAAAACAAATGAAGAGATTTTTTATTTAATAATATTTGCGTTAAAACTTTTTCTCTTTGTTTTGTTATATATTATTATTTGACTTATTTAATAATCGAAAATGTATAAATACATTTGTAGTTTTGCATCGTATACAATTTCAAACGAACGTGTATTAGTGAAATGATGAATTGGTTGGCAAAAAGTCTCGCTTGGACTCGCACGGAATCGCAATATTTGTGACTTTTTGCATAGTATTTGAACGTAGGGACTCGCGTGGACTTTCATATAAAATATACTGAAATTTGCGAGTCCTGCGATTCCTCAGCGAATTTGTACGATTCCCGCGATTCTTTAGCGATTCCTTAGCTATTTCGCACGATTCCCACGATTTTTTACGAGTTTTCTTGGGAATCGCGCAACTCAGAAGCCCCTAGGAAAAAAGCAACTTTATTTTAGTTCTGGTCTCTCTTATTTAATTACTATGAACTTATTAGATTTTTGTTATCGGTACCGGCAACCATCAACATGTTCATTTTTCCAAAGAACAAATTATTTTTAGTTCAAAATTGAATTTCCCTTTGCTAGCATCCTAACATTTTTCTTTTTGCTGAGGAATAACATCGAAAATATGTCAACTTCAGCATCATTTTTCCTCTCGTTGGAGCGAAATTCAGAAAAATTGACACACGTCAAAAGCTTATTGATTTTTTCTTAGATTGTGTGTGTGTGTGTGTGTGGTCATTGAAACTACAACGAAAATTGTATACAAAAGACAATGGAATTGCTGTAGAAAAATATGAAACGAGAATTTCATCACATTGCCAAGTCATTGGGAATATGAATTTTGATGATGAACATGTTTTTGATTATATCAAACACTCAACGCTCGCTCAATGGTACAAATTTCATTTGGTGTGATCGCGTCACACGAATCATGCAATATCTAAATTTGATTAGATTTTGAAAGGGTTGAAACCAAAAAAACCGCAATTGAAATCTCGAACTAAACCACAATGCGAATGTGAGGCTTTCTTTGAGTTCGTTGGTTTTGAAATACATGACGTTTGATGTTAGTAAACAATTATAGTAAACTTCATCGGTCATGATATTCATTAGCATTAATGAACTTGTTTCAAATCGTTTCAAATTGTTACAAATGTTCATATTCAATTGGTGTAGCAATAGACAACTGAAATCGTCTTATCGAATTGTTAAAATTGGTAGCCATTCATCAAGTCATCCATTAATCCAATCGATTTCACTGGCATATAGCATATACTCAGCTCAGCATTTGTATATTGAACGTCTGACAGCGTTTCGAATTTATTGAAATATTGACCATCCGCCCTGTACATCGAATAAGTGGGTTGCAAGCAATGATTTGCAGTTTTATCCCAGCATTCGATATATGCACCGGTGTCCGAAGCAAAAGCAGAAAAGCATTAACACCACTACATATGATCACTGACATATTACTTACAAAGTTCATCAAGCACTTGATTTATGCGGTCGCCCACATTTGTACATCGAAAAACCGATAGTTCAAATCCTCTCCACATCATTGATGAGATGGGAATATCGAAAAATCAGAGCAATGCAGGCCAAGAAGAGACCATCGCCCATGTAAGAACCGAATATGGGGCCTGTGTACCGGCAACAGCCAGCAAATAAATCAATATTTATCTATCGTTTTCAGGCGGTTCACATCTCCTTTTATTTGTACAAAATGTGTGATTGTGTCTGTGTATTGATGGGGGTTGGTATGTGTGTTTGTGTGTGTGTGTGCGAGAGTGAAAATTGAGGATGGTTCTCGCAATCACAGGTCAAACACGTATTAATCGACTCTTATGATTTTTGAGCATACGAACAAAACCGTTTAATTTCATCTCTTATTCGTTTTTTTCCGTCTGTGCCGTTTGACGAGAGGAAAATGTCATATATTACATGATAAAAAAAACACACACGCCTTAGGATTATACGATTTATTTTACTCACTCGAATTGACAGCTAACACAGACCAATCAGTAGCAGCGTACAAAAGCCTTGGCAGGAAGCTGTAAATGAATGAGCGTGTGAGTGAGCGCATGGCATGAACAAAAGGCATCACAGAGAAAATATACGATGCGCATAAAGTGTCCCATTTAAAATATCGCGGTAATGCCAATGTCAAACCAATTGAATATTTTACGATGACTTGAAAATCCAATATGCAAGCAAAATGCTTAAGCGTCACCGACACACACACAAACTCACCGGAAATTGTTTTCAGTGCAACGGGCCACTATGTCGATCAAACGTCGCATTTAACTGGGTGAAGCGATAAATATATTGAGCAATGTAATTGAGGCAGCATTTTTTCTGCTCCCTTCCACTCAGATGTGTATCCAATGTTTGTGCCTCTCGTTCTGGATCACTAGCCAACTAACTTTTTGTGTATTTTCTTCCATTTCTTTTTTGTTTGCTTTGTGTTTGTCTATTTTTGTTCTAACATTTCTTTCAAATTTCATTATCTCAAAGCCCAATGAAGCATTCAAGCATTAACCCCATACAATGAAAGGCTGTCATTGTTTATCTCTCACATATTCTATCGACCCCGAATGAGAATAAAAAGGCAAAATCAAAGCGAATGGCAGAAAATGATAAATTTATCAAGAATGAGAAAGAACAGAGCGCATTCAAACGCTTTGGAACGATGATGATGACAATGAAAGAAGAACAACAAGAACAACAAAACCGGACGTAGAATATGTGCTTTGGCTTTTATTTTAATTTGTTTGTATTAATGCGCAAAATGCAAAGCAGATTGAAAAAAAAGCAGAGAAATATTCTAGTCTAATTAGGTGCACAGTTCAAGCTGTTTCATCAAGATTGTGCGTCGTTTGTTTGTTCTTTCCTGATTCATTTATCAACAGAACTGTGACGGAACGTGATGAGCCGTAAGCATGGATATTTCACATAGTTTTGAATTGTTCATCGGACAACAAAGGTGTATGTGTTCATCGATTCTTTGATGCATAAAATGTTTAGCAGACGTTTTTTCCCATTCATCAAACATTCTCTCAATCAATGTGTACAAATGGATGATGTCCATTTGAAAAACAATGATCATCAAACAAACAGAAAATTAATGAATGTGAGGCATCACATGAAGAAAGTTCATGATTTTTTTGTTGATGTTGTTCATTGTTGCTGTTTGTTCGCATCTTGTTAAGCGTCCGTTTTTTTTTCACCAGATAGGTTGAACCAGGGCCCAGCCTCACTCGTGTATGCTGTATGCATTTATATATGTGTCATACATGCTCAATTAATATTACGTCATCAATTTACTCGTCAAGATTTTGATCCGCCCATTAATTAACTTACAGCCTGAACCATAATAACAAGCGAATGCTGAGATGAGAGGAAGCACACAAAAAATCGCAACATATTTATATTACAATGCAATCAATTTGTACTACATAAAAACACGCATTTGAAACTGCTGTCTTGTTTTAATTTGATATTCTTTTACAATGCGACATCGAACGTGTTCAAAAATTAATTGGAAAATGTGACATTGGCCATTTTAAAAGAGTCAAATTCTACATTCGAATCCGAAATTGTAACATGAGCAAAAATATTTTTTGTTCGTTATAAAACAGGCACAATACTTGAATAAATGACGAAATCGATACTCAAATAACAGTCACAACCATTTATTGGATAAAATACCGTACAAAATATAAATTGAGGGTAAAAGAGAAAATAAAATTTTAAAGGAAAAAAAGAAATTAAAATAAATAAATGAAGTGCGAGTAAGCGAAAATATGCCACACGCTCTTTCACTCTCTCTCTCTCTCTATGTGCTATGATAAATTAAATACATCTGTTTTATTTCTGTGGCATTTGGCAAAACAACAATGCAAATTATCTGGCTAAATGTTTTGTTGAATGTGTTACATGTTGTCTCGCATGTTAAATCGGCAGTTGGGTACACAAAAGGTCCATTTTGGATGTAATCCGGTGCCATTGCCCAAAAAAATTATATGCATAAATACACCTTGAAAATTAGATAAACGTATCAAGTATTATAGCGCTCTGAAGTGCGAACATGTATATATAGATGTATCCGAAAGCAGTAAACCATGTCAAGCGAAAAGTTCATGGCGCCGGAATGATGAAATGAGACAGGGCACTCACAGATTTCCAGGAACCAACAAACAATGTGTTACAGTAGTCGAAAATGTTGACGATTTCCAGCTACAATGCTTACAATACGAGCCACAATATGGAAATGATAGGACGATTTAAATTCATCCAACGTTCGAAACGTTTTTCATTGCACTGTTCTCTTTTCCCAGCCACACCCAAGAAAAAACGAATCTACATTAATTGGACACATCAAATTGAACAGACCGTTGCTGCTATAAAATATTGAAATTCGTGTAGAAAATAGAAGATGGCATTTTGAATATTTTAATTGTGTCTACTGTGCAACAATAATGTCCATCTTATCTATGGCTATCTCATGGGCCATCTACTCACAGACTCCAGCCATTTAACGTTGAATTGACTGTTACCGAAAACCAAACGATGTAAATACGAAAACCATTTATTTGAGAAATTCAAACACAAGGCTTCTGCACCAAATTCAAGTCGAAGATTCTTATCAAATGAGCCCATCGATGCTGTTCGACAGAATTTCACATTCACCGTAATATGTTTGTGCCACAAAAACTTTTCTACACCACATAAATGGGCTGAATACTTGTAATTTACTTGTTTCAATGTGGTTTTTGTTACCTTTGGAATTCTTGGTAGCACCCAATCATTGCTGTCGGCTTTGGTGGCTGCAAAATTATATAAAATATCAAAAATAACCAAACACAAAAGCTTTGAGAGAAACATGTATTATAATTTGTTTGAGATAAGGTAAAACCAAAAAATTGTTTGTAAATATTTTTCAACGTTTACCATCGAATATAATTCATTCAAAATATTTTTATTTCGGTTGAATGTCATTTTTGTTGAGTGGTGAATTTCTGTTGAATGATAAAATGATGTGTCATTTTTGTTCTCCAATGAAATTTCAAAACAACAAAAAAATATTATTTTAGTGAAATGAAAAGCGTCATCCAATTTTCGGTAAATTGAAATACAAGACAGCTAGAGGGATGAGAGATGGTGACACCAAGCGTCAAACGTACGTGCGACAATGTCAAAGTGAAATGGTATTTTCTTTTTACTGGGAACGCACCAAAGTGCCATTCATTTTTCCATCGTGATTTCAGTAATATTACATTCTTCACAACGAAAATGAAACAAAAAACGAAGAATGTGTCATGTTTCCATCCCAATTTTATCCAACCGGGCATTTGTACACAGGTATACATGCCAGAGCATGTGAAATGTGCAGGTGCACTCGAATTTATACCACATATGAAGGCATACTTTTTTGTTGATCGTTGATATGAAACAGCAAAGACACGCAAAATGCATCCAACTATTCGATGGTAACACAAACCGTACACACCGTAAATAAAACAAATCAGAGCGAAGCAAATATATCCCATACAGTTCTTATTATGCATATATAAGCACAATGCTGTGAGATAGGATTTTCAAAAGAAGTCAATAAGTTTTGAATGAGGGTTTTTGTTATGCGCTCCGCACAAGTGTGTTCGGGCCATGGGGTTAGACACCAATAGACAAATAGTATTTATGACAGAAAACTAGAGAAAAATAGCAAAATTAGCCAAATTAGCGATATAACCATCGCCATAAACGACGAAATATGCGCTGAATCTTACACTTCTGCGTGATGCATTCCTCAAATGTGCGCGAGCGTTTTATACAGAAGTATGCTTTCTGTTTATTTCAAAGCATTGACAACAACAATCAAAATAGCAATATTCGGTACAGCGAAAACATTTGCCAAGTTAGAATAGATTAGGTTCGTGTCCATCCTCATGGTTTGGGCGTGTATGTGTGCATGTGCATATGTGACACAGAGGTGCAAATAAGCAATCACATCAAATGCTCTGTATGTTAAGACCAAAGACAATCAGACACTAACCTACCATAACACGGATATATAACACGGTGAATTTGGTCAATGTTAATATGGTCGAGAGTAACCAAATTTCACTTCATACCTACCTTATTTTCTGTTTTTGCTCTTGTCAGCTTTTCCAAATATTTATGACATATTGAAAATATATTTGGTTGTTCTTGTTTATTTTCATATGCATATAAAGCAATGCGATCAAACTGGGGATTAATTTCAGCTCGGAAAACTGAACAACAAGCATTCAAATTGTCATATTTTGAAGCAATGATTTTAACGTAAATAGCAATAAGTAATAGCCAAAGCATGCGGTTGTGAGCTAGATTCTGTGACCATCACATTGCACATTGGCATTTTTCCTGTATGCATTTAATATAAAGTGAGGCGAACATGATTTTTGTCTACACAGGAATTTCATGAAAAGTATAAAAGTGAATTTACTATTCACCAAGCATAAAGGAACTGAGCTCTAGAAAATCAACAACCACATTGTTTAGCTGATTGTGTTATGTTATGTTTGGAACAAATGTCATAATGTTGAATGTTGAAGTGCAACAAAGAGAACATACAGAGAAAATTGCTTAGATCAAAAGCATGCAAATGCCGTCATCTCAGATTGAGATTTGGTTTTACCGTTTTTGCTGTAAAATTACATTCTTTATTGTAGTGTACCATTCGTAAAGCGCACAGACATTTAATAAAATGCGGTTCATGCAGCTCTACCAACAGGTTTTACTTGATAACATTTAAACGAAGCAATATTTTTATGTGGCCATAAAAGAAATATGCATCAAACCAGTTTCTTCGTTTGCATCTGTATAAACACGGAATATCCAATGTAAACAGAAGTATGCACCTCAAGTGCTGCGCCAAGAGAAAATATGCTTTTAATAATTCTTTTCTTTTGGTTCGTACATTCCAAAAAGGTTTACCGTGAGACCGAAACATAAGGCTTACGCAATATGCATAACACAATATATTCTGTTGAAAAGAATGTAACTCAAAAGTCTTCCCATTCAAATTTACCTTTATTAGAAAATAGAACAAATAACTGTGATCTCTGTGCACACATCCACACACACACACACACACACACACACACACACACACACACAAGCACAATAAAAATAACAAAGCCCAAGGAAAAATTCAAATATATTTATATGAAAAGAAATCGGAATAAAAATACAAGAGATTTTGTAACATGTGCAAATGTTAAATTGTCGTCATAAATATGTGTGGAAAAAGAATAAGATATGAGAGAAAAGAATGCAATTTTGCGGTGTTTTGGGTGCAATCTTATGACCTCTCATCTGAATTTAAAATGCAGCGAGGTCGTACAATTACAAGCGCATATAGTGGTACATCGCACACAGTTTAGCTCCGTGCCAAGCAAAATGAGTCAATTGAAAAGTCACATTGAGCCACCAAAACCTGGCGTGACTATGTATTTTCCAGAAGAACACAACCATCTAAACCCATAATTATTCCAAGAGACGTCCGCTGCTTACAAAGTGAGCTCAACGGAACAAAAGCACCAACAAAAATTCTAATAAAGAAGATGCTAATTGTTTAATTTTAATATGACCATGTCGAGTGTGGCTGCATCCACTTTGCATATTTTACTTTTATTTTTGCGTGTGTTTTCATGGGAAAACATTTGGGGTGAGGGGGGGAGGTATGTATTATGCTACTAGTGAGTTTAATACATCACAACAGATGCTGAACACCGATTTTCTTGAAAATGCAATTATAGAGAAGAAACTTGAATTTTGAGTCTCTGGCAAACCAGAAACACACGCACAAAAATACACACACACACATTGGCCAATGAAAAAGGAACGGATATTTAAATGATATTTGCATATGCAAACAAACAGAGACATTTCGTAATAAAAGCAAATGCTAAATACCTATAGATAAAGTTAAACGATGCACAGGCCAAATTATGTAGAATCAACAAGCTGTAAATACTCAACATAAACACTTTGTGCTTACACTTTTTTCTTTCCCATTCCGATAAAATGTTGTTTTTTGAGCATACAAAATAGCAAACGTGGTTTGATCATAGCAGAATCAACAAGACCTGTGTTCATGTAGTGCAGAGCTGAACAGCAAGTACCACATACAAGACGAGCGAAGCTCAAATTGCTTCATTATTTGTTATTTTGTGCCACATCGAGTATACAATAATTTGCATGTAAGAAGAGTAACAACAAGATGGTGCCTGGGCTCAGAGCTCAGGTTCGTTCTTCCACTTGTCTAAATAAAATGCCCTTTTCATGTTTCAAAAAGCCTAAACGCCCGGTGAATCGGCGCATGAAAGTTAAATTGCATATTCATGGGAAATAAGTCCAACAAAAACACTGGCCATTGATCTTTAAGTATTTACTGTCTCCTCATAGAATAACCACTTGGGGTTTAAAGTGACTGTAATTTTATGTACAATTCCAAGCACACAGAGTGTGATATACATAATTTAATTGAATTTCTTTTTCCTTGTGTATACATGCAAATGTTTTTGGGCTGCTCTGTAAATGGTTGCGCTTTTTTTCAATTTCTGTTTTTTTTTTCATTTTATCTCCAAACATTTTGAGTATTTTGTTTCTCGTTTATATACACAAAATGAAACATTCCGATGAGAACCTCTTTGAAATGAGAATTTTCTGACACAAAAATACCTGCACTCGACAACAACAAAGTCAGAATATGGTCTTGTTTATGTGTTTGCAAAGCAATAGTTGCAGTTCAAATTGTGAGAATGGAAAATATGTGTGAAATTGGATTCGTTGGTTACATATATTTGGTAATTTTGTCAATCCTCATCAATTCGCTGGGCACATGTTCAAATGTATACATTGTGCGAGTGCAGCACATACAGTTGACTGTAAATATATCGACCGGTTGCGAGTCGATAAGCGTTTCAACCGAAAATTGTAATACTTCCATTTGAGTTCGAGTGGTGATTTCTGGTTATAAGTGTCGAACTTCAAAGCTTCCCTATGTAAGTTAAAAGCTATCAACGAAATAAAATCGAACATTCTTTTTTTTTATTCAAGTGCTTATCGGCTTAGAACAGGTCAAAATATTTGTATACAGTCAGATGTTCGTACACAACATGTACAATATAGCCCAATATCTGTTTCTGTGTGATGCGTGTACCTCTTCATGTTTCTATTTGGTACAGTGTAAAACTATACAGTGCACACTGCACACTCTGAACACTCTCCATTCAAATCCTCTATACAATTTACAGCACCTGTGCTATTTATCTGATCGACTGAATTTGTAGAATTGAATTACGGTTCGCACACCTTTTCCGTGAAAATGGTGAAAAACCAAATCATTTGCCTTTATCGCATAGCATATAATTTCATGCCATCCGACATATTTGAATGCGAAATGTTCTTATGTATACGAATACTTTGTGCAACATTCACATTCGTTCGATGAAATTGGTAAACCTTTTTATTTCAGCCGATGAAAATATTTCAACTGAAACAAGCGCCCGCGCACACTCACACGTCACACACACAAACAATCACGCATAGCAATTCGATCGATATGTAATAATTCTCATATTGTTCAGCATTTGCTGGGATTTTGTTGGATTTGCTATTTTCAACAGAAAACCGATACCAAACATCAATTCCATCCTCTTTGTTTCTCATTCCAAAAATTCAGTAGCTTTGAAGCAATCGATTGTTGGTTTTTGTAGTTCGTAACTCTGGTGTTCAACTTTCACATATTTTTCAAATATGAACTCTGATGCTAAATGCTTATGATGGTTGATGAGGTTACACAAAAATCTTCCCAATTTACTCGAAATAGTGATTTTTACTTATTTACCTTATATGTACAATTCGATCGTTGTTGTTCATTCACTTTGATATTCCGCTTGAACTTATTTTGAAAATTAGGAATATTGACGTAATTTTGACGTCATTTTTGTGGTTTCTCATGGAAAACTAGATAACAATAAACGCTCAAACGACGTTCACATAGATTTGAGTTGATGCGTGCACGCATGTTGAATGCATCTGAATACCTTTATCACAGTTTAAACAACATTTTCTCTCACTCTTTGTTATTTGATAACCGAAAACCAAATCGAATATACGTATAAATTAATTGAAGCGATTGAAACCTGAGGTTAAAGTCGAATTCTTCAAAATTACGTAAGCAACAACGAACAAAAATCGATTTTCACTGAGGATACTATTACGGTATCGTTGTTATTTCGATTCTAAACATCAACGCAAACGCATTTCGTACGATTCGAGTGAAAATACATTTGCTCATTCCATCATTGGGTCTCACAGTTGATAAGGATAAACGCTTATTGCTAATTTACATGTTTTCCTACCAAAAAGTCATTATGCGAACGTCCCAGCTATTGGTGGCCTGTTGTGTATTTGGTTGGTACATCGTTTGGGTTTGAGGATCCATGTGTGCCCAGAAACCATTGAAACGTGCTTGCTTTTCATTTTTAATACACGAATTTACATGTTAAATTCATGAAATTCCAAAATAATACGCGATGGAAGGGAAAAGCTTTCCCTCGTCCCGTTACATTCTTACACGGACCATTGTGATGATGAAAGCTTGAAAATGTTGTACAATCGAGAGGTTTGTGTGTGTGTGTGTGTGTGTGTGTGCGTGGACAGGAATTTATGCTCAATAGCATTTCAGTGAAACACAAATACCTTTTAAATTATCATATCAATGACAACCATGTAACATACCGTTGCTAAAGGGATCCTTTTGCGCAAGCACAATATGCACGTATATTTTATGTTGCATATTTGTGGCTATGCTCACGGTGACTCATCGCTAAGTCGTAAAGCATCGTTGGTTTTTGAAATTTAACAAGTAATTTTATCACTCAGGTTTCTTAGGCATCTCGATGATGAGCGTCTATCTTTCAGCTAGGTTTACTTATCAGAATGCTTTGAAGCGTTTGTTTAAATATAATTATGCACAAACATAAACTCTGGGTTAATTGTAAATGCCAGTAGAATATTGTGATTAGAATAAATGACACACATGGTTCGCACGTGCACCATTTTTTGGGGCCAAACTATGGAAATCTGATAACATTCTCGTTTTCCGATCGATGCGCGCTGATTGTACTGAAGAATAATGCAGCATTTATATGATGAGCTTTCTAAGTAGTCAACCCAGTTTAGTTTTTGTTATATTTGTGTATGAATTCTTCAATTCTACATTTAAGTGAATAATACGTTTTACACTCAGTGCAAATGTCATCATCAAATTTCCTACATTCATAGACGTGTACATTGGAAAGCCCGGTTGTGTTTCTGTCCATCTAAGTGGAAGCAATAGTCGCTGTCATTTTTGTCTCGTACTACGAGCTCATTGTTCCACGTTGTTTTCTATTGTTCGCTATTGGCCATTGTTGTGCTACAATAGAATTCGCATGATTTTGGTGAAAGCAATTTTCTGTAAAACTGGCATTACAAAATTAGCTTCTTTTGAAAAGAATTCCTCTCTTTTGCTCTCTCTCTCTCTCTCTCTCTCTCTCTCTCTCTCTCTCTCTTCATCTTTGTGTAAGTGTCGTTCTATAAGCTAAAATTTAAAGCGGATAAAAAAATATCCTAACCGTTTTCAAAAATGTCATACGTCAAATACAGAAATTCAAATAAATAATTGGAATGCACGTAATACCGAAATGATATAAAGCCCCCTGTGCCTGGTAATAGATAAGACTGAGCGTAAGCGAACCGATTATTTCAAAACCGTTTATCTTTTGAATAAAAAAAAACCTAAGCCGAAAAATATGTCCAATGGCTACTAGTAGCTTTCACGTGTTCATTTTCGTGTGGTCCAATCTCACTATCGCAAACTTCACCGGCAAAATCATTTCGGCATGACGTAACATTTGATACCGCTTTTATTGCTCACCAATTTCAGTTTTCTCTCCTTTTTCTTACTCACCGTCACAATCGAAAATCGATAGTCACACGAATAAATGATGGAAAAATGCGCCCGAAGGTTTCACAATTCGCAAACAGTCGAATAAAAGTAAGGGAGACACATAACAACAACAACAACAACATCAACAAAACTGACAAAAAAACCCAATGAAATAAATGACAAATCATAAAAATAAATGAATGTGATCTCTTCGGATCAATTGTACTCGTTTTTCCTTGGAAGCGCTTGGTATTGATGGTGGTGCGTTGTATTTGCGTGACCTCGTGATTGCGATTGTTGATACACAAACACACATACAATAAAAAATACTTTCCAATATGATTTCCGTGAGCTGGTCTGTCATTTTTGTATACATCTCGCAATACAAATTGTAGATCCTCTTCTAGCTTCGAGTATGTGTGTACATGTGTGATGCAGGTCTATTTTTTTTAGGCTCATACGAATGATGGTATGCTAGTGTACACAGTACATGACCCATTGTGAATCTCGGCAACGGAAGATGGTGCGTATACCATTGTGACGTGCGACTAGTAATGAAATGGTTGGAACAAAACAAAACAGTGAAAAGAAAACGGGGGAAAAAATTGACTGTGAGAAAAACAGATAGAGCCCGTGTGAGAGGTAGCTTGGAATTGTATTTTGCCGAGAGAGCAGCAACTGCAAACGAAACGAAATAAATAAATAAATGACAATGCGTCGCACCATGTCGCATGGAACAAAGCAACCATTATACAAATCTACGTGATTAATTGCTTTTTATGGTGATATTTGCTTTGTGTATTTGTGTTTAGTCCTGTGTACTTTTCTCGGGTGTGCACTCATTGGCTATGCGGATATTTCCATTATTAATCTGAAATGGTTGAGCACGGTTCTCACATGACCTTTCTACTCTACTAGAGAATTCGCGACGCTGTGTATGCGTGCGTGTCTGTCTGTGTGTGTGTGTGTGTGTGTGTGTGTGTGTGCTTTTTTGTGTATCTTTCATCAGTGTTTCATCGAATAAATTCCATTATTTATTATCTTACTGGAGTTTGAAATTGGCAAATGCTGAAAAAGTACGCGCGTTTACTGTTTTTTTTTTTTGTTATTATGCAAAAACCATTGAAATATGAAACCGATATCCCTGCATTAGTTAGTATTCATTGCCTGAGGGTGAACACAATTTCAATGACGTTAGAGTTTGCGATGCGATAAATGAATTGGTCCATTTTTATTTGTAAGAAATAAATAGCAATTATTCTTCTTGAACAAATTTCACAGAAAAAAAAACACTGTAATTAATTGCAGATGTCCGCCAGATATTTTATAGATATTGAATTTAAACACACACAAAAAATGCGCTAACAAACAAAATATTCATAATGGATTGGCATTCAATTGAAAGAAGCATGAAATTGACAGGATTACAATACATGAACGTAGAAAAATGGAAGTACTGTGTAGTTGGATAGAGAGTAAATTGATTGAATTGTTGATTAGAGCTGCCACTGAATCGCCCATCGGGCGCTTAATTTGAATACAAAATACGTTTTATGTAATTACATTTTACTTTCGCTTCTCATGAATGCCATTCATTTGAAGTAAATGTGCAGCAGCTGCTTTTTTCCACCACAAAATTCTCTTGAATACACTGCCAATGCATTGTAATTTATATAATTTATGAATAGTTTAAAATTCCATAAAAATAACATATCCGCACGTGTAAATTTCCCAATAAAATGCATCGCAACGCTGAAAGCGTGTGTGATTTGTTTGCATAGCGCAAATATGCAATTGTTATGTTGATCAGGTTGAAATTTATTGGTTCCGTTTTTATGATGGAAATTGATGAAAATGATTATCCGGTAAACAAGCTAAAATCATTCCATGGCTTCAGCAATATATGTCACAGCCTGCAACTATGGAAATAAACAAAAACATATTTGGCCTATTCCATTCGATGCATACAATGTAGCAAATGTATGCTGAAGCAACCCAAGGCCAGAATTCGAGGAGAAGAGATGATGAGATTAAAATCTATTAAAATCATTTGGACCGCCCTGCGAGCGCCAACCGATCAAACATCACATGCATAAATTTGACTCTTTTTCATGTGGCACGCGGAACATTTTTGCCTAAATTTCCCGTTTCAGCTTACAACTGAATGCTGTTTGCATCATGCATATGAATGCCTCTATCTTTTTGTACCACACACACAACTATACAATATGATGAGCATTTCACTGTTATAATACAAGTGCAAACAACGCATGAAAATTTAATTTGCTTTTGTTATCGAGAACAGAAGGTGGTGAATATGAAAATATGCCTGCTGATTGTAATTACCATGAAAATCATCACATTCACGAATTATCACATCTGTTGCAGTTCCGATTCCGGAATGCAGAACAAACTCATAAATATTTTTCAATATGGTTTTAATGAAATACCAATAGGTCTGTAACAGACCGTCTGTTAATGTGTGTGTGTGTGTGTATGTGAGTGTGTGTGGGTGCTTCTCTGGAGGTTTGTATGCTGAACAGGCATCACTTTTGTAAATATTGAAATCTGATGCCTCATTTCAGCAGGAAAGTATGATATTTAATGCCAAAAATGAGCCAAATTCATATGCTGTTATGTGCACGGGGCTTAATTTCAATTGGAAATCAAATCAATTTGAATGGTCTGACACGGAATTTCATGGAATTTTGTGTTCGATGTTGTATGCTTGCCCTTGGGAGAAAAGAGCTTTCAATTATTAGCAACTTTGATTTTACGTGATTTCACATAAGCTTCTCTATGACTTTCAAAATTACCAATAAATATGATTTTGTGTGATTGCAAAAATCGGCTTATTTTCTTTTGCTGTCGTTACTTGTTTCATACACACACGCACACTCAAAAAAAGAAATGAAAAGAATTTCCAATGAATTGCGGAATTATTTATAGCTTTACTTCGACAGAAAGACATCTAATGTCAGAAATGTGCTTTTCTCATGGTAGAAAATGACAGGAAGTTGCGTTTTGCATCTCCCTTTTTTTCTACTTCTTTCAATCGATAGATGTTAAATTGATTGGAAATGACAATTCTAGTAAATTAAATGCTAATTCGTTTTCATTTTTATCGAATGACACGCGCTCTGTGTCACTCTCTATTTCTCAGTCCGTTGTTGTTGGGAGAGTAGACACTGAGTACATCGTTTTTTCATACCGATAAAACCTGAACCGCCTTGATAAAAAATATAACTAGAATATTCATTAACACATTATCAACACCAACTAACTTCAATACCGCATACTCCACGAAGTAGCGAGCACCAGACCCACCTTATCCTGTCATTATATACATGTGAAACGCCATTTCATGCCATATTTCGCATACTTACAGTCTAAGGTAAAAGCTATATAAATAACTACGCAATACCATTGGAAAATTTCTTTTCAAGTTCTTTATTAGATTTTGTGTGTGTAAGAGACAACACGTAACCACCGCACCCTAACATATCGCCGATTTTTGCAATCAACAACCATATCATAATTTAAATTGTAATTAAGACCGTCCACTCTCAGCAACCAGAAGAACTAGTAAATCAACGTGTAAACCTTGAAAGAAATTTCTCCATGGGCAAGCAACCCACTCCATATCAAACCACAATACCATAACATCCTATACCGCCCATCAAATAGAAATGATAACCACAATGCCCAATTGTGTCCCGACTCTCTAAAAGAAATAATAGACACTGTTTTTGTGCATCTAAATGTTCATCACTCTTCTTTGTGAAATGAAAGTGACCAACAACAGTAAATCAAAATTAACAAACTGTTTGCAGTCATGATTCGTTGACTACACAACCTCAGCGACGCACCCATGACCACAATGTATACACAACACACACAATTACGCGGGTCTGTTACAGACCTAGAGTGTGTGGTATTTCGCATTAAAACCAGACATTGCAAAAAACCAACCAACTTATTTTGCGTAAGTTCATGCACATCCCGCTGTCCTCTGTTAACAGCACCCGAATTGATAACAACTTGAATGTGTTATGCAAAACTGTTTGGATACATTGTCAACCGTGTGGATATTTATATTCCCCACTATGATAGAAGATGTAAAAAAGCCAAATATTAGAAATTCTAAGGATGAATTGCACACAATATCAAACCTTGTGAAATGTACTAAACTGTACGACTATGTGATTGATGGGTTACAACACGTTAATAGCTGACCGTTTGCTCATATGGCATGATCAATCGGCTTCACGATTACAGCATGAAACGCGGAAATTTAGTGCAAACTGTATTCCGCGAGCCCCATGAAAAAGCGGTCAATTTTATGATGTGTAGAGTTATGATCGGTTGGGCGTATGTCAGGGCGGTCGCCACCATATTTTATAGCTTTTAATCTCACCTACTCTTCTCTCGAAATTCTGCTCTGGGTTGCTTCTAGCATACATTTGCTTCATTGGTAATACGAAAGGTAATAGATGCCAACGATGTTTTTGCTTTATCTTCCATCGTTGCAGGCTTGTGTTCATATATTGCTGAAGCATGGAATGAATATAGCTTGATTACGGCTAATCTTTTACTCAATGATCTCATATAACACGGAACAATAAATTTAACCTCTGATCACATACAAGTGCCTATTAGCGCTATGCAAACAAATCCCACACGACTTTCCATCGTTTGCGATGCATTTATATTGGGAACTTTACACGGTGGGATATGTTATTATTTATTGAATCATTAAACTTTTAATTAATTAATCAATTACAAATATTGGCAGTGTATTCGCACGAGAATTTTGAGGCTGGAAAATAAACAGCTAGCTGTAGACATTGAATGTCAATGAATTGGCCTTCATATGAGTAAGCGAAGTTATAAAATGTCCTAGTGTTATCAACGTCTTTTGTGCTACACATACAGGGGCGATGGGCGCATTCAGTTGTGCAGCTTAGAATAAGCAGAGTCAAACAACTATACTCTACTATTCAGATACCAGTAGAGACTTCTATTCTTTTCTTTAAAGTTCATGTAAAGTTAATTCCTGTTCAATAATTCATGCTTCTTTCCAATTGAATCGACAATCACATTAAGGTAACTATGTTTTTTTGTGCGCGCCTTTTTTGTGTGTGTTTCAGTAAGAATCAAAATCTATTCCCCCATTAAAAATATTGGCGGACCATCGTGTCAATTAATTGTACAGTGTTTTTTTTTGATTGGAACTTTGATCAGGAAGATCATAGCTATGTTATTTTGATCCAATTGTGAACATGGTCATATATCATTTATCGACCTCCGCAACTCTCCTAAGTCATCAATGAAAATTGTGTATTCACTCTCAGGCAATGACATAATCACTAATGCTTGATATCTGGATATCTAAAGTTCTCACTTGTTTAAGTTAATAAACCAAAAAAAAAACAGTCAAACGGCGTACTTATCTTGCATTTGCCCCATACTTTCAAATCGACGTAAGACTAATAAATATGGAAGTTATTCGATGTGAAAATGATGAAAAGATAACACACAGGTCAAGACACACACACACAACCCACACACAACAACCACTACAAGACATGGACACGCACGATGACACCAGCGTCGCGCCATATCTCTAGTTAGGAGTAGAAAGGTTCACTGTGACGAACCGTGCTCCACGCCATCTTCATTATCTAATCCAAAGTGAAATATCGCCTTGACTGAGTGTGCCACGGGTTGAAAAGTTACAAGAATATAACACATAACACACACAGAAATATCAATAAAAAGCACATAACTACGTATAGTTTGTATCATGGTTTGCTAATAGTTCATGCGACATTGAGTGCGACGCATGATTTGATCAGTTCTTATTTATTTACTTATCGTATCGTTTAGCAGTTGTAGCTCTTCGCGCAAATATGAAACTAACATTCGCAGTGAGCCTACTCTAACACGGGACTCTATCTGTTTTATGTCACCAGTAAATTGTATTTCTCCCGAGTCTTTTCAACTGTTGTGTTTGTTTCACATCATTGATAATGTGTCGCAGTCACAATGGTTTTTATACGAACCATCTTTTCCGTCTGGCCGAGACTTCTTCCTACTGGGTCGCATATGACTCTGTGGTAACACTTGCATACCCTTCCAATTCGTATAGAGCTAAAAAAAATGAACTAGGACCTGCGCATCACACCTGTTACAACTCTTACTCGAATGCTAGAATGAGAGATCTACTATTTGTATTGGAGAAGTATACAAACATGACAGCCCATCACACGGAGGGAAATACTTAATGGATAAGTATTTTTAATTGTATGTGTGTTTGTGGTTATAAACAGTTGCGAATCACGATGGTCACGCATAGAAAAAATAGCCACAGCAACCCATAGCAATACCAAGCGTACTTCATCAATGAAAAACCGGAGATACAACATCTAGCGCAACAGACCTATATCACACATTCATTTGTTTTATGTTCTGTCTTTATTGTCATTGGGTTTTTTTTCGTCACGTTTTGTTGATGTATGTATGATTTTGTTGTTAAAGTGTCTCCATTACTTTTAATTCGACTGTTTGCGAATTGTGAACCCACTTTCGGTCGGGCATTTTTCCTTCATTTCTTCAGTGACTATCGTCTTTGCGATATTGGTGACGCTGTGAGTACATAAAGGGAGAGGAACAATGAAATTGGCTGAGCAATAAAAGCGGTATCGATTCATGTTACGTTCAATGCCGGAACTGAATTTGGCCGGGTTGCAGAGTTGCGATGTCGTGCGTATTGGGGACCACAAGATAATGAACACGTGCAACGCTTGTGTATTAGGCCTAGGGACATATTTTTGGCTTAGGTGTTTTTTTTGTTTTCAAAAGATAATAACGGTTGTGAAATAAGATCGTTCGGTAGCTTGAGTATTATCTATTACCAGCACAGCGGGAGCTTTATATAATCGGTATCTACGTTGGTCATTCCAATCTTATTTAGTTTCGGATCTGAATGTTTCCATGTCATTGTACGTATTGGTCATTTTTGGAAAGGTTAGGATATTTATTTATGCTTTAAATAATAGCTATAGTACGACACTTTACACAAAGCTGAAGCCTGGAGAGAGTGAGAGAAGGCGAGGGAGAGGAGATGCTGACGAGGGAGAAGCAAATAGAGAGGCAATTTCTTTCAAAGGAGCATACTATGTAATGGGCACAGGTTTTAGCAACGTGAGATCTTTGCTCTTTCGACCAATAATCATGCGAATTGTATTTGTAGCAAAAACAAGACTGGCTCAATAGCCGAAAACAATAGAAAACTAACGTGGAGACAATGAGCTCTGTCGTACTGAGACAACATGACAGCTGGCTATTGTTCCAATAAGAGGGACAGACACGACAAGGGTTACCACATGTACACGTTAAGAATGTAGGAGCTTTGTGCGAGTGGGCCACTCTGACACCCAAGTAATACTTAAACCCAAACGCACAGAGAACCGGTTAAGTTCTGAAACACAGCAATTGAAATACTGTAATGCTGTCACATAGACGGCATGCGCGAAACCTGAATATGATAGTAAAGAGACACGGTCCAGAAATGTCTGCATCACTGCACATCTGGTTAAGTTGCCATCTATTGAATTTCAGTGGTTTCGTGCGGTAATTTTGACGTTTCGTATGTTCAGTATTGGTAGTTTGTTCGCCCTTCGAGTAATTTTGATGATGGACAATTTGCCTGAAGTGTAACGTATTATTACAGTGAATGTTGAATGAAGAATTCTATCCACCAATATGACACAAAAAACATGAAACTAGTATAGACTACTTAGAACGCTCTATCTATAAATGCGCATTATTCTTCAGACACTCAGCGGCATTCGACTTCGGAACTAGAGATGAACTCGACTGTTCCATGTGTGGCCCCAAAAAATGGTTTTATGCACGTGCGCACCATGTGTGTGTATTTCATTTAAATCAATTTATAAAGGATAATACACTTAACCCGCGTTTAAGTTTGTGCAAATTCTTTATATGTAAACAAACTGCTTCTAAAGATTCTGATAGAGTAAAACCTAGCTTAAGATAGACGTCATCATCGCTATGTGAAGGAACACCAGAGTGCATAAAAATACTTGTAACATTACCACACACCAACGTGCTTAGAGTTAGCGTTTGAGTCACACGTGGAGTCATACTCCACAACTAAAAGCACCCATTCACCAATACGATGCCTCAAGATCAATCGCCCCCACCATTCTCCAAATATCTCCAACGGTCTGAACAAGTTTATTACAATGAATACATCACAAAATCCCCTTATATAACGTTTTATACAAGAACATTCATTCTAATTCTCCATCCATACTCCCCCTCCCACATGCCCCCCCCCGCATAACCACCACGTGATGTTTTAACCACGCCTTTACAAGCTTAGTCCCAACCACCCCCGATGACCTATTTACAAATACCTCTTCCACTCTTTCGAGAATCTCTACCCACTTACAAACAAGAAAAATCCAATGAATCCAGATAACCCCAGAACCAACCTTATTAAAACACCCAATCAGAATCGTCACCTATCCAAGTTAAGTCATGTCCCCAATTCACCCCTACCCCACCCCTCTTACCCCACCCCCAACCCCCCCTTCCACACACTTCATGTCCCTAATCCAAGATCCTGAAATACTTCACCCACCCTGTACCCGATCAACACCTCTAAAACCCCAACACACCTATCTCCTACATCATACATATCCCCATATCAAAAACCCACTCCACAACCTCCCATCCTAAATTAATCATAAACTCCAACCCCTTCAACCCCCCCTTCACCCTACCACTATCAACCACATATCCCCATCAAAATCTAATAATAACCTATCCAAAATCATTACTCCACCATCAAACCACCCTTTAAAACCCATCTAACCCCCCAAATCAAACACCTACCACAATCAAATTAAAAACTTAACACTCTCCCCCCTATACTTCTCCCCATAATACAAACGCCCCAAATACCCTTACAACCTCATCCATGACCCCCTATCTTCCCTCCACCCACAACCCCCAACAATATCCCAATAAATTTCAACAAATAAAACTAAAAATCATTCCCCCCCCCCAATCCTACCCCCCAACTACCCATCAACACCAAAACCCCCCACCATCCTGCTTCTAAACCACCACTATCCCATCCCCCCCCCTACCCTCCAATAAACCACAACCGTACCCAACTACCCCCACCACAAACTCTACACAATTTCTCAAAAATATACCTACACCACCCCCCAATCAAACTCACCCTTCTAAACAAATCCCCCACATATCCCTTATCCCCCCCTTAAGAGTCCATCCAGCCCATATATCTATCACTCCCTCCACTCTATCTCGAAGTGAGAGGCCGCGCTGTGTGTGGATCGGGTGGGCAGGGCAAAGTCCTTCTCTCCCCCCCCTCGCTTTCGCATTAGCCTGGATTCATGGAAAATAAACTTAAAAGCGTGGGTGGATTTCAGCCTTAGGGAGTGTACCGATTACGCGCCTAGAAGCCACGGCCGATCCTCATGTGTTCCTGCCACTCTTGGTCGTGGCAACACACGCCGCAGAGCCTTATCATGTCCTCATCACATCTTATCTAATAAAAGAGATATATAACCTAGGGTATGTGTCCGTATATGTCTTTCAGATACACATCGAAGCGTCCCACTGTAGTCATTATCCCACCACCCTTAATACCCCCTTAACACCTCTACCTCCATAGTGAAATAAATGCTCACCCTCGGCCCCCGACAAGATTTAGATATAGACCTGTCGGAACGAATAGATATATACACTTTCGGCAGTTGCAAGTAAATAGATATAGCTATCAAATGATTTGGTTTTTACACCATTTTCCGAAAAACGGTGTGACGAACGTAAATCAATATGTCTACTATGCGGGGAGAGGAAAGTAGTGCATGCGTGGGGGGGGTGGGGCGCTGGAAATTGTTAGGCGGCTTTGAAAGGAGAGTGATCAGCGTGGGAGCAGTGAGCACTGAATATTATTTTAACACTGTCCCAAATAGCAACATGAAGGAGGTACACGCCTCAACACAGGAAAACAGATATCTGGGCTTTGTATTGTACATGTTGTTTACGAAAAACTGACTGAGTTATAACAACTATTTATGAGACCTGTTTCAGCGATAAGCACTTGAATAAACAAACAGAATGTTCGATTTATGTGATGGATGACTAGCTATTTATACTTAATGAAGGGACTGCTTTTGAGATCGACATGTAAGATAAAGAAAAATCGCCACTCTGAACGTAAAAGAAGTATTACAATTTCTGGTTTGTGAAACGCTTATCGACTCGGACCCGGGTCGGTTATATATTACACTAGTCATACTGTTATGTGTCTATCGCACACTCGCACAACTGGATAACATATATAACATGTGCCCAGCCTGAAAATATGCGGATGGACTAAATCTTCCCCCGCAAATCTCATATAACAACGAACCAATTTAACATCTTATAACCGTTATTTCACACTTTGCCAAAACAGCAACTATTTAAGATGCCATACAATAAAACGAAGACCCTTTTCTGTTTCGTTGTTTGAGCATGCAGGTCTTTTCTTGTAATCGAAACCATTTATTTCCAGAGGACGGTTTTGACTCATCGGACTGTTTTAATTTTGTGTATATAAACGAGCACAGACACAAATAATACTCGCAAAATGTTTGGAGATAAATCTGCATAAAACACAACGGAAAATTGAAACAAAGCGCAACCTTACAGAGATCTCGGCTACAAACATTTGCATGTTAACACAAGGAATAAGAAAATGCAATTAAATTTATGGTATATAACTCTGTGGGCTAGGAAAACTGTCTTGAAAAATTACAGTGCACTTTAACCCACTTGGTTATATCTTTTTTTTTCGCTGCTTTGAGGAGACAGTCCAAAACTTAAATACAATGGCCGTTAGTATGAATAGTGTGACCCTATATTTCCTAAGCATAGCATTTATCTTTCATGCGCGATGTCCAGCGGGCTATTAGGCTTTTTGGAAACATGAAAAGGCATTTTTATAATAGCCAGTGGAACAAGGACCAGTACACTGTAGCTCTGTGCCCAGGCACCATCTTGTTGCTTATCGTCTGACGAGGAAAAGTTATGTAAACTCGATGTGGTCACTAAAATAACAAGTAATGAAGCAATTTGATCGTTTCGTTTCTTGTATGTGGTACTATGCCTGAGTATCTCAGCTACGTATACAATCCTCACAGGTTTGTTTGATTTTCTCTGATCAATAGACGACGTTTAGTATTTTGTGATCTCAAAACCATACATTATTTTCGGATAAGGGAAGTCGAAAAAGTAGTGTCAAGCACGAAGGGGTTTGTTTGTTGAGATCTTACAGCTTGTTGATTGCTATCAATTAATTTGGCGTGTGCAACGTTTTCTAACTTGATCTGTATAGGTGATGTTAGCATTTTGTTTGTCCGGAAATGTCTCTGGTATTGTTGAATCGTGAAAAAAAGATTTAAATATCCGTTCCTTTTTCATTGGCAAATGTTGTGGATATGTTGGTGTGGTGGAGTAATATTTTGTGCGTGGGTGTGTTGTCTGGGTTTGCCAAGGATCGCAAACATCAAGTTTCTTCTCTACTAATTGCATTTTGCTAAAGAAGATCGGTGTTTTTCAGCATTTGTTGTGATGTATTAACACAATGTGTTAGTTGCATATACCTGACCTCCCCCTTTCACCACCAAAATGTGTGTCCAAGACCACAACACACGCAACAATAAAAGTAAAATATGCAAAGTGGATGCCTAGCCAGCGCATCGAATTGTAAAATAAAAAATTAAACATTAGCTATTTCTGTATTGATTTTTTAGTTCGGTTGCTTTTTTTCGTTGAGCTCACTTAGTAAGAGCAGCGTTCGTTTTAGGATCTTATGTTATTAGATGGTTGTGTTCTTTTGCCAAACATAGTCACGCAGGTCTTTCGGTAGGGCTCACTGATATGACCTTTTCACTTGAGCTCACTATTTCGCTTGGCACGGAGCTAATATGAGTGCGAGATGTACCACATATCAGCTGCTTGACTTGTACCGCCTCTGCACGTCAATAGATTCAGAATTCCGTCTGACGAGGTCAAAGAATTGCACCAACCACATCAAAATTGCGCCTATCTTGTTCTTCATCTCTTGATTACTTTTTCCACCACTTCTCTTATGCCGGACAATTTAACATTTGCACATTGTATACAAAAATTTTGTTAATTTTATTGTACGCTATCGTTTTCATCATCAACTCTATGTGTAACATAGAATATTTTCCTAGGTGCTTTGATATTATTATTGTGTGTTGTAAGGTTTTTTTGTAGTCGTGTGTGTGTTAGGATACAAATGGTTAGTGTAGAGATTTGAGTATAGATGACATCGAACACAGTAAATTGATTGTCCAAATAGTGTCTATGTGTGAATACGGCAAGAGCAGTTGTGAACATGGGTCCTATGATATTCTTTAAGTTAGAAATTTTCACGAAAGTATGTGTGTTATTGCAATATATGCTTAATACGGCTTAATGTTCTCGGTAACATCGGTAAGTTTTTTGGAGAGTAGATACCAGAAGAACATTGTGACTTTAGATTAAAAGCATATTTTCTCTTGGCGCATGAAGATGGGTTGATAATTTGTTTCATTGGATATTCCGTGTTTCTACGCCGAAGGACCAACGAATGGTTTGAAACTGGTGTTAGCTGCATTATTTCTTTTATGGCCCATAAACTATCAAATATTGCTACGTTATGAATGTTATCAAGTTAAAACCTGTTGCGTAGCTCGCGTAGCATGAACGCTTTTTATTAAATGTCATGTGCAGCTCTCGCATATTACACTCTCTAATTAAAGAATGTAAATGAACTAGCAAGAACGGTTGTTAAGACAACATCTCGATGTCGAGATGACCGGCATGTTGCATGCGTTTGATCTAAGAAATTTTCATCTGTTATGTTCATTTATCGTTGCATTCAACATTTAACTAATGACATTTGTGTCCAAAATAAATAAAACATATAGCTACAACAATGTGGTTGTTTGATTTGCTATGAGGTGTCAGTTCCTTATGCTTGGTGAATCGTTAAATTACTTTTATACCTTTTTCATGACACATCTGTGTATGACAACAACTAATAATCATTGTTCGCCTCAATAATATTTAAATTGATCAGGAAAATATGCCAGGTGCAAAGTGTATGGTCACAGAATCTAGGCTGACCAACGCATGCTTGGTAATTACTTAATGCTAAATACCGTTCAAATCTAATGTACCTCAAATATGACAATTTTGAATGCTTGATGTTCCTATTTCGCGCTGAAATTAATCCCCAGTTTGATTCGCATAGAAACTATGCTAAATGAACTCGACCCCAGAAAACCAAAGTATATTTTTAACTATGTAAACATATTTGAACGCTGAATGAGCAAACCAGAAAATTAAAGGACAGGTATGAAGAGAACTTTGGAAATCTGACGTTATCTAACATAGACCAAAATCCCGTGAACTAAATCCGTTTTTATGTGGTTCGTGTTGATTGGTCTTTGGTCTTCAAGATCCAATTGATAGAAGCTGGATGTGATTGCCTTTATTTGCACCTCTGTGACACCTATTGACCATGCACAATATCCCGCCCAAACTATGAGGAGGACAGAACTAATCAATTCTAACTTGGCAAATGTATTCGCTTTGTACCGAATTATTGACTTTTTGAATTGTAGTTGTCAAAGCTTTGATGTGTAAAAGAAAGCATACTTCTGTATATAAAACGCTCGCAGCCACATTTGAGGAATGCGCACACTAGAAGTTAAGATTAGTGATTTTTTGACTATTAGGCGATGGTTCTATAACGTATTTTGGTAATTTAGCTATTTTTTTCAAAGTTTTACTGTCTAAATACTATATATCGTCTATTGGTGTCTAACCCAATGGCCTGACCAACACATCTGATTATTTATGCGAAAAATACTCCCTAAGTTTGATCGACTTCTCCTAAACCAACTTGTTCATGAGTATTTTACCCTTTATTAGTCGCGTGTTTTAGGTTATTATTCTATGTGAGTATTCCACCCGTGCGAACAAAATAAAACCCGATTTATATTTGATAGAAACTTGTTATGCCGGAATTGTATTACGAATGACAAACAAAAACACAGATCTAGCAGTCATCGTTCGGGTAGAGTAATATTATTATATATCATAGCAAGGTATATTGTCTTTGTGACTTGAATATGTTTAAGGTTACAATGCTATACTGCAATAGAGCCAATTTATTCGAGTTACTATGCGTTTGCTTTGGATGGTTTGGGTCTGCACATATAGATCTCTCGCGATCTGTATTAGGAATTACTACTAAGCTTCGACTTAATTGTGTGTTTGTAACATGACACATACTTTATCCTGAATTCGAGTTCATAACATCTGATAAATAAGGCGGCATGGTTACGAAGATACGCGTTAGTATGCGATTTTATTGTATTGCTTCTTTAGCGTTGATTTGCGCGGATGCGCCTCGTTTAGACTGGGTGCTTTTGAGATAGAGCGCACCGCCGCGCGCTAAGCCCTGTTACACATAAACCAGTGGCCAAGACCGCTAGAGTTGAATGCCATACAACCAATCATTCCAGGTGTAATACTCCGAACCAACCGTGTTTCTTCACTCAGAAGTCACGCTTAGTAGTGATTTGGAGGCTATGGGTGTAATATGAAAAATCGGATTAGTAAGTATCTAACTAGTGCTCGCCCGTATTCCAAACATCAAGATATGTTCGCAACCTTTAAAACCAATCGTGAATATGCATCTGAAACTACGCGTGAATAAAACAATAGCGAATGCAATATAATCCCCGCAACACGAATGGTTGGAAAGGACAGTTAGTTATTTCAATCGCACTCATTAAAAGAGGATAGAAGAAGATGTTCTAAAAAAAACCTCATGTGCCCTTGGGTTGCGGACTGCACGCATCCACTAAACCTCATAGACATATCATATTGGACGTCTTTTAGAAATTCTCCTTCACCAGCTCATTGCTGTTGACTTATTCTGCCTAATAAAGAAAATGTATTGGGTTACAGTGCATTCGGCTCTTGTTTTGTTTATAGATTACTCGGTGTTATAGCTGTATTGTGTTTTACCATCGAATAGTGTGGATGGATTTTGGTGTTCTAGTTTGCTTTATTGCATTAGAACACAGATCAACATTTCCACGAATTATTTTCAGGTTTCGTGGTTATAACTAAACGCAAATATGTCTGCAACTGATACTCCTCTACCCATCATTGATACAAGATTATGATGTCATTGTTAATCAGTGTCCTTTGCCACCTGTGGTATTGTTATAAAAAAGTGTCTTGGAAACAATTCTCCAATTCAACGATTTATAATTTAATCATTTAGCCCCACGTTAGACGCAGATGAAAAATATTACTTCAATATTCCCTGATATGTTGTAAGACAAACTATGTTAATATTTGCACTTTGGTGCGATACCCCAGGTAAAGAAGACAAAATACCAATTCAAAAGCCATTGTCGCACGTATGTTTGAGGCTAAGGTGTCACATCTTCATCCTCTAGCTGTCCTTAATTTCAAATTTATCGAAAATTAGGCAGAGATTTCAATATCACTACAAATCAACAAATTATATAGTAATATATATTGAAACATACTTGTGAGAACGAAAAATGACAGATCCATAATCAGTTCACAGACCTTCACCAGTGTACAACAAAAGAATGACCATTCACCGAGAAATACAAACATTTTTGAGTTCATACATATATTCGATGTGTGTAATGTTGAACAATATTTGTAAACACAATTTAGTTTAGATTTACCTTCATATTCAAACACAAAAAACCTATTGTTCTGCTCACACTTTTGTTGTGTTGGTTTATTTTTGATTCTTTTTAAATAATTTTGCAGCCAGCACCGCGAGAGCCAAGATGTGGGTGCTACCAAGAAATCCATAAGGTCATACAGAACCCTACATTGAACAGAGGTTAAAATACAGGTATTCCCGCCTATTTCAGTGGTGTCGCACTGCCAGTTTTTTGTGCCCAAACATAACCGGTTGACAGTGCAAATTTGTCGACCTGGCATTCGAAACTGGGCTCATTGTACAGACCTCCAGATCGCGATCTTGAATTAGATGCCTGCAGTAATCATTGTGTATGAGAGGGATTGAAATTTCGACGAAGCGAATGGCATATTCGAAAGAGAGTCAATCTGTAATGAGCATCTCTCAACGTGATCTTCGTTATAAAAATTTTATCCATTTATGAGTTTTTTTACTTTTCTTATGTGAGCTTGAAACACACATTTGCATTCATAATATGATAATTAACAATTTGGACAATTAACACCCGTAATGCCAATTAAGTCCAAAAATAAGGTCATCGTTAATGGCATATCACAGAAATGGCACAAAAAAAAGTCAATACAATCAATCGAAAGAATGCTATTTAAGAGCGTTTTTTGGCCGATTAAACTCTGATTGAGCGTCACAGCTGGGATCGGAAATTTTCAAACCTTGGTGTGGTGAGATTTCTCAAATAATTGTTTCGTAATAACCATCGATCTTGTTTCTGGTTAAAGTCAATTCAACGTTAATGGCTTGGTTTCTGGGCTTCAGTGAGCTAGGATGGCATGATCTAGCTCATAGCTCTGCTGTCTTCTAGTATGACA
This sequence comes from Aphidoletes aphidimyza, assembly GCA_030463065.1. Classification (NCBI taxonomy): domain Eukaryota; kingdom Metazoa; phylum Arthropoda; class Insecta; order Diptera; family Cecidomyiidae; genus Aphidoletes; species Aphidoletes aphidimyza. The sequence goes on from CM059999.1 coordinate 12,951,060, forward strand.
GTCGACAGGACACTTACACTATTCAACAAGCCAATTTCTAATTTATAACGCACTATTCAATATTATATAGCCGCAACGGTAGTTCAATAGACATGTTTCAAAACTTTAAGATTCGTACTAAATCTTGGGTGAGGTGGAAACAGAGACAACCATAATTCCAATGAACCCGTTTCGATATGGAATGTGAAATTAAATCGTCCTATCATAACAAACTTGTGCTTCGTATAGAAATATTGAAGTCTGGGAACTCGGACAACCATAAAATACTTATTCCGCTGACCAACTTGAATGTTGGTTTGGAAAACTTGGAGTCGCCCTGTTACATTAAAACATTGTGCGCATGCCCAATTCGCCAATCCCAGGGTTATAACTAAACGTCACCCACAAACCCCCAATCGATAACCTCCCACGTCATCTCGTCACAACACAGAATAGTAACTTATAACTACCAATTCACTGTTACTCTATGCATCAACATTTTTATTGTGGTGACTTGTCCACGTCGATACCTCCGCACCGCATTACATATTATAACCACCTTCCGATCTTACCTAAGCGAGATCGAACCATGTAAACATTCAACACCACCTTCTAGCAGAAAACATAGAGGCATTGTTGCTTTAGCCAAATGCCACACCAGCAATAAAACAGATGTATTTAATATTAACATAGCCGCATAGAGAGGAGCGAGATAGCGTGACAAGAGGTGAGTGGGATCATTTTCGTCTTACTCGCACTTCATTTATTTATTTTACGCATTCTTTTTTTCCTATCAAAATTTAATTTGTTATTATACTCACAATAAATATTTTGTACGGTATTTTCTCCACAATAAGTTTGTGGATGATACTTTGCTTATCGATTTCGAATTTATCGAGTCCAAGAGTTAATGTTCTGTATACTAAGCACACCAAATATATAAAGTCATGTAAACAATATTCTTCATCTGACTTAGCTCATATTGGAATATAATCAAAATGGCCAAGACATTTTCCAATTATTTTTGACACGTTCTAAAATGCATAGTAAAAATTATCTCACCATACCCACCTCCAGACAGCAGGTACACAGCGTCGTTTCTGTAGTACACAATTGAAATGCCATTGTCACTAACAATGTTTCTAAATATTATTATTGAACAAAATGCATATTCTCTTAGTGTATAAACATGGCATAACCGGCATGTAAGATATTAGTCCAGAGGCGTCACCACCATCTTGACGATTGAAGCATTGCTGGACTATACATAATTAAATTGCTCAGTCAGAACATGCAAAACAATTGTAACCTGCCTCACTCGTGAGGCTGGTCCTGGTTCATACCTATCTGGTGAACAACAAAGTACTCAATACCAAGCTTCGCAACACCAGCACCAAATAACACTACATCCCCAACAAAGTATAGAAATAATCCAAATTTGTATGCCCTTACGAATCACATTTAAAATACTTATTAGTTTGATAGAGATAGTCATTGTTTGAGAGATAAAGCTGCGTAGATAGACCATTGAACACATTGATAGAGAGATGTTTGAGGAAAGGGAACAAAAACGTCGTGCAAACGATTTATCTTATGCACACTGAATGATGCATGTGTGTGTGTGTGTGTTCCGGTGAACATCAACCACTTATTGAAATATCCATGTAACGGTTCATCACGTTGCCGTCCACGTTCTTGTTGATAAAAATGAATCTAGGTAAAGATCTCATATCTATCTATAGCTATCGACGTCGCACCAATTTGATGAAAACAGGCTTGAATGTGCACCTCAATTAGACTAGCATATTTCTTTGCTATTTTATTTCAATCAGCTTAGACATTTTGGCGCATTGTATAGACAAACAAATGTAAAAAATACCATCCAAAGCCAATGCTGGGGAAGTATAGTCCGGTTTTGAAGTTCTTGTAGTTTTTCTTTCATTGGTCACTCATGTCAACGTTCCAAAGCGATTTGCACGAGCGCTTGTACTATTGTACCAATCCTTGCTACCAAAGTTCCTATTTCTGCCAATCGCTTTTTTTAGGCCTTTTATATTCACATTCGGGGCTGGACCGAGTAGATTAGATTATGTGAGAGAAAACCAATGACAGCCTTTCATTGTTGTATGGGGGTAACACGCTTGGAAGCTTCATTGGGCTTTGAGTCATGAAAATTGACAGAACATTTTTCGAACAAAAAATAGACAAGAACACCACAGCAAAAACAAAAAAAGAAATGGAAAGAACATACAAAAAAGTTGTTGGTAGATGATCCAGACCTGCTCTAGGACCACATTGGATACACAATCTGAGAGGTACGGGACGCCAGACAAAATGCGTGCACCCTAATAACATTGCTTTCATTACTATTTATAGCTTCGCACCACAGTTAAATGCTGGCCGTCTCATGATTCAGACCATAGTGTGCGCGTTGCACTGAACAACAAATTGTCGGGTGCGTTCTGTGTGTTTGTCGGTTGACGTTTAGCAATTTAGCTTGCAGTTTAATAGGATTTTCAAGTCATTCGTAAGAAAGACGTCAATGTAGTTTGAAACATTTGCATTATCCGTGCGCGGATACTTTTAAATGGTTTGAAACTATGTTTTTATTTTTGTTTTTTTGTAAATTAGTGTTTTTTTTTTGTATGTTTTTGTAAAAAATATGGTTGAATATTTTATTTTTAGGACACCATAATGCGCATCGTATATTTTCTCTGTGATGCCTTTTGTTCTAAGCCCATGCGCTATCACACGGCTCATTAATTACAGTTTTGCCCAAGGTTATGTACGCTGCTACTGATTGGTGCTGTGTTAGCTGGCAAAATCGAAAGGAGTAAAATAAAATCTAGATTATCTCAATGGTGGTGTTTTTTAGTTATCAAGTATTATGATATGACATTTTGCTTCGTTCTCAACTCGGACAAGACGGAAAAAAAGAATAAGAGATGAAATTACAACTCGGTTTTGTTCGTCTATTATGCTCAAAAATCAAAAGAGTAGATTTACTTAAGTGTTTGCCCTGAGATTTGCTTTCGAGACCCATCCATCATTTTCACTCTCGCACAACCCACACAAACATCCATAGCTCCAACCTCACATCAAGTTACAGTACACACATCACAAATTTTAATGTACACCTAAAAGGAGCAGTGAAACCCGCTGAAACCTCATAGTACATACATAATAATCTATTTTAGGCAGAAAGCGGATCACAGTCCCCATATACGGTTCTTATTGGCGACAATGGTCTTTCTAGTGGCCTGATTGCATGCATTTTTCGATAATTTCCCTGTCCTCAAAGATGTGGATAGGAATTGAACTATCGGTTTTTCGATTGTACACATGTGGGCGAAGCATAAAACAAGTGCTTGATGAAACTTTGTACGTAAAATGTCCAAGTGAATCATTATGTTAGTGTGTGTTTAATGCTTTTTCTGCTTTTGCTTCGGACCCACGGTTCTGAAAAATCGAATGCTCGGGTAAAACTTGAAATCATTGTTGACTACCGACTTTTTAGTGTCGCGAGTGTACATGGGCGGGAATTGAACTATTTCAATTACACTTCGAACGCTGTAGCTCGTTCAAAAATCCAAAGGCTTGAGTGAGTTCACAGTATATGCAGTGAAATCCGCTTGGAATACTGGATTGACTTGAATGATGTATGGTACCAAATTTTTTAACAATTTCCGAATAGACGCATTTCTGTTTATGTTCTAATGCTACAACCCAATGAATAATGGACACAATTTTTAACCAAAACAGAAACGTTTTGAACACAGAGTTCATTAATGCTAATGAATATCATGACGATGAGAGTTTATATAATTGTCTTAAATACCTACCAAAGTCCATGATTATTCTTCTAACCAACGAACTCAAAGAACGCCTCCAGAAACGCATTGTGGATTTGAGTCGCGATTTCAATTGCGTGCTTTTTTTTGGTGTTCGACCCCCTTACAAGAAATTAAATCAATTTAGATTTTGCCTGAATCGAGTGAACGGCATCACACCACACTGAAATTTGTACATTGAGCATGGAGCGAATGAGTGATTGACTATCAACTCACAATGTCGTCATCCAAATTCTATTCCAATGCACATGGCAAATGTGATAAATTCAGCGTTTCATAATTTTCTACAGGCAATTTCCAATGTTCTTTTGGTTCAGCCATTTTTGGTTTCGTCGTAGTTAAATTGACCCACAAAAACACACACACAACAATCTAAGAAAACCCAATGAAGCAATTGACGTTTGATTTGTTACAATTTTACTGATATTTTCGACCCACAACGATATTGAAAATGTTCTGAGATTGACTAATTTCCCCGTTGTTATTCAGCAGCAAAACATCATCAATCGTTAAGGATGCTGAGCAAAACGTGGAAATTCAATTTTTGAACCTAAAAACTCATTTAGTTTCTTGGAAAATAAGGAATCTATCGTTGAATGGTTGCCTGTCTCTGGTACCGAAAAACAAAATCTCAAAGTAAAGAAATTACGCATATTCAGAGGGATGACCCCCTAAATGAGCAGTTGCTAAATTCCTTAGGGGCTTTGATAATGCGCGGAATTCCCAAGAAAACTCTTAAAAAAATGTGGGATGTGCGAAATAGCTAAGGAAACCGCTAAAATATCGAATGAGCGGTTGGGAATCGTACCAATTCGTTGACCGAGAATGCTAACTCAAGACTCGCAAAGTTTCAGTACTAATTATATATGAACAGTCCTCATCGCGTCCCTTACGTATTACATAATATCCTATGTCAATAAAGTACCCACTATTGCGAATACCGTGCGAGTCAGGCTGTAGACTCTTTTTGCCAAACCAATTCACTCATGTCACTTCTATACATAATACACGTTCGTTTGAACATAGTATAACGAAGCTCAAAGCATACCACATGTATTATTATACATTCTTTGATTAATTAACCTTAGCAAATAATAATCAATATATACCCACGAAACAAGACGCAAAATGGTTGTTTAACGCAACTCTTGATTTAATAGAAAACGATTCTTCAGTATGTTTTACAAACCATTTGATTACTCGGATTACTCGTTTGCATCTACTAAACAAAGTGTGACATTTTTCAATTGCCAGAAACAAGAGACTGATTAACAGATCTTTGCGACCTTGGATTCAATGCTCGCAAATTAGCATTCACGTATTGAAAAAATTGCTATTTTCGCCTGAAAAATTTTCTCTGGTATTATTTTCACTTGTTTATTTAAAAATGAAATGTTTTAACATAGTAGGTCCACAAGCACAAAACTCAAACAGTTGAAATGATGGAAAATTCTATGACTGAACTTGAAAATAACTTCAAAAATCTAGTTTTCTTGTACATTTGAAAACTAGATACCTGTCATTGCTCGTATGTATCGAACAACTCATAGTAATATACATATGCGGTAAGACTCGCAGGGACACGCGTCTCTGCGGGTGAATGTATAACATCATGGAACAACTCGAGGATCTCCGCTTTAATACTAAGGGAATTGCAGAAATCGCAATGTGGGATCGCACGCGACATTATCTTGTACAAACACAATTCACCCTCCTCGAATAAAGTTGATTGAAGGGATGAGCATAACTACGAACTGTCTATAATCAGAGACCCCTAAACAAAAATCAAATATCCATTATTATAAACACATACTTACACGCGTAATCCAATATATTCAACCACAATGTCCCCTAAGACCCATTCCTACCTGCTCTAAAATCCTATACACACAGAAGACCGCGTACATACCGAGTCCTCAAAGAGAATTTATTAGATTATAAAAAATGACCGCCCTCCCCAGCTAAGCAGTTATTTTCACATCCGTCTCTAGATGTAGTTCCTATTGTCAAATGTTTTGTTTAGAGTATTGTTCCCACTTTTAAACTTTCGCTAACCAAACAAAAAAAGTGAATGAACTAAGCGAAATTTATTAGGCGAAAGAGATATATTTTATTTAACATATTGAAGTATAATGTGGGCATGCATTCCAAAGAAATGTTAATGTACGTTTCCATTGTTTTAGCCAGTGAGAATGTACAAATTTTGAAATAATGCAACGATAATTGATTATCCTAATGGTTGAAATCAATGAAGAGTTTTTTTATTTTAATAATTTTTGCGTTAAACTTTTTTCTCTTGTTTGGATATCATTATTTATTACTTTTTATCTGATAATGAACATGTATAACTTCTTTGTAGTTTTGCTTCGTAACGAATTTCCAACGGACGTGTATTCGGTGAAATGATGACTTGGTTGCAAAAGTTCCGCTTGGAC